>CM048748.1:220254143-221454143 GCA_026315105.1 Locusta migratoria
ACAGTGCGCAGTGAGCGTTAATATCAATTTTCTCGAAAACGAAGGCCTGTTGCTAAAAGAGCGGATAGCCTCATACTCAGGGAATGTCCCTCTACAATACAGGGTGAATCACCTAACACTTGTACCGCAAATATTGCGGAAATGGAAAGTGCGATTGATGTGCGGTTTTCACATAATGGATTGGTAGTCAGGGGCTCGTATTTTTAGCCACCAAACAGATTGTAATATTACTTAGAAAGCGTATTTTTTATGCAAACATACATTTTTAAATAGAACAATGGTTGTTTCTATCATGCACTGAAAATTTTGACATCAGCTGTGTACAGAGAATTTTGAATGACATTTTTATCACGTTTAGTTTGGCAGCTACAATCGTTCAAAGTTGCAGGGGCGGAGGCTACCACAGCGTAGCGGACTGGCTGGTGGTAATGAGACAGTGGGCGGTGCCCCAGGGGTTAGCCATTCGGCCAGTTAGCTACGCTATCGCAGCCTCCGCCCCCGAAACTTTGAACGGTTGTTGCTGCCAAACTAAACGTGATAGAAATGTCATTCAAAATTCTTTGTACAACTCTGGCGTGAAAAATCCACTGCATGATAGAAACAACCATTGCTCTATTAAAAAACTGTATGTTTGCATAAAAAACATCCAAAGTAAGTAATATTACAATCTGTTTGTTGGCTAAAAATACGACCCCCTGACTATCAATCCATTCTGTGAAAACCGCACATCAATCGCACTTTCCGTTTCATCTACATCTACATCTACATCGATACTCTGCAAATCACATTTAAGTGCCTGGCAGAGGGTTCATTAACCACCTTCATAACTTTTCTCTATCTTTTCCGCAATATTAGCGGTTCAAGTGTTAGGTGACTCACCCTGTATATCCGAGACCCGTCAAAATTCGTTATTTACGCTCCTGATGGTCCCATTGTCAGTGTGATATCAAGGTGTGAAGCAAACAGGCGCCGTGCTATGGGGCCGCACCTGTGCTTCCTCCTCCAGGCAACTGAGTGGGTTTGAAAGGGGACAAATTGTGCGGTATTGATCTTAAGTAGAATTGGTACGGAAGTTGGACGTGCTGCCTCAGAGTGCAATATGGCTGGTTACATTCGACACGTGAACATTCTCACACCCGTAGACGACTTTCACGCACAACAGACGTTCACCGAAATCGGCGTATTGTAATAGCAACATTGGAAGATCGTACAGATACCACAATGCAGGTAAGAGGTCTTATGAGCCCAGAAGTGCCAACTGCTGGCAATCAGTAACCAGGGTTGCCAACTTGAGGGTTTTCCCCAGATTTAGGGGGAATTTTTTTCATAGGGGAATTTAGGGGGAAAGAAATGTTAGGGGGATTTTTAGGGGGAAAAGAAGCGTTGGGGGATTTTTAGGGGGAAGAAGAGTCTTTTTTTTTTTCATCAAATGTGTGTATAGCAATCGGAAGACTAGTTGCCGTACAGATTGCAGATGTTCATTGCCAACCATGCAGCGTACTGTCAGCCTGTGTTGATAATATTGTCGCTCTTCTGTACCGCTGTTTTCATTGCTTCTTCAATTAATGTTGCCTTCACTGTTTACCTACAGCGAGCGGAGGCGGCGCATATTTTCCCTCTCTCCACCCCATCCCGTCGCTCGATAATACCAGCTTTTCTTTTTTCTCTCTCTAGTAGTAATGTGCTGGTATTTCCCGAGGACACTGCACTGAATTACCGCTAAGTCACGTGCTATGATCGGCAGTTTAGTGCGTTAGTGATCATTGTGTTGTATTGGTGATCCATCATTACTTTTTACTTTAATGACCAGCTCAAGTTGTAATGTAAATGCATTGTTTTATTGATCAAAATGGCTGCCAAATATAAGAGAAAGTATGTACAAAAATATGTGAAGATCTGAGAAACGGACCCTTTGCTGAAAGGTAAGATTGTAATACACCCCCTCCCATGCGGTTGTTTTTAGGGGGATTTTTTTCCGATTTAGAGGGATTTTATAGTAAATTTAGAGGGAATCTTTGTGGCAGAGTTGGCAACTCTGTCAGTAACTAGCAGTGAGACTACGGGCACGCACAACCCTAACCCATCTTGCAGTTACGTCACAGCATCGAAGTGCACGGTTCGACGGGTGCCACAGATAATCACTTGGACGGTGGAAAGGCGAGCCCTCGTCTTTAGCGATGAAAGCAGATTACATCTGCTCGCAACTGATGGTCGTTTGCACGTAAGACGTGGACCTGGCAAGCGCTTTCTCTGCACTCGTCCAAGACACACTAGCCCTACCCCAGGCCTTATGGTGACAAACTCTGGTTCAGCTTTGGTGTTTGTGGAGAGCTTTGGTGTTTGTGGAGGGAACGCTGACCAGCATTCAGAACGTGCATTGTTTAACTGTACTTTTTCCATTCTTGCAATAGGCAGATTATGTGTTGTTCGAACAGGATAATGTTAAATGTTTATTTCACCTTTGGGCATCTTTACATGCATGCTTTTGACAATGTCGACTGGAATACACTCTTCCGAAGGTAGCAGGGGTAAAATATAGGGACCGAAGAGTTATATTCAACCTATACAAAAACCAGAAAGCAGTTATTAGAGTCGAAGGGCAAGAAAGGGACGCACAGGTTGGGAAGGGAGTAAGACAGAGTTGTAGCCTTTCCCCATTGTTGTTAAATCTGTACATTGAGCAAGCGGTGAAGGAATTTAAGGAGAAATTTGGAGAGGGAATTAAAGTTCAGGGAGAAGAAATAAAAACTTTTCAGTTTGCCGATGACATAGAAATTTTGTCAGATACTGTGAAGGATCTGAAAGCGCAGTGGAATGGAATGGACAGTGTATTGATAGGAAGGTATAAGATGAACATTAACAAGAGTAAAACGAGGGTAATGGAATGGAATGGAATGTCAGAAAATCAGGCGATGCTGAAGGAATTAGATTAGGTAATGAGACAATAAAAGTAGTAGATGAGTTTTGTTATTTGGGTAGCAAGATAACTTCTGATGGCCGAAGTAAAGAATAAATAAAATGCAGAGTGGCTACGAGGAAAAAAGCGTTTCTAAAGAAGCGAAACTTGTTAACATCCAATATTATGTTAGGAAGTCCTTCCTGAAAGCATTTGTCTGGAGTGTAGCATTGCATGAGAACGAAACGTGGACGATAAGGAGTTCAGACAAAAAGATGATAGAAGCTTTTGAAATGTGGTGCTACAGACGAATGATGAAAATTAGATGGGTTGGTCATTTAACTAATGAGGAGGCGCTTAACCGAATTGGGGAGAAAAGGAGTTTCTGGCATGTCCTGACTAAGAGAAGAAACAAATTGGTAGGACACATTCTGAGATATCAAGGAATTATCAACTTAGCATTAGAAGGAAGCTTGTGGGGTAAAAATCGTAGAGGGAGACCGAGGGACGAATACAGTAAGCAGATTCAAAAGGTTGTAGGTTGCCGAACGTATTCTCAGATGAAGAGACTTGCACAGGACAGGGTAGCGTGGAGAGCTGCATCCAACCCGTCTGCGGACTGAAGACCACAATAACATGCAATCGGTGTCATCAGGATTAACATAGTAACAATATCAGCATCATCATCAATAACAACCGCAATAATATAAGAAGGTAATTCAAGAAAAATACAATGTGCATTTAACTTTAAGTCTTAGTATCGAACTTTTCTAGTTTCATATTCAGTGAGTAGCAGAGATTATAAACAGATACAATGTGCATTTAAGTAAAAAATAATATTTTCTCGCTTCATGATTAATGAATGGCAATAAACAACAAATACATAACATTAATTACATGGAACAGTAACAGAACATGATTAATGATTGTTAATAAACAACAAATACATGACATTAATTACATGAAACAATAACAGAATAGTAACACAGTGTGTCATATGTAAAGTTTGTCATACTATTCATTTTCATAAGAAACATGGGTCATTTGTCATGCACTCAGTGAATTCTCGAGAAGAGTAAATTAATTTAGGGATACTATGTAGGCATTTTCTGGTAACTGGTTGAATTAGGTGCATCCAAGATATTTAAAACTATTGTGTGTCTCTGATAGCCTACCATTTGGCACATCAGTTGTATGCCTACGTCTAGTGTTGTGGTCATGTATTGTCCTCCTGAGGTTAAATTTACTTAAATTCTCGTTGACAAAAAATCAAGGTAGTTGTATATATACGTCACTGTCATTCTATTCAGTTATTTGAAGCGGTCTCGGCGTGATTCACGTGGTCTAAGTTCTGCAATGCACCGTATAACTTCCTTTTGCCATTGCCTATTGAATTACCCAAAACTCAAGTGGGAATGAAAGAATGCAAAATATGCATTTAACAGGAACTTATTACTAACACTACTCGTCAGCTCCACATAGTTCGAGCTAGTTTTCCACATAGTTTCTTTGTGTGGGTATCCCATTTGAGCTTTTGATCTATGTGGAATCCTAATAATTTTACAATTTTTTTATTATGACTGGGAGCATTCAGGCTTAATACAATATCCTCAGATTTACTGTCTCTCTTCTGTAGCACATTTGCCTCTAACCAGGTACTACAACTCATAATTCCTACTGCCACACTGTGTTGCACAGTTTCTAGACGATGGGAAACTAATTGATATGTGCGACTCATCATCTTACAACTCTTGCAGAATTTCGTCAACAGGTTGAGGGGACGTGGAATAATGTTATCACAAGACAGTATTTGCCATCTGTGTAATCGAATGGACGTCATAATCAGACTCTGAATTGCCGCCCGAAAGTGTACAATACGTACCAAAGTGGGTGTTTAGCAAAGATCTGCACCTGGTTTCTCAGTACCGCCAGATCTAATGCTCTGTAAATGTATTCCGCAAGTACAATTACAACAATAAATCGTGAGTGAATTTTAAAACTCTAAAATAGTGTACCAAACTTTATTTCTGGCTGTGTAGTTATCCAGATTGTGTATAGCGCATCCAGTGTCGGAATTACGGAAGGATGACACGTAGGTCAGTCGGTTTCCTCTCTAGGAGAAGTTAGTGTAGGATCCTCTGTTATTATTATTATTATCATTATTGAAAATTAACAGCGCAATACTGAGATTAATTAATTTTATTCGTTGGTATTGACAACGAAAGCTCGTAAATTACCAGTTATACATATATGATGTACAAGGTGCGTCCAAAAAGTTCGGTGAATGGCTTCAGTAAGTACAGTATAGGAAACAAGAATTCAAAACAAAATACATATTCTGGCATTCAAAGTAATCGCTATTGGCTAGAATACACTTCTGACATCGGTTGTACAGCTGTTGGAAACTGTCAGCAAACGCTTCTTGTGGAAGCACTGAAGTCACGCGTTGTTGAAGCTCCGCAACTACTCACTCACACACACACACACACACACACACACACACACACACACACACACTTCAATCACTGCTTCAACACCAAACACGTGCACTAACAACCCATGAGTCTTCGTCGGCTTTTTGCCTAATTTGAAACAAAACTGGTTGTTACCGCATTGCTCCATTATGCGCTCCAAGTTGCAATGAGACCAGTTCTCATACCGACCATGTTAGCTGTACCGCAGCATGTGCCACCGCTTCAATGCAGTCTTCTACACGATAGGGGACGTTTGTTCACATGTCCGTCTATGTGTCTGCACGGGTACCTCATCCTCACCAGCGCGGTGTGTAAAACCTGATACATCATGTATTTACAGCTACTATGAACGATGAGGACTTTTGCATATTTTAAATGTTGCATAATCAGTATAACACGTATTGCCAGAGGGCTGTTTTCAATGAAAAGAATTATGCTCTTCCTTTTTGAAACCGAAAAACGCATAATGCAACTGAACGGAATGGACACTGTCGTGAAAGGATCGTATCAAATGAATATTAACAAGAGCAAAACAAAAGTAATGGAATGCAGTCTAAGAAAATCAGGCGATACTCGAGGAAATAGATAAGGTAAATTGGACAGTAACATACTATAGTTGCAGCAGACATGTTATAAATGCAGAATGGCATGGGAAGAGAAGCGTTTCTGAAAAAGCGAAATTTTTAACATCAAATATCACAGTTAGTGGAAGGCCTATACCGGCCTTTTTAACGACCTCGGTATACAGGCGAACGACCTAGACAAGAGGAATACGACCAGAATAAGCACCTGCGAATAGAGTGGACCGAATGCTGTATAGCCGCGGTGGAGTAGCCGAGCGAAGCGCGCGGTTGCTCGCAGTCGGAGGTTCGAGTCCTCCCTGTGGCGCGCGCGCGCGCGCGCGCGCGCGCGCGCGCGTGTGTGTGTGTGTGTGTGTGTGTGTGTGTGTGTGTGTGTGTGTGTGTGTGTGTGTGTGTGTGTGTGTGTGTGTGTGTGTTGTCCTTAGGTTAGTTTACCTTAGTTTAAGTAGTTTGTAAGCTACGGACTGATGATCACGCAGTTTGGGCCGGTAGTTTTACAAACATTTGAACATTTTGAATGTTATTTCACTTGAATGTTTTTTAAGTAAACGCCTTTTGCTACTGCGAATGAAGGGTTTTATTTTTATATTTATAAGTCACCCATACGCGTTTCGCCTTTGTCTCAAGGCATCATCAGTGGATGTCCTGAAACATTTACATGTTTTACACATGTAAATATTTCAGGACACCCACTGATACTGCCTTGAGACAAAGGCGAAACGCGTATGGGTGACTTATAAATATAAAAATAAAACCCTTCATTCGCAGTAGCAAAAGACGTTTACTTTAAAAACATTACAGTGAAATACAATTCAGCTGCTGCTCAAAATGGCCACTGCAAGTAATGTATTTTGAATGCTGTTTACTTCCGCTCACCTACAGTTTACATAAGAGAATATTAAAACTGCTAGCGCTCACTCCGGGCAGTCGTTTACTTCCACTTGGTGGCCCTTAACTCGTCGTTAGAAGTCGCTTCAACACAGGAAGGAATTAAAACTTCAGCTGCCAGTGGATACTGAAATAAATCAACGGGGAAAGTAGAAAATTTTGACTCAGCCGGGATTCGAAGCCAGATGACAGTCATCCATTCTGTCTTCACTGCGGATGCACACTTGGCTCGACGCTTACAAGGCGGGTTGGGGTTGACTTGTGTTTACTCTGGGTTCAAATACTGGAGAGAGCAGGTAGTGCAAAGCAACAACAACGTGACTTACCCGAAACTATGACATGAAGAGCTATAGATAGATGGAAGGGAGCCAGACACAGAGGGTGGTGGCTGCAGCTATTGGAGTGTCCCGAAGTGTAATTTCCAGGACCTGGAACTATTAATAAAAGAAGAAGGAAGGAAGGAAGCTTATGGTTTAACGTCCCGCCGACAACGTGGTCATTAGAGACGGAGCTTACACTCGGATTTTCGGGGAAGTATGGGGGAGGAAATCAGCCATACCTTTTGAAAGGAACCATCCCGGCATTTGCCTGGAGCCATTTAGGGAAATCACGGAAAACCTAAATCTGGGTGGCCGGAGATGGATTTGAACCACCATCCTCCCGAATGCGAGTCCAGTGTCTTACCACTGCGCCACCTCGCTCGGTAACAGAAGAAAAGTTCAAGGTTGTCTACGGGTAATATCAGCAAGAGATGGCCTTTATCTCCCGTCGATACGGGAGGCTGAAAACAACTCAACTGCAACGCGCCGCGTGGGAGTGACCGTGCACCTTACTGCGGAGCGCGCGTCTGCTCCCTGTCGCAGGTTCAAGTCCTCCATCGGACTTGGGTTTGTGTGTGTGTCGTCCTTAGCATAAGTTAGGTTAAGTAGTTTGTAAGTCTAGGGACTAACGACCACTTCAGTTTGGTCCCATAGCTTTACAATATTTGAACTGCAACGCACCTTTCAGACAGCAACAGGACGCGCAATATCAAATCGCCTTCTGGAATGTGGCTTCTTTGCACGGAGGCCTGTGGTATATGTCCGATTATAACCACGACAGCGTTTAGCCCTCAGAGCGTGGGCGGAGGAAAAGCTGGATTGGAGTCGAAACTAATGTTTAGAAAATTGAAACCAAGTATGTAGGTTTATTTGTCATTTCGCTAGAATAAACATACATTTACAATTTGGATAACGTAATTTTGCGATGGAAGTATTACTTATTTATTTTTGTGTGAGCTCCTGACATGGGCAGCGTGAGGTTCACGCTTGTCTCAGAACTTGGCGCTAGCTGTGCATTTCATTTATTTCAAGCGTCAACTTGGCTTCGCAGTTTGTCAGAATGTAATTAACCTATTGAGATGCAACCAACGGTATTCTTTTTGCGACTTTTCATCCTACTGACTGCATACTAAATAACAGGCGGTGTTCATTTAAAAATAAACAATTTTGTGTTGAAAATAGTATTTGAATACGTTTTAAAATTCCGTATAGTGTTTAGTTTTCTAAGCCGCTGTCCTCCGTTCATACTGGTGAAAACGTTTTTGAATGTCTGTTGTTGTTCCAGAGTGGCAGAGTTAGGCGAGATACTCTGTATATTGTGTATGATATCTCTCTCCTGAACCCCTAGTTGTTTTCAGCAGTGCATTACAGTGCCCATTGTTAGAAAACGTTATTCATTCCTTTGTGTGGTGATAGACAGTGCTGCGGGATCACAAATGATGTCAGTTCGTTCGGACATGTCTCAAAGAACACGCGTCACATAGATAAAGAAAGCGCTTCGTCATGGCGACTTCGTAGCGGCCTCTCAAGTCGCCAGCGCTTGCAACTGATGCGAATGCAATGCGACAGGTTTTCCCCTAGTCGCTAGGCGGCTAGGTCATTCACCTGGGATATCGATCGCTGGGTTTCGGGAGTAGGTTAGTAGTGCGTGCATCTTCCGCCGATAGAAGGAATTCTGCATCCTCAGGGTTTAGCAGGAAGGAACTATTCGTCTGAAAGCAGCTGGAATATCTCTGGAATTAAGAAGGATATATCAACGACGCGGGTGAAGACTTTAATGGCAGCGACGGCGGAGAAGAAAGACTTAGGAACGGCGGAGCTGGTAGATGAGGCAACTCTTCTTTCTGAGGATCAAATGAGAAGGGAACCACAGCCTTGTGGTGGAGGAGCAACTCCAAAGGCTAAGGGAGAAAAATCCCGTCAGAAAATCCTTTCTTGCGTTAGGCAAGCTAGCTCTCAATGTAGAAAAATGTAAGGCGATGCGCATGTGTAGGAAAAACAATCCCATCGTCTTCGAATACTACATTAGTAGTGAGCTTATTGATGCTGTTGCGTCGTTCAAACATCTAGGCGTAACATTGCAGAGCGATATGAAATGGAACCAACATGTAAGGACAGTTGTGAGTAAGGCGGACAGCCAACTTCGGTTTATTGGTAGAATTTTGGGAAGATGTATTTCATCTGTAAAGAAGACCGCGTATTAAACGCTCGTACTAGCACGTCTTGAGTATTGCTCAAGTGTTTGGAACCCGCAGCAGATCAGTTTAAAGGAAGACACAGAGGCAGTTCAGAGGCGAGCAGCTAGGTTTGTTACTGGTAGGTTCGACCAATGCGCGACTGTCACGGAAATGCTCCGGCAACTCAGTTGGGGATCGCTGGAGGAAAGACGATGTTCTTTTCGTGAATTTCTGTTGGGGAAATTTAGAGGGCGGGAATTTGAAACTGAGTGTAGTACGATCTTGATGCCGCCTACTTACATTTTGCGTAGTGATCACAAAGACAAGATAAGAGAAATTAGGGTTCGTACGGAGTGGAATAGGAAAGGAACTACCTAGTAGTGGTACAGTGTACCCTCCGCCACGTGCCTTACGGTGGATTGCGGAGTATGTATGTAGATGTAGGCCTAACAAGCCTGTTGGGAAGTATTCATATATTGCTTTCAAAACAGAAAAAGAATGGAGCAGACTGCAAGCAGGGGAAATGAAATTTCTCAGAGCAGTTAAGGGAAAAACAAGAATGGACAGAGTAAGGAATGTAGATATTAAAAAGGACATTAAACAAGTAAGTTTGAAAGAAGAAATCGAAAAAGTGAGATTAAGACGGTACGAGTATTTTAAGAGGATGTGTGGGCAGAGACTTCCCAAAATTATGGAAGAACTAAAGCTGGATGGAAAAAGACCTAGAGGGGGCCCACGTACACGGTGGAAAACGGGAATGAGAATATCTGTAGAAAGAAGAGGTGTCACCTGGCAGCAAGTGGAGGAAGCAAAGTGGTGGGAATACCGAGCCAAACGGAGAGGACTCGTTAGCAACCAGTCCCGGCAGTAGCTGGAAGAGGATCCGGATACATACATATGAACGACACCAATGCCAGGTCCTTTTGTTGCTATTGTTATTAGCTGATGCTGTTATTTATATTAGGCGGAACTTCATTGTGGACACACTGTGCTTTGGTGCATTATTTCTCGAAATCTGTTCAACCATCTAGTCCTGATAACCATTTATTGACTGATGCAACATCCAAAAAGTTTCTCACGAAATGCTTAACGGACATTAGGAGAACGGGAAATAAAGCTCCGATATACAAGATGAATCGAGTCTATTTATGATCATTTTAAGCAACATTATAACAGTTTCGTTAAATTTTGCAGAAACTGGTTCGTATTTCCTACTAAGACTACCTACTAACGCTAGTGACAGTGACCACTCACTTTCCACAGAGAAGGACAAAAGAATAGTGGCGTGTGAGCCAACACGCAAGTGTGCTTCTTTAAAAGTGCAGAACTGTAAACTTTTGCCTGCTAAGACGTGCCCTGTGGTCTTGGGGTAAAGCGCTCGCCTGGAAATCTAAGAGTCGCGGCCTCGAAACCCAGTCGGACCTCGGATTTTTTCAGTCTACGTTTTAACCCATCCTTCACCTCTCAACGATGGGAGGAGTCTGCCAGAAACGACACGTGTTTCGGATTCCACGTTAAGCTGAAGGTCCCCTTTCCCTGGGGTAGGCTAGGGACACGCAAGTCGCCGAAGTGGCGTCCATTTGAAGGACTCGCACCAGGCTAATGAGCCACACGAAATTATTATTATTATTTGCCTTCTAAAACAAAAACGGGGAAACCAAACTTGTTTGGCGCTGGAACACGCTTCCTTACATATCAGGACAGTAAAATAAGCTGCATCCGTGCCTTGTTTCTCTGCGGCAGTCAATACTTATTCAAAAGTGTTCTAATAATCTCTAAATACCACCTAAAATGTCATTCATAGACATAAAAGACTCCTATAATTTCGTTCACAATTTGTAAGGAATCTATTGTGGTGTCTCCTCTTATATATTCAGGTAGTTTTTTTTTTTTTCATTTCCTCTGATAGCGACAAATTTATGTAGTTAGCTTGTACGTTAATAAGAGTAAATTGATAGGACTGGACCTTTCTCTCTGCCTCTTTGTAAAGAACGTTAATTATTCTGCCTGCTTGATTGATTTTTTTGCGTCAGCAAACGTTCTTTAGAAAATATATTTCAAGTTACAACTTTAACGTTTCTCCCTACGCACCATCATCTTTCATACCTCAAATGGCTTTGTCCACATCATTTTACAAGTCCTACTTTCCTTTCTTTAACAACTGTACTTTTGATACATATCTTCAGCAGCAAAAATATGAGAAGAAAGGTATTTTTTTGTCACTTACTTTGACTTCTTAGTCAAAGAAATGTACATTATATAAAACACAAGTTCCTGCTTTGCTTTCTATATATTCCGTTTTCGATTAGTTCCATAAGCAAATTTTCATTCTGTCTTCTCTCATTTTCATAAAATCATTGACCAACAATTCACTTCAACTTAGCGCATTCTATTACGTTAATATTATCCCTTGATTGAAACACATGTTCTTTTTAATTCCTTTATTTTCCTTTCTTTTTATCCGTAACATATTTTAATATTTACATCATCACCTTTATTAAATAAATGTACCTTTCGTGAATGCATAGCCATTAATATCTGAATTTGTCTCTCTGCATAATCTGTACTATAATCAAAATGTTAAAAACGCAATTTGTCTCGTTAATCTGTTTAAAGACACACTTATCTACACTGAATTAGGGGATCAGTTGAGATATCTAGGTTCTGACGTCATTGGCAGAATGTACTAAAATGGTTCGACTTCTTTCTGTCGTTTCTATGGAGTGGAGACAATAATATTACAGCAACCGAGAGACAGTGGTAATAACAGAAAGTTGCTGCAGGTGGGGTTGGCGTTGACTTGTGTTTACTTTACCAAACGAATAACACAAGCGTTTGGGTTCGTATAGTGTAATAAGCAATTAGTGAAATGCAATAACAACGTGACTTACCCAAAGATATGGCATGGAGAGCCTTTTGAAGCGGGACAGACATAGAGCGAGGTGGCTGCAACTATTGCAGTGTCCCAAAGCATAATTTCCAGGACCTGCTCGCGATTTCAGACAACAGGAAGGCAAGGACAAGGTCATCCACGGGCACAAAATAAGGAGTATACAGAAGGGAAACTCCCGCTTCAGTCTGTCGTCTAAAATTTAGTGCGCATGCGTGGAGTCGACCATCTTGAACGCGTGGCCACTCCCTATTCTGCGGCGTGGTAATGCGACGACTTTGAAGAGAGACGGGACTAGATAAGTTTCCTTTGTTTTGTTAATTGTGAACTTTAACTGCTTGAATCGCGTAAAAGTAAACAAGTATAGAAATATGTGTCAATAGTTGGAGCTGTTCAAATTTTATTATGAGCAGCGATAAAAGAAATGGCGGCCGATGGTGTTCACCACCAAATTGCCGCAATAATCCTAATACAAATAAGGACATAAGCTTCTTCACCTTCCCAATATATGTTGAGCGGTAAGTCAACGTCGCTATATATTTAGTAAATGTTAAATGTCAATTTCGATTCAGGGCAATGTTTGCATAACCATTAAAAGTAGCCTTGATTCTTCTCTTGACGATAACTATTGCTGTTGCTGTAGAAATTCAACAGCATCGAAATGTTGAAGTACATTTATATTTTGTAATTATAAGTTTAACGTTGCAGGGAATAATATAAAATTAAAATCAAAGAATAGTTCTGAAGTAGCGCGACTTCAATCTTTTGCGCGCGCTTTCCCCTTTCTTATTGCCCACATAGGCGAGTTATTTCAGGAATTTTTAAGTCTCATCTACCTGCTCACCGTCACATAATTTGATGCAAGCGACGAAATTTTACTTACAGCAGCGGAGGCGTAGTGTGCTAATGTTGTAAACGACCGTTGAACGCTCTCCGGATATTCAGACAAATAAAATAAGGGGAAATAATCTTGCTGTTCTTGGTCTATGGTTGGCAGGTTCTTGTATCTACCTTTCACTGGTCGGTAAAGTAATTGTCGTCCTAAACCAAGCATTATGTTGCCTACATTAAAACATTACTCCTCCGCTGCCATAAGTAAAACTGCAGCAGTCAAATTGATAACACTCATCCTGCCTCCCCCCCCCCCCGCCCCGCCCACCTTTTTATAAGCTGAATAGGCATGTATAATTTTACTTACGGCAATAGAGGCGTACTGTGCTAATGTTGGCAACGAAAGCTCTTCGGATACTCGAACAAATAGAATAAGGGGAAACATTATTTTATGCTGTTCCTGCTCTATGGTTGACAGGTGCCCTTCTCCGATCAGTAAATTAATTATCCTCCTAAACCAAATACAACTTTTCCAACTTTAAAACACAACAAAATCACTGTAGTTGTAAATTCACTTTCTCGTTTATTACTAATTTCCCAAACGTAATTTTACTTGAGATTTTCGTATTTGCATTAAAATTTAGGCCTACTTTTTTTTTTTTTTTTTTTTCCTAGTTGGATTACAATTAGGTGCAAGAATAGGGCGCAAAATGAGGAAAGCATAATGAAAAGCCGTTTCGTTTCCTTTCCTTTCGTAAAAGTCGGTGAGATTATCTGAAGTTCGTAAAAAGTTTCCAGCCATGGTACTAAGTGGCCATAATTCCGCGTTTACTATCTTTCTTGCGTCGAGCGCCACGCTTGACCACATACAGATCATAGACGCCCACAGCTATTCCTTCTGTATACCCCCTATTCTGTGCCATGGGTAAAAGCAGCGATTGACGACCGTTATCATCGGTTAACAGCCCATCGAGACAGGTGGCTGAATCACAGACAAATATATACTCTGTGGCTGAATGCAACTCGGGGCAACGCACCCTCCAGGCAGCAACAAAACAGTTGTTCAAATGTTTGTTGAGCTTTAGGGACTTAACTGCGGGGTCATCAGAACCCCCGACGGGAAACGGCCTCGCGCATCGCAGCACGGCGCTTGGCTACTCCGCCGCGGCAACAAAATAGTCCGAAATGGCTTTTGGCAATGTGGCGTCTAAGCACGGAGGCCTATGGTGTGTGTCCAATTAGAAACACGACACCGTTTAGCCCGCAGAAACTAGGCGGAGGAACATCAGGATTAAAGTCGTAACGAATAGCGCCGGTTTCTGTTCACAGGCGCGTCAAGATTTTTTCAGCCGGATGAAAGTCGATTCTCAATTGGAGAGATCTTGGAACAATCCTACATATGTACAGGAAACATCACCATATCATGGTTGTGGACGAATGGTGTGGGCAGGAGTCAGTATTGACTGACGTGCAGACCTCTACTTCGTTCGGAATGGCTCTTTGACTGCTCAGAGATATAGAGACAAGATACTTCAATCTTTTTATGTGCCTACGCTGGTACCATAGGAGATGGGGTCCTTTTGGTGAACGATCACGCTCGTCCCCACAGATATGTGCTCGTTGATAACATGCTTGATGCTGAGGGAATTGAACTAACGGAGTGGCCATTGGACTTAAACCCGATTGAGCATGTCTTGGATGCACTTGGCAGACGCACTGCAACCAGACCAGCCAGTGGCGTAACTATGGGGGGGGGGGGATGAGGGGGATAGAACCCCCCCCAGACCCCCTCCAAAAAATAAAAAATAAAAATAAAATAAATCATATAACAGCAATCTGGTAAAGATTGGACACCTGGGGTGTTTTACCATAAGCTTTCATTGGATGGGAGTGAATTAGTTTCTTAAACGGAAGTGGTAGATGGTATTCTGTCAGGACACCGGCTAAAATTTTGCTCGTCAAGCAGATTATCCCCCCCCCCCCCCAAAGCCAAGTCCTAGTTACGCCACTGAGACCAGCACATCGCATACCGGTTGCAGAACTAGATATTACTTTCAAGGAAGAATTGCCAAATATCCACGAAAAGCCGATTCATACCCTCATTATGTCCATGTCACATAGGTGTTCAATGCAGTGGTCGGCCGAGGTGATTACTAGAGCTCTGATTTTTGCATATTTGCACGATAGTGCTTACAAGCGCATATTTAATGGATTATTGCATATATATAACACTAACTTTTGCATATTTATGCATATTTTACTTTTGATGCAGTGATTCTATAAATACAAGTATTTAACAACGATAGTTTAAGAAGAAAAGTAAGACCTGAGCAAATATCTGTTTTATTGGTCTTTTTGTGTAGAACTGCAACTGTACAATGTTTACAAATCCTTATGAGGGCGCCTAAAATGAAGTGAACGTAGCAATTAACAATTTGTAAAAATATTTGCCGGTCGATAGCTTAACAAAAACTAAATAGCAATCAACAATCATGCGCAAACCTTTAAATTTCTGTGGCCATCGCGTCATAAAACTCAATACGATTTGTATTGTGTAACAAACGTAGCGCCGGCAGCAACAATGAAATTTTCAAAAATAAAAAAGTGCCATTGTCAGGTACCTATAAATAACTAGTGTGCTGTTCGTGATTTCTGAAGTGTGAGAAGGAGGAGACATTTTACACAAGTGCAGTAAAGCTTATTTACTTCATAGTTCAAATGTTTGTGAAGCTTAAGGGACTTAACTGGGGGTCACCAGTCCCTACACTTAAACTACTTATGAACTACTTTCTACTAAAGACGACACAAACATCCATGCCTGAGTGTAGTGATGGGAACAATCGAATGAAAACAATCGATTCATTCAGTTGTTGGGAAAAAATCGATCATTCGGTTGTAGTTTCTCGTATCGGTTGAATTATTCATTCGTTCTTCTGAGTGAAACCAGTCGGTGGGACCAACCGAATGAAACAACCGATTCAGTCGATTGGACTATTCATTCGTTCTTCTGAGTGAAACCAGTCGGTGGGACCAACCGAATGAAACAACCGATTCAGTCGATTGGACTATTCATTCGTTCTTCTGAGTGAAACCAGTCGGTGGGACCAACCGAATGAAACAACCGATTCAGTCGGTTGGACTCTTCATTCGTTCTTTTGAGTTAAACCAGTCGGTGGTATCAACCGAATGAAAAAATCGACGCAGTCGGTTGGACCACTCATTCCTTTTCTTTTGAGTTAAATCAGTCGATGGGGCCAACCGAATGAAAAAATTGACACAGTACGTTGGCCTTTTCATTAGTTCTTTTGAGTGAAACCAGTCAGTGGAAGCAACCGAATGAGTCAGTCAGTCGTAGTTTTACTTTATTTTTTTTTTTTCGAATGAAAGTAGTCTGTGGGAACAACCGAATGAAAACATGCGAAACTTTTACAGTTTTGTACATTGACTGAATTATCATTCTTTCTTTTAAAGTGAAAAGAGGCAGTACGTTTTTCGCGGGGAGTGGGGACTCGAGAGGGGTTGCTCCTCGCTTGCGTTTTCACTGCTGACAGCGCCAGCAGGCGCGCGCCAAACTCCACACAACAGTGTCTGGCGGCGTCGCAGGGCGTGCCATCGCCGATTGTTGTCGGTTACTTACTGTCTCAATAAAGAAGCGTCGAAACTACAGGGTGTTCCAAAATGATCGCTACAAGTTTAATATCGCATACTGTATCTCCGAAGTGGGAACAGGTAGAAACGTGCGGTTTGCGGCTTATTGTTCATACATATCTAAGGTACTAGTAGGACAGAGTTAAGTATTTTAACTTTGAGCATATTTGCTAGATCCAAATTCGAAGATCACTAAAACATTAGATATTGTAAAAAAAAGTTTATTAAAGTATTTTGTACAAAAATGTTTCTTATAAAAATATTTTTGTTAATTCCATCTAATTTGAAGGAGTACGAGAAGACATACAACATTTATCAGTGCTGTAAATTTCCTTCACCGCGTCTGTATTCGTCAACGGTGTATGAAAACATTCATCTCAAGTTTCATAATTATTCACTCTTGTCACAGATATTTCTGTGGTTATCGGTGAAACGGTGTGGAGGTTTATTCCATCCCTGCGCCATGTACCATACAAAATCTTAGATGCCACTTGTTTTGAAAGTCAAGGGTGCTAAATTTCATCAGGATCGGAATAAACTCTATATTGGCGTCGACTTCTGGAATACCTTCTCTCATGCATCGAACTAAAGTAGATGTAGACGGTGACCATTCTCTTTCTTTGAAGGTGAAGAGTGAAATATATCATTAAAATTCGAATACAAACGGAATTTGTTTAGGTTAGTAGGTAAAGTACCCTCCGCCATGCACCTACGAAATTTATTGTACACAGTTACCTTCGCCTTGTTTTAAAGGTCTAGTGTGCAAAATTTCATCAAGATCGCAGCCAAATTGTGGTTTTTGTCGAAGTTAGTATGTAAAGTACCCTCCGCCATGCACCGAATTAAATTTGATGCAGGGAGTGACGTTTCTCTTGCTTTGAAGGTCAAGTGTGCAAAATTTCAAGATTGGAACAAAACTGCAGATTTGCATGCAATAGAAACAGACACACGGACACACTGCTATATTCTTAAAATTTGTCTTTAAGAATGTTTCATGCTGAACCACGGTTCATTTATACCCGAAAAGGCTGAAGGAGTATGCAAATAAAGTCACACAAAGTCGATGAATTAATAAAAACATCCATATAACTGCAGAAACCGACAAAGACTTTTTCCAGTCGGTTGTATCGCATCAAGTGAATCCACTCAATGCCGAGAACATTCATATAAAGGACAGAGACTTGTTTCATTCGGTGCTCCCGCATCGACTGAAACCACTCAAACCCACTGAATGAGTGAAAACATTCATATAGCGGCTGCAACCGACAGAGACTGGTTTCATTCGATTGTTTCGCATCGACTGAAACCACTCAAACCCCACCAGTGAGTGAAAACATTCATACAGCCACAGAGACTATTTTCATTCGGTTGTTTCATTCGACTGAAAAAACCGACTGAACGAAAAAACAACCGATTGACCAATCGGTTGTTAAAAACAGTCGGTTGTCCCATCACTACCTGAGTGGGGACTCGAACCCTCGACGGGGAACGGCCACGCGCATCAAAGCAAAGCGCGAATGCGCTTGGCCACTCCGCCGCGGCACGTGTTTGTTATGAATGGTTATTCTGTAAGTGATATAGCCTCTTTTCGGTACTGTCATGTGATTATGTGTGAAGTAGTATCTTTCTCTTCGTTAAAAACATTTGAAGTGACAGAAGGAAATAATTTCTTACAGAAAACTGTGAATAATATTTAATTGTTTATTGCAATAAAAGCAATGAATGCTAAAATACTCTAAGAGAAAGAGACACATACAGTAATAAATTAACGGTTTAAGAATAAATGTACAATTTCATTGCTTTAGGAGGATTAAGAGATATGTAGAAATTCAATATTTATTATTTTTAGAGCATATTTACTAGATTTTTAACGCATATATGCAGGTATATATTTACAGTTTTCAGTTCGTATGAATCCGAACTGTAGTCATCACACAGCATATTAGATGGAAACTATAACGACTTTTTCACTGTTATGGTAGCCCCACGATGCCTCGCTCTACCTAAATGCCATGTAAACCTCAAGTAAAGGGTTGACAGAAAAATATCGTACTGTATCACACACAGAAAACACGATCCTCTAAGTGTTTTAGGAAGTGTATTACGGAAATAATGACTTGCGTCACACAGAACTTAGTTTAATGCATGTCAGCACTCATCCCAACTAAAATTATGGTTCTTTTAACTGTATAGTCACAAGGAAGCAACAACTCGCAGACAATGGAGCCTAAGATCAATGTCAGCGGGTATTGTGTGAAATTTAATATCGAGTACTGCAATTAGCTGTTAGGGGCCAGAAAGTAGCTATCAATACGCAAAGCAGTCGACTAGAAAAAAAAAAAAAAAAAAAAAAAGGCGGTTTCGCAAAGTAACAACTATAGAAAAAGGTTTAAGAGATAAAAAAAACTAACTGCGGCATGATGAAAGACTTAAATCCGGTATTTTACCCTTCGTGCTGCTTGCATGTTGTCTTCAATAAAAAGTAAGCTTTCTTTGATTTGAAACGCACAGAGTTTGTTTTGCGGCGTCGCGCTTCGTCAGGATCTATTTCCCGGCTGCCTGTCTATCTAGCTTCCTTCCGTCGGCCGACCCGGGGCTTTCTCTCCAATGCGAATGTCATGCAGAAATACCGGTCCTCGTTACGGTCTGACGCACCTCCGATACGGCCTTCGTATAGACAGGCTAACCTACCGCGTCCTCGTTCTTTCTTACGCGTGTCTGTTTATTTTGTTTCTACTTTTGCTACTGCAGTCACTGGTAAATATGGAATCACCACTCGATTTACTTAGAGTGCTTAGGAAAAATAATCTTGAAAAATGTTTGTTTGTAAATCTATCGGGCCAAACTGCGTGGTCATCAGTCCGTAGCTTACAAACTACTTAAACCTAGATAAACTAACCTAAGGACAAACACACACACCCATGCCCCAGGGAGGACTCGAACCTCCACGGCGAGCAACCGCGCGCTCCGCAGCGAGACGCTTTAGACCACTCGGCTAATCCACCGCGGCAAGAATCTTGAAAGAATCAGGCATGCACATAGATCAAATATGAGCTACCCTGGAGATATATCGTGTAACATACCTCTAGCCACAATTCTACATCTACTTTGTAATTAATTAATTAAATAATTTATATCACGTTCCACAGGACCCAACAGAGGAGGAAATCCCCATGGTGATGAAACAGGTCAGTACATGAAACTGTGAAGGAAGAGGAGTAATAGATAAAATGAAGCTTACAGGAAACTTATGCGATCGTAAGTTTAAACATACATAATCAACAACGTAACACAGAAATGAGCTTACTGTAATTTTTCAGGTGGTATTCGACAGTACAGAAAGAGTTCGACATGGAGAACCTCTTTACGTAGGCCATATCATCGTATTTGCAAACAAATGGAAAAACTGGTAAAATCCGACCCCGGAGAAGATCACTTCGGATTTAGGAGAAATGTAGGAACACGCTAGGCAATATTCACATTACTAGTTAGAAGATAGGTAAAGGAAAGGCAAATCTAGCTTTCAGCTTTCATAGGTTTGGAGAAATGTTTGGACAATTTTTATTAGAATACACTCTTTCAAATTTTGAAAGTTGCAGGGGTAAAATATAGGGATTGAAGAGTTATATACAACTTGTACAAGAACCAGACAGCAGTTATGAGTTGAAGGCCATGAAAGGGACGCTTTGGTTGGGAAGAGAGGGTTGTAGCCTTTCCCCAGTGTTATTTTAAAACATAGGTAGATCCAGGCTATGTAAATATCTGGTATAAAGAAGAAAATATAAGTAGCTCTTCAACTAATAACACAGAATTCTAGTAGCATCTGTAATGGGTTATTGAATATTGCCAGAGAGCATACGTCATCCGGTGTGACTCAATAGTAAGTTTTTCATACTGCAGTTAAAAGTTAAATCTGCTATCGAGTCCATTGGACCCACGGTATGCATACTAAGGTTAAGGTGACATTCGGAGGGAGTGTGACGTTTTCATTTATTGCTTCTTTATATTTTGCAGACATGTTCCACATATATGTCATTCAATTTCAAGACATACGACGTCATAAACATCGAACTGCTTGAATAACTGAGTTTTGCCTAAAATTGAGTGCACGTATATTCATCCTGCGCTTACCGAGCATTTGCATTCCATTATTAAATAAATCTGTCTCTGTTGCAATTTTTTTATTCTTCAATTACGCGTTTCGCTCTGTTAGCGCATCGTCAGACTGGAAAAAGACAAATGTTTTGTTACAGTCCGTGTACCTGGCGGGCAGCGAATCTAATGTGGCTAAGGTACACGAACTGTAACAAAACATTTGTCTTCTTCCAGTCTGACGATGCGCTAACAGCGCGAAACGCGTAATTGGAGAATAAAAAAAATTTGCAACAGAGACTGAGATTTATTTAATTATTCAACACTGTTGCTGCACCAGCCGCCACCACCACCATCATGGAATGGAATAGAATGCATTCCATTATTTTGTAAGGTAAACAGGATCACGCTTTAAGCAGTTTTCGGCATGGAGACGAGGGTTTTATTAGTCGTTGAGCTAAATTCTATTGAGAAAATTAACCAATAATATTACTCAACAAATATTATACACTCAAAGAGTGAAAAACGCTTACTTACCTATACTCAACACACAAAATGTTCAAATGTTTGTAAATCTATCGGACCAAACTGCGTGGTCATGAGACCGTACCTTTACTTAAACTAAAGTAAACTAACCTAAGGACAACACACACACACACACACACCCCTGCTCCAGGGAGGACTCGAACCTCCGACGGCGAGTAACCGCGCGCTCCGCAGCGACGCACCTTAGACCGCTCGGTCACTCCACTGCGGCTCAACACACACACACACACACACACACACACATATATATATATATATATATATATATATATATATATTTCATCTTGCTGTGATGGAAAGTTGGGACGATGGTGTTTTATTATTGTTAGAAATGAAAAACCATCAGCCGTTACTTTTGGATTTATTTGGGACGATGGTGTTTTATTATTGTTAGAAATGAAAAACCATCAGCCGTTACTTTTGGATTTATTCGACTAGTTTCGAGAATACATTATTCTCTTCTTCAGGACCCTGGATATCAGCAACAATTTCCGTAGGGCCCGGTGGTCTTGGGTAAAGCACTCGACTGGAAACCGAAGGGACGCCGGTTTGAAACCCGGTAGGAACTCGGATTTTTTTCAGTCTGCTCTTTAACCCATCTTTCACCTCTCAACGATGTAAGGAGTCGCCAGAAACGACACGTGGTTCGGATTCCACGTTAAGCTGTAGGTCCCTTTCCCCGGTTGGATAACTGGGGTATGCTAGAGACACGCAAGTCGCCGAAGTGGCGTCCAATTGAAAGATTTGCACCAGGCCAATGAATCACACGAAATAATAATAATAATAATAATAATAATAATAATTATTATTATTATTATTATTATTATTAGCAACAAATACCGACTAACAATACTCCGCCATATCAAAAATTGCAGAGCACAGGCGAATGCCATTTTTGACCAAACTTTTCGCGGGAAATGTCACTTGTTGAATATCACAAGACGTAAATTTGACAAACGTAACAGCATAAATTCCAGCTTACTATTTACTATATTATAACCATAATGTAGTTTTTGATATGGCAGAGTACTGTTAGTCGGAAATTGTTGCTGATATACATCATCTGAAGAAGAGAGTAGTGTATTCTCGAAACTAGTCGAATAAATACAAAAGTAACGACTGATTGTTTTTCATTTCTAACAGCAACAAAAAATTGTCAATGTCGAAGTTAAATGTTTGTAAACCTGTTGGACCAAACTGCTATGGTCATCAGGCTTTAGACTTACAAGTTACTTACTCTAAGGACAACATACACACCCACGACCGATGGAGGAGTCGAACCTCCGGCTGGAACGGCCGCCCAATCCACAGTATGACGTCTTACATCAGGCGGCAATTCCGCGCAGCTGCCGAAGTTAAATAGCCTATCGACTTTTTCATGATTTCTTACATAGCAAGCGGTGATAATAGCGTGTTACGGGCATGATCGGCAACATTCAACGACCCATGCTGACAGAAACACCCTCCGCCGCGAGAAACATCCATGCTCTGCCTTACTTTGCAATCACTGACTAAGGACACTGACCACTTTTCGAGAATTTTCCTCGTGACAGACGAACGTGGAAGTGGCACCTATTTTGCAAGGGCAGCTCCCATGCAGCAGTAGATACCCCCGGGGCAACCAGCCACGAACGGCCGACTGGACTATGACCCATGACGGACGCTGCCGTCACCGTGCTTCGAATCCTTAGCATCCCTGGCTCTGCTGATACGGCAGTTGTACTCGTCAGAATCTTACAGCCTTCACGTATTCTGAGGCTGGAACTAAGATCCTCTCAGCCCTGTGCAGCTGGATTCTGATGCAGCCCACCGTGGCCGTCTGTTCTCCGGAGCACAGTTCGTGGTATTACGCCGTCCAATCGTCCAACAGCAGATGCAGCAGCTGAGTCTGCTAAGGGTAGGGATGCGCAAGACAATCGCGTAGGCCTGACATAGCACAAATGGGGCGCTCGGTACGTGCAGTCGCTGACACTACAGACCAATAGAGGCCAGTGCTGCGTATTCCGCCGATAAAATGCACAGGAAATGTTGTCACTTCTTGAGTATCACAAGACGTATATTTGACACTCATAAAACAGCATAAATTCCAGATTTACCATGATAACCATCATATATTAAAAAGATATTTTGTTCAATATGTACATCGAGCAAGCTGTGAAGAATGCAAGGAGAAATTTGGAGGGGGGATTAAAGTCCAGGGAGAGGAAATAATTAACATTGCGGTTCGCTGACGACATAGTATTTCTGTCACAGACAGCAAAGGACCTGGAAGATCAATTAAACGAAATGGATAGTGTTTTGAAAGGAAGGTATAAGATGATAATTGACAACAGTAAAACGAGGGTAATGGAAAGTAGTGTTAGAAAATCAGGCGATGCTGAAGGAATTAGATTAGGTCATGAGACGATAAAAGTAGTAAACGAGTTTTGTTATTTGGATAGCAAGATAACTTCTGATAGACGAAGTAAAGAAGATATAAAATGCAGAATGGCTATGGGAAGAAAAGTGTTTCTGAAAAAGCGAAATTTGTTGACATCAAGTATTAGTTAAAATGTTAGGAATTCCTTTCTGAAAGCATTTGTCTGGAGTGTAGCATTGTATGGGAGTGAAACGTGGACGATAAGGAGTTCAGATAAAAAGATGATAGACGCTTTCGAAATGTGGTGCTACAGACGAATGATGAAGATTAGATGGGTAGATCGCGTAACTAATGAGGAAGTGCTTAACAGAATTTGGGAGAGAAGGATTTTCTGGCATATCCTGACTAAAAGAACGGATAGATTGGTTGGACACATTCTGAGACATCAAGGAATTGTCAACTTAGCATTAGAAAGAAGTGTGTGGAGTAAAATTCGTAGAGGGAGACCGAGGGACGAATACAGTAAGCAGATTCAAAAGGATGTAGGTTGCCGTTCGTATTCTCAGATGAAGAGGGTAGCGTGGAGAGCTGCATCAAATCAGTCTGCGGACAAGACCACAACAACAACAAATATGATTACCAATAATGTCTAGTAAAAATCTGGTATGATGCAGTGTATTGGCCATTTATAGCAACATTTTGGGGGAAAAAGGAACTGATCTAGAAAAAAGAGTATCATTTTTATTATTTCAGACTTACTGATGTGATTTCCTTGTTTCCTGCTATTACATCATTGAAGTTAGAGGCCTCTAAGATTAACACAGTTTTCTCTTTCCCAGTATATTTTAGATGAGATATTTGTGGACGTAGTAACTGTCTTATTCCTGGGAAATACATTGAACAAACTTCGACAATTATGTTTGGAAACACCAAAGAATGAAATCATCGTAAAATCATTAAAATAATATTATTCCCACATCTCAAAAATATCTTTATCTGTGCCTACGACCGATTCGTTACACTGGGGAACCATCTTCTTGCCTCTGACATTATAGCATTTAGGTCATTACAGAAGAGCTCGTAATTGTTTGTTGTTAATACAAATGTTGAGTTAAAAGCTAAAAACGTCTGTGCCCAATGCTTATACGTACAATAAAAACACAGTAAGTACATAAAATATTACAACCTAATGCATAATTCCGTTTTATTCTGTTTCCGATTAGTAAAGTTCAGTAATTTTGTCAGAACATTATGGCAGCGTGAACCTACACTTGGTGAAAGCTGATAAATGTTCCTGTAACTGATGATGAGTCTGCAGTGGCTTGAAAACTAATTATGGAATACAAGCCCCAATAAAAGCAGCTGGATGCATTTTTTAACCATAATAAAACGTTAATTTACGTTACAGATGCAGTTCATATCCAACATGGATATCTTGAAAAAAGCTATACACTCAAAATACACCATTATGTCATTGACTAGCTGAAAACCCGGAGTTTCCTTAAGGTGATTTGAATACAGGAGTTTCTTAGTTGTATATGTGTAAATGTTTTAAAACGTGGTGCATGATGTGAAACGTTTTTACCCATCGCGTTAAATATAATTTCATATTTATTTAATTATATGATGTACAATTGTATAATTTTGCAGTTATATATTCATTTTTGTAAGTGCTGTATGTCGGTAAAATCTGTTGCCAATACAGTTGGTAGTAAAGAAGTAACAGATTGAAATAGATGCGTGATCGAGCGGCTTTCTATGAACATATTTCACGACCAATGTGTCGTACTGTGATATAATTTGGAAGGTACATTCAGCTGTATGTCTGTATACAGTATACAAAATATCCTTAGAGTACAATTTCTGATGTAGAAATTATAAATTGTAACGTCATACCGAGTGCCATTGTTCTGCTCCATGAACAGCGAGAAAGTAGTAAGCGATGAACTTTTTCCCTTTCAGCATTTTAATGCGGTTGTCAGCGAGAAAAAGTATAATAAAGTTTTGGAATTATATTTAAAGTTTGTTGAAAGTCACAAAGTACTCTCATTCCCATGCAGTGTATGAATAAAGTTTCCTAAAGTTTCAGTCGGTCGTGCTGGGACTCGGCAGCTCTAAAAAAATGTTCAAGCCGGCCGCGGTGGCCGAGGGGACTGAGGCGCTTCCGTCACGGTCTGCACGGCCACTACGGTCGGGGGTTCGAATCCCCCCTCGGGCATGGATATTTGTGCCGTCCTAGTTCGTAAGCAGTTCATAAATAGTTTGTAAGTTTAGGGACTGATGACCCCGTAGTTAAGTCCCATAAGCTTAACAAACATTTGAACATTTTTGAAATGGGACTTAACTATGGGGTCATTAGTCCTAAAACTTACAAACTACTTACGAAATACTTAATCCTAAGGACGGTAAAAATATCCATGCCCGAGGGGGGATTCGAACCCCCGACCGTAGTGGCCGTGCAGACCGTGACTGAAGCGCCTCAGTCCCCTCGGCCACCGCGGCCGGCGGAGACGTAACTACATAAACAGAGTATTAAAATCGATTTAAAGCTTTTGTCCTAAGAACTGATTAGTTTTTAATAATTAATTGCGAGACTGTACGGTAAATAAAATTTTTATTTTATTTATTGCTTGTTTCACGCAGGCCTTACATATTCCATTCACTCACTAGAATCTAGATGCTGATCACGTATATATTCACTCAGTCTGATCCGAAATGGGAGCATAGCTATATCAAGGAACTCTTTCATAATTTTTACAGTTTATTCGTGACGATTTTACAGTCAACGGTACTATGGTTTCCGTAAATGATGCATCGTAAAAAATTTCATGTGAAAACAGGGATGATCGGCAAGGTATCTTATAAGCTGGGAAAAAATGTTCACTTAAGACGATAATTACAAGTGGTGAAGTGATGAAATATTAGGGCTTCACTGCTATGTACTTATGTAATTCGTTCTACAGGTGTCAACATTTCATACTTTTTAATTTGTAAGAAGATGAAGAAATTTCCTAAGATTCGTAAGATGTATTACAAATAAGACTATTATAATACAGGAAACACGCCACTAGTACTTGAGTTGTCAATATATATATATATATATATATATATATATATATATATATATATATAGAGAGAGAGAGAGAGAGAGAGAGAGAGAGTCCTTTTATGAACTAGAAATGTCCTCTTTTCTGAAGACGGACATCTGGTAACCCTAGCCATACTGATATCATTCTCTCGTCCATATATATAAGGGATGGGATGTTCGTCACACACACACAAATTGTAAAGAAGTTTCCTCAGAAAACGCTGACCGCATGTCAGCTGCAAAATAGCTCATCAGAAGATAACTGCTTTTAGCTTCTAGTCATTCAGCTAGCAGTAAGACACACACTAGGAGCACAGACAAATATATATGTTACTCTGTGCTAGGAGGTAGATGGACATATTTAAAACCTTGTGCTCTAAACGGGAATATAATCCGTAACGGGCACTTTCCGGGGCAGGGCAGGAGGCAGAAATGCCACCCCGAGACTAAGCAGCCAACGAAACTAATTGAGGCACGGCAAGCCGATTTGTTCAGGTGTCGAGGGAGGGCGAGGAGACGCTGGCAAGTCTCATTTTCTTCTTCGTGATGGCAGTGACGCAGGCTTTCCATCCGGTGAAAGGCGGTTCATAATTTCAGCAGGCTTGCAGTCTCTAGAGAAACAGGATGTGTTACTTCCGAGAAAAATAATTCCTTAGGTGAGTGCACTCGTAAAAAAGATGACGCCTTTCCGCAACGCAATGGTCAAATGGTCGATTGTAGTGAGAACGCTGGTGAAAATCTTAGATGGGCAGTCGGTTAAACAGAGGTAGCGGTAGCCATTTTTACGAAGTAACGTTTCTTCGGAAGCACAGTTTTAGATATGGTTTTTTTTTTTTTTTTTTTTTTTTTTTTTTTTTTTTTTTTTTTTTTTCCGGGGTGGGGTTGCTTGCGTGCTACTGCGATACAGCTGGCCGTACTGTGGGTGCAACCACGGTGGAGGGATACTTGTGGAGAGGCCAGACAGACGTGTGCTTCCTGAAGAGGGGCAGCAGCTTCTTCAGTAGTTGAAGGGACAACAGTATGGAGATTGACTGAGCTGGCCTTATAATATCAGCTAACACGATTTCATCATGCAGTTACTGGGAATGGCTGAAAGCAAGAGGAAACTACAGTCTTACTTTTCCCGAGGACATGCAGCTCTACTGTATGAAGGTAGAAGGATTCCGGAGACGAAACAGCCCCCACATTCGCATCTCCGGGCGGGTACTACTCAGGAGAATTTCGTCATCAATAAAAACAAAACAGGCATTCTACGAATCGCGGCGTGCAATGTTCTATTGCTTAATCGGTTAAATAGAAAATCTGAAAGGAGAAATGGATAGGTTAAAGTTTGGCATGGTGGGGATTAGTGAAGTTCGGTGGCAGAACGCACAGGATTTCTGGTTAGGTGAAAACAGGATTATAAATCAAATGTTTGTATAGCTTATGGGACTTAACTACGGGGTTATCAGTCCCTAAACTTACAAACTACTTATAAGCTACCTTATACTAAAGACGGCACAAATATCCATGCCCGAGGGGGGATTCGAACCCCCGACCGTAGTGGCCGTGCAGACCGTGACTGAAGCGCCTCAGCCCCCTCGGCCACCGCGGCCGGCAGGATTATAAATACAAAATAACTTGGTGGTAAAGCAGGAGCAAATCTGATACTGAATAAGAAAATAGGAATGCCGGTAAGTTACTATGAACAACACAGTGAACGCATTATCGTAGCAAAGTCAACCCGACCACAACAGAACAAGTTTATTGCCAACTAGCTCTGCCGATGATGAGGAGATCGAAGAAATGTTTTCGGGGATTTCAGACAGTTAAAGGACAGGAAAACGTGATGTGTGACTGGAACTTAGTAGTAGGCTGGGTATGGACTGGGGAAAAGGAATAAAAGAGGAGAACGCCTCGTAGATTTTTGTCCAGAGCACTATTTAATCATCACAAACGGTTTAACACAGAGTGCAGATATAGACTCTTACCGTAAGTTGTTGCCTGTGAACTGTAGATTCAAACTTAAGAGACTGCAAAAAAGGTAGAAAATTAAGGCAGCGGAACCAGGACAAACTGAAGGTACAAGTGGTTTTTTAGAGTTTCAGAGTGAGCACGGGCAAGAATTGACCGAAACGGGGGAAAGTAATACAGAGAAAGAAAAATGGGTAGCTTTGAGAGATAGTGTAGTGAAAACCACAACGGATTATATAGGTAGAAGGACAAGGCCTAATAGAAATCCCTGGATAACACAGGAGGTACTCAACTGATCAAAGAAGAAAATATAAAGATGCAGCAAGTGAAGCAGGCAAAAGAGAATACAGACGGCTGAAAAATGAGGTTGACAGGTAGTGTCGATTGTCCAAGCAAGAGGTTAGAGAACAAATGTAAGACCGTAGAAAAATGTATAACTAGAGAAAAGATTGACACTGCCTTCAGGAAAGTAAAAGGGGCGTTTGGAGACAAGAAGCTGCATGAATATCTAGATCTCAGATAGGAAACGAGTACTAAGCAAAGAAGGTGAAAGGTGGAAGGAACGTATACAAATGAAGACATCATTCTAGCAATTAAGTAGAGGAAGGAGAGATAGGAGATACGATACTGCGAGAAGCATTTGACAGATCACTGAAAGATTTTAGTCGAAACAAGGCCCTTGGAGTAGATGATATTCGGTCTTAACTGCTGACAATCTTGGGAGTGCCAGTCTTGAAGAAACTGTTCCACCTGGTATGCAAGATGTATGAGATGCTGAAGATACCCTCTGACTTCAAGAAGAATATAATAATTCCAATTCCAAACAATGCAAGCGAATACAAATGTGAAAATTACTGAACTATCAGACACGGTTGCAAAATACTAACTCGTATTATTTATAGACAAATGGGAAAACTTATGGAATCCGACATTGCGGAAAATCAGATCGGTTTAAGGAGAGCCGCGGCGGAATAGCCGTTCTCGCTGAGGCGCCCTGCTACGGTGCGCGCGACCGTTCCACATCGGAAGTTCAAGCCCTCTCTCGGGCATGGGTGTTCGTGTTCTCCTTAGGATAAGTTAGTTTACGTAGTGTGTAAGTTTAGGGAGCGATGACCACTGCAGTTAGGTCCCATAACTTCACAAACATTTGGATTTAGGAGAAATGTAGGAACACGCGAGGCAATACTCACATTACGACTTATCTCAGAAGATAGCTTAAGGAAAAGCAAATCTACAATTTTAGCTTTTGTAGTTCTGGAGAAAGCTTTTGACAATGTTGCCTGGAATACACTTTTTCAAATTATCAATTTGGCATGGGTAAATGCTAGGGAGCTAAGAACTATATTTAATATGAAAAAAAAAAAAAAAAAAAAAAAAAAAAAAAAAAACAACGAGACAACAGTCGAAGGGCATGAAAGGGACGCAGTGGTTGGGAAGGGAGTAAGACAGGGTTGTAGCTGTACCCCATTGTTGTTCAATCTGTACATTGAGCAAGCCGTAAAGGAATGCAAGGAGAAATTTGAAGAAGTAATCAAGTCCTTTCTGAAAACATTTGTCTGGAGTATAGCATTGTATGGGAGTGAAACATGGACGATAAGAAGTTCAAACAAAAAATATAATAGAAGCTTCGGAAATGTGGTGCTACAGATAAATAATGAAGATTAGATGGATAGATCATGTAACTAATGAGAAGGTTCGTAACACAACTGTAGGGAAAAGAGGTTTCTGGCATATCTTGACTAGGCTCTGGAATATTTTGGTGGGACACATTCTGAGACATCAAGGAGTCGTCAACTTAGAAGTAAGTGATGGGGTAGAGAGAGATCGCAGAGAGAGACCGAGAGACGAATTCACTAAGCAGGTTCAAAATGATGTAGGTGCCATTTTTATTCGGAGATGTAGAGGCTTGCACAGGACAGGGTAGCGTGGAGAGCTGCATCAAACCATTCCGCGTACTGAAGACCACAACAACAATCTCAGTTTTAGCAATTCTATGTTGGTGCATTCTTTTTAGATACACAGCATGTACAAAGGGCCCGAATGGTTTGTATGCGTAATGTTGGACAAGCATTTTTCTAGTAAGTGTAGTCTGAAAAAATGAAAAATGAGAACTAAGGATAATATGCCGGGAGTGGAGAAAATTATGTGAAACTATGCAATTCATAAAACCTTGTTGCAAGTTGGCATCATTGCATGATCTCTCTGACTTTCAAAGAGGTCAGGTCGATGGCTTACAGTTAGTGGCAGCATCTCTGACGGTAACGGCTACACTGTCCAACTTTTCAATAGCTACATTACCTGGGCAATGACAGCGTACACTAAGAAAGGTATAACATGATTAGCGAAGAATTTACTGCATTGCTGGAACATCTGTTAAGCTCAGATAATGCCTGGGCTGCTGACATAGGTAGCTCTGAAGTATTTAGCGAATCATAGAATGTATGCAGGAAAGATACACCAGGCACAAATTGAAGAGGAATGTTCACTGCAGTCGATAAAAACACTACGAAGGTCAAAGTCGAGAGTGACTGTAGTTATCTGGACGCGTTTAACAGGTCTGGGAGAAATCTTGTTAATGGCCGGGTGTTTTCTGCCCCCCTGGTGCCTGCGTCACAGTTCTAGTCATTTAAAGAAAGTCTAAGTGGCGCGAAGGTACCCAGACTATGCATTATTAGTTGGGGGCTACTTCACCTGGGTATAGAGTGGGGTGTCTTTGGTTTCACTACATGCTACGCGGGAATGGCCGCTTGGCCCAAGGCACTATGCCACGGAGTGCATGGCCGCTTCCGACGGACGTTAGAGTCCTCCCTCGGGTACTGGTGGGTTATCTTTAGTGTAAATTAGATTAAGTAGTTCATAAGTCTGAGAAACAATGATCTAAGCAATGAAACTTTTCACTCTGCAGCGGAGTGTGCGCTGATATGAAACTTCCTGGCAGATTAAAATTGTGTGCCGGAACACGATTCGAACCTGGGACCTTTGCCTTTTGCGGGCAAACGCTCGACAGACTGAGCTATCCCGACACGACTCACGATGCTGCCTCACAACTTTACTTCCGCCAGTACTTCTCCTCCTACTTTCTAAATTTCACAGAAGCTCTCCTGCGAAACATGCAAGTTTGGAAAGTAAGAGGCGAGGTACTGGCGGAAGTAAAGTTGTGAGGCGGCATCGTGAGTCGTGTTGGGATAGCTCAGTCGGTCGAGCGCTTGCCCGCGAAATGCAGAGGTCGCGGGTTCGAGTCCCGGTTCCGGCACACTATTTTAATGATCTAAGCAGTTTGGTTCCATAAATCTAAGAACATTTGAATATTTTGTATCACTGCAAGTGGTACAGACAAGCAGTGTTGTGAAAACTGTCTTGAGCACACAGATCGATAGTCCGCACACAGAGGAAATATTTTGCCTTCAAGCAATCCTGACTTTGTCATTGTATAGACAGGTGATAGTTGTCATGATATCGTCAGAGCGACAATGATTAAGAAACTTAACAAATCAGTCAAGAAGAGTTGATAATAAATAGTTAGCACCTAGAGAATGAATTAACATCGTTTAATTCTGACACAATAAACGTAGACCTATTAGGACCAAATTTAAGTGCATTGTAATTAAAGAGATGGGGAAATATGTACCGATAAAGTGGATTAAGGGTGGAAAAGATACACCGTGGTTTAATAATAGTATTCGATAAAATGTTGAGAAAGCAAAGGCAGTTGTATTCTTGGTTCATAAAAAACAAGCAAAGTAAGAGGTAGTAACGATCAATGCTCGAAGCACACGGTAACTACCACCGTCATACCTTAGCAAAAGATCTTGTCGATAACCGGACAACAATTCTAGAGCTATGTAAAATCGCTAAGCGGCTCAAAGGTTTCGATCAGTCACTCGTTGATCATTTTGCGGATGTGATTAAATTTAACATTTAAGATACCATTCACGTAAGAGGATCATAGGAACAAGCCGTCATTCGATTATCGTACACACTCCCAAATGCAGGACATGGTAAAAGGCACCCCCGTTTTAGGAAAGCACCTGAGAGAGCAGAAAATAAGAAACTCTCCGGGCCCGGCTAAAATACCAATTTGGCTTAATGAAGTAAGTACGGCATTGACCCATTATTTAGTTTGCATTTATCGCGAATCTATAATCCAGCGTAAAATCCCGAGCGACTGAAAAAAAAAAAAAAAAAAAAAAAAGCTGGTCACTCCCATTTATTAGAAAGGTAAAGAACGACACAGATAATTACAGGCCAGTATCATTAATATCATTTTGCTGTAGAATTCTTGAACATAAAGTCAATTCGAATACACTAGATTTCTTTGAGACGGAAAAGATTGTCAATGCAGCAGCATTGTTTTAGAAAGCATCGCTCATGTGAAATTCAGCTTACACTTTTCTCATATGACATCTTGCGAGCCATGGATGGTCTACAGGCAGAGTACATATTTTTTGATTTCCTAAAAGCATTTGACACGGGGCCGAACTGCAGAATATTAACGATTGTAAGAGCATCTGGAGTAAGTTCGCGGAATTGCGAGTGCCTCGAAGACTTCCTAAGTAACAGAACCCAGCACGTTGTCCTCGACAGCGAGAGTTCATCGGAGACAAGGATGTCGTCAGAAGTGCCCCAGGAAAGTGTGATAGGGTATTATTTGCTATCTACGTAAATAGAGTAATTAGCAATCTGCGGCTGATTGCTGATGATACTGTCATGTACGGGAAGGTGTGCCATTGAATGACTTTAGTAGAATGCAGGTTGACTTCTAACTGATGTTAGGAACAGCATCTAGCTCTAAATGCAGAACGATATAAGGTGATGTTGAAGGATAGGAAAATCAATCCCATAATGTTCGAATATAGTATTAGTAGTGTGGTGCTTGACACAGTCATGTCCATTAAATACACTGGTCAAAACAAGTAAGGTGTAAGTTGAAAGATCTTGGAGAGTTTTAGTTCATTCTTAGCAAAATGAACTAAAATGGTTCGAGGGGCGGAGACAACAACATTACGGCAACCGAGTTAGTGGTAATAACAGAAAGTTGCAGCAAAGGGGATTGGTGTTGAGTTTACTCTACCAAACGATTTACACAACTAGTTGGGTTCAGATAGTGTAGTGAGCAGGTAGTGCACTGCAACAACAACGTGACTTACCCTAAGCTGTGACATGGAGAGCGATAGGAAGGATGGAAGCGAGACAGACACAGAGAGAAGTGGTTGTAGCTATTGGAGTGTCCCAAAGCGTAATTCCAAGGACTTGGACGCAATTTCAAAAAGAAACCCTTAAAACAAGGTAAGGCCAAGGTCGTCCATAGGTAACATCAGCAAGAGATGACCGTTATCTCCGGTTAACAGCACGTCGCGACAGGAGGCTGAATGCAACTCAGCTGCAAAGTACCCTCCAGGCGGCAACAAGACGCGAAATATCAAAACAAACAGTCCGAAATAGCCTTCGGGAATGTGGTCTCTACGCACGGACGCCTCTGTTGTGTATCCCATTAAAACCACCACACTGTTAAGTCGGTAGAAATTGGGCAGAAGAATATTAGGATTGGATTCATAAATAATAGCGCCAGTTTCTGTTCACAGATGAGTCAAGATTTTGTTTTCAGCAGGACAATCGTCTCTCCCTCATTTGGAGAGAACGTGGAACTCGGAACAATGCTGCATATGTGCACCACCATATCATGGTGGTGGGCGAACGGTGTGGTGCGAATTGAGTATTGGAGGACGTACGGACATGTATATCGTTCAGAACGGCGCTTTGACTGGTCAGAGGTATAGAGACGAGATCCTTAGACATTTTGTTGTGCCATAGGAGATGAGCTTCCTCTGGTGGACGATAACGCTCATCCTCACATAGTTGCACAGGTGGACGACATGCTTGAAACTGATGCAACTGAACGAATGGAGTGGACAGCTTGTTCATCAGACCAAAACGCGATTAAGCATGTCTGGGATGCACTTGGTAGACGCACTGCAGCCAGACCAGCACATCTCACAATGGATGCAGAGCTGGATATTGTAAAGAATGGGTAAACATCCGTCAAGAGCTGATTAATGATCTCATACTGTCCATGCCACGTAGGTGAGCAACAGTACTGGCTGCCGAGGTGATCACACGCCATATTAGAGGGCAACGAGAATGACTTCTTCAATATTATGGTAGCCCCATGGTGCCTTGCTCTAAGTAAACGCCATGTAAGAAAGGAACCGTAGAGAAACATCATAAAAGCGGTTTGATGAACCCTCTGCCATGCACTTCAATGTGGCTTGTAGAGTATTTATGTAGATGTACATGTAGATGAAATGGTCTCAAAGCAGCCAAACATAACTATTTACAGGCAATATTCGTTGGACCAGAGGACCCAATTCCATTCCAACTAAAAAATACACACTATTGTAGAACCACTATGAGATTGCTTGTTGACAACTTGCGTTGAGCCTTCGTGTTGTCTGCGCCACACCCGAACATCCTATCATCATCTCTTACCAGCTGAAATCTACATCTACATGAGACTAATCAGACTATGTCATGGGTTTCCAGTGGTCTGGCGTCCTATCGATATGGTAAGAAGCGACAAAGAGGCACTGCAGGCTATATTGTGCTGTTCGTAATTGTATTCGAGTCGGTCGTCTGCTGCCGCAGCCTATTACTACCAAGTTGTACCGCACTGTCATAACGGGTACATTCGTCGTACGACCCACATTGATTTCTGAGCTTGTTTCACACAGTATTTCATGGTTAACAACTCTACGCAAAGTGCAGGCCGTCGACGACTGTGTTAACGTGAGAGGTAATGCCAAAAATTTGGTTTTCTCGGCACACCCTTGACACTGTGGGTCTTATCACATTGGAAAACTTTTCATGTGAATCACGCATGACAAAGAGGCACTGCAGGCTATATTGTGCTGTTCGTAAATGAATTCGAATCGGTCGTCTGCTGTCGCAGCCTATTAATACCAAGTTGTACCGCACTGTCCTGACGGATACATTCTTCATACGACCCACATTGATTTCTGAGCCTGTTTCACACAGTATTGCATGGTTAACAACACTACGCAAAGTGCAGGCCGTCGACGACTGTGTTGTCGACGTGAGAGGTAATGCCAAAAATTAGGTTTTCTCGGTACACCCTTGACACTATGGGTCTTATCACATTGGAAAACTTTTCATATGAATCACGCATGACAGTTTTCCCAATGCACCGAGCACTCGGAAGTAATGTGAAAGAAGAAATGAAGAGGTTTATGTGTCCCTATAGGCCACTACACATGTTCCGATTTGTCGGGACTAATTTATCGATGGTCCGATAAATTGGACTTGTGGAAGTGCTTCCCGAACATCTTTGTTTTTCGGATGGTTGATCGGGCCTGCCCGTCCAACAGATCCCCCCCCCCTCCCCCCACGCCCCGCCACACCACCCAACGAATTGTGCGTGTGTAGCGCTATCCGACAACTTCCTGCCTGCGATCGTCCGCTGTCTGCACAGCGAACACGCAAAAACAAAAACATTTCGACAAGCAGACACCAGAACACGGAAGCACTGCAATCGCCACGAGCAGTTGGTCTGAACGTGTGTAGAGTACTACGAATTTGGTCGGATCGTTGGTCAGTTGGTGGGTCGGACGATAAATCGAAGCGTGTGTATGTGCTTTGAAGGATCAGTTTCAGTCAGTGTTTTCTTGGGAAATACCATTGACGTATCTTCTATCCTTTAGCAATGTAACTAACCATCGTTGTGAAGTCAAGGTACTATATCAGAGTACCAGACCAAAAAAATTTAATGAAAGCTACAAACGGCATCATTGAAGGTTTCCGAACTGTTGCAGGGTCGTCCAACAAAATACTACTCAGGATTAACCCTTCCAAGTAGCAAGCAGTACTCAGTGTCTATCAATGACTTATAGCTTTACATCTGTGCAGCATTCACTTCGAAATCATACCAATATACGACAGAGTAAAATTTATTATTTAACGTTCAGGTACCTGATAATGGCATTAAATAGTGAGTATTTAAGAATATTACCTAATTGTCTTGTGTGTTTCACTCACAAATTGCCAGATATTTACTGATCTACCCTTTGTGGTAAGGAAAAGAAGAGAACCCGTTGAAATGTTCTCCAATTGGAACACAAAAAAAGCTAAATATGTTTGCTGTGTAGAAGACTCAGACAGAAAAGTGGGGAACAAGATGCCTCAGACCTCACTCCGCCTTCATGCGAACGCACTCACACTTTTCTTAACGCTGAAAGAGAGTGGCAGAAAGTGACGATTGAAAAGAGAGGACGCTCTGCCAGAGGAAGAGAAAGTGAGAGCCGACACAGTGGCAGTAGAAAGGTAAATGGTTGGAAATAGTAGAATTGAGAATAAAAGAGAGAGGAATAGTTGAAATGAAAAAGAGAGATAAATTGAGACCACACGATTTTGAGGGGGACGACTTTAACAATAAATTTTTTGTCTACACTCCCCCACCCTTACACCCACGTGTTAAAGTTTCCTGGTCTAGCTGTTAAAAGCCCGAGTTAACCATCAACAAGGGCGAGTGTATTAAGAAAGCAACAGTGTTTTAAGAGACAGACTGTGTGAAGGCAATAGGCAGTGTGAAAACAGAAGAATTGGATAAAAACAATGAAAGAAACATAGTGTTGAAGAGACAGTGGTAAGGAAGATCGAGAGAAAGAGATGAAAATAATAACAGTGCGATAAACAGAGACAGGAAAGGGAGACAATGGGAGAAAAAGGAAACAATGGGAGACAATACACAGTGACAATATGAGGGAGTTTATTTGTATGAAACACTGCGAGGAGATACTGGGTAAAGGGATTTAGCATGTTTTTGTTAAAAAGTGAACGAATTTGTTGCGCATGCCAAAATTTTTCTAGAGGAATGCAGAAGGAGTTGTGAAGGAGCTTGTGTCCCACTTTTCTGTTTGAGTCTTCTAAACACGAACGTTTTTGTGCGTTTTTTTGCCCCGACTGAAGTACTTTTTCAGCTGATTATGTTTTACTTAATATGAAATCGTAGTTCCTCTGTTAGAGAGATCTATGTAATGGTAGAAGAGCACTTAAACGGCAGTGATGTGGGAGGCATTACACATTTACTCAGCGCTAAGTAATTTAACAAACAGAAATATACAATAAACGCTTCCACACTGACCTTTCGTGCGCAGATGCGCGGTTGCCTGGTTCAACAAGTAAGCGTCCTTGGGGCGCGAAGAGACTAACGATCATTATGTTGGACAAGCGAGGCTAGCCGACGAAAACACCTGTACCAATAGCAGTGAAGCTGCTGATCTCACCGGTGTACTAGGCTCGCTGCTCCAGACAAATTCTGAGTTAGAATCTGAAGACATGGATGGAGGGAACAGTTGAGGCGAATGTGAGATATAGTGGTAGCCTATCACTGCTGTTATCAGCCTTTGTATTAAGCAACCTGTAAGGGAAAAAGAATTACAGTTCGATGAGAAGAAATAGAAACTTAGAGGTTTTCCGATGACACTGCAAGAAGAAGCAAAACAAGGGTAGGAGAATTAAATCAGTCGATAGTGACGGTATTAAATTAGTTCAATAGACACTAAAATGTTGTGGATGAGTTTTGTTCTTTGAGCAGCAAGAAAACTGAAGATACAGAAAAAGGAGTAAATAGTGATAAAAGTATTTCCGAAAAAGAGAAATTTGATAAAACCGAATAAAAGTTCGTTATGAAGTCTTTTCTGAACGATCCTGAAGTGTAGACCAGCATGGATCGGAAACATGAGTGGTAAACAGTTGAGACAAGAAGGTACAAAAACATTTGAAACGTATTCTACAGAACAATTTAGAGTGTGGCTTAGTGGTAGTTGCTATTTGTTAGAAAAAAAAATGAGCCAAGATCTACTAGATGAATCTAGAACAAACACCATCCCACGGTCGCAGATAATAAATCTTCCCGAAAAAGAAAAAGAAAAAAAAAAGTGGTTGAGGCCCTCGGTTCGAACACTGGTCAATACCAGGATTCTTATCTCTTAACATTTCTTGCTTCCGCTGGCAATGTTTGTGAATGTGAAATAGTTAAAACATGATTCGGAATCCACATTAAACTGAACGTTCTCCCATAACTGGATGGGTCAGTCGCTTCAAAGGTTAGAGGGGGGTGAGGGGGCAAAGCATAGCAATATAACAGGAATTATGCCTAGTAAAGCACTGTAGTGATCAAAACTATCTTCTGATTAATGAACGTTGAACGTTTTGATCGCAAAATTATGTAATTATGCAGCCTGGGTACAAACTCATGCAATTAAAAATTGGCATTATTTAAGACGCGATTCCACCCGTCTGCTTTGACCCATGACGTCATCAACATGTCGGAAAACCGAAGTTCGCGATACGACACGTCGGCTTTTACCACTGACGTCATATCTGAGTTAAAGACGATAGTTTGTTTCCAAGCAGAACAAATTATAGATTACGATTTTGTGTTTAAAATGTGATCTATAGCTTCTCTGTGATAGGTATAGGTTAACAAAGAGGTTTTTTTTATTCGCAAGTGAGCGCCGAAGGCGCGAATTTTTGGCTGAGACCTGAGATCGATGGTACATTCTGTTGTGGTAATCTGTAATTTACGAGGATAACCACAGATTATTTATTATCTACAATACATAAGTACTACGATATCATCCCATTCGGTGATAGTGTTTGCTTTACTGGCCATACCTACGTAGTGTATCTTGGGAGCCGCAGCGGATTAGCCGTGCGCATTGGGGCGCCGTGCTGCTGTGCGCGCGGTCGTTCGCCGCCGGGGGTTCGAGTCCCCCTCGGGCATGGGTGTTTGCCTTGTCCTTGGGTCAGTTTATTTTAGTTTAAGTAAGCCTCGGACTAATGACCAAGCAGTTCGATAGATTTACAAACATTTGAACATTTTTTTAATTTCGTGTCTTGTGAGACTCAGATATGAAGTCATTGGTCAAAGTCGATGAGTTGAATCGCGGTCGTCAATTATGTCGGAAAACTCGTATAAGGAATAATATCACATTGACGGAACCATTTCGACAATTGTTCTACGTCTCAGCCAAAAAACAGCGAAACTAATTTCACTTACAAAAAATTATCGTTATAAGAAATTCGAGTGTAAGAATGTGTCAAAGAAAGTGTCTGTCATAAGAAGGACAGAACACAAGCTTGCCCACTGCTAGGGGCGCTACTGTCGTTACACCTGTGATATGAATTAATGAAATACAGCAACCAGTTGCTTGTCGCTATTTATTTTTAACTTTAGCGACCAGTTGCTTGTCGTTATTTATTTTTAACTTTAACATATATTAATAAATATGTATATTTATTAAGCAACAGTACAAAAATAGGCCAGAAAAAAAAGAAGGGCACTCGAGCGCCCGAAACCGGTCGTTAAAGTTAAAAATAAATAACGACAAGCAACTGGTTGCTGCATTTAATTAATTTATAATCTGAACAGTTGCTGAAATGGATAAAATACTACAACCTGTGATATGGTAATAACTCTCACACCAGAGATTGTCGCGACTGTATATGTTAGATTGTGGTACAGAAACTGCCCGTGCTGATTTCGCCACAAGCTGCCAATATCAGCAACGTAAGACTTGCCGCCTTATATTCCCCTTGTGAAGAAGTCAAGCAAGAGATTGTTGTATTCCTTGGTACTAATTTTTGAAGCACTTCAACTACCTCTACAATTGTGTAACTCATAATCTCGAATGTCTGTGTCAAGTGTAGCAGCTGATCAGTACGAGATACACTAGGCAGAACTTTTCGGTCAGGCATTACTGGCGCTAAGTTACATGGAATAGTGACGAAATGTAAGCTTTCATCCACCTACATTCATGACAAGCAAACCACCATAACTCACAATGCAAGTCTCATGGCTGCAGTACTCTGCTTTTCTCGTAAGTCACAGAGTTTACAGGTTTATTTATTGCTTCATATTTTGCTGATTTTTGCTTGGCAAACTCACCCACTGCCACGCACCGAGACCAAACCTCCCTTGTGCTGAATGTGACACTGAAGGCTACTCCCATGCACAAACGGTATTGATGTGCAGTGAACAGTTTTGGCTACAAAGTGAAACATACGGACACACACACATTTTTATTTATATATTGATTGATTAATTTTTATGGCGTATCTTACGTCGAAATTTTTCTTTATGTTCTATTTTATTTATATTTGTCCTTGTCTGACCACTTAACTTTGTATAACTTTCAGGTAAACAAGTGAAGTATCCGTGACCTTGTCAGTCCACTTAAGATAAATAATTTATGTTTAATCACTTTTTTGTAACTAGTCATGTAACGATGTTCAATGAATTGTTCATTGTAACCATATAGGCACTTGTACTTCCAATATTTAAAAACCATTATATAGCCTACATCTATTTTTCCACGTTGCATTGACATTATTTAATTCTAAATGAGGTACATAGATACATAACCTTCCATTTGCCACCTATGTCCATTGTTGTATTTGGCATAGCATCGTCAATTTCGCAGCTGCTCTTTCAGCATTCAATACCATCCTATTCGTATGTGTAAATAGGAGAATCCAAGATCCAAGGGGGGGGGGCGAAGGGTCGTTGCCCCCCCCCTCCCCCAGGACCACCGTTTTTAAGAATGCGAAGAAGCTAGCGTGCTACTACTGCACGGAGTCTTCTGAACTGTGAGACGTTTGTTTGACTGAGCGTGGGGTAAAAAGGGGTCGCTGGAACTAGTGTCTCTCTACTGAGTCAAAGTTTAGCTGACGATGAAAATTCTTCCCTCCCCCCCCCCCCTCCCCCCAAGAAGGCCATCCTCGATCCGCCACTGGTCGACATATTTTTTATCTGACATTATTTTTAAATGTGAAATGAAATAATTGCTTATGGTGGTAATTCCTTTAATTTGTTCTGCAGCTATTATTAGATCATACATCGAAATTCGTAACAAAAAATACTTTGCGACCAAGACCTTTTAGCTTTCATTAATCGTGACGAATCTGAATGGTTGCCTTCCGCCGTCACCGACGAGTTTCTTCAGATATGTAACTGGTATTTTAGATCTCTACAAAACGACACAATATTGTTTTCTCGGCATCTGCATCAGACCGTGCATATGCAGCGTCACGATCCGCGGTCGATAATTCGAACACCTTATCTTATAACAATCACTACCTGTTATGTTCTTATTTCTTGGTTTCTGATATTCTACGCATAATAAACACGTTTTAGCACCCTGTTCCATTCCTTCTTTCCCTGTGTTTAATTTGTGTCGTCACTACCGCGCTAGGAAAGCATTTCCGACCATGCATAGCTGTGTGATTTTCCATCGTCTAAGTGTACGCTCCATCTCTCCTGAAAGTTTATAGCCGCTGTGCTGCAATTCCCTGTAGTTTGCGAGTCAGTGCACAGCGTGTCCGGAATACACTTCGTACAAATATTAACGAGCTTCTGTCTTCCTTTCATTTATTAAGCTAAGGACAAATGAATGTCTAAATGTCTCAGTACGTTCTCTTAACACACTTATATTTTTCTAATTATGAAATAACATGTAAAGGAAGCAGAATAATTGCCGTTTTCATCGAATCGTGGTTCTTAAAATTTACGCAACAAAGCAGCTAGTGTAAGTCTACACCTGTCTTCCAAAACAAACTCATATAAATTCTGCACCTGCTCTTTACTCTTTCATATTGAATCCATGATCCTGGCAGCTCGCCTATGAATTCTTTCGGTGTCAAATGAAGGTGGGTATTGCATGCTGAAACCAGTTATAATTGAGCCACAAAAAGTCATTGTCTCACAAATGGCCGGCCGCGGTGGCCGAGGGGACTGAGGCGCTCCTGTCACGGTCTGCACGGCCACTGCGGTCGGGGGTTCGAATCCCCCCTCGGGCATGAATATTTGTGTCATCCTTAGTCTTAGCTAGTTCATAAGTAGTTTGTAAGCTTAGGGACTGATGACCCCGTAGTTAAGTCCCATAAGTTCTACAAACATTTGAACATTTTTTGTCTCACAAATATAATTTTTCAGGTTAGACTAAACACAGTTAGTAGTAATTCAAAAATTCCTTACGTTCATCCTGTGCTTTCCTGTACTTCAAATATTCTACAACCGGCAATAGAATTTTTTACTTATTTCTTACTTGTTCGGAACGTCGGTTCTCAATAAAGAAGACTAAATCATATACATAAAGTTCACTTAGTTGACATGGAATTTCGTACACACGATTCTAGGTCTGTGAATGTAGGTACGCAGGAACGGTATTAAACAAAATCTCTTAAACGACCTGAAATTAAAAATTAAATCATTGTAATGCAATGTGCAGATTGAATGCGTAATGCATTTGTTTCATTATTATTCTTCACTACAGACAAGAAAGTTTCTGTGTATTACGAAGATAAGCCATTCTCTGGAGCAAATCTGAGACAGTCGCTTCTATTGCAAAGTCGCTCTACTGGATTTTATCAGTAAAGACATTCCTTGCGCTTATCGCAGATTTCCGTAGATAGTTCGTTTGATGGTATCTTCTGGTATCAGCTGACAGTGCGGCGAAGTGAGAAATGTTTCTCAGAAGTCGAGGAAAACAAAATAGATCTATTAATATATACTTAAAATAAAATGAAACAATTCTAAATCCGAAGGTTGGTGAGAACACTGCAGTATTTAAATGCACATAGCTATAACGAAGATGGATTCCCTTGTCTTGTACCTTTGAACTGACCTATCTACGCAGTTAGGGAACTTACTACGCCGCGACGGAGCGGCTGAGCGCATTGAGGCGCTATGTTGCGATGCGCGAGGCCGTTCCAAAAAAATGTTCAAATGTTTGTTAAGCTTAAGGGACTTAACTACGGGGTTATCAGTCCCTAAACTTACAAACTACTTATGAACTACCTACATCTAAGGACGGCACAAATATCAATGCCCGAGGGGGGATTCGAACCCCCGACCGTAGTGGCCGTGCAGACCGTGACTGAAGCGCCTCAGTCTCCTCGGCCACCGCGGCCGGCAGGCCGTTCCCCGTCAGGGGTTCGAATCCCCATGGGGCATGGATGTTTGTGCTGTCTTTAGTATAAGCTAGTTCATAAGTAGTTTGTAAGTTTAGGGACTGATGACCCCGCAGTTCAGTCCCATAACCTTAACAAACATTTGAACCAACTACTGTATTATTTACCTTACGTTGTTCTGCCTTACGCATGACATTAAACTCACTTTGGACACTCAGTTGTGCGCAGAACGGCGTGATTTTTCTGTTCTACTTACATCTGTGTAAACATGTATTGTGTACAGGCATCCGTGGGAAATAGCCGCGTGGTCTAAGGCGTGATGCTACCGACTGGGCAGCAGTTCCTCCTTCGGGCATGGTTGCATGTGTGGTTCTTAGAGCAAGTTAGTTTAAGTAGTTTGAAGGTCTGTGATCTGATGATCATAGCAGTTTGGTCCAATAGGTTTAACCTTTGAATCAACAGGTACTTGTGGAACCAAGGGTACTGACTGACCTCCGTGTCATCCTTTGCTGTGACGTCATTTGACGCGATGTGGTGCTGGGTCAGCACACCGCTCTGTCTAGCGTCGTCAATTGACACTCCTTTGCCAGTTCATTTACCCTCTTATTTATTCTTTTTCTAAGGCCTCTGCGTTCCCCAGAACTCCGTACGACATTGCAGCCTCCTTGCAAAAGAAAAAAAATCGCACTGACGTGTATTACGGCCCACCTTAGATTTGTAGTTTTATAAGTTTTTGCAAACATTTTGGACCAAAATAATAATGTAAACAATAAAAAAGTAATTAATAAGAGTGTCGGAAACCCTTTTAGGTAAAAAAATTTCAGGTAGTTACGGGTTTCTGAACCAATGACCTTCAGCGTCACACTACAACACATTGCCCACTACACTACGGCCAACACTTAGCAGTTGCGTTCTTTAATCTGATACTATTCATGGCCGTTGTTAACTGATGCTAATATGTCATTTGTAGACACTAAATGATCATTTATCGTACGAAGAACAACGTGTTTGTGTTAATTCTTCGGTGCGCTATTGCCTTGCAATGACAACTTACAAGTTAAAATAAGAAAATCATCAAATACGCAAAGCAAGATGGCTTATGCCAGAGAGAGTTCTGGGCGAGGAATGTCACATGACATCTGCGAACGGCTGGTTTTCGTTCAGTGTAGGGTGTCAAAACTCTGTTATTTTTGCAAATATCTCTCAAACGATACGAGATATGAAAGAAACATAAGGGAACAAAGCTGTAGAGAATCTTCTCCTCTACAAATTCGGTTATTCAATTTTAGCGTCAGATAAACGGTTTATATGCAATTAAAATTACATTACAAACGGCCTTTTTTGTATTACTAACGTATTTCTTGTTCGAAATATTTCAGAAAGCGAGGTTCTGGTCTCTGGTAGCCAACAATTATGTCTGTAAAATTTGGTGCCGAACGGTTGAACGGTTCGACCTAAAAAGTGGGAACACGTTACAGCCAGACACACATCGTCAAATCGCCGTTATTTTTGCAAATATCTCTGTAACGATGCAAGATATGAAAAAAGTTCTAGATCGAAGTTCTAGAGAATTTTCCCCTCTACCAATAAGGTTATTCAATTTTCGTGTCAGATGAACGGTTCGTTTGCAATTACAATTATATTACAAATGGCTTTTTTGGCGTTACGACCGTATTTTTTGTCAGAAAAATTTGAAAAAGGGAGGTTCTGGTCTCTGACGGCCTACAATTATGTCAGGTGTTGATCGGTTGAACGGTTCGTCTTAAAAATGGGGAACACGTTACGGACAGACAGACAGTCAAACATACATGCCAAAATCGCCGTTATTTTTGCAAATATCTCATAAACGATACGAGATATGAAAAAAACATAAGAGAGCAAAGTTGTAGAGAATTTTCTCCTCTACAAATTAGGTTATTCAATTTTCGTGTCAGGTGAATGGTTAAGCCGTTATTTTTATTTAAATTTCGAGCTGTCAAAAAACGATCGCAAAGGCCCACTTTTAGTGTTACTACCGTAACCCAAAGTGGGCCAAAAGGAAAGAAAAGAAAATCCATGTGACGTAAGCCGTACGCACCGCCGGAAACGAAGCCCAGAGGAACGCATCGGCAAGTAAAAAAAAAAAAAAAAAAAAAAAAAAAAAGGTTCAAATGTTTGTATAGCTTATGGAACTTAACTATGGGGTCATCAGTCCCTAAACTTACAAACTACTTATGAACTAGCTAATACTAAGGACGGCACAAATATCCATGTCCGAGGGGAGATTCGAACCCCCGACCGTAGTGGCCGTGTAGACCGTGACTGGAGCGCCTCAGACCCCTCGGCCACTGCGGCCGGCAACAAAATATCCACAACAGAAAATCTCCCTCATAATACTTATTTGCCTCATATTTGTTCAAAAATGTTCAAATGTTTGTAAGTCTATCGGACCAAACTGCGTGGTCATCAGTCCGTAGCTTACAAACTACTTAAACCTAGGTAAACTAACCTAAGGACAAACACACACCCATGCCCCAGGGAGGACTTGAACCTCCACGGCGAGCAACCGCGCGCTCCGCAGCAAGACGCTTTAGATAATAATGTTTGTAAATCTATCGGACCAAACTGCGTGGTCATCAGTCCGTAGCTTACAAACTACTTAAACCTAGGTAAACTAACCTAAGAACAAACACACACACCCATGCCCCAGGGAGGACTTGAACCTCCTCGGCGAGCAACCGCGCACTTCGCAGCAAGACGCTTTAGACCGCTCAGCTACTCCACCGCGGTTCTCATTTTTTTTTTTAAATGTTTTAGCCCAAATGCAAGGTACTGACGTGTTACTGTGCTTCACTTTATGGCAATACAAAAATTATGAAATGTCTGTACTCTTACACCCTAAACCACGCATTTTGCTACAAAAGAGATAGGCAATGGCCCCCGTCTCTAATGACCATGCTGTCGACGGGACGTTAAACCCCATTGCCTAGAAGGAAGGAAGGTATACCACCATCGAAGCGTGTATATGTAAACAGATGCATGGCTGGGTCTGCGTGATCCCACGACAGCATTTGCATCGAATGGAGTTCCGCTAGCGATTAAAAGCCCGCGGCGGTCGCGGCGCGTGCCCTGCAAGGTCATTGCCCCTCCCTCCTGCTGCCGCCGATCCGGAAAACTCACCGTCTCCGCCCAACTGTCGATCGCCGACGAGAACCGCCTCCAGGTGCGTGCCTCGGGTAGGCGTGTCTCCCGCGGTTTCCATGCCTGCCTGCTCTGAAGCGCACTGCCGCGAGTCGGGCGAGAGACTGATCCGGCCGGCTGGAGGGGCGGGCTGCTCGGCGACCGGTCGTGGCGCCGCGGCTTGGATTCGGCTCCGTGCTCCCGCCGGCGGGCAGGCACGCGCTTCAATGTTGCCACCACTCCGGGTCAAAACCGCACGCGCCACTTGCCGCTCCGTGAACGCCCTCGCAAAAAATTCACTGTACCAGAAAACTGTTTGACGTCTAACGGCGTTCAGCAACAGCGGCGAGGCCACGTACAGTGAATAACTTTAATATTCGGACACTAAGATATTTTTAGTTTGCTGCTTTATAACTGTATTCTGAACAAACAAAAATATAATATTACCAAATATTATATGAAGGTACATGTCTTGTAAATAACAGTATGAACGTTGTTTACATAACGTAAAACAGTCGTTAAAGAATGCGATTAAAATAAACCACTCTGCGATGATTACGTTATTTTAATATCCGGACAGATGGCAGTGTCGCACTTGTCACCGTTCACGCCGGGGTGAGTAGGCCTGCTTCTAGTCAGAAGGCAGGTGTGTGTTTACAAGCGCGGTCGACTCTCCAGACGGTACGATGCCACGCAATGCTAATACCAGCTTTGAGATACGACGACTTACTATTTCTCACAATGCGAAAGGAAACTCATATCGCCAAATTGCTGCCATTCTCAACATGAGTAAGAGTACTGTGGCAGATATTGTCAGGTGTTTCAGAAACGAGGACCGTATACCACAAATGGGACAGCCACAGAAGTTGGATGAACGTGACAAGAGGAATCTAATACGGAAAATAAAGAAGGATCTTACTCAGTGCACCGAGATTAGCACGTGAGCTTCTAAACTAGGCCGGCCGCGGTGGCCGAGGTGACTGAGGCGCTCCAGTCACGGTTAGCACAGCCACTACGGTCGGGGGTTCGAATCCCCCCTCAGGCATGGATATTTGTGCCGTCTTAGTTTGTAAGTAGTTCATAAGTAGTTTGTAAGTTTAGGGACTGATGACCCCGTAGTTAAGTCCCATAAGCTTAACAAACATTTGAACATTTTTTCTAAACTAGACTGGCAAGAAGGTACATCCTCAAACGATTCGCAGAGCATTGAAAGAAAGTGGATACAATGGAAGAGTGGCTAGCAAGAAACCGTATTTGAGTCAACAGAAAAGATTGGACTTTGCCAGGGGGCTTATTACGAAGGATACAATTTGGTGGAATGACGTCATTTTTTCCGACGAAAGTAAATTTAACGTTTGTGGGTCCGATGGACGGAGCATGGTATGGCGGAAGAAGAATCAGGAATTTAGAGTCATAAATATTAAACCAACTGTAAAACATGGAGGTGGCAGCGTCCTTGTCTGGGTCTGTATATCGACATTTGGACCGGGCGAATTGGTGTTCATCGACAATACTATGGACAAATATGTCTATTTGAACATATTAAAGAACAATTTACGAAAAAGTGATAGAACCACGGGGATATCAAACACCTTCAAATTTTACGAGGACAATGACCCGAAACATAAGCCTCGCATTGTGCAGGAATATTTGTTGTACAACTGCCCCAAAGTCCTACAACTACCACCTCAGTCACCAGATCCCAACCCGATTGAGAATGTGTGGGGAGAAATGAAGCGACGTATTAGAAGTACACCAATATCTTCCAAAGAAAGACTGAAGCGTCGACTAAAAGAAGAATGGGACGGTCTACGTGCGGACTATTTAAAAAATATCACTAGCAGTATGCCGCAGCGTTTGAAAGAAGTGATAAAACAGAATGGCTACCCAACAAGATATTGAAACATTTATTTTCCATAAAATTTTGTCTTGAAATAATTAGTTCGGCAAAGTGTCCGAATATTAAAGTAACGTGAATATAGGACCGAGTTATATTTAAATTGTATTATTAAGGAAGTTATGTAAGTTATCTTAATAAAATTTATATTATTACTTACAAGACACATCACTTAATGCAATAATTGCTTAGATGTTTTGTTTGTTTTGTTATAAATAAAGTTATAATGTTCCAAGATTGAAATATCACAGTGTCCGAATATTAAAGTTATTACTGCATTTTGTTGTACACACTGGGGTGACGAAAGTCGTGGGATAGCGACATACATAGCCGCAGAAGGCCGTATTACGTACGCAATTTATAATACGGCCTTGCTTTTGATCTGTACTCCGGTGATTCGTGAGAAAAGTTATCCGACGCAACTATGGCCGCACGGCAGAAATTGACAGAATTTGAAAGTATTCCTTCCAACCGTCTTGATTGCAAATTTTTTATTAGTTAATGACGCGTTTCGCCCTTTAGCAGGGCATCTTCAGATTATCTGCGTGACAGAATTTACACAAAATTACAAGGCGGAATTACAAACGGTTATAATAGTACATGAGCATGTTTTGTGTTAAGAAGACAGTGTAAATGGTAAACAAAGCTTACAATGCTGGTAAACAAAAGTTTACCATTTATACTGTCTTGCCGCGGTGGAGTAGCCGAGCGGTCTAAAGCGTCTGCCGGCCGCGGTGGCCGAGGGGACTGAGGCGCTTCAGTCACGGTCTGCACGGCCACTACGGTCGGGGGTTCGAATCCCCCCTCGGGCATGGATATTTGTGCCGTCCTTGTTCGTAGGTAGTTCATAAGTAGTTTGTAACTTTAGGGACTGATGACCCCGTAGTTAAGTCCCATAAGCTGTACAAACATTTGAACATTTCTAAAGCGTCTCGCTGCGGAGCGCGCGGTTGCTCGCCGTGGAGGTTCGAGTCCTCCCTGGGGCATGGGTGTGTGTGTTTGTCCGTAGGTTAGTTTACCTAGGTTTAAGTAGTTTGTTTAAGTAGTTTGTAAGCTACGGACTGATGACCAAGCAGTTTGGTCCGATAGATTTACAAACATTTGAATTTTTTATACTGTCTTCTTAACACAAAATAAGCCCATGTACCATTACAACCGTTTGTAATTCCGCCTTGTAATTTTGTGTAAATTCTGTCACGCAGATAATCTGAAGATGCCCTGCTAAAGGGCGAAACGCGTCATTAACTAATAAAAAATTTGCAATCAAGACGGTTTGAAGGAATATTTATTCAAGCTGATTGCTGTTGTACACCATGGATTGGAATTTGAAAGTCGTACTGGACCCATTGCACATTTTGAAATCGATAGGGAATTCAAAATTCCGATATCCACGGTATAATAATAATTTCGTGTGGCTCATTGGCCTGGTGCAAGTCCTTCAATTGGACGCCACTTCGGCGACTTGCGTGTCCCTAGCCTACCCCAGTTATCCAACCGGGAAAAGGGAACCTACAGCTTAACGTGGAAACCGAACCACACTGGGGTGACGAAAGTCGTGGGATAGCGACACACACAGCCGCAGGAGACCGTATCACGTACACAATTTATAATACGGCCATGCTTTTGATTTGTACTCCGGTGATTCGTGTGATAAGTTATCCGACGCGACTATGGCCGCACGGCAGAAATTAACAGAATTTGAAAGTCGTACTCGACCCATGGCTCATTTTGAAATCGATAGGGAATTCAAATGTTCAAATGTTTGTTAAGCTTAAGGGACTTAACTACGGGGTTATCAGTCTCTAAACTTACAAACTACTTATGAACTACCTACAACTAAGGACGGCACAAATATCCATGCCCGAGAGGGGATTCGAACCCCCGACCGTAGTGACCGTGCAGACCGTGACTGAAGCGCCTCAGTCTCCTCGGCCACCGCGGCCGGCGGGAATTCAAAATTGCGATATCCACGGTATAATAATAATTCGTGTGGCTCATTGGCCTGGTGCAAGTCTTTCAATTGGACGCCACTTCGGCGACTTGCGTGTCCCTAGCCTACCCCAGTTATCCAACCGGGAAAAGGGGACCTACAGCTTAACGTGGAATCCGAACCACACTGGGGTGACGAAAGTCGTGGGATAGCGACACACATAGCCGCAGAAGGCCGTATCACGTACACAATTTATAATACGCCCATGCTTTTGATTTGTACTCCGGTGATTCGTGTGAAAAGTTATCCGACGCGACTATGGCCGCACGCCAGAAATTGACAGAATTTGAAAGTCGTACTGGACCCACTGCACATTTTGAAATCGATAGGGAATTCGAAATTCCGATATCCACGGTATAATAATAATTCGTGTGGCTCATTGGCCTGGTGCAAGTCTTTCAATTGGACGCCACTTCGGCGACTTGCGTGTCCCTAGCCTACCCCAGTTATCCAACCGGGAAAAGGGGACCTACAGCTTAACGTGGAAACCGAACCACGTGTCGTTTCTGGCAGACTCCTCCCTTCGTTGAGAGGTGAAGGATGGGTTAAAACGTAGACTGAAAAAATATCCGAGGTCCGACTGGGTTTCGAGTCCGCGACTCTTAGGTTTCCAGCCGAGCGCTTTACCCCAAGACAACAGGTCCCGTCTTAGCAGGCAACACTCCCGTGTTGGCTCAAACGCCACTATCCTTTTGTCCTCCTCTGTGGAAAGTGAGTGGTCACTGTCATTAGCGTTAGTAGGTAATCTTACTAGGAAATACGGACCAGTTTCTGTAAAATTTAACGAAACTTTATAATGTTGCTTAAAAAGATCACAAATCGTCCAGATTGATCTTGTATATCGAGTATTATTTCCCATTCTGCTTATATCTATTATGCATTTCGTGAGAAATTTTTTGTATGTTGCATCAGTCAATAGATGGTAATCAGGGGACCTACAGTGGACCTACAGCTTAACACGTTCACTGCCGTTCACGCTCTGGTGCGATGATGCTAGGTGCCACTTCGCACTCTGGCGCGTGATCGTATTTTGACAGTATCTTTTCATACTTTTGAGCCACTGAATGTTTTCGTTTTAGTTTTCAGTTTTTTTATATGGTTTTTTATTTGCATTTGTATTTTTGTGAAAACAACAAATGAACAAATAAACAGTACATAAATCTATCATGACATCATGAGAAGCGTGTGTGGATCGTAGCAGGTTATGCAAATGCGGAATTCTGGAACCACTTATAGTCTTCCCTGAGTGCATACCAGAGTATACAGCTTTATTAGACGATGCCAGTTTACAACAAACCATAATAGGATGCTGAGTCGCAGCACGCCACAGCGTGAGCGGCACCTGACTCAAGTAACGTTTACACGCGCCAGAACGTGAACGGCAGCGAACGTGTTAACGTGGAATCCGAATCACGTGTCGTTTCTGGCGATTCCTCACATCGTTGAGAGGTGAAGGATGGGTTAAAGTTCAGACTGAAAAAGATCCGAGGTCCGGCCGGGTTTTGAACCCGCGACTCTTTGGGTTCCAGTCTAGCACTTTACCCCATGACCACCGGGCCCGACGATATCTACGGTGCCAAGAGCTTGCCACGAATACCAAATTTCAGGCGTGGTAGTGTGGCCGAGTGATCTAAGTCGCCTTGCTGCGGAGGCCGTCGGAGGTTCGTGTCCGCCCTGGGCCAAGGTGTTTGTGTTGTCACTAGGTTAGTTTGTAAGTCTAGGTACTGATGACCATAGAAGTTTGGTCCAATGAGTTTACAAAGCTTCCTGAACCAAATTTCAAGCATTATATAGAGGGGATCTACAAAGGAATTCGAGACAGTATTGTAGACAGGGAAAAGGAAGATAAGAATTGACAGAGCACTGAAAGCCAAAGTCGAAACAAGGCCGCTGGAGCAGATGGCATTCCCTCAGAGCTACTGGAGTCTCTGAGAGAGCCGGCCATGACAAAACTATTTCGCCTGATTCGTGAAATGTACGAGACTTCAAGAAAAATGTAACAATCCCCATCCCGGAGAAAGCAGGCTCAGACAGTTGTGAAAATTACAAAACCATCAGTTTAATAACTCATGCTTGCAAAATTTTAACACGAATTATATACAGAATAACGAAAAATCTTGTAGAAACTGACCTCAGAGAAGATAATTTGGGATTTAGAAGAAATGTAGAAGTACGTGAGGCAATACTCACGACTTATCTTAGAAGGTAAATAAAGGAAAGACAAACCTGCATTTCTAGCTTCTGTACATTTGGAAAACGTTTTTGACAGTGTTGACTGGAATACATTTTTTCAAATTCTGAAGTCAGCAGGAGTAAAACATCAGGAACGGAAGGTTATTTACAACTTGCACAATAACCAGACAGCAGTTATTACAGCCGATGGGCATGAAGGGGAAGCATTTCTTGGGAAGGTAGTAAGACAGTGTTGTAGTCTTTCTCTGATCGAATAATTTGTACATTGAGCAAGACGTGAAGGAAAGAAAAGAGAGATGTGGAAAGGGTATTAAAGTTCAGGGCGAAGAAATAAAAACATCTCATTTTGCTAATGACTTGTAATTCTGTCAGAGGTAGCCAAAGGACCTGGAAGAGCAGTTGAATGGAATGGAAATTAACAAGAACAAACCAAGAGTGATGGAATGCCGTCTACGAAAATCAGGCGGTGCTCAAGGAATTAGATTAGTTAGCGAAACCTTATAGGTGGTAGATCAGTTTACTTACTCGGGCAGTAAAAGATACATGAAATAACACATACAGAGAATATAAAATACAGAAGGGCAATAGGAATTTGCTAACATCGAATATTAATTTAAGTGTAAGGAAGTCTTTTCTGATACATGGACGATAAATAGTTCACACAGAGGATAGAGGATTTTGAAATGTGGTGTTACAGACGAATGCGGAAACTTAGGTGGATACATCGCGTAACTAATGAGGAGGTACTGAACAAAATTGTGGAGAAGCCCCAGTATGATGAAAGCTATGGTGATTCTCGTGTACCACTGTGATGGTATTATCCTTCCGCATTACGTTCCTCCACGCAGACCGTCATTGCACATTATTATTGTTCGTTTTAGAAGCATCACCTGCGACCAGCTTCTGAAAGAAGTAGCAACACTTTCTGCTCAACCCACCCAAGATTTTGCGCGACAATGCGCCGACGCATACAGCGCAATCTTTGGCTTCTCTGTTCGGTCGATGGAACTAAGTACTGTACCATCCACCATACTCCGCGCAGTTAAATCCTTGCGACTTTGATTTGATTCCGAAGATGAAGAAGGAATCGCTTCGTGGCATTCTCTTCAGAACTGTTCCAGAAATTCGACAGGCAGTAGACCGCTCCATTGCCACCATCAACAGAATAGGCTCTGCTAACGGTCTACTACGCTTTGCACATCGCTGGCAACGGTTTCTACAGGACGCTGTGAATACTTTGAAGAATAGCAACAGGTAACGCTATTGTATGTTGGGAATAAATAGTTGCCACTATTTAAGTTTCAACCCTGGTATATACCTTTATAACGGAATTGTGACTTATCGTCTTTGGTAGTAATAAAATAGGCGAGAAATCATTCATAGATATAAGTACAAAGAAAACACGCTCATGATAATTTTCGCAGATTATATAGGCAGTGTAGACTTAGGAAGCATTGCAGAATCCAACGAAAGGTCTACATAGCATAGAATTTGCATGAGGCCAAAACAGATGCACCAAATTGACAGTAGGCAGTATAAAGTAGAATAATGATAATGTTCGCAGATTACATCAACCTTCTATCTGAAGTGGCGTAGACTCAGGAAGAATTTGTGACAGGAACTACTTAGTACAGAACTTGACATGAGGCAAAGTAGGTGATGGACATTAGGTAACATAAATGAGAATAAAAATCCCTAAACTTCCGAATTGTGCAAGGTGTAACATAAGAAGTGAAAAGAATTTAAGAAACAATAATGCAAAGGTGAACGAAGGAAACCAAGCCAGTGGGAAGAAAACAAAGTTTACTCGTCTAAAACGTTGGGAAATCTGATGGAAAATCTGAGATTTAACCAGTTTGCAAATTATGAATTCGTGTTGACACGAGGCAAAGATTCGCAAAACATTTGAAAAGCGTTAAAATCTAGTGCAGAGGTAAATATTGAAATAAGGGTGTACTAACTAGAAAATGCGTGGAAAGGTAAGTACGGGAATCCCCACACCCTCTCCCCCCAACCATGCAAAAAAAGTAGAATGTGTAGATATAGCCAGAAAGTGGCTTTGTATTGGAAAGAAACGTAGTAGGGACAGAAGCATGTTACAATACCTGACGCAGCCGGCCGCGGTGGCCGAGGGGACTGAGGCGCTTCAGTCACGGTCTGCACGACCACTACGGTCGGGGGTTCGAATCCCCCCTCGGGCATGGATATTTGTGCCGTCCTAGTTCGTAAGTAGTTCATAAGTAGTTTGTAAGTTTAGGGACTGATGACCCCGTAGTTAAGTCCCATAAGCTTTACAAACATTTGAACATTTGAATACCTGATGCAGATTATTGATTTGATTCAAGGAATGAAAATTTGTTCTAAGACCGGCATAATTTGGTTTGGTTTGTACGAAGTTGACGTGTAAACATTGTGAACTGTGGTAAATGAAGGGAAGGAATTCGTCTATGTCAACAATTAGCCTCACCCAAGTCACTGTTGTTGCTGCTCCTACGCTGAAGGCAAAGTAAACTTGTCGTCGACTCAGTAAACAGGCAGCGAAGAACTCACGACGGAACCAGGCAGGTCTGAAGACAAAAAGAGGAGGCGGGGAGAAAGGCGCGATGTTCGGGTCAGCTGGTAGTTGAACTCTTAGCCTAAGCGATGCTCTCCACTACAACAAGCACCGAGGGTACGTCAGAGCTTCTGTGTATTAATGACAGATTATATAGCAAACCGAGGACTAATCTCAGTCAGTAACGGTACTAACTTGTTTACCCAGCAAAGCAAGATATTCCGACAGATAAAAATAGTACCTAACGTAGATACACTGTTATTTATCAGTAAGGAGTTGACCCACCCTTGGCTTACATACGCAGTGGTGGCAACTTGAAACAAGATGTAGTATGATGCACGGTGTCCGTATTATTTTGGTCTCCTCCTGTTTACACTGGTGTCCAATATTAAATTAACAACAGCTAGTTTTTCCTCCTATGACGAATTCTCGATACGATCATACGAAGGTAAGTAAAATATTATTCGCAATATAGCCGTAACTTTTATTGCAATACAAAGAGCGTACTTCAGTTAATGTCATTCTTCAATATAGTTTCTTTGCTTTTCAACGCAATTAGTCCAGCGTTGCCTAAGCTTCCTGATACCCTCAGAAAATAAGGTTTTCGGTTGGGCAACGAGCCACGTATGTACTGCATCCTTAATGCCTCTTGGAATGGACCACACTAGACAGAAGAGCCAATATCAGAACTATACGGAGGATGAGCCATTACTGCAAACTTGAGCTTCCGGAGCGTTTCGAGCAGAGTGGATAGCTATACGTGGACGGACATTGTCGTGCAAAAACTCATTTCGACAGCAGTCCTCAGCGTTTATTCGAATTGCAGCCTTTTGGCTTGTGGATGATTTCGTATACAGAGCCATGACTGATTTTCAGACGATGTACCACTTCATCAACAGTCACTCGCCTGTCTAACAGAACCAAGTGACGTGTCATCTCAGTGTTGTCATCATTTGTGGGCATCTATGGTCTTCCAGATTCTCCCCCATGCCTGAAACTTGTGCGACCGTTTTTTTTTTTTTTTTTTTTTTTTTTTTTTTTTTTTTTTTTTTTTTTTTTTTTTTTTTAAATACATTATTAGGCACTGCGCTGTTACAAGACACTATTCGCTTTGATGGTTTTTGGCCACTGCCCGTTTGTTCCCACTGTTGGTTGTTCCCCTTTGCCGCAAACTTCTAATGGAGCGGTCATGAGTTATGTGCGACAAAAGGATGACAAATGGAGGTATTAGGATCAAATTTTCATAGCATGACCACGACATCATAACAATAAAATACTGTGACACAGTTTAGTATTAACAATATAAAAGAATATATACCTATTCCGAAAGAACAGACGTCACTTCTGATCCTGCAGTTGTTATTCTTTCATATTCACAGAATATATTCCGTCAACTGCGAATGGGCAAAGCTGAAAATGTGTACCTTGCTGGGGTTCGAAGCAGGGTCTCCCAGTTTATAGGCAGATGCGCTGACCACTAAACCAATGGGGGAACACAGTGATCATCGCACCTGCAAGGACTACGTAAGCACACCTCCCGTCAGACACAAATTTTCAGCCTTACCCTGCCCACAGTAGTCAAAATCGTAGTCACTTTGTACTAATTCCCTTAAGAGTAAGGGCTCCAAAATTGCTCACCCCCTCCCCACTAACGAAAGGATCATTGGCCGTCCCTGGCATATTATACATACAGGGTGAATCACTTGCACCGTAAATATTGCGGAAACGGAAAGTGCGATTGATGTGCGGTTTTCACAGAATGGTTTGGTAGTCAAGGACTCGTATTGTTGGCCGATAAACAGATTTTTAAAATACCTAGAAAATATATTTTTTTGCAAACATACAATTTTTCAAATAGAATGGTTGTTTCTATCATGCACCAGCTGTGTACAAAGAATTCTGAATGACATTTTTATGACGTTTAGTTTGGCAGCTACAACCATTCACAGTTTTGGGGGCAGAGGCTACGACAGCGTAGGTCACTGGCTGTTGATCATGAGACAGTGGGCCGTGCCCAAGGGGCTAGCCATTCGGCCTGTCAACTACGCTATCGCAGCCTTCACCCCCGAAACTTTGAACGGTTGTAGCTGCCAAACTAAACGTGATAAAAATGTCATTCAAAATTCTTTGTACACAGCTGGTGTCAAAAATTCCAGTGCACAATAGAAACAACCATTGTCCCGTTTAAAAAAACGGTATGTTTGCATAAAAAATACACTTTCTAAGTAATATTACAATTTGTTGTTGCCTAAAAATACGAGCCCCTGACTTACCAATCCATTCTGTGAAAACCTCACATCAATCGCACTTTCCGTTACGCAATATTTGCGGTGCAAGTGTTAGGTGATTCACCCTGTATACATGTGACGTCTATTCCGAAACAACAGACGTCACTTCTGATACTGCAGTTGAAAGAATAACAACTGCAGGATCAGAAGCGACGTCTGTTCTTTAGGAATAGACGCCACACACACTCACATACGCACACACACACACACACACACACACACACACACACACACACACACACACACATATACCAGTGACGGACAGTGATCCTTTTGAAGTTGTGAGGGGTAAGGCAAGTTTGGGGGCCCTTACTCTTACGGGAATTTGTACAAAGTGACCTCGAGTTTGAGTACTGTGGGCAGGGTAAGGCTGGAAATTTGTGTCTGACGGGAGGCGTGCTTAGGTAGTCCTTGCAGGTGCCGCGATCACTGTGCCCCCAGTGGTGTAGTGGTCAGCGCAACTGACTAAAAAGCGGGAGACCCGGGATCGAATCCCGGATGGGCACACATTCTCAGCTTTGCCCATTCGTTGTTGATGTAATATATTCTGTGAATATGTGTGGAATATAAGAAAATTTGTAGGTACATTGCGATTAATTTTTGACTTACCCTCGTACAAACCGTCAACCAGAAGTCTCTACAGTCGTGTACCGCACGGAAGGTGGCAGTTCAATTAGTGTACAACCAGAGTGGTACAACCAAGCGAATGATGACGTCAGGACACCAAACGAAGGCGGTTAAGTTTGCTGTGTACGCGTTCATAGATAAGGAAAGAAGGTAAGGACACATAATTTATTTAACTTCTATAGTAATATACGGCAACACCAACAAATCAGGTGTGATTTATGGGATAAAGTGATCAATGCCTGCTACATTTCACTGGCCGTTATTCCTGTGCTGTTACCATTTTATCTCAGTAAGCTGATTCTTTCCCCCCACCTAATGCACGAGGACTGCTGCAAAACAACGAGCTCTTCGTGGTGTACAGCGAGGGTCCTGGCTAGCAAAATCTTTAGATCTCTCGCCAATTGAAAGAGTATGGGACATAATGAAGTGGAGAAACGTGTTCTCCTGGGCAAGCAAGAAACACTGCAGTTTTGCAACAAAAGGTGCAATATATCATTGGATACCATTCATCACCGTTATGATCGTTTGCATGCAGGAATACGCACTTGTTTCCGCCAGTGGAGAGTACACTGAGCAGCCTTTCCTATGAAATGTACGTTCCATTTGGTTGAAGGACGGTACCATAGACACATCAAAAGCTGCTTTAATGAGTATTCAATCACAGACAGCCAATTTTGGTCAAGTGACCATCTTAAAGTCACGGATTATCATTCCAACAAGTTAAATTATCGTTCCCTGCCGCCAGAAACATATTTTCTAAGTTGCAGCACGTTAGTACACGTGCCTCTGTGTTGTACATTTTTCATCAGTAACCAAGAGCAAAAACTAACAGTCCATTGCATTGTTCAGCTTAGTGTGTGAAAATAGTCATATCGACGTTGTGATACGAATTTGACCAGACTAAGGTTTTAAGCTTAGATGAAAATTAAGTGTCTGAATGATAAAGTGTTAAACTTAGTACCTAAGCTAAGTTAGCTTAGGTGGACACTTGGAGCTAATAGAGACAATTAAATGGAACCCTCATATAGATTCTGATGTAAAACAATGTTGTGTAGTGGTTAATATTCGCCGGCCGCGGTGGCCGAGGGGACTGAGGCGCTCCAGTCACGGTCTGTACGGCCACTACGGTCGGGGGTTCGAATCCCCCCTCGGGCATGGATATTTGTGTCGTCCTTAGTGTTAGCTAGTTCATAAGTAGTTTGTAAGTTTAGGGACTGATGACCCCGTAGTTAAGTCCCATAGACTATACAAACATTTGAACATTTTTTGTTAATATTCACGTTGAGCTATCCGGGTTAATACATCATTTTAAGCAGTTTCCTGTTATGAAGTCCGTGCCAGATTTCCTGCCCAATCCTTACACAACTGTGGTAAAGCCCCGTTCCGAACAAATTTAGCATCTGTGAAACATATTCTAAATTACTTACACGTTGCTCTAGACTCTTTAAGCGACTTAGTATCCTACAAGATAACGTATTGTGTAGTTCTCATTCAACAGCACTCATAGCTCACGACCAAACTTCAAGTGGAAGTGTCGCGTCGATACCGTGGTCATTAGAGACGGGATGCAAGCGAGAATGACCTAGTTATCGCTTGTACAGACAAAAGAATACAGAAGTTTCATCGGTCAATATTGGACTTTCCGTGGTAAAAACACGTTCACAACTCCAACTGCAGACCTACCTACAAGTTTCTCGAGCAAATCAATTCTTCGGGGACAGTGAACTTGCATCGATCTTCAGATGCTGATACTTCTTCCGCCTTCATAAATAGACTGCAGCTCCTCCTGTTGCGTTGCGGTGTTATTTCAGGGTGTTTGACATCCATGCGTAAGACAAAGTTACGTCACACAGTGCTAAGATGCTGGAAGTGAAAACGGTTTAAATCTACGTGAGGTAATATTTTCATGATTTCCTTAAATCGCTTAAAACAAATCCCAGGTTGATTCCTTTGGAAGAGTAAGACTGATTTCCTTCCACATCTTGATCCAAGATTTCTTCTTCGCTACGGATGACGCTGATCTTCGTTCCTTCTTTATTGCCTATACGTAAGGTGTCATATTAAGCTCAACCTTTATTACCAGTATACTCAAATAATGTGTTTATTACTTAATATTAGTTGTTTAAATTTTCTGACATACAGAAAATCAGTTTGTTATCTCTTCGATTAATGTGTCTTGTTCATCGAACTAATTACCGGCTTCTTACGCCACCATTAGGCAACAATACTTACTGTTGTAACTACAGGTAAAATAAGAGTAGAATTTATCAACCAAAGACATTTATACAGTTTCAATACCTTTTTTCATTCTACTGAATAAAAGAAGTTAGTGATGGAATTTAATTTTAAAGCTGGAGAAATTTTGTGTGCTTTAATCTAAGCTAGTGTTTTGTGTGACGTGTTTACTCGTGTCTAAGTATCTCTGCTGTATAGTTTGTGTTTCTTACGTGCATTGAGAATGTCACATTGTACATGATAAGAACGAAATATTCGTCAAAGCTAAATCGCTTAAAATTGGTCCCCATATTTTCTCGTGACAATCCAACGAAACTATTACTACTATGTCTGCTTATAAATGTTCAAAGTGCTTACAAAATTCAAATGGTCGTAAATACACGGGACTTAACTGTTCTGGTCATCAGTCCCTAGGCTTACAAACTACTTAAACTAACCTATGCTAAGGACCACAAATACACCCATCACCGAGGGAGGACTCGAACCTCCGACGGCGAGCAGCAGTGCGCTCCATAGCTAGATGCCTTGGAACGCTAGGTCACTCCACCGCGGCCAAAGTGATTATAGTAGAAACATCAAATAACTAATTGTTCAAAATTGAAGAGATTCCTTCTCACATCGGCACTATTATATAAAGCAAATCTATATTTGCAGAAATTCGATTTTTTTCTCAAGAAAAATTTTAGGCAATATACAGAGATCACTTCAACATCACTAACAATCATGACAGAGGCAAGAGAGCGAAGAGGAGACTCAGAATGAGGAGGTCATGAAAAGTGAAGAAGGAACGGCACAAGGGCGTAAACCCTGAAGTGTAGAAGAAAAAGACAAAGGATGGTTCACCGATCTTTGTCGCTCCAAAAACATGTATGTAGAATACGGAAGGGATATAAATGAACGCTTTTTCTATAGTATAGAACGTATCTACTCGAATAAGAACTGCTATTACTGAAAGCAATGCAAGTATTTTATTAATCTTGAGTTCCACACCAGTCATATATTAAAATGAAAAAGTAAAGTCCAAATGTGAGTGAATTGTATCATAAGTTACCATTTCCCACGATTAATTCACTTATTAGATAGTTTCACAGCGGTATATGAAAAATTAGCGTAAGTCACATAAATATTAACAACTTATACGACTGAAATGCAAGTGCGTTCATTGCCACGATGATGCCATGTGTGAAGATCTGATAGCTCTCTAGCTTATTTGTGGGTATTGTAGTTAACAGTTTTCCCTTCAATATTATTTCACAGGTTTGAAATGGGTTCTGTGATGAGCTCCGAAGAGAACACAGGCTTACGACTGGAGTTTTGAAGTCCAGAAGAAAGAAGCAGCCGCGCCGGCTCAGCGAACAGACGCTGACCAAAGTACCGGCGAATCTCACAGAGACGTGTCTGGCATTTTGTGCTAGTTTTTGGGTATTTCATTTCGCCAATACCATCATACCTGGGAGGCTTTCTCCTATCCGCAACCTGGGGAGGTGCCCGATGGGGGACCTAGTAACCCCTGTGAAACATCTTTATATTGTGGAACATCATTTTATATATGTATGTTTTAAAAATTGGTAATGAAAATTAGCAAAGACGAACTGCAGTCAATATTAATAAATTTCAGAGAAACTTTAGAATAAACTCGTGTAAAAAAAAAAAAAAAAAAAAAAAAAAAAAAAAAAAAAAAAAAAAAAAAAACGTCAGTTTTCTGAATGTCTTCTTATTGTTGATTGCTTCATCACATCTCAGGGTCATTATGTGGTTCACTTTAAGGCCTAAGTAATGAACTAAGACGAAACTTTTCACTCCTGAAAAGGATTTGTATTTTTCTAAAACACGTTTACATCACAACTGAAAGTTTACACAGAAAAACCGAGACAGCTCATCACTTCTAACTGCTCGAGAAGACAAGACAAGTCTGACTGCTAATTAAAAAGCAAAGATTCTGCTCTTCCACTTTTTTCTTTTGGTTCCACAGATGAATTTTTTTCTTCACAACATTAATTAATAATTGTATATTATTGTTATTATTATAATTATTAATTTTTTCTCTGTCTTTTTTCAATAATAATAGAAAATGAAATTAAAATAGAAATTCGCTTCTTACTGTTCTGATACCTCAACACTCCATCCCTGGTAACAGCACAACCCGCATATCGCATATGCATATCACCAGAATGAATAACACCACACTAACTGAAACAATATTCAACATAACTTCTACGTCTAAACTGGGCACTTTTTAATACAAAGAAACCACAGAAGACCTGAAAACATTAAATATATCTATAGAAGATATAAAAGCCCGCAAAACAGGTAGGCAAAAAATCAAAAACCAAAAAATGGACTTTAAGTCAAACACCAAAACAACAGACGAAAATGGACAAAGTGAAAGAATAATTTTTTTTTTGGGAAGATGAAAAGAAGAAGAAAGACGGGAATAAAAACTAGATTTTTGTTTTCTTTTAGCTCTCTCCTTAAGAGGAATGTATGAAAATAATAATTATTATTATTACACAGGTACTTTAATAGCTCATTATTCTCATGGTTCTAATAAATTTTTTGTATTTATTTTCCACGTACCGCTTTAGAATGAAATTACGGAGTGACTTTTGAAACTCAATCGCCGGATCTACCCTCATTTTGTGTCTTTCAGAGATTTCCATAGTCTTAAAAACTTTTGGGTGTGAATGGACGAATATTCTTATGAAACAAATTCTACAGTGTTTGACTAATTCGTGATCTATGTCTTCTCTCTCTAACTTTTGGTAAGATTTCCATCATAAGTTATGATTTTCGTTCTTGGCAAAACAAATTTCCTGATAAGGTGTATAAGCAGAATGAAACACTTTCGGGTCTCCCTTTCTATCCCACCAAAAACCCATGTATGTTCTATGTCATTCTTAAGTTTCCGACCTTTTCCGTATTTCCTGGTTGCGATATTGGACTCGTCAACCTCGACTTCTTTACCGATACCACCGATAGGGAGACTTTAGTTTGTTACTATTACTTAACAAATCTCCCGACAAAAACCATAGTAGTCACAAACGGAATTTAAATGAGATCTAGTTTATACAGCACAAGTTTCTAAAGTGTATTGTCGTATCCAACACGAAAAATCTTTGACACTTTTTTTCAGTGCTCTATTCATGTTGGCAAACTAGGTGTTCCTGTGAATGGATGTCCTTCTCTTGCAGCTGGTGCAATGTAATTCATATAGAAAGTCCGGGTGTAAGTTTTTCTTGTAGAGCTTCACACTATCCTCGGTGTTAAACTCCACATATCCTCTTGGGTCACTATTAGGAAAAGTCCAAATTCCAAATAAAATTATAAACATTTGTCTATCGAACAAATCCGCGGAATAAGCTCACGCCACGCCGATTTATTCATCGCAATGAACCCTCTAGTTTCATACGATAAATAACCCACACATCGTAAACTAACTCGAAACGAGAAATGTCAGTTCCCCGAAGTCTTTTGTCCATCGCAGTCCAGAGACACATCGTACCGGTTTCGATTCCCAACGCTTCTATGAATTACCCCCATTTCCTAGAAAAAGGAACAGCCTCTGAAGATACCAATCATTGCTAATTACTGTTACGTAATAACATATTGAAGTTATTAATAGAGTGGACAGCACATAAGTCTTGTAAATATAAGGATGATAGTCCGTTTTTTTATTAGGAACTTCTTTACTTTTATTTAAATTCTGTATGTATTACCAAATGAAAATGTTAAACAGTAATCATAACATTATAATAAAACATTATATCATTTTATTTTTAATTGTTAATCGAAAGAAAATTCGTATATTTACGGTAAACTAAAATTTTTCATCAAAATGCGAAACACCAAATCAAAAACTTGTTTTAAATTTTAGAGTTTGAATAGTAATGTCTATGCTTAAATCTTTATTCATCCTTGGGGGACTTGTTCAAAGAACTGTAGTAGCAATTCAGATTTCAAAACATTTTGACTTCCTAACTCGTTAACACAAAAATTTCCTTTAACAGTCCATTTTTAATCGAATCATTTACGCCGCCCGCCGTCAGATTACGGCTGTAATCGTACACATTGGCCAGTGATCTTACTACACTCTTACCACAGACCAGCAGCTTTGCCAACTTGACGGATTCCCCGTCAAATTTGACGGAATTTCAAGTTGTATGACGGATAGCTTTGACGGTTGATGGATTTTTTGACGGATATTGTTACAAATTTACTTTTTTACCGATATTGCTGGTTTCATATAATTTTGAAGAAAAAAAAATGACATTTACGTTGTAAAAGCTATTACAGATGCAAATCTTTCTGTGCCTGCAAGACACTAGCATAGCATATTAACGTATTTTTGCTCTAAAACCAAATAATAAACAACTCCGGTTACTGGAAAACTAAGTAAAATAAACATTGCGGTGGCAGATGGCTCTAATTTGTCTGGATGCAAAGAGACTACGCGAGTCTCAGTAGCAGCAAGGTAACAATGATGTGTTTTGCTTTACGAGTTAGCTCGGGGAATTCTGAATAGTGAGATCAGTGCATTGGCTGTATTTGACAGATTCTTAAATGCTTGTCCCACTCATAAACGAAGTAAAGAGTATTATGTGTAGCATAAATTTTAATTTTATCTTATTTCTGCAAGGGATTACCTAATTTTGACGGACTTTTAAATGTTTTGCTGACGCATAAACAAAGTAAATGTTTTAAAATACATTTCTTTTTATGTTGCAAGAAAATACAGAGACATCTAATTCTGACGGATTTTGACGGAATTTTGGGTGTTGGTGTGACGGAGAAAATTACCAAGAGTTGGCAACACTGCAGACCATGCACAGGTGGTTTTCTCCCAGCCTTCCCAATTCGATCGACATTTGTGTAATTTAGAGAACAACTCGAGTTGCCGAGGCGGAGTGGCCGAGCGCATTGAGGCGCTATGTTCCGATGCGCGAGGCCGTTTCCCGTCGTGGCTTCGAATCCCCCCTTGGGCATGAATGTTTGTGTCGTCTTTAGTATAAGGTAGTTCATAATTAGTTTGAAAGTTTAGGAACTGATGACCCCGCAGTTAAATCCCTAGAATCAACAATACAAACTGAACTGACTAAAAAGTAGTTATTATTGACGTTTGTCTGCCCAAATTTACGAGAATATATTGAGGTGTGATAAAGGAATTACGGTGGAATTATTCCGTAATACGGAGGAATGTATTCGTAATAATTCGTTATTAAAACCATTAGAGAACTTGCTTACTCTCTAGATCTTTCCATACATCACGTTAAACACAGTAATATCTCATTAAGGGTTTTCGTTTGCTAACAGCAATAGCGTACTGCTGTGTGGCTTTCTGCACAAACCAAAATAGTAAACCGAAATGAGTTTCATTTCACGAATTTTAAAGTCAAACAGATGGCTGAAATCAAAATTAAAAGCAGATTTCATACCGAATTTCAACTCGCGACGTATGTGGTATGCAGCTTCGTTTCTGAGAGTCTATCGACCTAGATTGGAAACTGAGAAATTGCAGTTCATCCCCTGTTTACCCAGCTTAGAGAGATGGAAATGTCAAACAAGAACGTAGGCCTACTATAAAACATGCAGTGAATGCGAAACATAAAAAACGAAAATATGAATATAATAAGGAAACTCATGATCACAGCAATACCTATTGTGTTCCACCGCTCGAATATCACGACCGTTGTTCTTCCATACACATCTAATGTGACATTTTAGACGAGAAGGTCACTAAACTGAAGCATCGTCAGACTACAACAGTAATATTTTTTAACACCGACAACAGTAGTACAGGTTTATATGCCAACTAGCTCTGCCGATGATGAGGAAATCGAAGAAATATATGAGGAGCTAAAGGAAATTATTCAGACAATTAATGGAGACTGGAATTCGGTAGTAGGACAAGGAAGGGAAGATAGTAGGTGAATATGGTCTGGGCAAAAGGAATGAAAGAGGAAGCCGCCTGGTAGAATTTTGCACGGAACATAATTTAGTTATAACAAACACAAAAGAAGGTTGTATACGTGGAAGAGACCAGGAGACACCGGGAGATACCAGATAGATTTTATAATGGTAAGACATAGATTTCGGAACCAGGTTTTACAGTGTAAGACATACCCATAACTTGGTTATGAGCTGTAGGCTGAAACTGAAGAAACTACAAAAAGGTAGGAAAATAAGGAGATGGGATCTGGATAAATTGAAGGAACCTGAAGTTCTTAAGAATTTCAGAGGGAGCTTTAGGCAACAATTGACAGAAACAGGGGAAAATAAAACAGTAGAGGAGGAATGGATAGCATTGAGAGATGAAATAGTGAAGGCAGCAGAGGACAAAATAGGTAGTAAGGCAAGACCTACAAAAAATCCTTGGATATCACAGGAGATCCTAAATTTAATCGATGAAAGGAGAAAATATAAAAATGCAGTAAATGAAACAGGCAAAATGGAGTACAGACGACTAAGAAATGAGATTGACAGGAAGTGCAAAATGGCTTATCAGGAGTGGCTAGAAGACAAATGCAAGGATGTAGAAGAATGTATAAATAGGGGAAAATAGATACAGCCTACCGGAAAATAAAAGAAACATTTGGCGATAAGAAAAACAGCTCTATGAATATCAAGGACACTGATGGAAAACCAGTTTTCAGCAAAGAAGGGAAAGCTGAAAGGTGGAAAGAGTATATAGAGAGGCTCTATGAAGGAAATGAACTTCGAGACAATATTGTAGGAAGGGAAGAGGATGTAGATGAAGATGAAATAGGAGATTGTGTATTGAGAGAAGAATTTGACAGATCCCCGAAAGACCTAAGTCGAAACAAGGCCCCTGGCCCCTGGAGTAGATGATATTCCCTCAGAGCTACTGAAGTCTGTGGGAAAACCAGCCATGACAAACCTGTTTCACCTGGTGTGTAAGATGTATGAGACAGGCGAAGTACCCTCAGACTGTAAGAAAAATGTTATAATCCCCATTCCAAAGAAAGTAGGTGCAGGCAGGTGTGAAAACTACAGAAACATCAGTTTAATAAGTCATGGTTGCAAAATATTAACACGAATTATATACAGAAGGATGGAAAAACTGGTAGAAGCCGACCTCGGGGAAGATCAGTTCAGGTACAGGAGAAATATAGGAACTCGGGAGGCAATACTCAATTTACGGCTTATCCTAGAACATACATTAATAAAAGGCAAACCTACATTTCTAGCTTTTGTAGATTTGGAGAAGGCTTTTGACAATGTTGATTGGAATAAACTCTTTAAAGTTCTGAAGCAAGCAGGGGTAAAATATAGGGAGCGTAAGGTTATTTACAACTTGTACAAAAACCAGACAGCGGTTTTCAGAGTTGAAGGGCATGAAAGGGATGCAGTGGTTGGAAAGGAAGTGAGACTGGGTTGTAGCCTTTCTCCAATGTTATTCAATTTTTACATTGAGCAAGCTATAAAGGAAAGCAAGGAGAAATTTGGAGAAGGAATTAAAGTTCAGGGGGAAGAATTAAAAACATTGCGTTTTGCCGACGACATAGTAATTCTGTCAGATACAGCAAAGGACCTGGAAGAGCAATTGAACGGAATGGACAGTGTGCTGAAAGGTGCATATAAGATGAACATTAACAAGAGCAAAACTAGGGTAATGGAGTGCAGTGTAAGAAAATCAGGTGATGCTGAAGGAATTAGATTGGGAAACAAAGCAATAAAGGAGGTAGATGAGTTTTGTTACTTGGGCAGTAAAATAACAAATGATGGTCGCAGTACAGAGGATATAAAATGCAGAATGGCAATGGGTAGAACTGCGTTTTTGAAAAAGAGAAATTTGTTAACATCGAATATTGATTTAAGCCTAAGGAAGTCCTTTCTGAAGGCATTTGTATGGAGTGTTGCCTTGTATGGGAGTGAGGCATGGACGATAAAGAGTGCGGACAGGAAGAGGATAGAGGCTTTTGAAATGTGATGCTACAGAAGAATGCTGACGATTGGGTGGGTGGATCGCGTAACTAATGAGGGGGTACTGAACAGAATTGGGGAGAAAAGAAATTTCTGGCATACCTTGACTAAAAGAAGGGATAGATTGGTAGGACACATTCTTAGACATCAAGGAATTGTGAATTTAGCGTTGGAGGGAAGTGTGTGGGGTAAAAACCGCAGAGGAAGACCAAGAGATGGATACAGTAAGCAGATTCAGACAGATGTAGGTTGTCGTTGCTATGTGGAGATGAAGAGTCTTGCTCAGGATAGGGTATTGTGGAGAGCTGAAGACCACAACAACAACATTTTGTAACTTTGGTCATTTCATAGCGTGGCTAGCACGAGTTATAGCGCTCTTTGCGGAAACCTATTTAAACTCGACCGCCATGTTTACGATGGTCATTACACTTTGAGAGGAATCTGTCTATCGTATATTGTTGTTGAACATTAAGTGTTGTATTTAGTGTATATTGACTTTAATGTGTGTTGTCTGTGCAATGTTTGGCTGATGAGATAAGCTCAAAGTGTGTTCAGAATTTACATACAAAAATCGAAGTGATAAAACGACAAGAAGCCTACTTCGTGCAAGAACACCAAATGTTTTCCCTTGTTTGATCTCAGTCTGTCTAGTCTCAAACAAAATTCCTAACTAATGGCACTTAGCTGCCCCGAGACTGAAGCTTTAGATAACCCATCCCGTAATTGAAGTGCACACCACAAAATGAGTAGTTTTCTACCTAGTGTTGGTGTGTTTTCGATATGTTTCTTCTTCTATTGCTCCTTTGGTTAATGAAACCACACTTTCGAGTGTCTACACCTTAAAAATACTTTCATTTGTTGTTGACAATACATGATTGCGCATGGTTGACCTGTAACCACTCCAAAGTTTGGAAGCAGTAGTAACAGCAAGAACTTTTATATGTGTGCTGTGTTCTTTGCATCAAATATGTTCAGCGTGGCAACAACGAAAGTTATTAATACCTTATTTCGGTGTGGAATGCCTTTGTGCCAGCTGATCTAGGCGATTTTATTGTAGTACTCAGTTGTCAGTTACGTCTTTGCACTCAAAATTCCCAACGTTACTTGTTTCAGCATGGAAACAAGGAAAGTTATTAACGATACCTAATTTCGACGTGGAACGCTGTTGTGGTATATGACCTAGGCGCATTTTTAACAGCAGCATTTTCTTGTCACTTTGGCCTTTGTACTCAAATTTCGTCTACTAAGGTTCACAACCAAAACCTTTGACAGTAATTTTACAAGTTTGTAAACTTAATACGTTTAGTAAACACAAGAGAAATGTATACTCGACTTTATGAAAACATTTGTTACAACACATTAAAACCAGTTGCAAATCCGCGATCATGATTATTCGTCATTGCAATTACTGTTCACTGTATGTTTCGCAGCTCGTATAGACCATGTACTTGCACTATAATCAACGCAAATATTTTCACAGCGGCACTTTCGTTGTTATTGCAAACCTCAGCTGTTATACTTCGAACTGGAGCTGTATTACTGATAGGTTCGTGAGATTTCATTATGGCATTTTTAGGAAATATACCATTGTACTACTGTACCCTGCTCGTCAATGTGCAGCTTCCATAAAGTCTGACGGAATTTGATGTACATCCATATTCAATATAAATCTTTATTTAAAACGTGGAATTGTAAATAGGTAAAATTGCCTAGTGGGTGTGGCATACCAGCTGTCAGCTGATATCCCAAACAACAAAGCGGAGGCCACTTCAATTTGCCTCAAACATGGAGGACCTATCGCCACTCTTTGAATTATAGAGTAGGTACGTCAGTGACTCTAACATTCGTGTTTGTCGGTGATTCTAATCACATATATTGTGATGGTAACACACCTTTGACATGGAGTGCGGCCTAGAGACTTGGAGAAGAATCATAATTTTTGTACTCAGTAGATAGAGATCCTAAATGAGAGTTTATACTACGACCTTGTTTTTGTTCTGCAGCTGTTAAATGGTCTGCACTTGTCTAAAATCTGGAACATAAATTTCGTGCTTATATTAAGAAAACTCACTGCTCCTATAGTACACTGGAACTAAATTTTAGTTGCGATCTGCACGTAACAAAATCGCAGCATTATGACTTAATTCTCAACTAATTGAACAAATATTAGTCCATTACCACACCGACGCAAAAAAAGTTTATCATATATTCCTTGCAACAAATGTCGCAATTTATTGATAAAGGTCGTCTTCAACTATTTTTCAGTTTTGCTGATAACAACAATTTAAGAGTTCACGTACATCAAACAATTAAAATTAACCAATATTGCTGTCAAAGAATTTGTATTCAAATTTCTTCATTATACTCCCATTACAGACAACAATGAACGTAAAGTTCCATATTTGTTTTTCTAACTGTAATAACTTGCGAAACGCAAGGTTATAAACAAAGAACTTCCAACATACAACAACCACTGTGTTTCAAATATGTTAGAAAGAATAAACAAGTGAGTTCAGTATATTTACGTAAGCCACGCGGGAATGACCGCGCGATCTAAGGCGCCATGTCACGGATTGCGCGACCGCTTCCGTCGGAGGTTCGAGCCCTCCCGCGGGCATGGGTGTGTATGTTGCACTTAAGCGTAAGTTCGTTTATGTAGTTTGTAAGTCTACGGATCGATGACCTCAGCAATTCGATTCCTTAGGTTTACAAACATTTGAACATTTTAATTATATTTATGCAAATTGCTTTTCATGTCGGACTGGTAATAAATGAACAACCATAAATACAACGTAGAAAGAAACGCAAAGCTTCAAGGAAGCCAATCTTGATGCTTTCCGATGCAGAGATCTATCCAACGGATGTAGACATTACATTGCACGCCATCCATTATGTTATTCGTGAGGACATGGTTGACTATCATATTTACCAGTAACAACACGAATACATCAGTGGACAAGTTCTCTAATGGTCATTCATGTGATGCACTCATACATCTAATTCATCATCCTCATGATAAACAAATGATCATAATGACAACATATAAATTCTTCACGGAGAAGAATCTTAGCTGTCCTATAGGAAACATGTTGATTCATACCAATTGTATCTTAGAACATAACCGTTCTTAGTACACTGCTGATTAACTACCGCAGTCGAAGATGGGTTATATGTGTCCCTCTCCTCAGATACTTGTCTCGTGTCTACGTATAATAATGAATGTAAAGAAAGAAACGTAAATACGGTATTAATGAATGATACGTGAAGGCATCGCCAAGGAAGACTGTCATACTACCCTATATTGGTGACTGGAGTGAGGGTGTTAGTATTTTTTTTTTTTTTTTTTACTAATAGCTACATTTTTATGTCAACAATAAAAGAAGCTTGATCTCGGTAAAGAGGCTTCAGCACAAATTATCCTCTAAATATGAGCACCAAAGCAAAATATCATGGGGTGTCTACTTACAATTACTAATCTTACATTAATTTTGCCCCCACTCCCCGAAAATGTATGCTATATTCGCCCCTGACTCGTAGCGATACTTCAGTTCCTCGTACCTTTCTTTATCAGACGACAGATGAAAGCCATCTCTTTTATAATATTTAGTGGCAGTTTGCGACAGGGTTGAGTCGAGGAATTTATTCGACCAGTGCGAAAATTTTAGAAACCGTCCACCCCCCCCCCCCCGCCCCCCGTCCAACTTCCAGACGAGGCCAACATTCTCATAATGTCATTCACTGAAGACCTCTTACTTTCGCATATAGCGACTACTCTAGTGACGAAACTGGAATAACAGTTCGTGCAATGTAGTTTAGTTTCTTCAGCGCCAAAATAATATTTGATAGGATTTTTTGTGTGATCTTAATATCAAAAAATGTTCAAATGTTTATTAAGCTTATGGGACTTAACTACGGGGTCATCAGTCCCTAAACTTACAAACTACTTAGAAATACTTACGAACTAGGACGGCACAAATATCCATGCCCGAGGGGGGATTCGAACCCCCGACCGTAGTGGCCGTGCTGACCGTGACTGGAGCGCCTCAGTCACCTCGGCCACCGCGGCCGGCGATCTTAATATCAGTCAGTTATACCTTCAGTATCGAGAAATAAACATAATCGTGGGGAAATTGAAAGTGAGTTACAGACAAAGGGGAAAAAACTAATACAGTGGAGATTGCAAGAAGAAGAACAGTGTAAGTAGTTTTAATGGCAGATCCAATGCAAAGAGAGTGGTAGGGGAAGGATGTGATGCATCTTTCCACGTGTAAACGTAGCTTTTCACAATGTATAATTCAGGTATTTTTCAGTCGTTGAGTAGGCGCTTGGCAGAAACTGGGAAACTAGGAAACTGCGCTGTGCCGAGGAGACTGAGGCGCTGCAGTCACGGTCTGCACGGCCCCTACGGTCGGAGGTTCGAATCCCCCTCGGGCATGGATATTTGTGCCGTCCTAGTTTATAAGTAGATCATAAGTAGTTTGTAAGTTTAGGGACTGATGACCCCGTAGTTAAGTCCCATAGAGTATACAAACATTTGAACATTTGAAACTGCGCAGTTTAAAATGACAAACCCAGGATGGTAATCTCTAGAGCTTCATTTGTCATTTGTTTAACAATACCGTAGAATAATGTCCAATAAGGGATTAGATTTTGAGAATGATTTGTACGTATTTTCAGATTATTCTTACACTTCATTTCTGTTCAAAATGTTTGTAAACCTACTGGACCAAACTGCTGTGGTTATCAGTCCCTGGACTTACAAATAACTTTAACTTACACTAAGGACAACACACACACACCCATGCCCGAGAGAGGACTCGAACCTCCGATGGCGAACAGCCACGCTCTCCGCGTAAGGCGACTTAGAGCGCTCGACCATTCCACCGTGGCACTTCATTTCTGAAAGTCTTCCATTGTCTCGTTAATTCATCCTTCTAGTACCATTTTAAAATTTAAAACGTTGCCGTCCTGGGCGGTGACACTGCTCGCCACCTTCTAGAACCAGCCCTGGTCATAGTGCTGAATGTAACTTGAAGCAGGCACGTGAGCGCAGTCCTGGTTTCCTCTGACACGTCTGTTACGCAACTTTGTCCCTGACCTGTGCGCTCACACCAGAAGGCTGCGGAGGTAATACGCAAAGCGCATTCCACAGCGGACTTGTTACCTCCACACTCCTCAGTACCAAGCATAACATTAATATCTGCATAATAGTAAATCCACTTAAAACCGTCCCGTTGGTCATTCCAATAACAGTTGCTGGCTACCTCGCTACGTAAGTAACTGGCGCAGATGGGTATGCAAATTTCCAAGACCACTCACTACGATCAAAAACACGTTTCTCAGGCCTATTCAGTTCCAGGATCGTCGTTGTTGTTGTGCTCTTCAGTCTGGTTTGATGTAACTCTCCACCCTACTCTATCCTGAGCAAGCCTCTTTATCACCTCATAAGAACGGCAACCTACATCCATTTGAACCTTTTTACTGTATTCGTCTTTAGGTCTCCCTTGCGAATTTTACCCCACACACTTCCCTCTGGTGCTAAATTCACGGTTCCTTTTAGAATGTGTCCTACCAATCGATCCCTTCTTTTAGTAAAGGTATGCCAAAAATTCGTTTTCACGCCAATTCTGTTCAGTATCTCTTCATTAGTTATACGCTCTTTCCACCTAATCTTGAGCATTCTTCTGTAGCACCACATTTCAAAAACTTGTATCTTGTAAATCCTGTATCATCTATGTTGCACTCCCGTACAAGGCAACACTCCAAATAAATGTATTCAGAAAAGACTTCCTTACACTCAATTTTGCTCTTGATGTTAGTAAAATTCTCTTTTTCATAAACGCTTTTATTCCCATTGCCATTCTGCATTTTATATCCTCTGTACTGCGACCATCATATGTTATTTTACTGCCCAAGTAACAAAACTCATCTGCCACCTTTATTGTTTCATTACATATTCTAATTCCTTCAGCATCGCCTGATTTTCTTTTTGACTGCATTCAATTACCCTTGCTTTGCTCTTGTTAATGTTCATCTTATACACTCCCTTCAAGACACTGCCCATTCCGTTCAATTGCTCTTCTAGGTCCTTCGCTGTTTCTGATAGAATAAAAGCTAGTCTAAACTACGACACCAGGTTGCGACACTCATTGCGTGAAATGTGTTGCGCGCAACTGGTTTCGTGTATGTCTGTTAGGCACGTCACCAAAAGTATACACTTCAGTTTCGTTGTTTTGGAGTGCTGCAGTCGTCGTAAAATTAAAGTTTTGGCAGCTGTAAGAGTTGCGGCGGAGCTATTACTTTTCTGTGTGAAGTCACTTCATAAGACTAAATACATAATGACTACAAAACGCGTTTCGGTTGATAAAAGGATTGAGAAAAGACGTCAGCTCAGTTGACTACCGACCTTGCTGAAAGAGATTGTGGCTGGAGACCCTACAAATTATTTTAATTATCTTAAAATGTCACCAGAGCACTTTATTTTTTTTTCATATAGTAATGCAATATAAGGAAACAAGATACTCTTATGCGTAAAGCATTGTCACCAGAACTGAAATAAAAATTACATTACCTTTCTCGTCAAGTGGGGATTCATATTCGTCTCTACAGAACCTGCATCGTGTACTAAAATCCACAATTGGTTAAACAGGAGAAAGTGGACAGTATGTTTAAAAGTATTAAAAAAACAGTGAATGTAAAAACGTATCACGTTTTAAATAAATATTTACAGATAATTGTAAATTTAAAAGCTGTCACGTTTTAAACAAATAATCTAAAATTAAAAGAATTCATCTTAACAGATTTGTGTAGTCTTTTCTTCTGTGTACAATTATTCTTAAAAAAAAAAAGTCTGTAACTTCGAACCATGTGAACTTGGTCGTGTACGCTGATCAACACCCAGATGTTTTATTAGATTGCATTTTGCAAAGTTCCTTTGTATAGGTATTTTGAATTGAATGTATTTTAGTCTGTAAATAACCTCTCGTTCACCCATCAACATTTAATTCACGAATGACTGCTTTAGGAGTACCAACACGCCGCTGCTTATTCCAGAAATTTTCATCATTAAGAGCCCATATACACCTATGCATCACATATATGTTCAAAAAACGAACAATTTCTTCCGTTCCCCTTCATTTTGTATGTTGGTTATCACCTAACTTAAAAACTCGCGCGGTTTCGCTTAAATTGGGAGGTGCCGAAACTGTTTAGTTTCGTCAACGAGTTGCGCGCGCGCCTACCGCACATACGTACTGGCCAGTAGCGCCGTTTCATGAAACCTAGTGTCGTCGTATAAACTAGCCTTAACAATGTCATCAGCAAAAAGCAATGTTTTTACTTCTTCACCCTGAACTTTAATACCGATGCCAAATTTTTCCTTTCTTTCCTTCACTGCTTGCTCGATGTACAGAGTGAACAACATTGGACAAAGACTACACCCATCCATTACTATAACCCTCATTTCCCTGTATTTTACCCCTGCTGACTTCAGAATTTGAAAGAGTGTATTCCAATCAACATTGTCAAAAGCTTCCTCCAAATCTACAATAGCTAGACTTGTAGGTTCGCCTTTCCTTAATCTATCTTCTAAGATAAGTAGTAAAGTGAGTATTGACTGCCGTGTCCCTACATTTCTTCTAAACCCAAACTGATATTCCCCGAGGTCAGGTTCTACCACCTTTTCCATCCCTTCTTAAATAATTCGTTCTAAAATTTTGCAGCCGGCCGCGGTGGCTGAGGCGCTTTAGGCACGGTCTTCACGGCCACTACGGTCGCGGGTTCGAATCCCCCCTCGGGCATCGATATTTGTGCCATCCTTAGTCTTAGTTAGTTCATAAGTAGTTTGTAAGTTTAGGGACTGATGACCCCGTAGTTAAGTCCCATAGACTATACAAACATTTTTTTAAAATTTTGCAACCATAACTCATTAAACTGGTGGTTCTGTAATTTTCACACCTGTCTGTCTGATTTCCTGATTTCACACACCTGATCTCTTTGGAGCTGAGATTATTACATTTTTCTTAAAGTCTGTGGGTATTTCGCTTGTATCGTACATCTTACACCACAGGTGAAATAGTTTTGTAATGGCTGACTCTCCCAGGGACTTCATTAGCTCTGAGGGAATGTCGGCTACTTCAGGTGGCCTTGTTTCGACATAGGTCTTTCAGTGTTGTTTGAAATTATTCTCGCAGTATCGCATCTCCTGTCTCATCTTCACCTACTTCCTCTTCCCTTCGCCGCGACAAATTGTCCGTGCGCATTATGGCGACGTGCTGCGGTGCGCGCGGCCGTTCGCCGTCGGGATTCGAGTCCCTCCCTCGGCCATGGGTGTTTATGTTGTCCTTAGGTTAGTTTACCTTAGCTTAAGTTGTTTGTAAGCTACGGACTAATAACCCCCCAGTTGAGTCCGATAGATTTACAAACATTCAAACATTCCTCTTCCCTTCTAGGATCATTAAATAAAAATGTTATTCACTTATTTCTTTCTCCACTGAGTGTACTGTTTTCACTTCTCGATCACTTACCGCTTTTCACATGGAATACCTAACGCTTTACATCTGTGTTAGGAGTAAGTGCTGTTGAAGAAGAGATTAGATGTTCCATAGTTTTCCTGAATTATTTCAGACAAATACCCGCAAGATATCTTCGGTAAGGCAAGAACCAATACCAATCCCCATTCAAAGATCTAGAGCTCTATCGCCTTTGCCAGTACGCAGTGCTCACTTGACCGTTGTGTGGACATGCTCCAAAATTTTATATTGACTTTGTTTTAAATTTTAAAATTTTAATCTATTGACATGGAGTCAGCCACATTTTAACAACTTTTTTAATGTGAGCTTTATTGTATCCTTCTGAAGAAGGCAAATTAATTTTGCCGAAACCTGGGTAAAGGTTTATAGATGTAAACTATTTTATGCAACTGGTCGGCTGAAACTGTGTTGACTCTTGGATTCCCATTCAAAGACTCAATAAATCACACAACAGCGACGTGCACAGATATGGGTGGCAGTATTATAATCTACACAAGGTATAAAAGAGCAGCGCTGTCAGTTGCTCGGCGGTTATTCGTGTTAACAGGTTTCCAATGCGTTTATGGCCGCACGCTAGGCCCTGTACGCAAATGCAAATTAACAGTGACAAATGCTTAAATGGTGAGTAATAAAACGCCTAACATATAAAAACCATTTTGTATTCATCTGGACCCGCTGCGTCATATATGACACATAAAGACATTGTAAAAAACTTTGCTGTATCAAAGATGCTGCTATATGAAGAAACTAGCTTATATGCCCGTGCTTCGCAACGGTTGTTAACGAAGGGCCTATGTATATCGTGTTTTTTTTTTTAGGGTTTCGGACCTAGGTCAGCAAAAACAAAATCCTTGTTGGATCGCCCTGTCAATAAACTCAGTTCTCTTAGCCAAAATGTCGAAAACCATGAATACTCATAAAGTCTTTCATACAAAAAGTGAAATTAAAGTAAAATCAATGTTAGGTTGTGTTCATCAAGTTAAGACTGCAGTGTGTAATTTTATGTTTGAAGTGAACTTCTGTGAACACTGCTATCAATGAGATGAGTAATAATGCGTCGTTATTCTCAATTTTGTTACACATTGCAACAGCAGCGTCGAAAGCGGCTGGCAAATTACATTTCTGAAAACGATATTGGATAAGTGCGAATATTGATTTGTAACAGTTTTCACAAATATCTTCTTGAATAGGAATTTGGAATGAATTGTAAGACTGTGTGAATCATGAGACTCAATACAAAAGAGTTTCGCGTGAAAGTGCTGGTCATAATGAGATGTGACAACAACGGATGTATCTGATTCGGTAAAATTTTACTTTCTATCCTGGCGGCCTCGTATTTTTATGTTGGTAACATCAATAACACGATATAAAATCGTTGCAAAGATGACCGAACCACTTAGAGTGTAGATAAATACTGCTGTCCTGCTGTATGCTTGATTTCACGACAAAATATTTGCGTGTTTCTTGACCCAGCTGTCAAACGATAACACCTTTCACAGCAGAGAGTGTCGCGGCTATGTGTATCAGAGATCACTGATTATCACAGACCAGTGAGCTTACTGGCACAGGCATATCAATATCTATCGCCTGAGGAACATTCTTTAATGTATATCTGTGTTTCCACCACGCTTCCACTACAGTGATAAATGTTCCACGAGTATTTTTTTTATCTTTGAGACTATCTGGATTTTTATCTTTGTTTTGTGTCTTTGTTCATAGTCGGTAATGTGTGGTTGACGGAAACATGTGATCTATTTTAAAAAAAACTGCGTATTTTATATTCCTTGTCGTTATTAAAGTTTGAAAGGACCACATTCTCTGACGATTGAAAGAATAAACAGATTTTGACTCGTACCGTAAAGTTCGTAAGTCACAGAGTATATAGCTTTTCCTAAGAGTATTTATTGCATATTTTGCGAATTTTTGCTAGTCACACTCACCCCCTGCCACGCAACGCGACCAAACTCCCTCACTAAGATCATTAGACCAAGGGCTATCTACCACCACAACCACGAGTGGGTGGCAATATGTGGTCATGGAGAAAAGTCTGTCAGCACGTACACACACAAGCCTTTTATATATAGATATAGATTATTTATTAATTGCGACAGGCATGTTTCAACACAATTGCCCTCTTCAGGTTTCTGTGAAGATAATATAGATAATATGAATAATATTGCAATTTTGAACGCGACACTGTCCACTTTGACCCCACTTCATGTGTCCACAGTTACCCCAAGGGGCCATTTTGGATATGAAACCAAACTCTAGCGAACATATTTTATTTAAATGAAATATTATACAAGAAAAAGATAGGCCACTTTTCATAGAATCATATACCACAACTTTTAATATTCTCAGTACTAACCATTTGCACTTATCTGGAAATTTGTTTATCACAAAAATCTAATACAAAAGTACTGAAATCTTAGTTTCACTTCTGTTATCTGCAACAATCACCAGACTAGCGCCAAATTTTGTTTAATTGTTTAGTACATTCTGTGGTACTACCAACATGAAAACAAAAAATCCAAAGATTATATCCTTGAAATAATTGTATGTCCACTCTTACCCCATGTCCACTCTAGCCTCACTCTCCCTGCAACAAGTTTATGAAAATTAATATTTTCTTCCTCGTAAGGTCGTTGTCTTATTTGCTGTTATGATGATTTGACTATTTTATTGCTGATAATAGTGAACACATTTAGTAACGTTCTTTTATATCAGTCAAATTCCGAATTTAATTTTTTTTTTTTTTTTTAATTTTTCGTGTTTTGACAGCTCAGTCAGCGATGTTACATGGTATAGCTATGTTGATATGAAACATCGCTAACTGAGTTGTCAACAAAGCTGTAACCATGTAACATCGCTGACTGAGGTGTCAAAATAGCTGTCAAACACGAAAAAAAATTAAATTCGGAATTTGACTGATATGCAAGAACGATACTAAATGTGTTCACTATTAACAGCAATATAATAGTGAAATCATCATGACAGCAATCAAGACAACTACGTTAGAAGGAAGTAAAGATTAAAGTACGTAAACTCATTTATGTGTGTATCCGGATCCCGCTCTAGCTACTGCCGGCTCTGGGTGCTATTTTTTTTTTTTTAGTTTAGTTTGGTAGTACTTGCTCCATAGATCATGAATACGACACTTCGCAATGATGTGGAACATGATGTGGAATGAGTTCTCTCCATTTGGCTCGGTCCTCCTACCACTTTTCTTCCTCCACTTGCTGCCAGCTCACACCTTTTCTTTCTACAGAGGTTCTCACTGCCATTTTTCAGCATGTACGTGGGCGCCCTCTAGGTCTTTTTCCATCAAGCTTTAGTTCTTCCATAATTTTGGGAAGTTTCTGCTCACACATCCTCTTCACATGCCCTTTTTCCCTTTGCTCTGAGAAATTTCATTTCCTCTGTTTGCAGTCAGCTCCAGTCCCTTTCTGTCGTCCCATGTTTCTCCTCCATAGGTGACAATAGGAAAGCAGTAACTCTTATACGTAAGGAGTTTTGCTTTTTCTGGAACGTTATTATTCCAAATCAGATGTTTTATTGTTTGATAAAAATTGCCTCCCTTCTGTAACTTCCTATTAATTTCATTGATTATTCTTCCATCGCTAGATATTTCACTCCCCAAATAAGTGAAACTATCTACCACTTTGAGGGGTTCTCCATTCAAAGTAATATTCCTGTTGATTCCTTTATCTCTTCCAAATACCATTACTTCACTCTTATCTTTTTAATTCATACCTTTCCATTATTTCCTTCCACACATCAAGTTGTAACTATACATCTACCTCTTTATCACCCGATATTACCATATCATCTGCAAATATCATCTTTTTATCTTTTTCTTTTACTATATCTTTAACTGCCCCATTCATTCCCTCCCTCGCAACATTCAAAAAGGCAGGAGATGAAATACTTCCTTGTGTAAGTTCTTGTCTGATTTCGAAGCATTCAGAATTCCCCAGTGGTGTTCTGATTCTACAGTTGTGTCCTCTGTACATTGTCTTTATTACATTAATGTACCCGTCTTCTATCACTATCTTCTTCATTTCTTCCCAGAGCCTCTCCCTGTTAATTGAGTCATTTGCCTTTTCTATGTCTATAATAACCATTATCACCCTTTTGTTATACTCCCAACTTTTTTCCATCAGTTGACAGACAGAAAATATCAGGTAGATCGTGCATCTTCTTTTCCTAAACCCATGTTGTTCCTCACTGATGTCGTTTTCTATCTTTTCATTAATTATCTTTAGTAAAATTCTTTCAAAAATCTTAGCTGTATGACTCATAAGGGTTATTCCTGTGTAGTTTTTACAAAGTTTCTTATTGCCGTTTTAGAAGATGGAAACAATGTCTCCTCTTCTCCAATCGTCATGTATTGTATTATTTCTCCACACACTTGCCAGTACTCTATGTAGCCATTTCATTCCCACTGGTCCTGCTGCTCTTATCAAGTCCACTGATACTTGATCAGGTCCTGGAGCTTTCCCCCCTTTCATCTTTTTCACTGCTATTTTCATTTCTTCCCATGTAATTTGTCCTAATTCTGTTTCCAAACTTATCTATATTTCTCCATTATTTGTTGTTTCCTCATGAACATGCTCCTCAGCATTTAACAGTTTCTTAAAATGTTCTGTCTAGAGATCTTTTATACCTCCCGGATCTTCATTCACAGTACCATCCTCTGCTTCCATTTTTACTGGTACTTCAGGAGCCTTTCTTTTATTCTTCATCATTTTATAGGACATTTTCTTATTGCTCTTTAATTCTTCTTCAAACTTTATAATTTTTTTATTTTGCCTATGCTGCTTCCAATATTTCTTTGCACTTCTTCTTTTCCTCTATATATCTTTTTTGGTCGTCCTCATTTTCAGTTTTCCACCACTTTCTCCATGCTCCATTTTTCTTCTAACTGCTTATTGTACCTATGTTATTAGTCTGCAATATTATTCCTATGTTATCTGTACTATCTTCACAGAAACATGAAGATGACAATTGTGATGAAAGGGGCCTGTCGTGATTAATAAATAATTTCTTCATATAGCAGGGTCTTTGATACAGCAAAGTTTCTTACAATGCCATTATATAACAAGCGCACAACAAACCACATAACCATGTTGATGATCTCATCAAATTGGCCTAGAACAAAATTAAACGTCTTCTTACCCAATCTTCTGCATTATATTGTGCAATGTATCAGGTATCGACATTATATCATTAATACAAATTGCTGCTTCGTTTGTTATACATATATTTATTTAGTGTGAGGTATCTATTTTGACAATACGCTCACCTACAAGCCATCTGAAAGTTATATAACACTAGCTGAAAACCCGGGGTGTTAACTGACGCTCTTCCGAGTGCTTAGGGGGGGGGGGGGGGGGCTTTACACATCGCAGAAAGCTGACATTCGTGGGTATTAGTTTCTCCATCGTTGGATGGTTGCTGTTGCCGCAACTGTGGTTCAAATTTAATGAAAGTCCAGCTCCAGTTGCAATTAGTTGTGCTTTATTTAAGCCCAACTTGACGTTGCTTTCTCTATGGCATAACGTCTGTCACACTTGAAAATGGCCTAACATAGAGGCCGAAACCGGTAGTGTGGGCTTAAATAAAGCACAACTAATTGCAACTGGAGCTGGACTTTCATTAAACTTCGTTGGTATGTCCAGTGATGGGTGCTCCCGCTCCCGCGAAGTTTGATGAAAAAATTATAGTTCCACTTCGTGGCACCAGGCGAAAATATGGCGATGAAAGCAGTAAGAATGTAAAGAGCCTCTATAGGAAGACTCTCTATCATAATGTGCTGTAGGAGCAGGAATAAGGTGGTACGATCAAACATATGATAAAGATGGTTTTGGCATATTTATTAGGATATCGTCACAAGTTACAACATGTGTTCACTGTTGTCTGCGTTGTAAGGGGTCAGCTTTGTGGAGACACTTGAAGTCTGCAACTCTGTAACAAAACGCGCACACACGCGAAAATCCTGAGTGTACGTTGACAAGTAGCCTACTGGCTGTTAAGTGACATATTTTGACAGTTATTGATCCGTCATAGTTCAGGGGATACTCAGGAGATGGCGGCACCGGTAATCTATCAGACGGGTATATGGCTAGTCGCGAGTCTATCATCAACTAGCTGGGAAAACCCGAGCGATTACAGACCGAATGGCGGAAAGCGGGAAAGCGTCCGTTTGGCCTTCGTGAAATATGCAAAAAAAAAAAAAAAAACTACTTAAACATTAATAACTATTGATCCATATATGATACAAAGGAGCACGTAGGCTTCATTTTAAAGACAAGACGGATGTGGTGATATAAACGCGCATCCTGTCACATTAATAGTTTTTGAGTTGCAATAAATAAAAAAATCATTATAAAATAACAATTTTGTAAACGATATATCTTGAAAACAGCTTAACCAAATATTAAGTACAAGGTGTCAAATGATACATCTAAGTGAGTACTATTAAGAGGTATATTTAATATTTTGCTCAAATTCAGTAAATTTGAATTAGAGGCCAGTAATATGATTTCCGGGTATAAAAGCTGAATTTTTAATAAATAAACAGTAATAACTGTAGTATTAGAAGCAGTACGGTAAACTAGACTTAAGTAAATAGTTAATGAAAACACAGGATCAATAGTACAGTGAATAATCTATGTTTAAATACTGAAAAAGCAAATGTAGAAACTTTTAATTTTTTGATAAGGCAAAAACTATGATATGTACAATGTTTTTGATGCCATATCTGTTTCAGCGGAAAATTTCCGTTAGATACTATCATCACATGTATTTATTTCATTTGTATTTTAGGTAAAAGAGGTAATTTTGTGAAAATAAGATACTGATTTGACTTCAGAGTAAGCCAGCGACGGTATTTAAGGCGGTCATTTTGGCTTGTTATGGGCAGTCTATTGGTGTCGGTCTGACAGACCAGACTTGTCGTTACGATGGCCGACTGTGGAGTCGCTTGAGGACTTGTAAAATTTCTGAGAAGTGTTCTAGTGTGGAACTTAGAAATATTTTTTCTGTGGTGCTTCGAGAAATTTGATTTTATTCTGCATCTATGGGAATTAGAAAAAGTCTTCAGTGGTGCTTCGTGGACTCTTAACTATATTCTATGACAGAGGAACTTAGAGTATCTCAGGATAGTTGCTAGACTTTAATATTTATTTAACGACTCTGCTACTTAGAAACTATTCAGTCAACTTTCCATTTTTTTGATGTGGCAGCCTTAAGGAAGTCTCTCTGAAGTCAGGTCTAACAAATAGTCACGGATATTAGATGGAATAAACATCAGTTTATTTAAAAATGAATGTGTTGTTTGTGTATTTTTTTGTTCCTGTCTGCATTTATTTAAAGCTAAACATTTTGGGGACATTGCAGCAGGTGTGGCTGGCCCCTAGACATTTGTATAGCAAATAGGGTCTACAGCCGCACTTCACTGAGCCCCCACCCTGTGGCCTGCACAGAATAGTGTGTTTCTTCCCAGATTGTTTTTGGAAATTCCGTGTGTAAGCTCGCTCGCACTCGCCAACATGCTGCATCCATAACACAGAATGCTTGACAGATGCCCAAGCAAATCCACTGTAATGTGGGCGATGTGACGTCTTATGCTATCCTTCTCAACAGGGAGCGTCTGAATACATCCCCGATAGACACTACAAATGCCCTACAGCCAGAACTCACATGGATTTAGGTCGGAGGATCTGGAAGCCCGTACATCTTGAAAGTTTCTAGAGATGATGTGGTCGTCACGGAAGGCTTCACGAAGCACATCTTTCACCTGGCGAGCGACGTGTTGTCCTCCCCATCTTTCTGGAGGCACAGTTCCACTCTTGCACAGTGGGAATCACGTGCTCAACGAGGAGGTTTTTATATTGTACAGCTGTTATTTTACACCTAACAGGCCCACGAGATGACACCTCCTCGAAGAAAAGCGGACTGCGAATGAAGGTGCTTGTGAAACCACACAATACAGTCACATAAGTTGAGTGCATTCTATGTTCCTGACATAACGTTAGTTTATTTGACGCTATGCATGATATTACACGATATGCCGTGTCATATGAAATGATATGATATGGCACAATATGAAATACTTTGTGAACCAAAGTGTCGAAATAATTCATTAAACATGATAATGAAATGATCGTATGGCATTTTTGGCTGGGAGATCCTGTGTGAGAATGTTCGGCCGCCAAGCGCAAGTCATTTAATTGACACCACTTCAGCAACTTGCATGTCGATCATGATGACAATGATTAAGAGGACAACACACAACACCCAGACCCATGACGTGAATCGAACCCGGGCCCCCTGCGTGGTACTCAGGCATACTGCCGTCTGAGGTATGGTGGGGACATTAAACATGACGAGAGACGTAGTATTGCTTTATGATACACCCTGGAATCTAATACTATGTCATGTGCTCCATCACGACACAATGACACAATCACAAAACGAAGTGTTTTGGCATTTTTCACAACATGTCAGATGATATGTCACTAGGTACATGCTGTTTCACATACCACAACGAGGTGGGGCATCTGAAGCCTTAACAAGTAAATTCGCCACATGGTGAAATATGACATCCTATGCAACATATGTGCCTTACGTGACATCATGGCACATGACTATCATGGGGCTTCAAATCTGTCACAATGTGATACGTGATTCACTTATGAATTGATGAGATGTGTAGTACACAACATGACATGTGACACGAGGCACACTTTAACATCCGACGTCGGTAATAATATTAACAAGTAAAAAACCGCGAAGGTGTCAAGATTTCTTGATTTAAATGTTTTTCTAGCTGCCATATTTGTCGAGAAGATAGTTCTCCTATTTTAACTTATTTGATTCTGGACGGGACATAATCGTCTTTTGTTGTGCTGTGACAGGAACATTTTTCATTCTTTCTCCACAACGATTAGTGAACACTGGATACAAAATTTAGTTTTGATTTTATCCATTTCTGTACCTTCATGCAAAGCATGAATCGATTCGTACTACTTAAAACTGTAGAAGTGACGCCCTTTAAAAACATCTCATTAAAACAGGTTCTTTTGCACGTAAAATCTGTACGATATACATACAAACTGTCGCTAAGGTTTTCTTGATGCGAACCCAGCGAACAAATTTCGTTTTCATGTATGAAGAAGACGACTTGCAGTTGCACTAACTTTATTATTTTTATAGCACGTTAGTATGTACAATACACTCCTATTAAACAGTGTAAGTAAAAACTTGTAATGAAAATAAAAGCACTGGAAGTAGAACATTGAAATAAACATGAATATCAATCCTCGCTACAAAAGTAAAAATTAGACTGTTTACTCGGAACATCGTTTTTTTCAAAGAACGCTGGCTTAGCAGCACGGAGCAGACTAAAGCTCTGTATTGGGAAAGTATGGCCATCCTTTTCCGCGCCGCTTGCCGCCGTCTGCAGCTCGTGATTGGCTGAAATCCAGTCACGTGGTTCTTTTCGCCATCTTGGTCCTATACGTTGCTTGGCTGTCATCAGAAGTCTTGTGAATATTCTTATGTTTGGGTTTGAATAATGCCACTGTGTTGTACTTTTCGGTGTTCTTAAGAAACGAAGAAGGGAGGGAAGCATTATAGTACTTCCATTAAATATCAGAATTGTAGGAACGTGAACAGTCTGACTGATGAAAGACGTCAGAGAAAACTAGGAGTTCAGAAGCGAACATCGGTTCTCGCACTGTGATGATTTTAATTCGTAATGTAAATTAATAGATTAATGATTCACTGACGAATGGATCACGCAGCAGATACCTATATATTTTTAACTTGAATTTGTGAAGAAAATTCCTGCATAATGTCTTGAGGTTAAATTATTCACGCGTTGTTGGTTTTATCTGCAAATCTTTGCTGAAAACACACAAGTTCTGGACATATTAGTGAGTGAACTAGATTCTGGTTTAGATATGAAATTAATATACAGTTCCTGAAGCAAGCTTTTCTCATTCATTTTCATGTGTTAAGTGTATCATTACAGGAAACAAAGAATTGAAACAAGACAAATATTAGACATTCAAATGTAATTGGCGTTGTAAAGGCACATTTAATTTCTGTTATTGTTAAAAGTCATGTAGTGGGTATCCCCTTGCATTTTTCGTATTTCATTTTAGATATAAGTACATAATACGGAAGAAAATACTTATCAAAGACTTATCCATAATCTCATTTGTTTTCTTAATTTACACTATGCTCCGATGACGACATGCTCGCGGTCTATTGGAATATTTCGCTACAATACAGGTCAATCTAAATTTATATGTAAACTCTCTACATCTGGAGCCACAGACGAAACAGTTTTCTTAAAATCGGACGATAAGGATTTCGTAGAGCAGCCAGTTCCGCATGGACAGAACTACGCGAAGTTCGGATATAACACCCTGTATCTCGAGAATGAAATGAGTTATCGTTCTGCTCTCAACGTTAAATAAAACTTCGATATCTTACCTACATTTCGTCCGCAGCATTGTATGTGCTAAAATCAACCGTACGCAAAGTCTACGCAATGCAACTTTTCCTCTGCAAAGTCATCAAAATTTTGCTCAGTAGTTTATTTAATTTGATGTAGTACGGAAACTATAAGTAATAATGAATAGAAAATCAGACCATTATCGAGCTAATATATCACAGTACAACACGTGAAAAAATTAAAGTTTTTCATTGAATAGTTTTCTCAAAATCGGTTGATAAGTATTGCTAAGGCGCCCACGAAAATTATGTGAATAGATTAATTTCACAGATGTAGGTTGTCGTTCTTATGTGGAGATGAAGAGGCTTGCTCAGGATAGGGTATTGTGGAGAGCTGCATCAAACCAGTCTCCGGACTGAAGACCACAACAACACAGATTAATTTCTTTTGAAAAAGATGTCACTTGGGCTGAAATTAATGTTCATATAATGGCATCATTTGTGTAGCGACGAAACAGATTCGCGATCGGCCGTCACCTAGCGATCAGCTGTTCAGTGAAATTGTCAAACGTTTCGCGCGCCGACCACTAGGAGCGCTTGCGAGCTGTCTGCTCCTAAAGCAGTGTATAGGGAAAGTATGGCCAGCCTGCCAGCGGCAGCCATGCTGGGCCTATTCCGCTGCTGCTCACGCACCGACCACTACAACGTTCCCAGCGCTTAGGCCGGTATTACACTATCAAATTATTGGACAAAGAATTGGACGAAAAAATAGAATGAAATATTGGTCATATTTTTTGACAAAGACATTGGATGAATCGCAAAAGGGGGTATTACACTGTCATCCAATATTTTGTCAAATTTGCTTCAAAATGGCGGTGTAATGCTCAGCTGTTGTTTATACTACAGTTGCGTTGTGTCTGCATTTTGAAGAGAAGGAGGGAAAAAAGAACACACACTCGGATGAAACCGTGGGTGTCAGAGCGAGATAAATAAAATTTGTTACGGGACCGCGAGGATTTTCTTTTTTTATGCCATCGGCAGAACAGCCAGGTCGTTCACTCCTAATTATTTGGTCGCTCTTCATCCTTCACAGTTAGCAATAGCGTAAGAAAAAGGGTGACTCAAACAGTGTATACGAATAAGATTGTTAAGTTGATAAAGCAAGTTTCGTTAAATAACGTTTTAAATGGAAAATGTGAGCACTGACAAAGAGGATAATCTAAATTGTTTATGACGTTATTAACAATGTAAGGGGGAAAACATTGCTGATAAAGTAAATAGGCTCTATTTATTTCCTTACAAAAATTGGCTGACGTATTTATATGTATATCGATTCGCTTGCAAACATATGTCGATGTTTTGAAAGTTGTTTCACTACCCAGCACTTAGCACACCAAGTTACCAAAATCATAAATTCTAAAATCTGTTTCGGCCGTAAATAAGATTTAGGGGTATTACTTCTTCAATTCCGATAGTATATGACTTTTTTACATCACGGATTGTATCTCAACCTCACTTTCACCGCAGGATATTGGGCTACGCGAATTGACATGACGGACAGTGTGAATTGGCCTTGTCGCCTGTTATACAACGCTCCATCTTTTTTTTTTTTTTTTTTTTTTTTGTTGCTAGAAAACACTACACAAACATTCGACTACTAGCCATGTTTACCAATACGAACGTTATGTCCAAGTAATGTCAGATATTTAAACTCCAAATAAAATAAAGGAAGCTGTAAACTACTAGTGCTCCAAGCGGTGACATTTCTCACTGCAGGAAACAGAAGACGAACGATTTCTTTGATCAAATCTAGGCCGAGGCCTTAGATTGGATGAAATATTGGACGACGTTCCCATTACACTACGTCCAATTTTTCTTTGTCCAATTCTTTGACAAATAATTTGATAGTGTAATACCAGCCTTAGGCCTTAGCAAATTTGACAAAATATTGGATGATAGTGTAATACCCCCTTTTGCGATTCATCCAATGTCTTTGTCAAAAAATATGACCAATATTTCATTCTATTTTTTCGTCCAATTCTTTGTCCAATAATTTGATAGTGTAATACCGGCCTAAGCGCTGGGAACGTTGTAGTGGTCGGTGCGTGAGCAGCAGCGGAATAGGCCCAGCATGGCTGCCGCTGGCAGGCTGGCCATACTTTCCCTATACACTGCTTTAGGAGCAGACAGCTCGCAAGCGCTCCTAGTGGTCGGCGCGCGAAACGTTTGACATTTCACTGAACAGCTGATCGCTAGGTGACGGCCGATCGCGAATCTGTTTCGTCGCTACACAAATGATGCCATTATATGAACATTAATTTCAGCCCAAGTGACATCTTTTTCAAAAGAAATTAATCTGTGTTGTTGTGGTCTTCAGTCCGGAGACTGGTTTGATGCAGCTCTCCACAATACCCTATCCTGAGCAAGCCTCTTCATCTCCACATAAGAACGACAACCTACATCTGTGAAATTAATCTATTCACATAATTTTCGTGGGCGCCAACTCCGGCTCATTGTAGGAAATATACATAGCCCAGTAAGACAAATGTTCTAATGGTTATACAGATGGACGCTGTTCCGAGCTAAACTAAAACTTTTTAGCTCATGTTTCTGGCAGAAAAGCTGCGACTCTGCATTCAGCGTTTACAAAAAATAGAAAAACAAAGTACAGCGATACAACTTCAGGTTTGAAGTGTTAATAGGAAATCTTATAGTTATTTACTTCACTCATGCCCGGTTTCTGGAAAACTATAGTTACCGTGCCGTTAGCTAACTTCCTTGGGTTTCCCGTAGCTGATTTCAACGCCCGTTAGTTAACTATGAGGTAACTACGCCTTCTGTCGTAGCAAATAGTACGTCTCAACAGATAACAGATGGCACTACTAACGGATATCGCAGTTACTCGAATTTTATCGATTATTACGTGAAATCGAAGACGCTTCTTAGTTTGTAAAGCTGTTACGAGTTTTCTGTTTCTGTTTTCAAAGGCAATAGGCGACAAGCGAGGAAAAAAATTGACTATTTGAGAAAAATCTTTTAACCGACTTGATTTTAGAAAGGAAAGTAGTTATAGTAAATGAAAAGGTAGATGGTTTGACTATGTTGAAAAAACAACACGCCTTGGAAGCTGTCACAAAACTGTACACTTCGTTAAACAGACCGGCAAGAAAACGGTAAGGCAACTCAGAGAGCTGTATTCTTTCTTAAAAAGAAAAACAGGACAAACAACAACGAAGACAGGATTAACAATAAAATCATACATATTCTTATGAAAAGTTTTCCTCTTCACCTTGTTCTGTGAATGTTACATTACTTTTCACAACACAGACTGGCCAATTTACGTCCACCCATCCACCTACAAGAGCACCACGTTGTAATTAAAAAAAGAGAGATAACACTAATTACTTGAAACATTGACTGATCGTAATGGCAATTGCATGGCAGAACACTATTTCTAAGGGAAGTATATTTATGCTTAATTGAAAGTTTTATTATGAGAGCATGGTTTTGTGATTTGGATGTGGTAAAAATTTACATCCAGATCGGCGATCGGAAGAGATAACGTTGGCCACAGTTGCTCAGGGTCGAGATGTTGCTTGACCAATCGCGAGGGAGATGCAGCTAATGCAAACGTCACCCGTTGTCGACATTATCTCTCGCGACCGCCGAGCGCGATGTAAAATTTAACCCGGAATGTTGTTTTCCGCGTTTTTTCCCGTTTGACCCTGGCAATGTCATTGGTCTGTATTTATTAAAAAATTCTGAAACGCATTTTAAGTTCGCTCTCATTACTTAGATCAAATGGTTGTCATCTAACACGAAAAATGCGTCGTGGTGTTTCAACAGTGTCGAGTACAGCTAAGTTTTCTTCTTCTGAACAACTGTCCGAAGCATCAGAAGAAAAAGAAGACAACGGTGACGACGATGATGACAGAATTTCCATTCTTCAGCTCCAAAAAATTTAAAATTGTATGGAAATTATACGGAACCCAGTCAAAAAAACAAAAGCAAATTACTACTGTTAAATAACTTCTGGATTTGCGTTTGGAAGCCCACTAGCGCTACGTAGCGGATATAGTTAAAACTAAAGTTAACGAGTAGGTAACCCCAGGGGAACGCGCATTTACCTTTAACGGACAGGTAACTACGGCTGTGACGTTAACTGATGTCTCGGAAACCCATTTTGTACTTAACGTTCAGGTAACCCACAGATAACTATAATGGGACAGGTAACTATTGTTTCGGGAACTGGCCATCAGTGTTAACTATTTGAAGAAACAAGCACGGTTATATGATATGTTTCGCTGTATGAGGTTCAAAGATAAAACAATTTAATGGAATGTACAGTTGTGAGATAGATGGAGCACTGACGTAAGTGACGACTCGGCTGTCCTTCTCGCGTGTTTTCTTTGTTTTGTTCGTCCATTGCTTTTTCGTCGTGTGCAGTTTGAGCGCCTCCGGTTATCCTTGACATCGCAGCTCTCAGTACGACGTAAATGAGAGGACACAGTGACGCAACTTTTTCTAGACTCGAGTCTCACGGCAGCGCAAGGGAAATTTAGCACCGGACGCAATGCCATTGCTTCAAGGTTAATAAGATCGGCCTTATTAGTTACCACATCGCTGTCTATGCATTGTATTACTTATCTATACATCTTATAAAATTGGCTATATGTGTGTATAGCCTAAACTACCGGACCGAGTTCGAACAGACTTGGTACACATTTTTCTTACTATCAGGCAACAATCGCTGTCGGGGTAAGAACCAACTACGTTATGAGATAGGACGTCATGAACAATGACATCCGTGAATAGAGGCCACATCATGCGATAATATTCTACATCTGCTCTCAAACTAATTGACCGATTTCAATCAAATTTGGTACAAATATTCTTTACGTCTAGGAATCACTTGCTATGGTGGCAAAAACCACTTACGATACATAGTTCACACGATCATGTCGTATACAATGAAAACTACCCCATCTTGCAGGGCGCGATAGCGTGATTTTATTCGTCAACTATTTCAGACTGAAAGCACTTAGTGATTTGGAATAAACTTTAAAATTAATTTCAAACTTTACGAAACTTTTTCTCGCTGACAACCCCAGCAAAATGATGAAAGGAAAAAGTTTAGCGCTCATTACTTTTCGATGTTCATGATGTATGTGTACAGCATTTGGCATGACGTTAAAAGTTATTGCTTCTACACTGTAAATTGTATTCGCGAGACATTTCACAGACAGTACATATACATACCACTGAATGTTCCTTCGATATTACATCACAGTTCGACATATACCGGTAGTTCATAAGATATGAAGTCATAAACAATTTGATTCATGAAAAACCGCACCATCAAGCATTTATTACATCTTTACTGCTAACATTATCCACGACATATTTTGCAGACATTAGGCACATATACCTCTGAATGTACCTTCAAACTTACATCATAGTACAACGCATATTTCAGGATATATGACGTCATAAACAATGAAATTTCGGAATAACTGATACATCATGCACAATTTTTCCACATCTCCTCGTAAAATATTGGAGCGATTCCAACAAAACTTGCCGCGGCGGAGTGGCCAAGCGCAATGAGGCGCTATGCTCCGATGCGCGAGGCCGTTCTCCGCGTGAGTAGTTCGAATCCTCTCTCGGGCATGGATGTTTATGTTGTCTTTTGTATAAGTTGGTTTATAAGTAATTTGTAAGTTTAGGGACTGATGACACTGCAGTTAAGTCCCATAAGCTTAACAAATATTTGAATTTGAACGCAACTAAACTTAGTACTGCTTACTACCAGACAACAATCGCTGTAGGGTTAAAAACTACCTACGACACATAGTTCATGAGATATGACGTCGTAAACAATGAGTCACAAAAGCTTTCTCATCATGCGACACATTATTTACGAGAGACTTCATTCATCTACTATTTATTCATCGCAGACAGTTTCCCAATATTACACTCTAAAAATCTGGAAAATAATATTGTAGGTCACATAGTCAAATATATATGATGTCATAAGTATTGAGCTGCATGAAAACAAAAATTAAATGAACAGATAGTAAGGCTGAAGCCGATGAACAGAAAGGGAAGAAAGAGATGCACTAAGATAAGAAAGGAATAAATAAATACATGTAGTTCATGATACATGACGACACAATTTGGTTCATGAAAAACCACCACATCACACACGGGTGTTTCGATTTACTAGGTCTTTACTACTAACTGTCATATTTTGCAGTCAGTATGCAGATACACCTCTGAAAATACATTCGAAATTACATCATAATATACATATAGTTCAGGAGATATGACATCAAAACGAATTTATTTTAATTTCTAATATAAGACTGTAAAAATCTATATATACCCGGGCAACATCGGGTTTAGCAGCTAGTATTTGAAATAATTAGGCTGTTGTTAGGACAATATTTGTATGAGTGGTGTTGTAAACGATCCTTCAGTCACATTGGCAGCCGGGAAGTGATTGTTACTTCTCCCACCCATTGTTTTCCCTTTTTCTAGTGCTATTAGTTCTTTTGTAACTTTTCGCTCAGTCTCTCTAGGATCATGATTATCCCCCTACATTAATCAAGCTTTATTCTTCCGCTTCCAGCACCTCTTTATCACTTTCCTACATCACTCACTCGTCATAGACCTTCAGTGTTTTCTTTTTGCCTGTCTGTCACATTAGTGTTTCTCTATTTTTTGCCTTATACAAGCTGCACACTTTTTTTCCAATTCTCCTTATCTTCCATCTTGACCCCCATCTTAGGCACGTTCTTCCTGAGTGTGCCTAAATTTCCTCTATTCCTGCACAGTGTCTTTCATACTTTTCTTGTAATTTTGCCGAAATTATTTCGGATCTGATGGCCACCAAATCTTTTCATTCAGAGTCTAGTTTCTTCTGATATTGTCGCGTTGAAATGGAAACAGGCTTGACTTCGAAGGCAACTAAACACAGCACTTATACTGAAAGCACGTTTATTACGAACTCAACATACACACAGCACTGACTGCCTCTCAGGCAGAATGCTCTGCTATTTATACACAGACAGAATTTACCAGAAATTAGAAGAACAGTTAACATAAGAAACAAGTAGAATTTACAAATGAACATAAGAAAGATGTAGAACCTTCTGGAATTGTCAATTACAAAGAAATAAATTTTTGCCGATGGGCGGGATTGAACCTGTGACCTTCTGCAACGCAGCCCGTGACGCTATCCCCTGCGCCATGCCGACAGTTGGTGTTCGTGGATTCTCGCGGCATTGCTCCCTCTCCTGGAGAAACAGCGACCCGCTGTTATAATCCCTGTGGAGCCAACTGTAATGTCCTGGATCTTGACCGTGTCATGGGTCCTCTGTATGACAGTTCAAGAGAATCCTTCCCTTCTCCGCGATTATCGACGACAGATGTTCCTGTCGTGGCTTCATCAGGAACATTACAGTCCTTAAAGTCCTTGAACAAGAAGTCATTGTCGTCTACCTACTCTTCAGGATCGTAGTAAGGCTTCATGCGCAGGACGTGAACAATGTCTCTTCGTTTTTGACGTTTCGACGACGGCTCATAATCCTCAACTTCATATGTGACGTCTGACAGGCGGCGTATGACACGATACGGACCAAAGTATCGCTTCAATAACTTTTCTGACAGTCCAACCTTCCGTACAGGGGTAAAAATCCATACCAGATCTCCTGGGCTGTACACAACAGATCGGTGCTTGTCATTATACCGCTGACGGTCCTTCTCCTGGGCGTCCAGTGTCCGTATGCGAGCCAGCTGTCTTGCTTCTTCGACCCTGGTGATGAGCTGTTTAACATAGTCATCCTGAGTGTCATCCAGTTGGAACGGGAACAGCTTCACGGCCATGGAGCAGGAAAAACGGAGTGAAGCCTGTGGTATCTTGTCTTGCAGTATTGTAAGCAAACGTCATGACTGGCAGAATTGTATCCCAATCCTTCTGCTCAACATCGACGTACATCAACAGCATGTTGGCTAACGTCTTGTTAAAAGGTTCCGTAAGAGCATTTGTCTGAGTATGGTATGCAGTTGTCATTCTGTGGACAATGTTGCACTGTGACATTGCCTCTGATACTAGTTTTGACTGGAATACTTTTCCACGATCAGATATCATGACACATAGTGCTCCATGCTTCAAAATAATGTCTTCTACAAGGAATTTTGCGATCTCTGGAGCTTCTGCAGTCGGCACAGGTTTGGTGACAGCGTAGCATGTGAGGTAGTCAATGCAGACTATTATCCAACGGTTACCGGTTGTCGACTTTGGGAACCTCCCTAAAAGATCGATCTCAGCTCGGTGGGATGGAGCTGCTGCCGGCGGAATCGGTATGAGGTGTCCTGGAGGTAATTGCGACACATGCTTCCGTCGCTGGCACTCTTGACAGATCTGTAGAGACCTTTCCAGTAATACCTGCGTCTGATTCTGTCTAGGGTCTTCACGAATCCCAGATGACCGGATATTGGAGCATCGTGGAAATATTTGAGAATAGCTGGCTGGAGATGAGCTGGAACAACAAGTAGCCATTTGGGGCCCAGTGGATCGTAGTTGCTCTTATACAATGTTCCGTTTATAAGTTGAAACTCTCCATTGGTCGGTCCTCCTTTCTCCGAGGCCTCTATCGTTTTTAATAGTGCTGGATCTTCCCTCTGTTCAGCTGTAACGTCATCTAATTCAGTGAGAGCTGAAATTTCATTAATGCTGTTGTGTGCCACTAATGGATTCCTCGAAAGGCATTGGGCATCCTTGTGTTTGCGCCCGTTCTTGAATACTACTGTGACATCGTACTCTTGGAGTCTTAGTGCCCATCTTGCTAGTCGACCTGATGGATCCTTCAAGCTAGTCAGCCAACACAAAGAGTGGTGGTCTGTCACGACGGTGAATGGTTTGCCGAATAAATACGACCGGAACTTTTTGATAGCCCAGATAACTGCGAGACATTTTCTTTTCAGTTGTAGAGTAGTTTATCTCGGACTTTGAGAGTACTCTTGACGCATAGGCTATCACTTTTTCAGCACCTTCCTGAACTTGTACAAGCACTGCACCAATCCCGTTTCTGCATTCTCGTCGTACAAAGCTAGCACTGGTGTGGAAGTTAGAGCCTTCTTAAGTGCCCGGAAAGCTGTTTCTTTTGTCTCATCCCAGTAAAATTTGGCGTCTCCCTGCAGAAGTTTTTGTAATGGACGTGCCTTGTTACAAAATCCTTTTATGAAACGTCGGTAGTATGAACACAATCTGAGAAAAGTCTCACGTCAGGAATGTGCTGAGGAGTTGGAAATTCTGTGACTGCCCTTTCTTTATCTGGATCAGGACGGACACCATTTCCGTTGACGAGGTGCCCCAGGATTTTTATTTCTTTGGCGACGAAGAGGCACTTCTTTGGATTGAGGCGGAGACCTGCAGCCTGAACACACTTCAACACAGTTGACAGGCGACTCAGATGTTCTTCAAATGTTTTCGAGAAAACGACAATGTCATCTAAATGGCAGAGACATGTCGTCCTCTTCAGGTGTCTAAGCAAGTTGTCCATCATGCGTTCGAATGTGGCTGGAGCATTACATAATCCAAATGGCATTACTTTAAATTCATAGAGGCCGTCAGGTGTAATAAAAGCCGTCTTCTCCCTGTCAGTTTCGTTAACCTCGATTTGCCAGTAACCTGTCTGCATGTCCATAGTTGAGAAGTGTGTAGCTCCTTTCAATCAGTCTAAGGTGTCGTCAGTACGCGGCAATGGGTAGACATCTTTCTTTGTGATTCTGTTCGGCCGCTGATAGTCGACACAGAATCGCCACGTGCCATCCTTCTTCTTTACGAGGACCACCGGAGATGACCAAGGACTTTCCGAAGGTTGAATAATGTCATCTCGCAACATCTTCTCCACTTCCTCTCGAATTATCCGTCTTTCAGCTGGCGACACTCTATACAAATGCTGGCTAATTGGCGGATGACTGCTCGTGACAATTTGTGATCCAAATCTCTCCTTGACCACCGGTAATGCTTATGATAGCCGCTAGTATGTAAATTTCTTTTGTGAGCCTGATAAACTTTTTACTATCAACAAGAACTTTACAGTTTAACCAGTCATCTGTGTTTGTGACTGCAACTCTTCTCATTGTCAACGGTGGTATCGTCACATTGTCAACGACGAATAACTTCCCAGAAAATTCTGTATTACATGTATCCGGCGGAACAACTTCTTCAATTTGCAGCTCAGATCTTCCACAGTCAATGATAGCTTGGGATGCCTGAAGGAAGTCCCATCCGAGGATGACATTGTGACTACATTCTGTTAACACGACAAATTCAAATGGCTGCGTCCTGTTGTTGATGGTTATTCTTGCGACATAAGTTCCTGCTGGATGGACGTACTTTCCATTTGCGACCTTCAGCACAGTTGCCCTCGTATCACAGAACATTGTCTTCATTAGTGTGCGGCAGTAATTATCCGATAATAGAGAAAAAGAGGCTCCTGAATCAACAAGTGCCCGGACAGGTTGGCCGTCCATTATGACGTCGATTTCCCAACATCTTAGCGACTGTCGTCCATGGAGGATTTTCATCTGCAGTGGCCTCACCTCCGTAGATGGTCGCCTTGCTTAGTTTTCCTGGGCGCGGCTGCTAGGGGAGCGGCTGGTACCTCTGTACGGTGACGGTGAACGGCTGCGGCGAGTTGGGGAGGGACCTCGTCTAGGGTACGGCGATGGGCTTCTTCCCATAGGTCGACTGAACTCATCAGCAGGTGACTGCCTGGGATAGAACTGCTCTGACGATTGACGTCTTGCGGCAAAATAATCATCGAATACTCCCCTCCTCTCTCTGCAGTAGCGTAGGACATGTCCAGGGCGTCCACAGTGGAAACACAGTGGTGAGTTCTCTTCTGTCCTCCAGACGTCTGTTCTTCTGCGGGGCGTCATAGTTAACGGGGGAGTTGGCTGTGGTCACGTTGGCCGGTTCATGGGCTGCCGTTTGGCGGCTGCAGCGTAAGTCATAGCAGGGCGACGCCATTCTTCAAGTCGGGTGCGATTGGCGGGGCAGACTGGAGCTAATGTTCAAAATACCTCGTCCTCGGCGGTGTCGGCTCCCTCGTGACTTACACGGCTCACATCCATGGCCATAATCTGATGCTCGCTCGGTCTAATAGTCCCGGCTGCCATGCACTGTTGTAATTCTTCTCTCACGATTTGTCTTATGAGAGAAGCGAAGTCATGCTGGTCTTCCACAACGGCCATAGGGACTACATTTGAGAGTCTGTCATACTTCTTGCGTTCAACCCTCCTTTGTTGTATCTCTTCAATACGCTGGCACCACTTGATGAACTCTGTCGTAGCGACGTCTTTTATCAGAAGAGCTTGGTACATATCTTCTGCAATTCCCTTCATCAGGTGCGTGATTTTGTCCGCCTCAGTCATGTTCGGATTGACTTTGTCACATAGGGCCAAAACATTCTGTATGTACGATGTGTCGGCTCACCATGTCGTTGGGCCCGGTTCTTCAATTGTTCTTCTGCCGAGCGGATTTGTCGCTGGTGGTCTTTTCTGTCACCATCTGTAAAATAATAACAATATTTAATACACCAGTGCCATTCATTCTGATGCAAATAACAAAACAGAAATTAATGTAGAGCCACAGCTCTGCTTCCTTAATTTATTTATCAGGAAAGTATCCTCTGCTGAATCAGGGCCGGCGGAAGGCACGTGCGAAACGTGCGGCCGCATGGGGCGGCACTTTCCGAGGGGCTGCAAATCTGCCGCCGCATTTTTTCTTTATTTTATTATTATTATTATTACATATATATTTTTAGGACGTACTCAACATTCATGCCCAAGAGGGCATTCGAAACGAAACCTCGGAGGGAGCGGCTTCGGAAACTGTGGTATGGTGCCTCGACTACCTGCCAGCCGCCACTGTTGAACAAGGAGACGGAGGAGGACTAATTTCTTCCTCGCCACTGTGGCAGCACAAAATGTTCAAATGTTTGTAAAGCTTAAGGGACTTAACTGCGGAGCCATCTGTCTCTAAACTTACAAACTACTTATGAACTAGCTTATACTAAAGACGGCACAAACATGCAAGCCCGAGGGGGAATTCGTACCTCCGACGGCGGACGGCCGCGCACAGCGCAGCACGGCGCTGCAGCACGCGGCTAATCCGCCGCGGCCTGTGGCAGCACCGTCGTGTTTACGCCGGAGGAGAGGAGAGGTTCATATGTTGGTAATTCTATCGGACCGAACTGCGTTGTCATCAGTCCGTAGCTTACAAACTACTTAAACCTAGGTAAACTAACCTAAGGACAACACACACACCCCTGCCCCAGGGAGGACTCGAACCTCCACGGCGAGCAATCGCGCGATCCGCAGCGAGACGCTTTAGACCGCTCGGCTACTCCACCGCGGCGAGAGGAGAGGGGGAAGCAGTCTGGCGTACACGTCCGGCAAGTATTCTGAAGAGTGGAACGCTGTTAAGCGCCGTGCGTGTACTCACAACTAATTTTGCAGAAGACGAAATCTAATTTGGAAATTCGAATGCATTGTTCGATACTGCGGTTACAGGTTAAGCCTGAAGGGATAAAGACATTGGTAGTAAGCCTGGCATAAGTTGGGTTTTGAGTTTCGACGTATTTTTGGAAATTTTTGCTATATGTTTCTGAGTGATAGTCGGACGTTTTATTTTTGAGCCATGGAACACCTGTCTCCGCATGAATGAACAACAATTAAACTGACCGGCACATTTGTTTGACAATATTACTTTGCCAACATTTATTTACAGTATAATGCGTGTTCCATGTTTCATCTGAGAAAACTACTGGTCGCTTTGATTCCGATGAAAACCTGCCCTCTCGTCCGGCCGCGGCAGAGTAACCCAGCGAATTGTGGCGCTATACTCCGATGCGCGAGGCCGTTCTCCGTCGGGGATTCGAATCCCCCTTCATGCATGGATGTTTGTACTGTCTTTAGTAGAGGTAGTTTATAAGCAGTTTCCAAGTTTGGGGACTGATGACCCCGCAATTAAGTCCTATAAACTTAACAAACATTTGAACCTCTCGTCTGCACAAAACAATGAAGGCGTTTATGATGCACTGGTTCAGATATCAGAAGAAGAAAAAAAGTTCAAATGTTTGTATAGCTTATGGGACTTAACTGCGGGGTCACCTGTCCCTAAACTTACAAACCACTTACGAAGTAGCTAATACAACACAAACACCCATGTCCGAGGAAGGACTGGAATCTCCGACGCGGTAGGTCACACGATCCGCAACGTGGCGCTCCAGACCGCTCGGCTACTCCCACGCGGCATCTCAGAAGAATTCAATGGCATGACCGCTCACGAAGCGACGTCACTTGCGAATCAAATAAAAAAATTACACCTTTCTCACTTCTCTAGTAATCTGGTAGACGTTCTGCTTCACATCAGTGTAGTCAGTAAGACCTTCCAGATAATTGACATAAAATTTATAAGGCTGTGGAAATCCATGAAAAAACGAAAGCATATTTTGAGACCTGCAGAACAGAAGAAAAGTTTGTGTCTCTCTTAACGGATTCCAAAGAATTGGCTACAGAAGTAGAGCTAGAAGATCTAACGTTACCAAGGATAAGTGTTTCCCGGCGACGAAGTAAGAAGCCAATACATTTTATCTGTGAAGAAAGGCATGAGGCAACAGATGACTGAACAAAATGTTACAAGATTGAATTCTACTATTATGTTTTAGATATAGCAACCGCATCTTTGGGTAAGAGATGCAATCAACTGAAATCTCATTGCGTTTATTTTGATTTTCTCTACGACATTGGCGAGCTGAAGAAAGGACCTCCTGACAGCCTGGATACAAAGTGTAGAAACCTCGCAGCGATTTTGCAAGATCATGAGTCAAGCGACGTTGATGCACTGGAGTTGAGGGAAGAACTAAAAGTGCTATCAACTTTGTTGAAACCTGGAATAGGTTCAAAAGAGACTGTGAAGTTTATAGGAAGACATAATTTTTAACCCAATATTAACATTTCTCTGCGAATTCTCCTAACAGTAACACAGAGGCGAGTGGAGAGAGGAGTTTCTAAAAACTGAAATTGATAAAGACATACATCCGATCAACCATGAGCCAACTCGTTTGAATGATCTTGCAACAATACGAGCTTGCAGAGGACTTAAATTACACAGATCAGATGTTTGTAAATTTATCGGACCAGACTGCGTGGTCATCAGTCCGTAGCTTACAAACTACTTAAACCTAGGTAAACTAACCTACGGACAAACACACACACCCATGCCCCAGGGAGGACTCGAACCTCCACGGCGAGCAACCGCGCGCTCCGCAGCGAGGTGCTTTAAACCGCTCGGCTACTCCACCGCGGCTTGCACAGATCGTGTGAAAGAGTTTGCACAAGTAAAAGCCAGGAAGGTTTGATTCGTCTAGCATTTTTATTTAAATTTTTGTATTATGATCAGTATCTTGGTTGTTTAATGCGTTGTTTCTTATTTTGTTCAACATTGAATTGTTATTGGAAGTATTATCGTTAAGTTGTAAATATATTTTGTTTTCCGTTGAATACATTATCTGTTCACAACCACTGAAAAATGTTTATTTACGTTAATCTAAGTTCATGCCGCGCGGGATTAGCTGAGCGGTCTAAGCCACTGCAGTTACGGACTGTGCGGCTGGTGCTGGCGGAGGTTCGAGTCCTCCCTCGGGCATGAGTGTGCATTTTTGTCCTTAGGATAATTTAGGTTAAGTAGTGTGTAAGCTTAGGAACTGGTGACCTTAGCAGTTAAGTCTCATAAGATTTCACACAGATTTGTAAATTCACAAGGCTTATTAAAATTAGCTAGATTTCTTCAATCAGGTTTGACTAAATTTTTAGCTGGTGCCCAGCGACTGTTTTGTACAAATCTGTTGAGAATGTCACCAATCAGTCGCAATTTTTGTTTTTATTTTCCAGATCTACATTGATTTCGGCCACAGTGTGGCTATTCTCAATGCTTTATGTTTACATGTATACCGTCATGCTGAACGTAACTGTCAACATGATTGTATATGTACGCACATATTAAAAGCTTTGAGACTGCGATTGCTTGCTGACATTTCCTACAGATTTGTTTAAATAACATTGGCGGAAGTAAAGTTGTGAGGCGGCGTCGTGAGTCTTGTCGGGATAGCACAGTCGGTAGTGCGCTTGCCCGCGAAAGGCAAAGGTCCCAGGTTCGAGTCCCGGTTCCGGCACACAATTTTAATCTGCCAGGAAGTTTCATATCAGCGCACACTCCGCTGCAGAGTGAAGTTTCATTCTGGAAACATTCCACAAACTTAAAAAAAAGGGGGGGCGGCAATTTAGCAGCTCGCACGGGGCGGCACTTGGGCTTGCGCCGGCCCTGGCTTAATGTTGCGTCTTTTTTCAGTTTAAGTTTCGAACTTAGAGTTTTAGACTTCTGGAAAATCTTACTTGTCATTTTAATAGTGGAGTGTTACAGAAATATCATGGAATATTACAGACACACTTCTATTACAATTAGTACCTCTTATTTTTTTCTAACACCTTTTTTAACCATACTTTTTTTAGTTATCTTTCCTGTACATAGATTACGTAGTAATTTAACATTTTCAGAGAACTTGACGTAACATATATCATAAAGCAATAATACATAATTTGTTATGTAGAATGTAACGATCTAATAGTTCAGAAATGAGACTCATATGGCGAATGATTTGTCACCACTACAATAATTAATTATATTGTTTGTTAGCACATAATCAGAGCACGATTATTCGGTTTTTCAGAATGTAATAAATAATATTATCAGCTAAGATTAAAATGTCTTGGACGCTTACGAATGTGAGCATGAGACCACTTGTTTCCATCCAAGACAGATGAAACAGTATATGAGCAACAAGAAAAAAAACAAGATATCCTGTTTCACTTACGGGTATCCAATACCTCATATCGTTTCATAACCAGTCCCCTGTCTGAAGCAGAATCGTGAAGCTGTTAACTTGACGCAGTTCTAGCTTCGGTTCGATCATCTTCTTGTAGAACTATCGTGTCAGTGATTGTATTAACATTTTGTATGTTGGCATAACGGTTAACAGCTGACTCTCGCCAAAACTTGACAGGAACATGTGATGTTAGTAAACATTGGCACAAGTATATAAAAAAAAAACAATGGATCAGAGGATAATTACGTTGACTAGTCTTATTCCAACAATAAGCTTGGACAATTATTTGGAAATTAGGATCACACGAAAGTTCAAGCATTTAGGGGTCTTATCAAAAAGTGGTGTGCTTTCTGTTTACTTAATTTCTCGAAATGTTGATTGTGTACAGAGACGGATTTGGCGAAGTTCAGCGGAAGTCAACAGGTAAATTAAAAGAAAAATACAGTTTAGTGATTTTCTTGCTTAGTTGGTTACCGCTAATAATGCCCTAAGTGGGAATATTATGTGACAGCCAGAGAACTTGTGATATCGTATGGAAACTTGGCTTAGGCTATTTGATTTAAAGATTGATCTCAAGTGAAAGGTAGGTTAAACCAAAGTACTAAATCTATTCCGTTCCGTTTAGATTATGTAAACATTTACAGTCAGGCAGAAATCGAAAACTTGTATGTAGTGTTACCGTGTAGTAGAGGCCTAGTAGAATCCTAGGCCTCATGTGTTAGTTAGTACTTTTTTTATATGTAATTTGGCCAATGTTACTCATAATGAAATTTTCAGTGTCTGTAAAGTTCTAAATAGGTACCTTGTAGAACTTTGAAGCTTATTAATGAAACAATATGTATCTGAAATTGCTTATAAGTGTGTCAAATGAAAGCAGTGATATTGACAGCAGTACCAGTAGTTAGGATTTAAGCCGGTGTTATAACATTTTGTTTTATAGTATTTTACTAATGGTAAAAGAAATTACAAAAACAACCAGTTTGGTATATTAGCACACAAGAACACTGTTATTGTGCATTGCACACACGTAAGAGACGCAAAATAATAGAAGACCATGGAACACACAAAAGTAAAAAACAGAACAGTATACAGACATGAAAATCAAATGTCATGGAACATAAATAAAAGCATAGATTACATTTTTCAACACTCCTCCTAGAATTGATGCCTAATAAAAAGCACACTGTCATTCCATGTTCCATGATTATTTTTTGATGTCTTGTTCATGCAAATGACTTCGTTAACATATCTGCAAGCATTTTCTCTGTTGGAATCTGCTGTACTTCTACCTGAGCTGTCTATTTTTTCTCTAATAAAATGATATCTGATATCAATGTGTTTTGTTCTTTCCACTATGGCCACTTGTTTTGGATAAGTCTACTTCACCTTTGTTGTCACAGTGAACTTTAATTGGATAACTGTCAGGGCATGGAGAGATTTCCTTTTCTAACCACTGTAGCCAGAGTGCACCTTGACAATCTGTATATTCAGCTTCTGTAGTTGATAAAGCTACTGTGAGCTGCTTCTTGCTGCTCCAGGAAATAACAGGTCCTTGTGATTTAAACAGAAAACCAGTGACTGACTTTCTGTCCTCTTTGTCCCCTGCCCAGTCTGCATCACTATATCCTGTTATCTCTTGATTCTCTGCACTAGAAAACTGCAGCTTCAAATCCTTAGTTCCTTTCAGATATCTCACAATTCTCTTCACTGCCTGCCAGTGAGGTGTGCCAGTATCATTACAGAAGTGACTTACAACAGAGATTGGATATGTAAGGTCAGGTATGGTTTCCAGCAGTGCCTATATTAAACTGCCAATAGCTTCTCTGTAGGGAATATTTTTCATGGCTTTTCTCTCTTCTTCTGTCTTAGGGCTCATATCATGGGTAAGTAATTGTTTGGTGTCCAGAGGTGTTGACACCGGATTGCAATCCATCATATTGTATTTGTTCAACACTTGTTCTATGTAATGAGATTGATCCATCCATAATAGTCCCCTTTTGTGATCTCTTGTTATTCTAATTCCCAAGCAATTTGCTATGTCACTAAGCTCTTTAAATTTAAACTGTTCTTTAAGTTTCTTTTTGAAGTTTTCCTTCTCTTGTGGGTGATTACTGAAAATTAACATATAATTAACATGAACTGAAACAATAAGTATACTATTTCCATTATTCTTCTGATAAACACCTGGATCAGCTGCACTCTTTGTGAAGTTCAAGTTTATGAGTGCTTCATTTAGCCTAATATTCCAGTTGCGACTACCTTGCTTTAGTCCATAAACCGATTTCTTAAGCCTCATAACACATTTGTCCTTAACAGTTTTGGTGCTGAAATCAAGCTCTGGGACATTGACATAGATTTCCTCTTTCAAATCACTTTGCAGGAATGCTGTAACAACATCTAAGTGATCTAGGCCTATATCGAGGTGATGTTTAGTAGCTAAACAAGATATCTTAGTGAATTATAGCAGATCACTACAACATAATTCTCTTCATAGTTTATACCTTTTGTTTGTGCACATCCTTTAACTATTAGCAGTGCCTTGTATCTAAAAATTCGTCCTTGGAGATTCTTTTTAGTCAAAATCCAATTAGTATCTATTGGCTTTATGCCATGAAGTAAAGTTGACTTTTACCATGTCTGATTTACTTCATGTGACTGCAATTCTTCTTTAATTGCTTGAAGCCAATTGTGTGATTCTTTGCTTTGTAAGGCTTCTTCTAACAATGATGGATCTGAATTCTCTATTTCTGTGGAGAAGTAAGTCACATAATAATTCATTTTTATTGGTTTTGGAATTCTAAATGATCTTCTGAGTGTTGACATTGCATTTGACATTTGCTTCTGACAAATCCAAATCTTCTGAGTTGCTTTGGTCAGATAAAATAAATCTCGAGTCTTCAATATTCTCATATGTAGTTGGCTCTGATTCAAATATTTTTCTTCCATCTTACATAATTTCTGGAATGATGATAATTGGCTCCTGCCTCAGTCTTCTAATCAATATTTTCTTTAAATACCACATCTCTTGCTTTTATTAATTTTTGCTGACTGGGTTGAAATAGTATAGGCCTATATGCTTTGCTCTGTTCGCAGTATCCCATGAGTATGTATTCAATACTCTTCTTATCCCATTTATGTCTGTTTGTTTTAGGTACATGAACAAAGACCATGCTACCAAATACTCTTAAATTCTGGAGATTTGGTTCTTTCCTCTCAATGCTTCTTCTGGTGTCATATCTTTTACAGATTTTTTAGGCGAGCTGTTAATGAGGTATGCAGCTGTAGAGACTTCTTCCCCCCAGTATTCCGTTGGTAATTCTGCATCAGATAACAATCATCTGGCTTTTTCCACTAACATTCTAGTGTATTGCTCAGGGGTGTACTGTACTGTTTTTTGATGAATTATTACTTCATTCTGTAAGAAGTTTGCTAGTTCATTATTCACATTTTTTTTCCATTGTCTGTATGCAATATACGTATTTTACAACCAGTTTGTTTTGCACAAGCTCCTTAAATTTTGTAATAGTTCCTGGTACTTGACTTTTGTCACTTAGTGTGTACATAAATATCTTCCTTGAGTAATCATCAATTACAGTCCTAAGGAAATATCTGGCTCCTACAATGGATCCAGTTTCCATAGGACCACAAACATCAGAATATATCAATTCAAGGCTACCTTGTGCTCTTGAATCAAAATGTTGGAAGGGTAATCTTGTTTGTTTGCCTTCCAAGCATGTAACACATGGAGAATCAATAGTTCCTTTAAAACAAATTCTGTGCACCATGACTTTCTGCAAATCTTCCATTTTGTCAAGACTTACATGTCTTAATCTCCTGTGCCCCAAGTTTGCGTCACTTAGCAGTGATGCGGACTTGGCTTTAGTGAAAAAATTACTTGGTTGTTTCAATTTCTAGATACCATTATCAAGTGTTGCTGTTGGAAATAGATTCTTTTGTGCATCATAAATGCGACAGCCTCGTCTATAAAAGGTGGTGGATTGTTCCTTTTCAGCTAGGGCTGTCTTACTTACAGAAAGTAAATTTGTGCTTAACTTCGGCACATAAAGAACACCTGTTACTTTAATTCTACTTTTCTTCGTACCTATGTGTACATCAATTTGCATGTCACTAATTCCTTCAATTGGTAAATTCTCAGGGTCAAATCTAGTCTCCGATACCGCTTTGACTAATGACGTCATGGTTTACGTCATTCCATCCCACACGTGTTTTCAATACTGGTTCTCACTGTTTACATGTCTTATATTTTTGAAGACACCCTAACTTTCACTTTTAAAAAAGTCATTGTAGCGTAGCCCTAAGAAGGTTAGGTATAGGTTAAACAAGAATTTTTATTTATTTATTTTTTTCTTAGTACATGAGGGCGTGTAGCGCACGAATCTCTGGTACAGAAACACTCAATCGATTTACAGTTGTATGTTTGACACAAATATATCATTTCAGGCCGTACAACTTCGAGTGGAAGCTTTCTTTAAAATTACCTAATTATTAAATGTATTTTGAAGACGCGGTATCATTAAGTAGATTTGACCTATTTAGGTGAAATCTAACTACTGATACTGTATTGTGGTAAACATGTGTTCGTAGTCTCTCTCGATTATGTATGACGTCATTGGTCAAAGCGGTGTCGGAGACTAGAGTTTATCCAATTCTCATTATTTGCCACTACTGCTTGTGAAGTTAACAATGAACCACATGAATTCATTTCACATCCAGTTTTATCTGGTGTAGTGAAGAAAGTCTTGCAACTTGAAGTCCTGATGACTTGCAACTTCTCTTGGTTTTGTTGTGATAGTTCATTGCAATATGACAATACTTATTACAATTACAACATTTTGGTCCCTTGGAGGAATCGTGCACAAAAATGCTCTTATTTTTCTTCTTCACTTGAAGAGCTGTATCACTATTTATAGAGTTCTTCTCTTCACGCAGGAACTTAATTTTAATTGAGTCTCTAGTTATTGGTATATTGGATTTCTCTAGGCTCAAAATAATTGGTTTGTAATCATTTGGTAATCCGGCCAACAAAATGCATCCTACCCACTCATCCTTTACTTAAAAATTCAAAGCATTTAACTATTTAGAAGTAGAAATTATTTTTGATACATATTCTTCTACTGGTGCACAGTTCTCTAGTTGAGTTGTAAGGAGTGTAGTCAGCAAACCAATTCTTTTGTAAAGACCAGAGTCTTCATACATGTACTTTAGTTTCTCCCACACTTCTTATGCAGTTGTTGTCTTCTGCAGGTGTACCTAAATTGATGGATCAACTGACAATATTATTTTGCTCTAGTATCACATACCTTTGAATCATCCTTTATCTTACCTGTCACACATTCCCCAGATTCTCAGGTTGAAGGTATGTTTCCATAGCAAACTGCCACCTATTGTAGTTATCTCTCCCTTTCAGCTTTTGTACAAGATGTAGTGAATTAAATGCCATAATTGTAACTTCAATTAATGATGAAAATTCTCCTCAGAGATGATAAATATTGTTCGAATGAGATAGAAAGGCTGGCCAGTACTTACCTTTGTGCTGTACCGCCGATAGTAACAGAAATGAAGAAACAGAAAAAAAAGGGGGCAAAAAGGACAAGCTTTCGGAACACAGTTCCTTCATCAGGTGGGAGAGAAGGGAAGAAGAAAGGATGGGAACAGAAGGGAAAGGTAATTCACGACCTAGGTCATGAAGGTGGTGTTTCGGGAGTGTGGACATCAGAGATACTGCATGTATGTACTGAGCCAAGCCAGAGAGGTATATAACCAAAGAGGAAAGATCAAGTAGTAAAGAGAAGAGAAGATGAGTGAACTGAATGATGCTGAGGGGTGTAGGAGTGTATTTCGTGTGTGTGGAGTGTATTTCGTATTAACTTTTACAAGTATCATGACTGCAGAATGTTGATACATGGTTGAACTAGGTAGAGGCCTGCCTACTGATGAGTCCTAGTGCCTGTCCTAATCCCAAGTGACTGATGCAGTTCAGTGGTGGCCACGAGTGGAGTTACAGCAGACAACGTAAGAACGCCGTGCCATGTGTGCATGGCGGTGGGCGGCGAAAGTACGTGGCATGCACTTTAGACTTGTGCGACACCATACATCTTATGTGAAACTCCAATATTTTAAACATAACATTGCTATTACCTTTACAAATCAGCTGTTCTGCTATCATTGCTCATGACAGGTGTTACGGACATACACATAAAGATAAGAGCAGCCCTTTGTAAACGTTTGCCAAAATAATTGTTGTTGAAAATAACTGGAAAAGCAAAGGTGCAACACAAACATCATTATGGAAAGTAAAAGCACTTACTGAGAAGAGGGAAAATATAATGGTACATACGGAGACAATAACTACATGTTGAAGATTGTAGTTCAGATTTCAGACTTGTCTCTTATTACTCATTGTGGATAGCAAAAATAGAATGATTGTGAGTGATTTAATGATTAGGGAGGGTGGAATGAAGGTGAAGCAAGTTGAGTAGAGAAAAGGGATAGCAGTGTAGAAGGAAGGGGTCTGGCAGTTTCATACAAGCAGTGTGGTGTAAGGAGCACTATTGGAAATATAGGGAGGTCAGATTGTAAGGAACTGCAAAGAATGTCATGAAGTTAGAGCAAAAAAGTATACAGCCAAGAAGAAAAGTTTTCTGTATAACAGTGAAAGACCTGATTTTTAGACACTGTACAAAGACTTTAGTAGTCTCATTTCCAGTGAATGCACATAGTTCCTTGTTCTTTTGCTGAGTAGGTTTCAACTTTGTAATAATGGAAATTCTGTAAAATACCCTTTTAATAGTTACATAATTTAATTTATGTAATTATTCTGCCCTTATTGGCAAGTGTGTTTGGAGCAGTGCATGTTTTGAGAAACCTTTGGACCGGATGATGGTGTACCTAGACCAACCATACAAGAAATGTAATTCATCTTCTCAGGTGACTTGTTTCCATTGACCATGGTCCAGTCTTGATGATCCTGTTCCTATTGCAGTTGTCCCCATTGTCTGTCCTTGTCCAGATCTAACCCACTGTTTTTCTTTGCCAGTCATAAGAGATTACTAATAGGAATATGATGGCTATTGGCACTTCGATTTCCTACTATGATCTACTTAATAAAATCTCCCAGTATCACTTGCAATTTTATAGTTGTCATTGTTTTTTGCTGTTTTGCTGGGTGTGATGGACACTGTCTTCAGGCAGATACATTGGACTTCATAAGTAAGTCAGACTGAGGTTATTCTAACATTAATTAATGAATTATTATTGTTCAAAATTTTTTCTTCATTTATAAGGTAGGATGGACTATTAACCTAGTAGTTTGGCCTCTTTAATCATTAAACCAACAAACTGCTATCATAATTGACAAAGCCATTGGGTGAACATGGTAACACATGTGGGTACTGTGGAGTGCTCTGTTCAGCAATGCACTTTGAACACTGTTTGCTCAGAAATTCTTGTGTATCCACCAACATTGTACTCATCTGTCAGAACTTTCATAAAACACAATTTATCCTACTTTGTAAAGTGAGCAAGAATCGGAGCTTCACACTGTGTACGTTGTCACTTATTCGTGGGCAGGTGACTAGAAATACGAGTGTTGGCAAATGGAAGGTAGGGAGTGGTAAAAACAAGACCATTTAGATTGCAGGGCTATAATCTGTTAGAAGAACAATAAACATCCACAAAATTCAGATAAGGTGGTGGTTGGCAGATGTGGGAAATGAGACAAATGACATAGATCATGTGAATATTAAAATTTTCCCGGCAAATAAAATGTACAAAGAAATTTTGGTTTGGAAGCACTTGCTGTTAAATACATAGCATGATATTTCAGCTGGGCACATGACAGTCACTTTCGGATCAGCCATCAAAAACTGTTAAATATGCCCTCTGTTCCACAGTAAATAGCCTACTGTGAAAATTCTGTGCATGTGTTAAATCACATTTATAGGCAGACCGCACCGTGAAGTGCAGTGACAGAACCGTGGAGCCCAGGTGTATTCCACATTGCCGCCATCGCGGTCGTTGACACTGTTATCTTCAATTTGACCAGATCATGAAGATAATGGATTTCCATGCATTATCCAGTTGCTAATCACTCTCATGGTTCTTCAGATTTTCCATAATGTGTGTTTCTATGAATTCTTTACTAACAAATTTCCAAAAAGATGTTGCTGTGGCCAGGATTACTTTTCTCCATACTCTGTTGACTATCCACTGGAGATTCGATGTTCAACCCCCCAGGCGGGCCTACAGCTCTTTTGTGGGTACGTGTGTGGCGTGCATGTGTCCCCAAGCCATTGCAGCCTTTCTTCTTACTTTCCTGGGATGCATTACCTTCCCCCATCCCTCTTCCCCATCCTAATCCGCCCCCTCTATAGGTGGTTTCCTTCAAAACAGCATGGCTATTCCTGTGGTTCTGATGATGGTCGTAGCAGTTTTGATCTTTGTTGTTTTCCTCTGCTTTTGGCACGGTTTGATCCCCTTCGAGGTTTGACTTCAACAAAAATTCAGTTACCAGTGTGAGCCATTTGGGGAAGAACTCCTGATCTAGCCCCTAAAGTGGATCCCAATCCTTTCCTTTCCCATGTTCCTCCTTGCCATAGCCCCCTCACCCATTTGGTCCCTAGCATGTGTAGTCAGTCTGTGTGGCAGGGCTGTTGTGACATTCCCATCGGTATTCACGAATAAGAATTGGGCAATACATAACTCAGGGTAGTGTAAGTCTATGGCTCATTGTCTCTGTTCATAGTGGTGAGTTATGTATGTCAGCTTTTATGCCCTAAACAGCTACCCAATCTGTTTAAACAAGATTAATAATTAAGCTGTTGTTTAGCCAGTCTATCAATCTGCATATGATGACATGAAAATATATTTAAACAAACATAAATTAAACTTCTGAATAACCAACAAAATGGATTCTAAAATAAAGAAGTGGTTCACTCACGTAGTAATTCTTTATAAATGGCGTTTATTACTCATTTTGGACATGAAAATTATTGGTAAATAACTGAATATTTCACCAACTATTGTTCATCAGAGGCAAATAAGTATCACATGCACTCGAGAGTAAAAGTTCGAAATTATCACTCGTAAACTAGTGTAGTCCATCGAACATTGCAGTTCCAAATTAATCTGCAATTACAGTATTTGTTATGAAACACAGTTAGTCATCATATGAGTATACAATTGCTGAATTATCACAGTTCCACAGCCTTACTACCATGCATAGTTTATCACTTTTCGCCAAAGACTAAGTTCTTCAGTCACAGTCCCGTATATTTTCTAAGTCCACACATGTCTATCTCTTCAAATCACAAGTTCATAATGTGGCTTCAGACCGCCCAGCATCACAACCTTCCACCACCGTGTCCAAGTTACGAGTCCCTTCCCAAGTGTTCGAAAGCGTGCTCTACATGCTCCCAAATTTGTATGCTTCCACACATCCTAACGCCTCATCATTAAAAAAACAATTTCCCTTCCAAAATATTATACATTTGAATATCACAGAATTAAATTGTTTGACCACCCCTCCCTACAAATGTTGTTTACTTTTAACAAATAAATATAATTCAACAATACTAAAAAACGGTTGAAACTAAAGCTCTTTGCTCAGGTAGCCATTAAGCATGGCGTCTCACTGTTCAAATATACTGCCGCTGTCGAAATATAGTTACACAATTAATATTTATCATGGCTTTTTATACAAATATATTCAGTTCTTCTCCACAAATACTTATAACTGTTTATATATAAATTATCTGCTGCATATCTACTATTTTTAGTGAGTCATGAAATATTTAAGTGGCAGTCTACAACATAAAATGAATGTTACTAAGAATAATATTAAATATTATAAAATACATATATAAATGTAATGCACTTTGGTGGGTTCATGTTTTGTGTTTCTGTGGTGGAATCTATGTTCTGACTCAAGAATATTATTACCTCAATGAAAAGCAGAACAAGAGAGTGAAACAAATTTTATTGAAAGATTATGGAAATAACATGGTACATCTTTTAAGATAGGTAGCATGATGCAATGCTGCCCATTTCCTTCTTAATCTGTTACTGATAAACACTATGTATCAATAATTGTAAATATAAGTCTTATAAAAATATTATAATTATAGTACTGAGATTTATCAGATTTTTCTCTGTAAGGGATATTGAAATTGTAATTATGGTGTTTGATTCTCCCAAGTCTTCTGAATCTATTCATATAATTATATTTGCGTTAGGATAATTTCCTAATTTTAGAATAATGTTTGTGGCTATATTTCAGTTGCAATCTGGAATAGCCCCCTCGCTCAGCCAAGAGCGTTCCATTCACTAGGTCCAAACTGCTAGCTGGCTGTCTGGGGAACCCAACATCCTGGCAAAACCCGCCTTTCATATAGAAACAATCAGCTTTCTCCTGTATCTGTAATGTCACAATGTTATGTACGCCTATAGTTGAGCCCCCTGACACCGCGGGTGTCACATTGGTGGTACCAGAGCTGCAACCTCCCCATGCAGGCAAGGAGTCAATACCCATCCTCATGGGGTATTAGGGCTCCCAGCAATAGCCATTGTTCCAGGTGATCTTTGCTGTGGCTGGGTGGCGCATTTGGGGAGAGCCCCTGATCAGAGTGGTTGGTACCAGTGCGGATGTTTCGCATGATGAAATGTGTTAAATTAGAAAATGGCACTGATATCGCTGTCTCAGAAACCAGAAAGAATAGGTATAATGCCACTAGCTATGAGAAGAGGACCATCCCCTTTCTGTCTACCTCCTGGGAGGAGGGCCAGGCATGTCGACTAGGGATGAAACCCTTTCCACATTATCTAGTCTGACTCAGGATGGATGGAGGGACATTCACCACCACCAAGCCATTGTTCTTTGTTGAACATATAGAAGATAAGTTTGGGGTAGTCAAAACAATGAGCAAGATGCGTTCTGGATCACTGCTCATTAAAACGGTCTCTGCTGCCCAATTAGCAGCTCTGTGTGCCTGCGATCATCTTGGTGACATTCTAGTGTCGGTAACCCCTCAACATGGTGCACAGAGTTATCTTCCATCATGAGCTCCTCCTCCAAACTGATGAGAAACTCCAGGCCAACCTCAAACGGCGAGGTGTTCATTTTGTTTGCTGTGTGCAGCGAGGCCTTAAGATACTGGGGGATTTATCTTGGCTTCGAGAGGGTTACTCTCTCAGAGAAGGTCAAGGTAATGCTGTATGATTGTGATGTGAAGCGGTATGTTTCACCTCCCATTTGATGTTTCCAATGTATGCAGTTCAGGCATATGTCTTCTCATTGCACAGCGGTCCTGGTATGCGGCAAATGTGGACATTCACTCCATGAGGGGGAACCCCTGTGTTTCCCCTCCCGTATGCGTCAACTGTCATGAACACTACTTTTCTCGCTCTCCGGATTGCCCTGTATATAAAAAGGAGAAAAAGGTACAAGAGTACAAGTCCCTTGACCGCCTTACGTACCAGGAGGCCCGCCAAAAATTTGAGCCTCTGCACCCCGTGCAAATGTCTACTTGTTTTGCCTCAGTTACATCCTCTGCTTCCCCCCTCCTCATCACATTCCCACCCTATCCTTCCCCCCTCCCCCTCCTGCACCTCCCTTGCCCTCCCCTCAGCGTCCCCATTCTCCCTACTGGCCAGAGAAGTGCTCCCCTTCTTTGGCACTTGCCAGTGAAGGTACCCCGTCCCAGGGTTCCTCTTCCCAGCGTCCACCAAATAGGAGGTCATTTGCTTCAAGCTGGCAGCTGGACACCAAGTCCAATAATACAAAGGTTGCCCGATCTTCATCGGTGCCAGACCTGACTGACACCAGTTCTCTCTCTGGGACCTGTCCTTCGCATCCTGCAAGAGAGAAAGAGGAGGAGGAGAAGCACAAGTCACAGGACAAGGCCCCTCTGGGGTAGTCCTGGGTGTGCGACCTTTGTCCTTACAGTGAAATAACTCCACTGAACTTGTGTGTGATCCACTGTTTATGGATGCCATTCCTCCCTCATCAGTGACGGATGTTGACCCAGCTTTGTGACATGCTCCATATGGATCCTTGATCTGTTCTTATCCAATGGAACTCTAACAGCTACTACCGTCGCCTCCTGGAGTTGAAACATCTTATTTCCTCTTACTCAGCAGCTTGTGTTGTTTTGCAGGAATCGCATTTTACTGATGGCCTTTCACCAACACTATGTGGGTTCTGTGCTTTCTACCAGAACCATATTTGCCCCCACAAGCATCTGGTGGAGTCTTACCCTAGTTCGTATGGATGTTGTTAGTTCATGGATCCCTCTCTGTACCACACTGGAAGTGGTTGCTGTTAGGGTTCACTTACACACTCCGTTAACAGTTTTATAATCTCTATCTCCCTCCTGACAGGCCACGTATTTCTGCTGCCCTCACAGCACTCCTTCAGCAACTCCCCTCCCCCCTCCCTTCCTCATTCTTGGGGACTTCGATGCCAATCCTCTTTCATGGGGCAGTGCTTATACAACTAGTCAGGGCCACCTCGTAGACCAATTCATTGCTGATCATGACCTGCGCCTTCTCAGTGATGGTTCCCCAACCCATTTTAGTACCGTGCACGGCACGCTTTCTTCCATAGACCTTTCACTCACTTCTCCTTCCCTTTTCCCTTTATTTTGTTGGTCAGCACATGACAACCTTAGTGACAGTGACCAATTTCCATTGATTCTTTCACTCCCCTCACACTGGATCAGGGACAGGATACCTCATTGGGTTTTCCATCATGCTAATTCTCCTTTGTATACATCCCAAGTGGTTTTCGCTCCACCTTCATATGACTGTATAGATGATGTCATCAGTGCATGTCTAATGTGATTACTTGAGCTGCTATGATTGCTGTCCCCCACTCGATAGGCCCTCCTAGCCGCCACCCAGTTCCTTGGTGGAATGCAACTATTGCTGTGGCGATTCGTGAGCACCTCAAGCCTTACAACATCTTAAGCGCCACCCATCCCGTGCTGCCCATGCCAACTTTAAACGCCTTCATGCCAGGGCTCGTTATATAATCAAACAGAGCAAGCGGGTGTGCTGGGAGTGTTTATCTCCTCCTTATCATCTTCTGTACCCCTGTAAAGAGTGTGGGCTATGCTGCACTCCATCCAAGGTTGCCAGTGGCCGTCTTAAAATTTCTGGCCCTGCCTTACCAGATGGGGTCTGTACTGATCCATCAGTTCTCGCAGAGCAGCTTGTGCCTCATTTTGCGAAAGCATCGGTGACAGCTTCCTACCAGGTGGCTTTTCTTCTCAAGAAACAACAGGCTGAAGCCTTAAATTTATTTTTCACCACTCACAACGAAGAACCTTATAACAAACCCTTCACGGAATGGGGACTACATCTGTCCCTTTCCTCTTCTCGTGATTTTGCACCTGGGTCTGATGCCATTCATAATCAACTTCTCAAACTTCTCAGTCCCCCACAACGACAATATCTTCTTCAGGTATTTAACTGCATTTGGCCCCAAGGGCTTTTCCCCTCACTGTGGAGGGACACAATAGTGGTCCCTGTTATTAAGCCTGGCATGGAACCATCATCCCTGGACAGTTGTCGACCGAATACCCTGACAAATGTGCTACGTAAACTGCTCAGATCGATGGTTGCCTGCAGACTATGCTGGGTACTCGAATCACGTGGACTTCTGTTACCTTATCGGTGTGGGTTCCAGGGAGCAGGTCCACTATCGACCATCTACTTCAACTGGAAACAGCAATCAGAAAGGCCTTCTCAAAACATCAACATATTGTTGCTGTTTTCTTTGATTTATGTAAGGTGTAAGAGAATGGTGTTGTAGAGGGTTCTTCGTTAAATGTTACACTCTTCGTAATCACCATTAATGGGTTGGTGACCTCTGTTGAGTCACTTGTCACCCCTGGGTTGTACGTAGATGAATTTTGCATACAGTACAGCTCCCACTTGGTAGCCTCGGCTGAACACCAGCTCCAAGGTGCCTTCTAGTAGTCAATGCCTGGAAGTTGATGCACAGCACCATTTCTTGGGCCTCCTTTTTGATAAAAAACTGTCTTGGCCATCTCATATTCAGCAGCTGAAGTTAAGCTACATGCGGAAACTTAATGCCCTCAGTTTCCTAGCTTACTAATCCTGGGGCGCAGATCGTACAAAACTAATTCATATCTACCAGGCTCTGATTCAGTCCTGTTTATGGGTATCAGGTTTATGACTCGGCAGCTTCTTCTGCCCTGAAATTGTTGGAACCCGTTCACCATTGTGGCATCCACTTGGCTACGGGTTTCCTTCCAGATCAGCCCTCTTGACAGTCTCCTTGTTGAAGCGGAAATCCCCCCTTTTCAGACAAGGTGACATCAGCTTTTGGTATCCTATGCCATTTCCATTTGTCCATTCCCTGGTCATCAGACATATCACATTCTCGTTGAGGGCGACAGTCTTAGAACTCCTGATACTCACCCTTGGGTGGGTTTACCTGTTGGATTGCGGCTTGCTTCCATTTGTAGGGTCTACCAACTCCCTTCCCTTGACTGTATGCATCAATACATCATGCTATACTGCGCAGTCCCCTCTGGCTGGTGCCTCGGTCGCAAATCTGATTGGTTTTCTACCAAGCCCTGAAAGCTTCAGTGTCCCCCATAATCTTCCGGCGTTTGTTTCACACAGTACTTTCAGAATTTCACAGTGCCACAATTTTCTACACTGATGGATCTAAATTTGCTGGTCATACAGAATATGCATTTACGTCTCCCATTGGTGTGGAATCGTGCAGTGTGTTTACGGCAGAACTAATAGCTATTACTAGGGGAATTCATTTTATCAAACTGGTAGCCCTGGACTGTGTTTTAATCTATTTCAACTCAAAGAGTAGCCTGCAGGCCATAGACCCATGCTACTCCTCACATCCTTTGGTAATTGGTATCCACAATCCCCTCGCTGATCTTCATCACACCGCTTGCTCTGTTGCTTTTCTCTGGGTCCCTAGTCATGTGGGTATTCTGGGAAATGAACAGGCTGACCAGTTGGATAGAGTAGCCATAACTCCCTGCCCCTTCCCCTGGGCAATTCTGGGTGTGGATTTGCGGGTGCAGATGAGATTGCTATTCATACTGGACTGGAACACCAACTGGCAGGCTACTGCCCCATCTAATAAACTATGCTCCATAAAGTCGACCACTGCAGCTTGGAGTTCTTTCTTATGCCCTTCTCGAGGGGAATCCACTGGCCTTTGCCATCTCTGCATCGGTTATTCCAGTCTAACACATGGTTTTATTTTGTGTAATGAGCCTCTCTCACATTGTGGTTGTAGGGCCCTACAATCTGTGGCTCATATCTTAGTGGAATGTCGGCTCCTCTTGGTGCTGTGTGTCAAATACGGAATTCTGCACTCATTGCCCTTGGTTTTGGCAGATGATTCACAAATGTCTGACAGGGTCCTTGGATTTTTCTGTGAAAGCACTTTTTGTCTCGGCTATAAGATTTTATCTATGATTCTTGGACAGGATGGGTAGGTTTGTGGCCCTCCCTGCGAGCAGCAGGGTTTGTAGCTGTCCCCTCCCCTTCAACGACTTCCATTTCTCCTTTTAATTTGGTTTTAATTCACATTGTTTTACTTTTTTACATTTTTGGCTTCTGATCTAGGAGCATACACTGTTCTCCTGTATCTGCTTGTTTTTAATAAATGGGGATTCTACATCTGTCACAACATTCCTTGCAGAATTCCACTTTTTCTGTTGGTTGTAATCCTGCTCTGATTGATTGTATTTTAGTTCCTCTATTTTACTATCGGTACGGTCTTAACTGACCACATCCTTGCTTGCATTTCATATAGAGGTCATGGGACTGATGACCTAGCTGTTTGGTCCCATCCATCGACTCACCAACCCACCCTCCAGCCAACCAACCATCAATGTTCAACAATAGCCAAATGGCTTGGTCGCTAAAGGCAAATGCAGTGTTTGAATTCTATGCAGTGTTTATGATCTGATGACAATACTGAATGTCCCGATATCAACCATCTGCTTTGACCCATGACATCATCGGCAGGGACATACTAAAAAAAAAACATGGTTAAAGCAACATTCCAAAACACAAAACAATACTCATACACGCAAATAATCTTCCCTTTGCAATAAGTGTTCTGCCAAACAACAAGCAGCTCAGGTAGGTGGGTAAACATAAATTAATATTTTGTGTTGTAAAAAGTAATTACACATTTGTAACAAAAGGAAAATGATCAATATTTTGAGTGACACAATGCAACACGCCAATGTGGCTGAGTGGGCTTCAGTTGACCTGGTCTGACCCAAGGAAGCTGTGTTGGGGTAGCACAGTCGGTAGTGCGCTTGCCCGCGAAAGGCAAAGGTCCTAGGTTCGAGTCCCAGCTCCGGCACACAATTTTAATCTGCCAGGAAGTTTCATATCAGCACTCACTCCGCTGCAGAGTGAAAGTTTCATTCTGGAAACATCCCTTAGGCTGTGGCTAAGCCATGTCTCCACCATATCCTTTCTTCCAGAAGTGCTAGTCTTGCATGGTTCGCAGGAGAGCTTCTGTGAAGTTTGGAAAGTAGGAGCCAAGGTACTGGCGGAAGTAAAGTTGTGAGGCGGCATCGTGAGTCGTGTCGGGATAGCACAGTTGGTAATGCGCTTGCTCGCGAAAGGCAAAGATCCCAGGTTCGAGTCCCAGTTCAGGCACACAATTTTAATCTGCCAGGAAGTTTCATTTGCTAAGTAATTCTTTATCTGCAAGGTCCCTGTATATTGGCTTTATTGTTTCCATGACTGTGGCAGGTATCAAATGTTTATGGTGATATTCCTTGCCTAAAGTATCAGTGTGCCCAGTGGGCAGACATTTGTTCAAAGAATGTTTAGATTATATAACTATTTAAAAGTAAACTATTTTTAAAAGTAAATAGACCATACATTTTTAGAAATGGGAGAAATTTTTCTTTCTGATGAAGGCATTTATTTTCTCTCCCCCCCCCCCCCCCCCCTTAATTTTTCAGTCATTTACACGTCCATGTCCCCTTAAAATAGCTTACTTCCTGTTTTTTTTTTTTTTTTTGTTTTTGTTTTTTTTTTTTTTTTTTTTTTTTTAGTCTTACCCTGGGGTATGTCAATATAATGTTTATTTCTTGTGTTGTGTAAGTCTACCTCTCCCCTGACTGTGAAGTTACTCTGGTTTTCATTTGTGTCTCTGAGGCAGTGGTGTACAAATAGTGCAGCGAGAGTATAATTTTCAGCTCCCTTAATACTGGTCTACACGACTCATTCTGCCACTTAAAAACTTACTGAGTCCCTTGGGAGTTTCCCCAAAGTATTACACTGCCTCCTATGTATAAGAATAAAAGAACAGACCCACAAAATTACAGACTGATATCTTTAACATTGTCTTGCTGCAGAATTCTTGGACATATTTTGAGTTCGTACTAAGAGATTTTCTTGATAAAAGCTTCTGTCGATACATTGGAAATGTTTTAAAAAGCATTGTTTATGAGAATCTCAGCTTGACCTTTCCTCAAATATTACACTGCAAACAATGTGTTACATTGGAATCAATAGGACTCTGTGGAGGCATATAAACAGTCGTTTGCCCCAAATTATTTGGGAGTGGAACAGGGAAGGAAATTACTGGTAGCTAAGAGGAAGAGTATGCACAATATTACTTGGGCACTAGATTGTAAATGGTGCAGGAGGTGAGGGGATGAAGGTCCCTTCGCTGACAAAATAACATGGTGAAGTGTAATTCTGCAGTATTGTCTGCTAGATGAAATTCAGACCCTTTTTGAGTGCAAATCTCAAAATGTGCTCTGTGAAAAAATCAAATATTTGCACCAAATAGTTTTCTCAAAATTGAATGATACAGTTGCCATTAAGTACGCTTCCACTCGAATCAGTTTGTCAGATATGAAACACAATATCTTGAGAAGAAAATGAGCTTTCATTTTGCTTTCATCTTGAAATAAAATTTTGATATCTTACCTACTTTTGGTCTACTGCAACGTATGACCTAACATAAACCATATGCAAAGTTTGTGCATTGAGATTTACTTCTGTAAACTTGATAAAATATTGTGCAGTGCTTTACTTAATTTGATGTAGTGTAGTATGATGAATGTTGGGAAACTAAAGGTAAAGGTAAAGCAGTCAACAATCCGAAGATTGGTTTGAACACCACAGTGCTTTACTAGACATGGTCCTGTTTGGACCGAGTGAGGTGGCGTAGTGGTAACACAGTGGACTCGCATTCGGAAGGATGGTGGTTCAAATCCACCTTCGGCCATCCAGATTTAGGTTTTCCATGATTTCCCTAAATCACTCCAGGTGAATGCCACGATGGTTCCTTTGAAAGGGCACGGCCGATTTCCTTCCTCATTCTTACCCAAACACTCTGAGCGTAAGCTCCGTCTCTAATGACCACACTGTCGATGTGACGTTAAACTCCAAACTTCCTTCCTTCCTTCCTGTTTGGAGGTGGTCTGCCATTGCCTTCCTCCGACCTTCAAACTGACTTACCCAGCCAGTTATAGGAGGACCTACAGTTTAACGTGGTTTCTGAACCACAGTGCTACTCGGTATTTTTCACATGAGCAATACTGGCAGAGGTGAAAGAAGTGGAAAGTGACAGATAAAAATCCTGGGACCTGCCGGGGATCGAACTCGCGACCTTTGGATTTGTAGTCTGACACTGTGCAACCGAGGTGCTATTCAGTCTGTTATCAAATGAAAATGTCAGATTGTTCTTTATGAAAAAAACAATTTGTTTAAACAAATAGTTCCATTGCCATTGGATGAGAAGTATTACATAGTGACACTAGGTGCTTGGCGACTGTGAATCCCATGCTATGGACTGAGGCAGCCTTCCCTTCTGACAGAGACTTACATATGGACACGTACCTGGCACTTAGGAACATGATACTAAAGTCACTGGTATGTAGGGTCTCTATCATCTCTGAAATACGAGCTTTAACCAAGAACTTCAACATCTGAGGACAGTGTTGAGAAAAAAGGCTATGCAGAAGACAAATTCAAAGAGCTCTCTGCCCCATACTGTCTGTACAACCAGTAAAGACAGAATAGGAACTTCAGGAGGATGCAGCCATAGCATTTATTCGATTTTGTGGCTCATCATCTGGGAGATAAGACAAATTCTACAGAAACATCAAGTGAATACCCTCTTATACCAAAGGGCTAAAACATAGGCACTGCTTGGAATTGTCAAGGATCACTTAGAATCACATAAATCCAGGTGTCTCATTCTACATGCCATTGTGGCATGATTTACATCTCAGTCAAAATGTGTGTATTGTTAAAGATCATTGCCAAGAGTACCAACAGCATACCAGACTGCAGCAAACTAACATTTATCTATTACCTATCAGGATTACACAGGATGAGTTATGACCAGGATAGGTTCTGACACAGATGTCTAACTTCTGGGAGTGTGTCATTAAAGAATGTATTGGGTTTTTATCAATCGATATAGTGGCCACAGCTTTAGGAAAGCCTGGGAACCAGTACTTGGTCTGATTAAGCAGAGAAAGTACCTATTTTGAACTGGGCAGCAGTTGCAAAAGGATCAAACAAATCAAATTAGACATAGGTTAGTAGAGATTTGCATGTATATAAAAAGATCAATGTTCAAAGCGTACAGTAACTACCAGCATCATACCTTAGCATAAGACCTTGCCGAGAACTAGGGTATTGTCAGGGATGCCTTGGGGAAGTGTGAGAGGAGGCTGCTATTTTCTATCTATATAAATGATCTGATGAACAGAGTGAGTTGAAATCTGTGGCTGCTTGCTGATAGATGCTGTGATGTACAAGAGGGTTTTGTAATTGAATGACTGCAGTAGGATGCAGGAAGACTTGGACCAAATTTCTAGGTGGTGTGAGGAATGGCAACTAACGCTGAACGTAGAAAAATGTAAGGCGATGCAGATGAGTAGGAGAAACAATCCTGTATTGTTTCAATACAGTATTAGTATTGTGTCATGTCAATTAAATACCTGGACTTAATGCTGCACAGCGATATTAAGTGGAATGAGCATATAAGGACAGTTGTGGGGAAGGCAAATGGTCGACTTTACTTTATTGGGTGAATTTTGGAAAGATGTAGTTCGTGTGTAAAGGATACCATAAATAAAATGCTGGTATCACCCCATCTTGAGTATTGCTCAAGTGTTTAGGATCCCAGCCATATTGGTTTAAAGGAAGACATAGAGGCAGTTCAGAGGCAGGGTTTGTTTTATGAACACTCGTAGAAAATGCTTACAGAATCTTGTATTTCACAATTGAACAATTACACGGTAATGTACACACACGTGACATAAGTCACCGATAACAAAAGATACTGTTCGTTTACTTCATTTGAAGCGCCAAGGCGCACCTTACGAAAAGTAAACAAACTCTGAGGAGCCGGCCTGCTGCCGCGCACTGCCGCAGCACCACGGCAGGTGGCGCTGACGAGATCACCCGATCTCCGACAGCGTCGACTGTTGTAGCAGACAATACGAATTTATTATTTACTACAGTTTGTAACTGGTAGATCTGATCAATGCACAAGTGTTACTGAAATGCTTTGGGAACTCAACTTGAAGTCGCTGAGGGGAGGTGACATTCTTTTCGAGAAGCACTGTTGAAGAAATTTAGAGGACTTGAAAGAAATTTAGAGGGCTGGAATTTGAGTCGGGCTGCAGAACGATTCCACTGGCGCCAACCTACATTTCGTGTTAAGACCACTAGGATAAGATTAGAGAGATTATGGCTCATATGGATGCATACAAGCATTCGTGGTTCTATATGGGAGTGGAACAGGAAAGCAAATAACCAGTAGTGGTACTGAGTACCCTCCACCATATACCTTTTGGTGAATTGCCGAGTGTGTATGTAGAGGTAGAACACAAATTGAGTTCGACTGCAGGCAGAGAAACAGTGTAGATATCAGCAGCTTATGTCCCTGGGCATGAACTGTGCACAAAACTGCAGAGATACTGTCAGCTTGAATCCCTGGGAATTAACTGTGGGCTGAATGACTTAGCAATGGGAGAAGGGGATAAAGACGCAGTGTGCACACCACCTTTAGAACACCCAATCAAAGCATGCATCTGATAATGTCATTGTTTAGCATAATATTGTGCCCATCAGGCAATGTCAATCAGCTGTTATTACATCTGTTTCCTCATAAAGTACAGCATGAGAAACTGAATGATTAAATGTCTGTTGCTGTTTCCATTAACTCATCAAAAAGAATGTTGATAAATCATGTGTATGCATGTAGCAAACATACTTCTATGAAAATTAAGGCTACTGTATTGTATCATAAAAATTCCAAAAAGGAAACTACAGTGAAAAATAGGGATAAGAATTTGCTCCCTGCAACTAATTACCGTGGCCACTCCACCGCCTACTCTCTCTCTCTCTCTCTCTCTCTCTCTCTCTCTCTCTCTCTCTCTCTGTATTGTTTCAGTCGTTATGGTCACCTATAATTTCTCTCTTCTTCTTCAGCAAATGAAAAATTGGTCAGGAAGAAAATACTCAAGTCACCATGGCCAAGAGCCAAACAAGTTATCTGATTCGCTGTGTACGCCTAGTCATTGTTCCTCTATCCAGTGTACTTCATCCTTCCAATTACTCTTATCTCTGAATTGTTTTAAATTCTTCTGCTACATTTTATTTTCAAGCAATGGACCAGTTTTTACCAAATTTGTTATCTTGCCATTTTCCTTAACCAGAAGATTAGCTGAAAAACGTATGTGGTGCTCTTAGGTAAAAAAAAAAAAAAAAAAAAAAAGTTGTCTGGGTAATTGTGTTCTGTTTCGAAACCACAAAGAAAATTATACTCACAGAGGCATTTAACTGGAGTGTATTTAATTAGTCTTGTTTTACTTTCAGTTTTACGTTTTCTGATGATGGAAACCAAATGGCAGTTGTTTACAAACAACATTCTTCTGAAGTGTATCAGCTTAATGAAACTGATTTGGAACTACTGTATGCTGTTGCATCAAATATATTTTGTGATTTGCTCTCTTCCTGGGAACTTGGTAAGTTTACGTTCTCAGATAAGTGCTTTATTATGTTCTGATTAGAAATTAGTTCTCTCACTTAAATCGATGATTGTACAAGGATGAAGTGGAAAGTAATGCCTAACTTATTTTACTCTGTTCTCAGTATCAGGTGAGATATTAAATGTCAAGCATATTACTCTGTCTATTTCTTGTGCTTCCTAACCCAACTGTGCCACTCTGCTGTTAGAGGATTCCAAATTGTGGCATATGAAATGATTGTGTGTAATATAAATATGTTGGTGGTTGAAACAGTTTGCTGTAATTGAGAGTCCAACTACAGAATATTTGTGTCTAGTTGAAATACATAGATAAATGAAACCTGTGTATAGTAACAATTGTATCAACATAAGTAATGTTCAACATTGGGCAGTTTGTTGACATAATAATTTATTTATTAATCGTTCAGCATATACATGATCAGTACACTAATTTACAGATTTATATCTACATTATTTACATAGATAATTGCCTGTGGTGTCACCAGGAAAAATTCACTTGTTTCTCCATTGAAACTTCTCACTTGGCATTCTTGTGTGATATGCTACACAGTTTGCCTCTCAGCACCACAGTCGCAGCAGGATGTTGACTTTTTCTGCTATCTATACAACAGATCTTCTAAAACCTGTCACCCCTTTTCGGAATGACTCAAACTGAGCCCCATTATTTTCCTGAATCACGGAATGTTTTATTAGTTCACAGTCTATAACAAAGTCATTCCACTGTAGGTGAAGTTGAACTTATCTTATATGCTGGCTGAAGTCCATTGCGTTGTGAGCTGTCTTCGGCATACACTAAAAGATTTGATGTTACAGGATCTTTTCGTAAATCATAAACATGTCAGTTGATATGGAAATGATTTTATTTCCACTTAAACAACGTTTAAACACAGTCTGTTTAAATCAATCACATTGTTGCACAATCAAAAAATGCAGCGGCAAGCCAACAGAGCTGCTTACAGGTTTGTGACTGCTAGAAGACTAACAAAACATGGTTTCTCTCAAACATCTTTCTACGTAACCGCGTAATAAGATTGATGACAAAGTTTTGTAATTCACAATTAAACAATATTCTTTTACATTAAATATGCCAAAATACAGAAATTAAAACATTGCATTTAAGCTTTGACTATTTATCTCAATGTATGTACATGTTTCATGAAATTTGTATTTAATGTGGTACACAAATTTAAAGTCATCCTTTGACTAGTGTTTACAGTGCTCAAATTATTTACATTATTTGTGTTTTCGAAGTGCACACATATTTGTTTTGCCAATATTGTGTAGGTGTAATATTATTGTGACATGGAATTTTAATGTATTTCAGTTTGCGGTCAAATTTTTTATTAATACGGATTTGTATATGGTTGTCGTAGTTTTGTTAATTTCGAAGATAGTTTCTTAGTACCAAACGGATTATTAATTTTAGTGCATGAAAAATTATCAGTATTTAATTTAGGATCCAGTGATATATAAAACATGGTCTGACCTAATTTATTTAAACAAAAGGTATATATGAAATCATGTTGTGCAATAGTTATAACATGTAGTATTGTTGTTTTTCTACAAATTAGTATCTGTATAGGTTCAGCAATTTCCGGAATGAAGTGTAATACATTTTTAGTGTTTGCAGCTACGAAAGTATTAAAAATTGAAAATTACGTAAAAGGACAGCCAAAGTTATATTTAAATCAATGTACTAATTTTTTAAAAGCGTTTTACTAATAGTGTTAATAGAATTTCAAACAGAAGGCGAAAATTTGATATTTTACATGTCCGGTAATGAAGTTTTATTTTAGGTGTCAGATATTTCGTGTTTATATGTTGGCAACTGATTTTAGGAGTGTGAAACGTAGCAGAAATGTTGCAATCTGCACACACACACACACCCCATGGTTAGTCTGGATCTGATTTAACCTGGACCATACTTTGTGAGGTTGTTCAAAGCCAGGTACCTTCCGTGTAATTCATGGCATATCTAAAGATTCTGCTGGAGCAAATTGTTTCAGTTCGTTAAACCATCTCTGTCAGGTTGAAATTGTTGGCTAAAAGGTTCTCTGCTGTACAGATGGGTGGGCATTTTGACTTAAGTCTGTCTATATGTAGGTTGGGAATATCCTCATGAATGGGCAATCTTTGATTATTCTGGGGATCTTACTGTATTCATTCATCAGAGCAGTGGGGTGGAGGAATATGGTTTGGTATGGGCAACCATTGAGTTGGAGTTGATCTGATTGTGCCTGTGATCACCCTCATTGTGTCATTTAACTTAACACTTGCACCCCAAGAAGAACCACACTGTTTTTGAATTATGTTGTTATGTGTCTGAATCTTGGCAGCACTGTTTCTCAGATGTTCTTGGAATGACAGTGTCGAGTATAACACCTACATATCTGGGGTGTCTATTATGGCAGAGAAGAGAGTTATAAAACTATACTTTGAGGTCCCTTGAAGCCATTCGGATGTTCAGTTGAAAACAATAAACTTCTTTTTTACTCCTACTTGACTAGACTCCCAATTTTCGAAAGTATTTTCCTAAAACAAAGAGATTTTCTGTCAGCGTTTCCATGGCCCCCACATTCGATTGCGGGCCCTGGACGCAGAATCAGAAATGGGCCCTCCCCTTGTCTTTTTCACTGTTGTGTGCAGTAGTTTGTAACTGCAAGTTTATATTTTAATTAAGTTCTCTTTAGAATGTACTTTAACTTGATATAACAAGGTATAAATTTGATTGGGTAAGCTTCATTTATAAAATTATATTACTTAAAATCAACACTTTACTTATAACGACCACAGTAGGCCCATAGTCAGAATTTGGTTTCGTGGGAGGGGAGATCAGCCAATTATGACATATATTCTAACTTGTGGAGCATTTGAACTAAATGCACAGATGTTTCAATAGAGGCAATACTAAATTTTATTCAATACAAATCTCGAAGGGGAAACTTCAGAATACTTTTGAATTTCTTTATCAGTAATTAGGTGAATAGTGAGGCTTTTCGGGGGGGGGGGGGGGGGTGGCTATGGTCCTGGGCCACAGAAAGCTCTATTTTAGCTTAACAGAACACTTGTTTGTACTTCTGGCAGACGCTGCGTCAGGTATGGCAGAATTGCTGTACACACATGAAAATCTTATCTTTGCAGGAAGTTGGTGAAAAGAAAAATATCTGTAACTACATTACACTGAAATCTGATTCATCATTTTCTTTTCAAGCCATGCCAGAAGTAACGTCAAACTGCTGCGCTAATGGCATGACCTGAGAACGAATCCCTAAGAAGTATGACAACCAGGGTAAAATGGGCAAAGGAAATAATTATATCATATTTTTATAGCTGCTATCTAGTCTACTTGACGTTTAATACTAGAAGGATCGCATGCAAGCTACTGTGCATAACAACCTCTGGAGACAAATTGGCCCCATGCAGTTTTATTGCTTATACGGCCAGTTGTGAAAGATAATTCAGTGTAACCATCATGTGTACTTTTATTGATTTTTAACAATGGAAGATCCAGATTGGAATGTTGATAATATGAGGATAACTAGCAGCTCACCATAAAGTTGATCGCTGAGCGCTGGCACCAGTGGCCGAGTGGTCTGCAGTGCACCAGTCACAGTTTGCACGACCGCTACTGTCGGGAGGTTCGACTCCCTGCTCCGGCATGAATGTTTGTGTTGCCTTTAAGGTAGTTCATAAGTAGTTTGTAAGTTAACATTTGATTTTTGATTGCTGAGGTGCCAACTAACTCATATTCACAGTCATGTAGCTTGTAAATTTTTGGCCATGACTTTCATCAGAAAAAATCACACTCACTCACAGAATCAATCACTCAGGCATAACTCATTGAAAGCTGGGATTTTAATCCCCTTAATAAAAGCACACAGATACTGGGCACAGGAGGGTATCATTGATGGACATTTTCATCAAAATACCAAGACAATGTAATTTATTAGTAAGGGCAAAATTTAACATCATGCTTAACATCAGATAACAGCTGACATGAATAGATAAACATACAGATGCTCAGCACAATACAATAAGGAGATCCTCTACATTTAAAGGAAGAAGGAGCAATCATTCACCTTTAAAAAATAACAGATGAGATTTAAAAGAAACAATATTACAACAATGATACCATTTTTAAAATAAAAATTGAGCAAGGAATAGCCAAGGGAGTAACACCAGATATAATTAACAATGGGCGCTACAGGCTTTGCTTAGGCAAGTATACAAACACCAGCAGTGTAACTGAACCGTGCTTCTAGACATTGGCCGGAGCACACTGTGCAATTTAGAATGAAACCTCACCACATAACATAAATGACCATCTACAATAAATAAGACTACAGTTACAGTCTACTGGTCTGAAAGATGCAAACAATAACACATTAAAATAATGGGCCTGTTATGATTCTGTTCAGACAAGATAAAATCCCCCCACTTTTTTGTGGCCAAAACTAGACAATTAAAAGGCAGTAACACTAGATATATTAATATGCCCCTTTGGGTTAATATACAATTATACCAAAGCCATCAACAAAGTAATTGAATAACACCCTTTAAATACTAGCCAGAGCATGTTGCGCAACAGAGAGAAGGCTTAGACTATTACCTAAATGGCCATTTCAACTCAACGAGTTACACTAAACATCAGCTATCGCTCAAAAGATGGAAAGGCAGTATAACTAGATATATTATTAACAATGCCCTTTTTGGATGCTATTTAGGCAATTTCCTTTCGTAGACATATGGCTCAAATCAAGTTTGGATGCTATTTAGGCAATTTCCTTTTGTAGACATTTGGCTCAAATCAAGTTTGGAACTTCACAGTAAAGATACCATTTTACACAATACATTGGCTAAACAAGATGACAAAAACAATAGACAATATACAAGCATCAATGTCAACAGTGTAATTGAACAGTGCCCTTTAAATTCTGACCAGAGCACATTGCACACTTCAGGTAAAGCTTCTGCTATGGGTTTGCTAAACAGTGATAAAACTACAATCTCTAAATCAATAATCATAACACATGAGCACCTTTATAGGGAGAGGACCGCCACGGCTGACATAGGGGAGGAGGCGAAAAACAGTTTCCTCAAAGGCTGCGGGCTAGTGTCACTGCCACATGTATGGATAGTCATCAGACCACTCAGAAAAGACACAAACAGAAGGCTGCAAACTACCACTCGCCGACGGTAGCAATTACAACAAGTGGAAAAGGGTCAAACCCTAACTTCCGACTATGCCTAGGGGTGGCAATCAAGCCGCAGAAGGGTAAAACGGCAAATGAATTCTGCTTGTTACCCTCTATATACCACTTCAAGATCATCCTTGCATGGGAGGCAAGACATTTCAAAAACACGTAACTAACACAACAGCAACGTCAAACTTAACTCCAAAGCAGAAAACAGCCAGCAACGCCAGGCACAAAACCAGCTTGACGTCCACACCTGAGCGGAGAACGTTCACAGACCCGATCCAAGCATCCGCATTGGCTGCCACAGACCCACTCACCAGGCCATCGCGTCCTGGCAGCTGACAGAAACACCAACGGAGGTAGTGCCACCACGGTTAGGAGGAGAAACAAACACAAATCTGGCCGCAGATTTCGAACAGTGAGCCCATGGCTCACTATACATGACCACCATCCCCAGCTGTTATACAGCAATTAGTGTTGGAATGTATGGCATTGTCCTTGCATATTGAAACAACAGGGAGACAGCAGTTGGCTTTCTTTCCTATACAGTATTACAAGGAAACATGCTGAAAATACAGAGAAACACTATAAGGGGCCAAATTGGCCCTGTGGTCCTTCTAAGTAGTAATCTTAATATTTAGGAATCTTTGAAGTAGAACACGCTAAAAAGTAAAAATATGAAAAAAATCACAGGAGTCAACTCATTTCATTTAACGGTTGAAATGTTTCTTGTTGTCGTTGATCTGCATTCGTGTACTATTTCACAATTTACAGATTGAAATGTTCTCGCCACTGTTCAAAATCTCTTCTTCAAACGGCAAGAACAAACATTTCATATTAAAAGTTTCTTTCAGCCGGGTTAAGAACTTAACTTTAACATAGGTCTCAAAAGTTTAGTTAAGAGATCCAGCCTCAGCTGTGCCTCTGTCATTATTAGAACTGCAACCATAATGAATAAATTTCTTCTTGATACTCATTGTTTAATTTAAGATGTCCATAATAAATAAGAATATAAAGAAGAAATCAGTTTTTCTTGAGAAACTTCTTAAATCAATTTATTCGCCTTATGGACAAATACATTGGATATCAGTCAAACCATGAATGAATAATATTAAAATAGTGCCAAGAACATACTTATAAAACAACAAGAACTATTCTTCAATTGTTTTTTTCCAGTGTTATTGCTTAAGCATGGAGAAACTTCTTCGTATTATGTCATCTGTGATTACTATGCGTTGGCCTTCACCCCCAGAATCTGCAACAAACATTGATTCTGACAGCAGTTTCTGTTCTGCTCCAGCCTAATAACAACTTAATTAATATGTAGATACCTCAAGTCGGCGTAAAAGAAGGTAGTAGTGTTCAATGTAACACTACACGGTTTGATCAGGACACATGGGAAAAATTGGCAAAGGGGCCCATTTGGCTTCTCGATCCATCCAGTGGACAATGATTTTTAAATGGCGTACAACATGTTTTCTTTCTTCTGGATTTAATCACGAAGGTACTACCACCCGGATAGTTCACCTATTTTCTTTGCCAAGTGAAATGTATGTGTTCAAATATGCACCAAATGCGAGAAATTTAAGCTAAAGCAAGAAAAATATTCAACAAAGTATACTAGTATGAGCTTAAAAACAACAAACTTTTACCTAAAACTAACACTACATAAAACTTGAGAAAAAAGGATGTAACAATGTATTAGGCGTTTTTAATATTACAGTGAGACTAAAACTATTCTATATTTTTCTTATTTATAATAAACTAGTAAATATTTTTCAAAATTTTTAAGAAAGGCCTTCATAACATTTGGTATAATATTTTTCGCATATTTCTAGAGTCCTCTCAGGCTGACAAAATAGAAATTTATTGTGCACGATCTGATATCGTAATGACTGCTGTAGTGTTTCTATAAGACGATAATAATTTCATGGCAAATATGAATATGCAGACTTTTTCATCTAACAACAAAAGTTTACTTACAAATTATTCGTAGAAACAGAGGGAACTGCACATTACTGCAGATGTTGCACCGCCTGAGGGCAGCATCTGCAGACACTACCCACTGTTGTGGGCCTAAATCGCTGCATTATATGCAAAATGCGAACTGCGCCTGTGGTTGACATCAAACATTTCTGATGTTTCGACACGTAGCGGTGCCCGACTGGACACCAATTTGAAATGTGTATTGTCGCTGGTTCACTTGAAGTAAGTCTTCCGTGGTATTCAACACTACTGTCCCGTTAAAGGAAAAGTAGAGACAACAATAAAGGTGCTCTCGATGGCGGAATTATTGTGAATGAAACATGTTAATGTTCTAAATTCGATGATTTTTTTTCCCTTTTACTATGAAACAAGACTCTTCATTAAATAGTGACAAATTTTGAAGGTGATCATGGTGGGGTTCCTGGCGGTTACGGTACTTGTTATTGCCTTAATCTGGCCCTGAATCGTACAAAAATGTTTAATTGTTCTACTCAGTACCAAACAAATTGCTTGAAACTTTTCCATAAATGTGTTGATCCTTTTATGGTTGATAGACTGCAGGCCTACTTAAGACGGTCAACGTGGGTAGAATTTCAAAGAAGCTGTCAGTATCTGCTAAATCTGAAGGATACTTTGAGATGGGATTGGTGATTTTAACTTTCATTTCATTACTTTCTAGGTCCATGAAAGCCAAAAACTAGTGAAAATAGATGGAAAAAATTGTTCATAGCTAGCAAATATTGTTATCAAATCTTGCATTGCAAAATTTAAAACAGGAAAGACAAAAAAAGATCTTTATTAATTTGATGCTTACAGCTGAAGTTGTTCAGCTATCCATTTGTTTGCATCAGGTTTCCTACTTTTTCTTCATTCAAAGTGATGTCATAATGTCTTTAACTTAATCACTGGAATCGCTATGTTGAGGGAAATTTCTTTGTTCTGTATAGCAACATTTTTGTGACCAATAGAGATCAAGATATTGCCTCAAAATGATTTCAAAAAAATTTGAAAGCTATTAAGTACTTTCTTGAGATCCAAATCAAGAGCAAATGATGTTGCCTTAAAATTTGGTGGAGTATTTGTAGCCTTTGATTGCAACAAGACTCATACAACGGTACAAGTTGCTTCAACAATTCCCTGTGACCGGCCCTAATAGAGAAGAAGGAATAAAAACTCTCAACATTTCTAAAAAAAAAATATATATATATATATAAATCACATTATAATTCAGTTCAACAGCAGAATTACCGTCTCTGTTCAGTGAGTGTACTACACAAGGAGAAAAACATACTGTTTTAATACTAAGGTAACAATATTTTCAGATTCAAATTCAGGACATAACCACATTTTCTAGATGCAAATTTGGGGCACATTACAAATTTTGCAATTTGTATATATATTTTCATTATATTAGAAGATTTCAGTGAAAATATCAGTTGAAGTTGTTACAAAAGGTACATTAATTTACACTTTATTAGTACTTTATATGATGAAGGAATGCGATCAGAACAACTGTATTTAACAGTGCAGTGAATTTTCTTCAGAAAGTCTGTATGTTTCAACATATGAAAAAATTCTACACAAGTTTCATAATAATTTACTCTAGTTACTAATATTTATTTCACAGTTTCTACGGCAAGCTGTGTTTTTTCACTTGTTCACATATTATTCATGTGAGGAAAATACCCTTTCAGTGCCAGCATTATTTCAGGAAAGGCAGAAGAAAAACTGCACTAGCATAAGCACATTTGAGAATGGCACATGATTCTGTCTGAAATGAGAAATAATATCAATCCATCTTTGACCTGGAAAAGTGATGTTAGCAGTCTATTCACTGATTATCTCACTGGTATAGTTTGTGCGCATATGCTTAGTGGAAATAGTTTGAAACGGTTTTGACTGTTTATGGTAAGTACCTTAAGTCGAACGAACATTTTTTGTCAAACAGTTTCCCATCATAATTAAAACTAATAATAAAATATACCGATAGATCTAAATTTCTAATATCAGTCAGTTGCAGATTTTTGGAGTGCATGTTATGTTAGATTATAAAGGTGTTTCTGGAGACAGGAAATCTCCTTTGTAGGAATCAACATAGATTCCAAACCAGTGATGACGTGAAAGACAATTCGCACCATTTATCCACGAGATCCAGAGGGCAGTAGGTACAGGATTTCAACTAGATGCCATGTTTCTTGTCCCTGATGAACAAAGTGCGAGTTTATAGAATATCAGACCAACTGTGTGACTGGATTGAGGTGTTTCTAGCTAACAGAATGCAGCATGTCATCCTCAATGGAGAGATCTCTTAAGACATTAAAGTGATCTAAGGTGTTCAGCAGGAGAGCATAATAGGACAATTGTTTTTCACTATATATATAAATGACCTTGTAGATAACATCGGAAGTTCAATCAGGCTTTCTGCGGATGATGCTGTAGTTTATCGAGAAGTAGCAACACTGGGTAGTGAAATGCAGGAGGATCTACAGTGTATTCATGCATCGTGCAGGGAATAGCAATTGAGCCTCAATATAAAAAAGTGTAAAGTGCTATGTTTACATAGAAAGAAAGGTCCTTTATTGTATAACTATGCGATAACAGGACAAGCATTGGAAGCAGTTAATTTCATAAAATATATGGGGCAATTAGAAATGGAATGACCATATAAAAGCTATCATGGATAATGCAGATACAAGACTGAGATTAATTGGAAGAATTCTGAGGAAATGTAGTGTATCAACTAAAGGAAGAAGGTTACAAAATTCTCGTTCGGCCAGCACTTGAGTATTGCTCATATTGCTCATTGGTGTAGGACCTGATCGAGGTAGGGTTGATAGAGTACATAAAGAGGAAAAAATAAAAAGGTTATTAATTAAGGGGATATTGTAAGGGGTGACACACAATTGGAAGGAAGACATTAATTGAATTGGAGGGTTACAGGATAACGATTGGGGACTGGTGGGGGGGGGGGGGTGCGTTAGGCTTAGGGTGTAGGGATGACAAGTTTGACAAGTTATCTCAGGTTGAGGCTGGGATGTTTGCAGGACCATATATTGTGTTGAAGGGACAAACTGCATCTGTACAGTTCAGAAGAGCTGGTGGTGGAGGGAAGAATCCAGATGGCTTGGGCAGTAAAGCAGTCATTGAAATCAAGAGTGTTGTGTTCAGCCACATGCTGTGCCACAGGATGGTCAATCTTGTATTCACCCCAGTTGATGGTGGCTATTCTTCCTAATGAACAGCTCGTATGTTGTCATATAAAACTGTAGTAGCCACCAGAAAGATCAGAAAGATCACCTGAGGCAGATACAGCAAGTAAGGCCCAGCAACGAGGGTGTGCTCTTAGCCTTGGCAGTGGAATAACAGCAACTCCGCCAGCACGGCCTGGCCACGGCCAGTGCGATGTGGGCCATGCCCAAGTACCAACTCGAGTAAGTGCCACACAGGGCTACTTACTATCGTGTGTTGTATATTACCCAAGTGGTGACGAAGATGGGATCTCCTCGCATGTGTTGTTTTGTTTGTCAGGTTATGCACAGTAGTCTAGGCATGGAAGCGTTAGTTCAGGTTTTGATGGAGCAGCAGAAGGAGCTCTTGGCCATCATGCAGCAGGCGATTCCGGCGTTGCTTTCAAAACAGTCTTCTTCAGCGCTCTTCCCCCCACCATCCTCCCCCCCCCCCCCTCCGTACGGTGAGATGGCAGAAGATTGGGACGTCTATGAACACCATCTTTGGCAGCATTTCCAGCCTTTCATGTCAGCAATGTGATGGAGGTATGTCATGCTCTGCTTTTGTTGTCAATATCCTCCTCCTCCTCACTTTATCAGGTGTTGCAGCAGTTAGCTCCGTTGCAAGAACCCTCATCCTTGACTTTTGACATGTTTTGCTCGTTGTTGTCCTATTATCGCCGCCACATGCATGTTGTGGCTGTGCATTTTGAGTTTTATCAGTGCAAGAAACAGCCCCATCAGTCTTACCGTGCCTGGGCCATTACTTTGCACGGCCTCAGCTGCAAGTGCCATTTTGTGATGGAGAAATCAAAAGTCATATACGCTCACATTATGGTTTGTGACGTCATCGTTTGTTCGGCCCCAGATAGAGAGGTCAGGCAGAGGGCTCTGCAGTTGGAAGACCCTTCCCTTGCAGAAGTCCTCTCTATTGCTCAATCCTATAAAGTCTCACACGCTGCGGGTCAACAGTTGGAAGTCTGGTGCAATTTGGCAGCGGTGCGGGGAGGCACGTACGTTCCGAAGTGGCAGGGGAGGACGATGTGCAGGCCAGCCCTTTTAGCCGCTTCTGCCAGGCATGTAAACAGAGTTCAACTGCTGACCCTTCTTACCGTCCTGCCTGTCGTGCTATACAAAACATGACTGATCAGTGTCCCCGGCGTTGGATCGTTTATTGTAAAAGCAACAAAAATGGACACGTGGCAAAAGTTTGTCACTCAGCAGCACACAACGCAGGTTTGGAGGATATGGACGTAGATATTCAGGAAGTTTCGTTGGGCCTGGTGTCCATCAAAACTACAGACAATCTCTTCATCGAGGTTTCCATTTTGTTGTGCCGACTCCATCTGCAAGAAGACATGGGCACGGCAGTGTCTTTGTTGAATACCCAAACATACTCAGATCTCGGGTCTCTCCCACTGGCCCCAATTCACAGGCATTGTCACAGATTCAGAAAACAGTTCATTCCTCTGTTAGGGCAGTTCATGACTGATATCACTTATAAGTCAGTCACATGCCCTCTTACCTTTATCGTCGCCAGTGATGCAAGTTTCGCCAACCTATTTGGATTGGATGCCTTTCAGACTTTTGGTTTTGCGATTACAGACTCCATTCAGTTGGTCTCAGAAGACATTCCATATCACTCATTGGAATCTTTGACATCAGAATTTCGAGACATCTTTGAGGAAGGCATAGGGTGTGTGTCCGATTTTCAGCCCCACTTAACTTTAAAGCTGGCAGTGTGCCCATGTTTTTTCCATGTCAGACAGATCCCCTTGGCTCTCCGCCCTCGGGTAAAGGAAGAACTGGACTGGCAGTCCTCGGGATGGTTCTTTCTACATCTTCTAGTGAGTGGGCCACACCCGTAGTTATTGTGAGAAAACTTTCCAGCAAATTGCACCTTTGTGGTGACTTTAAGGCCACCGTCAATTCCCAATCGGTGGTAGACACCTACCCACTGTCTTGGTCAGAAGAAGGGTTCATCCAGTTACCAGGATGCCAATTTTTTCTAAGCTCCATCTTTCAGAGGCTTACCACCAGATCCTTCTTGATGATGACTCCACTGGCCAGTGGTGGCCGAGGGGATTGCAGTGCGCCAGTCACGCTCTGCATGGCCACTACGGTCGGGGGTTCGAATCCCCCCTTGGGCTAGGATATTTGTGCCGTCCTTAGTGTTAGCTAGTTCGTAAGTAGTTTGTAAGTTTAGGGACTGATGACCCCATAGTTAAGTCCCATAAGCTGTACAAACATTTGAACAATTGATTTGATGATGACTCCAACGTCTGGCGATAATAAACAGCCCGTTTGACGTTTTTCAATACCAGCATCTGGTCTTCGGGATGGCTGGGGCACCGGCAATATTTCAACATTATCTTGAGCAGGTTACATGAGCAATCCCCCACTGCATCACTTACCTTAATGACTGAGTGGGGGGGGGGGCAGAGACTGAGGGGGGGGCAGTGACTGAAGGGGGAGGCAGTAAGGGCGGGCAGAGACTGAAAGACTGAAAGGGGGGGGGGGCAAGACTGAAAGGGGGGGGGCGAGACTGAAAGGGGGGGGGGCGAGACTGAAAGGGGGGGGCGAGACTAAGGGGGGCAGAGATTAAGGGGGGGCAGATTTAGGGGGGGGTGGAGAATGAGATGGGCAGAGACTGAGGCAGAGGTTTTCGATTTTCAGGCTTAAATAATAATTCACGGGATGTATGACATTAACTGTGAATGGGTAAAGTTGAAAATGTGGGGATATTTTCAACTTTGCATACCCATTATCACTCAATACTCAAGCCATGTAGAAGATTTAGGTTCCTGTAAGACTTAGGATGTGGTGTGAATCTGCACTGAAGAAAGGATTATCGGACATCATAGACTGATTATTTAAGTTATAAATATGGTGTCTGTTCTTTTGGGCATGCCCAAACTTATATAATCAGGCAATGATGGCTGATGATACTTTCTTCAGTGTGGATGCACACCAGGCCGTAACTGTTGTAGGAATTGGCTACTGAGTGATAATGGGTAGGGGCACTATGTTAGTAGTTTGTAGATTATTTTGAAATTTCTTTTGGCAAGAGGCAAGCAGGGGTTGCCTTTGGGGCCATTTTATTGATATGTCCCCATTGGCATAGTGATCAAGTACAACTGCCTAGTAAGCAACTGGACCTGGGTTCAAATTTGGCTGAGCCACAAATTTTGAACTTTCTCTGTTGAATTATTTCAGTGCCCTCTAACAGTTAATGCCTTACATCCTTTTTGTATATATTGAGAATAGTTGCATGTTCAGAAATGGTGTCTGTTCCTTCAGATATGTCCAATAGAACAAATACCACATATATAACTCATAGTTTTGTAAAGAAGTTCCCCAAATTTGCTTAAAAAATCTTGAGAAATACCTTTCACTACAGACTTGTAAATATTTGCTTGCATAATTTCAGAATTTTAATAATTCTGTACCATAAGAGATGCTTTTGCCTTTCCAGTGACACCAGGTTGAATAGATTCATAAATCAATAATATAGTAATAAAGACAGTTTACAACTCACTGCAAAGACGTGGTGACGAACTGCGACAGGCACATACAAAAGACACACACATAAAACACTATCAGCTATCGCCCATGGCCTTCTTCAGAAAATAGAACATTCATGCAATCACACAGGTACACAACACAGTCATACAACCATCACCCCTGGCTGCCGCACTTTCCATCACGCTTTGCGACATGTAAATCGGGGATGGGAGGGGAAGGGAGAGGGGAGAGGAAGGTTGCGTCACGGTGGTGGGGATGGGTACAGCATGGCTTAGATGTTAATAACAAGATGCAGCTTAGGAATGGAGTGGTGAGGCGGGTGAGGGTAGGGGGGAAAAAATATAGATTTGAATATAAAAATAAAATGCTCGCACACTGCACTTACACAACCACACACATGGGGGGGCCGCGCGCGCACGCACGCACACACACACACACACACACACACACACACACACACACACACACATTCACTCACCACTCAAAATGAGAGAGGTTTAGGATAGAGAGGTATGAACTGTAAGGTATGGAAAAAAGGGAAGTTATCTTAGGTTAAGGCCTGGATGATTTCGGGATCGGAGAATGTATTGCAGCGATGTATTGTAGGGATAAATCAGAAAGTTATAATTTTAAACCAATTTTTTCACTGAAGCCAGTTTGTGAAAATAACAAAATTTCAAAATTGGTTACAAAATTTTGCGAAAAAAATTGTTTGCCCCTCTTCCAGTTTCTATTTTCTTGCACTAGTTTTTCAGACATTCGTGTGCCATGAGAGCGACAAGATCTTTGTTTTGGATTATTTTGAGTATGTTTTCTTAAAGATAACAGCCTTATCAAAGCATAAATTGCTATTCATCACTTAAAAGTGGCACTGAATCACGGACAAACTCAATAAAAGATTACTACATTTTTTTTTTTTTTTATTTTTTTTTTTTTTTTTTGTGGGGGTGGGTGTCCATTTTGTCTAATACCTAAACATTGTGTAGTTTATGTAAGAATGTAGGCTTTTGCGGTCGTTATTGTTAAAATTGAAATTCTTCTGAGCTATTTGCCACGTCATTATGATATATTTCTACAATGTTTCGGCTGTCTAACAGGAGCCTTCCTCAGAGAATACTGACTTGTTTCCTCTGACATTTGAACTATGGGCAACAATTTATCCTTTTGTAATGGTTTTATTCCATCCTGTATTTACCATTGTTTGACTCTTCCTAAAAATGTTTAACTTTTAATTATTGTTGCAATGTTGAATTCAGATACTGCTTTATTTCTGTGTCTTTATAAATATTTGCAATGCATTAACAGTTCACTGCTAGTTAACAAAACTACACTTTATGCAAATTGTTGCTACAAATAAACTATTTTCTTGACATGTTTTGAAAATGAAGTAATGGGAATATTATATATTGTTACTTTTCAGATAAAGAAGATGTAAAAGACATATCTGTGCTATCCTGTATGAAACACAATATGGTATTGTGTATTGACAAGAGATACCTTCTGTATTTAAGTTGGACCCAAACAGATGCTTTAAATTTGAAGAAGAAAGTCCACATACCGTCCTGCATATACTTCACTCAGAGCCATGATTACATATTCATTCTCACAGTTGGAGGGAACATATGTATCCTTTCTCATCAATTGTTTTGCATGTATCTATAAAACATTAACTATAAATGTCATTGCAATTAATGTATTTGTGTTAAACTTGGCCCATCATCACACTTCTTGTGTAATATTGCAGGTACTTTTATTTACAACACCTTTCTCTTGCATTAACTGCTGTTCTGAATGTTGAAACATTATGAAAATTTAAAGTGATAGAAAATATAGCCTGAAATATACACTGAGATGATGGAAGACATAGGATAATAATATGCACAGATACAGGTGGAGGTACTGTATGAGGTCTGTTAAAAAAATTCGGGATCTTTGTCCTTTTTCTTTTTGTGCATAGCCTACTCTGGAAAAGTCTCCTACACAATTGCTAAACCAATTGCAACATAATTTTCTCTTCTGAAAGCAGTCATGGTACAACTTTTCTGGACTATGTAAAGCACTGTCTGTGAATTTTCTTTCATATCATTTATTGTTGCAAATTTTTATCCTTGTAACAGGATTGTCATCTTTTGAAATAAAAGAAAGCTGTAAGGAATATCTTACTCTCATTTGCACAATCCAAAAGCTTTTTCAGATTGTGAGGCGATGGTTCTGACAGATGAACCATGGGAAGAACTTGGTAGCTGAACCGGGATTTCATGACAGGTTCCAACTGAAATGTTAAATTCCTCTTCAATATTTTGGACAGTCAGTCTTTGATTGCCACATACATTTTCATGTTGTTCCTGACATTAGAGTCATTAGTAGATGTTGAAGGGTATCCTAAACAAGAGCCATCTTTAACCTTCCTCCAGCCATTTTATAACCGTTTTAACCATATGTAACACTGAGTATGCCTTAAGCACTCATAACCATAAGCTTGTTTTATTGTTAGGTGTGTCTTTGTAAAAGTTTACTTGAGTTTCATGCAAAATTTAATGCAGATGTATTGCTCCTCCATCTCTCCCATCTTGAAATTCATCATCTGTGTGGCACAATGTTATAGTCAATACAGCACTGACGAAAAAGTAATATACATACAGTAATGAAACTTCTACTAGTTACACATTCAGCACTGGCTTGTAGAGGGATGTCAATGGCATCTTGCTCCATCAATCAACTGGCGCCAAATGTTGTTAGTTATGGACTTTTTGAACAGAGCTCTTAAATTGTACACTATGTTTAAAAGGGTAGTAAATTTGCAGGGTTGTCATTTGTACTCATTTGATTCATGTGAAAAGATTTACAAGGTGATTATGGCCTCAAAATGGTAATTAACAGACTTTGAACATGGTATTTCATTTAGGAAATCATTAGGGAATTCAATATTCCAAGATTCCCATCATCAAGAGTGAATCGAGAATACCAAATTTCAGGCATTGCCTCACACCATGCGCAATACATTGGTCAAGAGCCTGCACTTAATAACTAAGAGCAGTGATTTTTGCCTAGAGTTGTCAGTGCACAGAGACAAGTAATACTGCAGAAATCGGTATGGGTTATGTGACAAACATAGCCAATTGGACAGTGTGGGCACAATTTGGCATTAATGGGCTATGGCAGCAAACACCGATTTGAATGTCTTTCCTGCACCCATGACCAAATTGGTTGAACCCTTGATGGCTAGAACACTGTGACTTGGTCAGAAGAGTTTTGATTTCAGTTGATAAGAACTACCGTATATTTCCGCAGATAAGATGACCTTCAGATAAGACGAGGTACAAATTTTCATCATTTTTTTTAATAGTACATGGGGGAGTCTAGCGTCCGAATTTACAGTTCAGAAACACCTAAATCGATTTACAGGCTGAGCTACTTCGATTGTAAGCTTCCTTGTAAATTAGCCAGAAAACTGTACTCTTACATTCCTGCCTAACTACATCCTTTAAAATCACGACATATTCATAAAAATAATAATATTCTCCTGTTTGATATTTAACCACTTCGATATATATCGTTTGGAGGTCAAAGCCGTGCCTTACAGCACATCTGCGGAATTACCAATTTCAGACTAAATTTAAATCTTATTTACTTTTTTTTGGTACCGTCACATAAGACGATATCAGATTTTTGGGCCTTTTTTATGATTCAGCCGCAGTCATGATAGAGTTTGAGTGTGATGCAGGCCCCACAAAGTCACAGACCCAAGTCGCCTACAAGTCACTGTGTAAGCTGAGGGTGATACCATAATGGTTTGGACTACTTTCACATGGAATGGATGGGATTCTCTAGCCCAGCTGAACTGATGTATACTGGAATGGCTACGGTCAGCTATTTGGAGACAATTTGCAGCCCTTCATGGTCTTCATGTTCTCAAACAATGGTAGAATTTTGTACATAACAGTGCACCTGTTATGGGTCACAATTGCTTGCAATCGTCTTGATGCTCACATAACATGAATCCTGTTGAACATTTATGGGACATAATTGAGAGGCTGTTTCATGCATAAAATCTTGCACCAGCAGCAGTTTCACATATTGGATGGACTATATAGGCAGGAGACTTTCAATGGGTTCTTGAGTTCATGCCACGTCAAATTGCTGCACTACACCAGGAAAAGGGAAGTCCAACACAATATTATGAGGTATCCACTAACTATTATCATTTAAGTGTATTTTGCACATTTAATATAACATTGGTGAAACTAGCAAGTGAAACACATTTTTGCATTAGCAAATAATTGGTTTTAGCTGTTAATATATTATTATTACTTATACCACTAAATCTTGTTACTTCAAAATTTGTTTTTCTTAAGCATATAACAGCGTTTTACTCAATTGAAAATGGTCAAAATGTTGGTACCTTCAACATTTATGCTGTGGTGTCCAGCAACAGTGAAGAATCATATAACTTTACTGCAATTAGCGTGACTGGAGATGGCAGAAAAATTGCAGTTGCTGATGAGAAAAACAACACTTTCATATTTAATATTGAAAGCTTTTTCAGGGTCAGAAGTATTCAGGAAGAAACGTAAGTTACATTCTTGATAAAGGAAATAAACACAGTGTTGATGCTGAACATTTTCAAAAATTTGGCATGCAAATGATATGTATTAGAAACAATAATATTTAATGAAACACTTTGCTTCAGAATATATCATGTATTAAGTAATTAAAAGGCAACAACTCGCCAATAACAGAGTGATGTGTGGCACATAGAAACATGCAACAGGGAACAATGTTCACTAGATTTTGAATTCTGGCAGCTTCGAACCAGTGCTCAAAATCTAATGAATATAATTTATCCCACTTATCAGTCTGCTGTAAGTGAGTGGATTGCCCTTGCCTAATTTTATATACTATTCTTTCAAGGCATTTATGTTATTGTTATATGGTGTATGTTGATAAAATGTATCTTATGGACTCAAAGAAGACTTACTTGGTTGTACTTATATACCTATAAATAGTGAACCTCAATAGTGTACATGGAAGAGGCTTCTTTTTGTACAATGTATTAAAACTTTATCTTCAATTACTAGATGAAGTTGGAAAGTTTTGATTGATTATAAGCATCTCTATATGCTATTATTAACCTTTTGTATCTTCACAGTCTTTATGCAAGCAACATATTGAAGATTTAAGGAGATTAACAGGTTATATCCCTGATTTCAACCATCCTTGGAATCATATAAGGATTTTGCTATGAGATGTACATTAGCATTAGGTGACTTTCACCTATGAGACAATCTAGCTTGAGGAGATGAACTGTCTCTTCTAGTTTTGCACAAATGATCCCTCTCAGTTATAGGCAAACTTCATTTGTGGTTTTTAAAGATACATCTGATCTCCATCATGTTTTGGCCCACAAATAATGTTTATATGACCTGGCAGGTTTCAGTTGTCACTTATAATTGTGAGATCGCAGATCCTGTATTAATATGTACTATGAATACATTTATCTTCATTAAGAACCAAATGTCAGTGATTAAACAATGGAAATCCCAGGAAGGATTCAACAATATTTTTGAGAAAGATAGGTTGCTTATTCACCACAGAGATGTTCGATGAGCCGCATAAAGGCTCAAATAACAGAAAATAACATTATAGCTTTCGTCTGTTTAGGACTTCGTCGGTTAGAAACACAAACATACACACACTCACAGCGAAACAACTTCTGTGATGTGGTGGGATGGTGGATAGTACAGGTTTTGCAGCTAGGTCTATTGCAGGGATATGAGCCACTGGGTGCTGGTCATGCCCACATAGAAATCTGTACAGTGGTTGCAGCTCAGTTTGTAGATAACAGGTTGCCTGCCTTCTTTGAGATAGGAAATGCCAGTCACAGGACTGGAGTAGGTGGTGGTGGGATGGTGGATAGGACAGGTTTTGGATCTACATCTATTGCAGGCATATGAGCCATGAGGGAATGGGGTGGGTGCAGGGATGGACTAGGGATGGATATGGATATTATGTAGGTTTGGCGGGCAGTGGAATACCTTTGTATGGGGGTGGGGAGGATATTGGGTAGGGTATTTCTCATTTTAGGGCAGAATGAAAGGTGGTCAAAACCCTGGCAGAGAACTTGGTTTAACTGCTTCAGTCCTGGGTGATTCTGGGTCAAGAGGGGTGCTCCTTTTGTGGCTGGGCGGTGGGTGTGAGGGGGCTGGTGGGTGACTGGACAGACAGGGCTCATGATATCTGTTTCTGAACAAGATTTTGGTAATTGCGGTCAGTGAATAGCTCAGTGAGGCATTTGGCTTATTTGGAGAGCGACTGCTTGTCACTGCAGATGCGACAACCACGGGTGGCTAGGCTGTATGCATAGGACTTTATGGTGTGTAGTGGGTGACAGCTGGCAAAATGGAGGTATTGTTGATGGTTGGTAGGTTTGATGTTGCCAGAGGTAGTGATAAGGCCATGTTTGTGGAATAGGTAAATGTCGAGGAAGGTGACTCATTAAGTTACTCTCCAAACCTTGTCCAGAAACAGATTTCACAGGTCCTGTCTGTCCAGTCAACCACCAGTTCCCCCACACCAACCATTCGGCCACAAAGGAGCACCCCTCTTGTGACCCTGTATGACCCAGGACTGGAGCAGTTAAACCAAGTTCTCCACCAGGGTTTCGACCACCTTACATCCTGCCCTAAAATGAGAAATACCCTACCCAATATCCTTCCCACCCCCATACAGTGGTATTCCACTGCCCGCCAAACCTACATAATATCCATGTTCATCCCTAGTTCATCCCTGCTCCCAACCCATTACACCATGGCTCAAATGTCTGCAATAGATGTAGATGCAAAACCTGTCCTATCCACCATCCCACAACCACTACTCCAGTCCTGTCACTGGCATTTCCTATCTCAAAGAAGGCAGGCAACCTTTTACCTACAAACTGAGCCTGCAACCATTGTGCAGCTTTCTATGTGGGCATGACCAGCACCCATCTATCTATCTGAATGAATGGCCATCATCAGACTGTAGCCAAAGAGGCAGCTATACCATCTTGTTGCAGAGCATACAGCACTGCATAGTGTGACTCACTTCAATGACTGCTACATAGCCTGTGCCATATGGATCCTCCCAACAACCACCAGCATTTTCTGAAATGCGCAGATGGGAACTCTCCCTACAATATATCATATGCTCCTGCAATCCCCCCAGGCCTAAACCTTCGTAGTTCCTGCCTCTATCACCCTTTCTTTCCTCTCCCTACCACACCCTCCTTACATTCGTCTCCCATTCCGCCACACATTTCAGTCCTTTCCCTTCCTTGCAACCTGTTCGCCAGGCAGCAGTGGCATATTCCCCCATCCTTGCCACGCATCCCCTCTCCCCACCTGCTTCCCTCTCATTGCCACCTCCTCAACCCCACCACAGCTTGCTCTCACCTAGACTGTGCTGGGTACTGCAGATCGGCCACAGCGGCCGGAGGTGACGGTCGTGTCTGTGTGGGTGTGTGTATATTTGTGTCTCAAACTGACGAAGGCCTAAATGGCTGAAAGCTATAATGTGTTTTCTGTTATTTGTGCCTTTCTGCGGCACATTGTACATCTCTGTGGTGAGTAAGCAAATGTCAGTGAATGCATCATGTTACTCGACTCCTTTGATGGCAATGGTTTCATTAAATTCAAATCACTGGCTATGAATTCAGTGAATTCTTTGCAACAGTAGCTGAATATACAGTAAAGATAAATGAATCATTAAGGACATTTTACTACTTTTGAAAGGATTTGCATACTCTGGTAGCAACATCACTTTCACAAACCATAAAAGAACTATTACGAATCATGAAAACCCTGCAAAGCATTTAACTCTTGTGGCTACAATAACATTTAAACTAAAAAACTGAATAGTCAGTCAAACAAAGATATCGTAAAAGTTGCAAATCTTTTAGTTAATTTTTGTGTCTGTTTGCCTTCAAAACTGAAATGTCACTCTCAATCTTGGGTCTAACTGATCTTCTCTGTTTCTCCAACCATCTGCAACCTATCCTTTTTCGATGTGGATATGGAACCAAACGTTCAGAAGGCTATATATGATTGTTTTTTCCTTTATGTTGGCAGTAGTTCAAAGTTTTCTTTCTGGAGGCAACTGTCACTCCAACGTTTGTGTCCTTAACAACTCAGCAAGACAACAAACATTGAACAAATTCAGAGAATGTTGTGAGACTGTTTTAGATCAGTATGGTGTATATAAAATGTACCAATGGAAAGTCTGCCTTGGAATTCAACAGCCATGGTGGAACAGCCGTGTGCACTGAGGAGGTGACCTGCTACTGTGTACATGGCTGTTCCACATTGAAGGTTCGAGTCCTTTCTCACACATGGGTGTCAGTGTTGTTCTTAGGATAAGTTAGTTTAAGCAGTTTGTACGTTTAAGGACTGATGACCACTTCAATTGGGTTCCATAATTTAAAAAAAAAACATTTGAAAATTTTTTGGAATTCAACAATATAATGATGATAGTTCGACACTCATCACAATGACATTCATCAGTCCACAACACACATGCAGAAAAGACACTTATACATATTTAACTTAAGTATCACCAGTGGTGTAGGGGTCAGCGCAACTGCCTAGAAAGCAGGAGACCCGGGTTCGAATCACAGTTGGGTACACATCTTCAACTTTACCCATTCTCAGTTAATGTCATACATTCCATGAATATGAATAGATAAAAACCACCATATATATATATATATATATATATATATATATATATATATATAAAATATAAAAAATAGACGAAGATTACTCACCAGGCGAAGGAGCACAGGTGTGACAGCATCACAAATAAATAAATGAATACACACACACACACACACAATCGCAAGCTTTCGCAACCCAGTTGCGTCTTCAGGCAGTAGGGAAAGAGAGGGAAAAGGAAATGATGAGGGTTTTAAGGAAGGGGGTAAGGAGCCATTCCAATCCCGGGAGAGGAAAGACTTACCTTGGGGGAAAAAAAGGAGGGTAAACAAATGCACACATGCCCACACATTCACACAGACACAAGTACGAAAGCTTGCGATTGTGTGTGTGTGTGTGTGTGTATTCATTTATTTATTTGTGATGCTGTCACACCTGTGCTCCTTCGCCTGGTGAGTAATCTTCGTCTATTTTTTATATTTTATTTTTCCTGCTAGGAATTTTTCGTCTTAATATATATATATATATATATATATATATATATATATATATATAAAACTTATACTTCAGAGACCCTCAGCTGTCATCTCTGGCTGCTACATTCTGTGGTGAGGGGATGGAAGGAGGGGGGGGGGCAGGAAGGCTGGGGATGAACACAGCATCATCTTAGGAAGAAGGCAGGTATTAAATGGGTTGAAAGAAATGCACCTTAGTAATGGAGAAGGGAAATAAGCAAAGACCCCCTCCCCCGACCCAACATACATATGCATAAGGGAATATAACAGAAATGGGAGAGGTGTAGCTTGGATGGAGTAGAAATTATTGCATATGTGGAAAATAGGTTATCATAGGTTAACTCCTGCATTATTTTGGTATCAGAGAATGTGCTCTAAGGATAACTTCCATATGTGTAGGTTTGAAAATCTGGTAGTGTATGTATGTTTGTGGGGGGGGGGGGGGGGTTGAATCCGGATGGTGTGGGTTTTGAGGAATCAAATGTGCTCAGCTGCATGTTGGTCACAGTTTGGGGGTGACCATTCACCTTACTAGACAGCTGATTAATAGTCATACTAATATACAAATCTGTACAGTGATCACAGCACGGTTGGTAAATTATATGGCTGCTCTCACAGGTGGCCCAGTCTGTGATGATACTGCAATGTGAAGTGCTGTGTGGGTGAATTGGGCAGGACTTACAGCAGGGTCTTGCACAAGAGTATGTGCAGGGGTTTGGATTTGGGGGTGGCATAGGGATGGACTAGAATGTTGTGGAGGTTGGATGGGCAACAGAACAACAGTTTAGGAAGGGAGGGGAGGGTCTTGTGCAGTATGTGTTTCATTTATGGGCCTGGTGACAGAAATTCAAAAACTTGGTGTAGAATGTGTTATAGGTGTTCAACTAACAGGTAACCACATCCTTCACCAAGGCTGGCCCTCTGGATCTCCATCCCATCCCATCTCCCCAATTCCTGCAAGCCCAGCTTTTCTGAACAGCATAGATGGGAGTTTTCCTTACAGTACATTCTCCAATCCCAAAGTTACCCAGGTCTCAATCTACAATAATCTCTTTTCATCTCCCACAGCAGTTCTTGTCCCATCTATCCTACAGTCCTCACTTCTTGTATATTTCATAACATCCTACTGGCACAAGCTATGTTAGTTGTGTGCCTTTGTGTGACAATTTGCACTTCAGTGGTCCAAATCCAAGTAACATTTTCTTTAGTAGCATATTCCTAGGTATAGGCATTGGACACTCATCTGTTGATACAATTTGGGTTTTTAAGCTGCATCAAATGGTTTACAAAATCCATGGGCTGTTGGAAATACTCTCTTTGGTCATCCCCAACTGGTAACTGAGGTATGCTTGCTAGTGCCATTTTTATATGCCTTCTGTGATGTTATGTTGCACGCCTGTCCCTTTTCAACCTTCTGATAAAAAGGTCCCACACTGTGGTTATCTACAGACCACCTTCTTTATTGAGCATGTTGTCACAAATTTTAAACTCTATTCTTTCTTTTATGACACAGAGCCACAAACAGTTAATGCATTAACATATGTATTGTTGAATGCAATTCTGTGTCTGTTTTCTGACTCATGTTCTAGTTTACTAATTTTTCAGGACAGGACAAGCAAAAGCATCTCTTGTGCTGTGCATGACACCATTTAGTCTGCCCACCATTCTCTCATTCTTTCACCTCTATGACACCAGTCATTGAACATGTAATCAACATTACAGTGGAAGAACTTAGTCAATGCAGAAGCTGAGTCCAGAGTAATATCCCCAGAGTTCTTCATAAACAGGTTGGGTATAAGAGAAGCTGATGGGCTTACCATTAGAATGCCCCCTTTCTGGTTGAGGTAATTGCCATTGTTAAACAATTCTGAAATAAATCAACAATAGTGTTGTCAAGTAACTGGGAGAGAAGAATAGACGAAGATTACTCACCAGGCGAAGGAGCACAGGTGTAACAGCATCACAAATAGATAAATTAATACACACACACACACACACACACACACACACACACAAACGCAAGCTTTCGCAACCCAGTTGCTTCTTCTGGCAGAAGGAAAGGAGAGGGAAAAGGAAATGATGAGGGTTTTAAGGAAGGGGGTAAGGAGCCATTCCAATCCCGGGAGAGGAAAGACTTACCTTGGGGGAAAAATGGAGGGTAAATAAATGCACACACACCCACACATTCACACAGACACACTGAAATAGTCTGATGAAGGAAAAGTGGAATCAAAACCAACGGAAAGTTGCTGAAATATGATCCGAAAAGTATTAAACACGAACAGAAATGTGGAAAAACGGGAATGGAAGCAATCGTAAGGTAACTAAGAAATGTCGATAATGGTTATAAACAATATAGAAACTATTGTTAGGAAAGAGTGTTTACGATTTTAAACGAGAAAATTGAATGAGCGGCGTGTTTCAGAGGGAAGCAGGAGTAATGAAAGTGGTAAATATCAAAATAAACGTACTAATAGGAAAAGGTTTGGAAGAAAACGTATTGTTGTAAGAATTAGCGAACTATGAACAGTAAACAAAGAAGTGAATGTAGAAAGGAACTGATATGTAAAATGTAAATAAATGAATAAATAAAAATGAATAATAAAAATAAAAACAAAAACCAAAGGGAAAGTAAGATGACAGAAAAGATTTCGAAAAGTAACAGAGCAAGGATGGAAGTAATTGTTGAATTCAAATATATGATACGAATATTAAGACGAAAAATTCCTAGCAGGAAAAATTAAATATAAAAAATAGACGAAGATTACTCACCAGGCGAAGGAGCACAGGTGTAACAGCATCACAAATAAATAAATGAATACACACACACACACACACACACACACACACACACACACACACAAAAGCAAGCTTCCGCAACCCAGTTGCTTCTTCAGGCAGAAGGGAAGGAGAGGGAAAAGGAAATGATGAGGGTTTTAAGGAAGGGGGTAAGGAGCCATTCCAATCCCGGGAGAGGAAAGACTTACCTTGGGGGAAAAATGGAGGTTAAACAAATGCACACACACCCACACATTCACACAGACACAAGTACACCTAGGCAGACATACTGTAGAAAGCAAAGAAGTTAAGAAATTAGACAGAGATACCACTTGAGGCAGAGGCTCTGTCCAGAGAACCGATGCAAAGATGTTAAGATGGTGGGTGGGAGTTTGAATTTAGTGGAGGTTGAGACCAGGTGGGCAATGGGAAGAGACAATATGCTGAAGGGGTAGTTCCCATCTCCGGAGTTCTGAAGGATTGGTGTCAGTGGGAAGTATCCAGATAACCCGGACGGTGTAGCACTGTGCCAAGATGTGCTGGCCGTGCACCAAGGCGTGTTTAGCCACAGGGTGATCCTCGTTACCAACAAACACTGTCTGCCTGTGTCCATTCGTGCGAATGGACAGTTTGTTGCTGGTCATTCCCACATAGAATGCTTCACAGTGCAGGCATGTCAGTTGGTAAATGGCGTGGGTATTATCGCAAGTGGCTCTGCCTTCTATCGTGTACACCTTCCGGGTTTGGGGATTTCATAGGGGTGGACTAGGAGGTTATGGAGGTTAGGTGGGCGGCGGAAAGACACTCTCGGTGGAGTAGGAAGGATGTCATGAAGGGCGGATCTCATTTCGGGGCAGGATTTAAGGAAGTCGTATCCTTGCTGGAGAGCCACATTCAGAATCCGCTCCAGTCCCGGAGAGTATCCGGTGACAAGAAGAGCACTTCTGGGATTCTTCTGTTGAAGGTTCTGAATTTGGGGGGATGAGGAAGTGGCTCTGGCTATTTGTTTCTCTACAAGATTAGGAGGATAGCTGTTATTAGATTATTCGTGTACTGGTTCAGAGCTTCAGGACTGGAGCAGACCCGTTTGCCACGAAGACCTAAGCTGTAAGGAAGGGAACGTTTGATATGGAATGGATGGCAGCTGTCATAATGCAGGTACTGTTGTTTATTGGTAGGTTTGATGTGGACGGATGTGTGGAGTTGGCCGTTGGACAGATGGAGGTCGACATCGAGGAATGTGACATGGGATTTGGAATAGGACAGGTGAATTTGATGGGACCAAAGGAGTTGAGGTTCAAGAGGAAATTCTGGAGTTCTTCTTCACTGTGTGTCCAGATCATGAAGATATCATCAATGAATCTGTACCACACTTTGGGTTGACAGGCTTGGGTATCCAGGAAGGCTTCCTCTAAGCGTCCCATCCTGGTTCCCATGGCTGTTCCCTTTAGTTGTTGGTATGTCTGGCCCTCAAAAGTGAAGAAGTTGTGGGTTAGGATGAAGCTGGCTAGGGTATTAAGGAAAGAGGTTTTAGGTAGGGAAGTGGGTGGTCGGCGTGAAAGGAAATACTCCATCGCAGCAAGGCCCTGGGTATGTGGGATATTTGTGTATAAGGAAGTGGCATCAATGGTTACAAGGATGGTTTCTGGAGGTAACAGGCTGGGTAAGGATTTCAGGCGAGCGAGGAAGTGGTTGGTGTCTTTGATGAAGGATGGAAGACTGCACATGATGGGTTGAAGGTGTTGGTCTATGTAGGCAGAGATTCCTTCTGTAGGGGCTTGGAGCCTGTAATTTGTTGGTTTAGTGGCGCCCACTATGGAGTGCGGTGCTGTGTTTTCCAAATGATCCTTTGAGAGTCTGTTCAATATAAGTGGTTCAAGGTGTAGGGGAGAGGAGATCTTAAATGACATCCTTTCCAAGTGAAACACCACTTTAGGAACTCCAATATCTTCTTCATTATTATAGATGTAAGGTTCCTTGATTTCTTTTTATTTGTTCATTTTGCAGCATCAAACAAATCATTGCATCTTAGTAAACTTTGTTAAATTATATACTGCATTGCCCTAGGCAGGAGTATTATGAGAGGATCATTGTGGAACTCATGAAAATGATTATGTTCAGCCTTTGTCATGTTTGACACTGGTGGCTTGTGTTTTGAAAGAATGTGGCTTGTCTTTTCAGCAGCTTCTTATGAACCTCTTGTTCTTCTCCAGGTATTATGTCAGTGTCAGGAATAGCCCAAGGTACTAGTTAAGTTTTCATGCATTTGTATAATACCTAATGCAATTTTTATGCATGCACTACATCTCTTTTTGACACAACAGTAAACCAATTTTGGTTTATTTTGGTAGCTCAGAAAGTAGTATTGAAAAGAAAGTACTGTGCAAATACTGAAACTGAGTCCATTTTAATGCCTATGTTTCTGATCATGTTCCACGACAGGTTTGATGAAGCTTTCCATGCTGAAGTTCCTATACAAATTTCATTTCTGAATTATACCACAACCTACATTTATTTGAGTCTTCCTTCTCATACTGTATTCAAGCCTTAGCCTCCCTCTACAGGTTCAATTGTATTTGTTTATTCAATTTTAGTTTGGGTACTATTTTGTAGATCCTGTCATCTCATCCTTCAGCTCACTCGTAACACCAGACTCACAGCCATGAGGGGCAATTGGGCACTGCAAGTCAGCCATGGCCAGTCTACTATGATCTTCCACTGCACTTGTGAGACTCGTAAATACTCGTAGACTCATAACGCTTGTAGAAACTCGCAGCACTCGTGAGACTCACACATTCGTAACACTCATAGAAACTTGCAGCGCCTTTTTTTTTTTTACAATGATGATGGAAGAGGACATTTTGTGAGTGTTCCAGACATTCCAGAAGTTTATTTTTATAGCATGCTGAAGATTTATTTTGATATCACTCATCTTATAAACAGTTACACTTTAAAATAGCGGTATTTATTATATTTAAGCGTTCAGTTTGTTGGAGAATGTTGTTACAGATGTGCATATTGTGCGCTCATAATGAATGTGCTTTATAAGTAAGAGATACGAAACAGATATGTTGTGTTAAACATTTTGCAGACTTTGCTATAAATTTCTTCCATGTGCTCATATATATATATCAACATGCACATATGTACATACTCATCTATCCACCGTAAGGAGCAAGGTGGAGGGTACCTTGTCCGACTACTAGTCATTGCCTTTTATATCCCACTCCCAAATCGTATGAGGGAAAATCTAATGCCCATATAACTTTCTGTGAGTCATAATTTCTCTCATTATACCTTTGTGGTCTTTACGCAAAATGTAAACTGGTGGCAGTGGAAGTGGAGTCAGCTTCAAATTCTGGTCCTCTAAATTTCCTCAATAGTGGTCACTGCGTCTGTTTAGGACTTCTTAGCAAAGGTGTGATTTTTATTTAATAGTAGATATAAATCATGCCCATCAGATATTTGCATACACAATTTAAGCAACCCTATCATCAAAAGTTCAATTGGCTTAATTAGTGATGCACTTTACTGATTGTGCAATTTTCTGATGAGGCATCAGCTCCACTCAATGAAAATTTATTAAAGAGCCTGCTATTAAAGACTTCCTTTTGCTATAGAGGGTTGTGCTCTTAGTGATTAATAATATGTGATGAGCTGTGCTACATTTCATGACAATTTTGAACTTGCACTAGGTTTTAGTGAGTTCTTTAACATGGCCATATTAATTCTAAGATTGATGACACGGAGAAGAAGAATTAGTAGCATTGAGAAATTAAATAGTGAAGACAGCAGAGGAAAAAATAGGTAGAAAGGCAAGACCTAAAAAAATCCTTGGATATCACAGGAAATATTAAATTTAATTGATGAAAGGAGGAAAATATAAAATTGCAGTAAATGAAACAGGCAAAATGAAGTACAGATCACTAAGAAATGTAATTGACAGGAAGTGTAAACTAGCTAAGCACGAGTGACTAGAAGGAAAATGCAGGTCTATAGAAGAATGTATAAATAGGGGAAAAATAGATACAGCCTACAGGAAAATAAAAGAAACATTTGGAGATAAGAAAAACAGCTCTATGAATATCAAGGACACTGATGGAAAACCAGTTCTCAGCAAAGCAAGGAAAGTTGAAAGGTGGAAAGAGTATACAGAAGGGCTCTACAAAGGAAATGAACTTAGAGACAATATTGTAGGAAGGGAAGAGGATGTAGATGAAAATGAAGTAGGAGATACTATATTGAGAGAAGAATTTGACAGAGCACTGAAAGACCTAAGTTGAAACAGGGCCTCTGGAGTGGATAACATTCCCCCGAAACGACTGAAGTCTCTGGGAGAGCCAGATATGACAAAACTATTTAACCTGGTGTGTAAGATGTATGAGGCAGGGGATATACCCTCAGACTTTAAGAAAAATGTAATAATCCCCATTCCAAAGAAAGCAGGTGCAGACAGGCGTGAAAATTACAGAATCATCAGTTTAATAAGACATGGTTGCAAAATACTAACACAAATTATGTACAGGATGGACAAGCTGGTGGAAGCCGACCTTGGGGAAGACCAGTTTGGATTCAGGAGAAATGTAGGAACAGAGGAGGCAGTCCTCACTTTACAGTTAATCCTAAAAGATAGCTTAAGGAAAAGCAAATCTACATTTCTAGCTTTTGTAGATTTGGAGAAAGCTTTTGACAATGTTGATTGGAATACACACATGCAAATTCTGAAATCAGCAGGAGTAAAATATAGGACACGGAATGTTATTTGCAACTTGTACAAAAACCAGACAGCAATTATCAGAGTTGAAGGGCGTGAAAGAGATGCAGAGGTTGGGAAGGGAATAAGACAGGGTTGTAGTCTTTTCCCAATGTTATTCAGTTTGTACATTTAGCAAGCTATGAAGGGAAACAAGGAGACATTTGGAGAAGGAGTTAAAGTTCAGGGTGAAGAAATAAAAACCTTGAGTTTTGCCGATGTCATTGTAATTCTGTCAAAGACAGCAAAGGACCTGGAGGAGCAATTGAATGGAATGGACAGTGTGTTAAAAGGAGTATATAAAATGAACATTAACAAGAGCAAAACAAGGGTAATGGAATGCAGTCTTAGAAAATCAGGCGATGCTGAAGGAATTAGATTAGGTAACGAAACAATGAAGGCAGTAGATGAGTTTTGTTACTTGGGTAGTAAAATAACATATGACTGTCGCAGTATAGAGGATATAAAATGCATAATGGCAATGGGAAGAAAAGCGTTTTTGAAAAAGAGAAATTTGCTAACATAGAATATTAATTTAAGTGTAAGGAAGTCTTTTCTGAAGGCATTTGTGTGGAGTGTTGCCTTGTACGGGAGTGAAACATGGACGATAAACAGTGCGGACAGGAAGAGAATAGAGGCTTTTGAAATGTGGTGCTACCAAAGAATGCTGGTTAGGTGGGTAGATCGCGTAACTAATGAAGAGGTACTGAACAGAATTGGTGGGCAAAAGAATTTATGGCATACCTTGACTAAAAGAAGGGATCGCTTGGTAGGACACATTCTTAGACATCAAGGAGTTGATAATTTAGCATTGGAGGGAAGTTTGTGGGGTAAAAATCACAGAGGGAGACAAAGAGATGAATATAGTAAGCAAATTCAAATTGATGTAGGTTGCCGATCTTACGAGGAGATGAAGAGGCTTGCCCAGAATAGAGTAGGGCGGAGAGCTGCATCAAACCAGTCTCTGGACTGCATACAACAACAACAACATAACATGATTAACGCTAAATTGCCAGAACGTTAGACATGCAAATTACATCCTCCGATATGTAAATGTTTGCTGAAAGAAGATTGCCTTTCTTCTCACAAAACACAGAATGAGATTGCCTGTAGAAAATTAACTGATGAAAGGGGCATACATTTAACTACACATTAGGCAGGGCAAGAATGTAATTTTGGTATGTTACTGTTGACAATACGAGTATTGGATACGTTGTGACTGGAATAAACTTGGCTTAGTTATAACTACTTATTACAGACACATTCTCTAGGTTCTTTCTTAGCCCAAATGCAGCACTGTCTTTACAGAACAAAGGATTTCATGTTACATTATGCACAATGATTCATTAAAGACATCCCCAAACATGTTTTACAGAAAATCATCTAATGTAGTTCAAAGTTAAGTAAACCAGTTATCAACAAGAAGATTAATTGAATATCATAGTGCTTTACCAAACAGCATTAAAACAGATGATTAAATAAGTCCATTACATAAACTCATGTAAATTGTCTTCAGGTGCTGTATTACTCACTGTGCTTCCTACTAGAATGTGGTCCCTAATGTACTGGTAATACAAGCACTACCCTCAAAGACAGGAAGATAAGTCTGTCTTGTCCAATTATATTCTACTTCTCTACTGCTAGTCCGCCTCCATAGCTGAGGGTTCAGTATGACTGACTGCCTTGCAGAGAACCCACCCATGGACAGCAAATCTGCAGTGATGAGAAGTCCCTTACCCATTATGCCAAAGGCCTCACAAAGTCCTACACAGACAGACATTACCCTCCTAACCTAGTCCGCAAACAGATTTCCATGCCATATCCCCACACACCACCAATCCTTCCCCCCCCCCCCCCCCCCCCCAACCCCAGTAACCAGTCACAACGGAGTGTCCTCCTTGTCACCCAATACCACCCGGACTGGAACAACTTAATCACAACCTTCATCAGGGCTTTGATTATCTGTCATCATGCCCTGAAATGAGAGGCATCCTACCCAAGATCCTTAAGACACCTCCTAAATTGGTGTTCTGTCACCCACACAACCTCTGCAACACCCTAGTCCATCCATATGTCACGCCCACACCCCAACCCTTACCACAGAGATCATATCCCTGCGGAAGACCCCAATGCAAAACCCGGCACATCCTATTCCAGTCCCGTCACAGGCTTATCCTACCTCATCAGAGGTCGGGCCACCTGTGAAAGCAGCCATGTGATACACCAACTCTGCTGCAATCATTGCACAGCATTTTATATCGGTATGATGACAAACCAGCTGTCCGTCAGAATTAATGGCCACCGTCAAACTGTGGCTAAAAACAAGATAGACTACCCTGTGGCACAGCATATAGCTGAGTACAGCTTTCTGGTTTTCAATAGCTGCTTCATTACCCGAGCTATCTGGATCCTCCCCTACACCACCAGCTCTTCTGGACTGCGAAGATGGAAGTTGGCGCTTCAACACATTCTTCGGTCTCGCAGCCATCCTGGCCTCAACCAAAGATAACTTCCCACCCCTGCACCCTATGCCTAACATCTCCTCCCCCCCTCCCCCCTCTTCCTTGCCCATCCGTTATCCTGTATCCATGTCTTCCTTACAACTGTGTATCACAACTTACAATATCCCCTGAATTTATTACTTTTATTTTTACTTATTTTTTATTTTTTTCCTATTTTTTCTAACTATATTTTTAACCTCCCCCCCCAACTCTGCTTTTTATCTTTTTTCCCAACTTTATTTTTTTCCTTTTTTCCCCAACTTTATTTTTTTGCTTTTCCCCCAAGTTTATTTTTTCTTTTCTTTCCTAATTTTATTTTTTCCTGACTTTATTTTTACTTTTTCCCCCTAACATTGTTTTTCTTCCTTTTTCCCCTAACCTTGTTGTTTCCTTTTTTCCCCTAACTTCATTGTTGTTTTTCTCCCTAACTTTATTGTGGTTTTTTCCCTAACTTTGTTGTTTCCTTTTTTCCCCAACTTTGTTGTTTCCTTTTTTCCCCAACTTTGTTGTTTCCTTTTTTCCCCAACTTTGTTGTTTCCTTTTTTCCCCAACTTTATTGTTTCCTTTTTTCCCCAACTTTGTTGTTTCCTTTTATCCCCAACTTTGTTCTTTTTCTTTTATCCCCAACTTTGTTTTTTTTTTCTTTTATCCCCAACTTTGTTTTTTTTTCTTTTATCCCCAACTTTATTTTTTTTCTTTTATCCCTAACTTTGTTTTTGTTTTTTCTTTTATCCCTAACTTTGTTTTTGTTTTTTCTTTTATCCCCAACTTTGTTTCTTTTTCCTTTTTTTGTAGCTTTATTTTTCCTTTTTTCCTAACTTTATTTTTCCCTTTTTTCCTAATTATAGTTTTCCTTATTATTCTCACAATTTCAAATCCCCCCACTCCCTCCCCACACTCCTATACACATCCCTTTTATCCTTTCCCATTCATTCCCTTCACTGTATTCATTGCCACAATTCAAATTCCCACCCATCAGAGCTTTAAGTTCCATCATGCAGTGCGGAACTTTCCATTCGCCCCTTACCAGCATCCTTCTCCATCCACTTCCCACCTCACTCACAGTCTAGCTTGTGTTGGGACACAATAGTTGTGTGTGTATAGTTGTCTGAGTGATTGCATGAATGTATGTGTTTCTTTTTCTGACAAAGGCCATGCCCAAAAATTTAAGTTGTGTGAATGTCATTATCTTTTTTTGTGTCTGTCAGCAGCTCAGCGAGCCTCTTTACGGTGAGTTGTTATCTATCCTCCATTATTGATATAAATAATTACTGTTATTCTTTCTTCATTATCATAAGTTATCATAACTTTGCTGCCTCTTATCATTTCTGTTTTCCATCTTTCCTGTTGTCTTTTTTTCATCTGGGTCCATTACTACTTCTTATTCCCATTGCTACCTCTGTTTTGTTCCCCTTGCCCTGAGTTACCCATATTTCTGTCTGTATTGCAGTTACTACAGCTGCCATTTGTAAATATTATTGTGCCCTTCATTTTCATTCTGTATTTTGTAAAACTGGCCCCATGACCACTTTATGCATTGATGATAACTCATTGGAAACTTTCTTATAATCTACTCTTTGAAGTTAATAAAAGGGTCAGTGATACTAGAGGATTATTAAAGTCCATGTTTTTCACATTCCTTATTGCATCTTAAGTTTTGGTGTAGCTTTCAACAAAAATGTTTTACCTGTTCATGAATTTGAAATATTCAAACATCTCGACTGATACAGGACATGAAATAAATTCAACAGTGAAGTTGAAAATTTGGCTGAGCTAGGATGTGAGTTTGGGTTACCTGTTTGGCCTGTTGATTGTCTTAATCAGTTAGGCTATCTAGACATGCTTTCCATCATGTGCAAAATCTCAGCTTATTGGACATTAAAATTGTAGTGCCACAGGACCATTACTATATCTTGCTCACAGCTTCAGCTTTATTCCTGCAAGGTTTCAGGCATGCTTGTTGGAGGCATACATATGATTGTTGGTATGTTTTATGTACTTTCAGACATGTTCAGATTTTTTTATATATTTATTAAGCTCCATTTCAGCTATTTAAAGTTTTTTCCACATGAGTTTTAACCCTTTAATGCACAGTGTAGCTGATCAGTTACTTACCTTGTTTTTCCAATTCTCTCTCAAACTGATCAAAATTTTACCACAAATTCATTTGTAGCTTCTTGTAAACATAGTGCTACTTATGCTAGTAGCTCTTCCAAGAAATTATGAATTGCAGAGTGCTACTGAATCAATTCAACTGTTAACTGCATTGCTGCATTGATTTACTCCTAACACGTGCTTTTGTTTACTTCATTATTCCTCCTATGGCAAGCATAAGTAGTCAATCATATACTACTGTTGCATTATGAGCTACTTTCTGAAAGATGTGAGGCATAATAGTGACATTTACTACATTGGGTACATCATGGAAGCACTATATAGCTGACCAGCTATGAACTTCTTTTTTTGCTAGTAGTGCATAATAATTGTAAAGATTGTTTTTTCCTCAGTATATACACACTAAACATTAATCTTGGTATTTTATAGCTTCAGATAAAAAGTTATGCGTTAATGGATTGAGTACTGACTTGCCCACCATATACTTGTAAATAATATGAATGTTGATTTCACAAAAAAATACTGTTGTGAACACTACATATCTGAAAATAAAACTAAACCAAAACATAATGAAGTAAATAATTGTTTCTGTTTTGAACACTAAAGATGCCTCAGTTAATTTACAAAAATATATGGTTAAAAAATTAAGTTTCAAAAGATGAGGAATGGTTATTATGCTCTAGAAAGTAAATTGAATTAATTCTGTTACAACCAACTAGTACTCAGTACAATAGTGATACTCTCAAAATATTAACATATTAAAATATTAACTGTATTTTTATCATCATTAGTGTCAAAATGATATACTGAATTGTAGGTCCAATTTAGAACTAGGTATTACAATTGTTAGGTTTCTGATAATCAAAGAGTTTTGAGAAGTGAAACCTGATAAACTCTTTACTGTTTTCAGATGGGATACCAGCTCTAGTACCATGTCCATGTATTCAGGATCTTCAGCTACTTCCAAGTCATCTGGTCTTCTCCAGAAATCACCCATAAAGAAGTAGGTACTGGTATATAAAAATAATCCTAGAAGTTCTTTTTGAGCAGATAAAGAGTAATAATATTGCCACGAGAGACCACGAATACCGACTGCTGGTGCGGCGCAGGGGATAGCGTCATGGACTGCGGTGCAGAAGGTTGCCGGTTCAATCCCGCCCACTGGCAAAAATTTATTTCTTTATAATTAGCAATTCCAGAAGGTTCTACATCTTTCTTATGTTCACTTGTAAATTCTACTTGTTTCTTATGTTAACTGTTCTCCTAATTTCTGGTAATTTCTGTCTGTGTATAAATAGCAGAGCACTCTGCCTTACAGGCAGTCAGTGCTGCATGTATGTTGAGTTTGTAATAAATGTGCTTTCAGTATAAGTGCTGTGTTTAGTTGCCTTCGAAGTCAAGCCTGCTTTCATTGCAACGCGACATTGTTTGGTGGAGGCGCCGGGTACACTGTGCAACAGCTGCATCACCGTGGCTCCGAGTAGGCAACGTAAAAGCCGTCGCTTACACGGACTGGAACCGGAATACAAGGGATACACCGAGTACATCTTGCCAAAAGTCCGTATTATCAGAAGAACGATGGAGACGAAACCAGCAATAAGCCAGCTGCACATCAGACACCCATAGGTGTTCTCTGGAGATGCTGGACAGGACCCCAACAAATGGCTAAAAGGGTTCGACCGAGTTGTCAAGTACAACAGATGGGATCATACGATGTGCTTGGCCAATGTTTATTTCTACTTGGACGGAACAGCCCAGCAATGGTTCAAAAACAACGAAGACAAGTGCAATGACTGGGAGACGTTCCAGGAGGAACTTAAGAAGACGTTTGGAGACCGCCAGCGACAAATCCGCTCGGCGGAAGAACAACTGAAAAACCGGGCCCAACAACATGGTGAGCCGACACAATCGTACATACAGAATGTTTTGGCCCTGTGTAACATAGTCAATCCGAACATCACTGAGGTGGACAAAATCACGCACCTGATGAAGGGAATTGCAGAAGATATGTACCAAGCTCTTCTGATAAAAGACGTTGCTACGACAGAAGAGTTCATCAAGTGGTGCCAGCGTATTGAAGAGATGCAACAAAGGAGGGTTGGGCGCAAGAAGTATGACAGACTCCCAAATGTAGTCCCTATGGCCGTTGTGGAAGACCAGCATGACTTCGCTTCTCTCATACAACAAATCATGAGAGAAGAATTACAACAGTGCATGGAAGCCGGAACTATTAGAACGAGCGAGCATCATATTATGGCCATGGATGTGAGCCCTGTAAGTCACGAGGGAGCCAACGCCGCTGAGGACGAGGTATTTCAAACATTAGCTCCTGTCTGCCCCGCCCTAGACGAGGTCACTCCCTGACGCGCTGCAGCCGTTCACCGTCGCCGTACAGAGGTACCAGCCACTCCCCTAGCCGCCGCACCCAAGAAAACTAAGCAAGGCGACCATCTATGAAGGTGAGGTCGCCGCAGATGAAAATCCTCCATGGACGACAGTCGCTAAGCTGTCAGGAAATCTCATCAATGTCATAATCGATGGCTAACCTGTCCGGGCACTTGTTGATTCAGGAGCCTCTTTTTCTGTATTATCGGATAATTACCGCCGCACTCTAAAGAAGACAATGTTCTGTGATACGGGGGCAACTGTGCTGAAGGTCGCAAATGGAAAGTACGTCCATCCAGCAGGAACTTGTGTCGCAAGAATAACCATCAACAACAGGACGCAGCCGTTTGAATTTGTCGTGTTAACAGAATGTAGTCACAATGTCATCCTCGGATGGGACTTCCTTCAGGCATCCCAAGCTATCATTGACTGTGGAAGATCTGAGCTGCAAATTGAAGAAGTTGTTCCGCCGGATACATGTAATACAGAATTTTCTGAGAAGTTATTCGTCGTTGACAATGTGACGATACCACCGTTGACAATGAGAAGAGTTGCAGTCACAAACACAGATGACTGGTTAAACTGTGAAATTCTTGTTGATAGTAAAAAGTTTATCCGGCTCACAAATGAAATTTACATACTAGCAGCTATCATAAGCATTACCGGTGGTCAAGGAGAGATTTGGATCACAAATTGTCACGAGCAGTCACAACTTATCCCCAAGGGAATGTTTATCGGGACAGCTGAACCAATCCAGCATGGTGAGCTCAACGTCATCAACAAAGACCCATGCTCTGCTATTAGTACAGACAACACACTGGAGGAAACAAATGTGGAACTGCCAATTGGGCCTGGACTGACCAAGGAACAATGCCAGTGGGTGTTAGATATACTACACCAATTTTCGGGTGCATTCACACCTCAGCAGGGGAAAAGTCAGACGAAACGGCCCACGATAAAGCTTCGTATCAATACTGGGGATCATCTGCCAATTAGCCAGCATTCGTATAGAGTGTCGCCAGCTGAAAGACGGATAATTCGGGAGGAAGTGGAGAAGATGTTGCGAGATGACATTATTCAACCTTCGGAGAGTCCTTGGTCGTCTCCGGTGGTCCTCGTAAAGAAGAAGGATGGCACGTGGCGATTCTGTGGCGACTATTGGCGGCTGAACAGAATCGCAAAGAAAGATGTCTACCCATTGCCGTGTATTGACGACACCTTATACTGCTTGAAAGGAGCTACATACTTCTCAACTATGGACATGTAGACAGGTTACTGGAAAATCGAGGTTGACGAAGCTGACAGGGAGAAGACAGCTTTTATTACACCTGATGACCTCTATGAATTTAAAGTAATGCCATTTGGATTATGTAATGCTCCAGCCACATTCGAACGCATGATGGACAACTTGCTTCGACACCTTAAGTAGACGACGTGTCTCTGCTATTTAGATGACATTGTCGTTTTCTCGAAAACATTTGAAGAACATATGAGTTGCCTGTCAACTGTGTTGAAGTGTGTTCAGGCTGCAGGTCTCCGCCTCAATCCAAAGAAGTACCTCTTCATCACCAAATAGATAAAAATCATGGGGCACCTAGTCAACGGAGATGGTGTCTGTTCTGATCCAGATAAAGTAAGGGCAGTCGCAGAATTTCCAACTCCTCAGCACATTCGTGATGTGAGTAGTTTTCTCGGGCTGTGCTCATATTACCGACGTTTCATAAAAGGATTTTGTAACAAGGCATGTCCATTACAAGACCTTCTGCAGGGAGATGCCAAATTTTACTGGGATGAGACAAAGGAAAGAGCTTTCCAGGCACTTAAGGAGGCTCTAACTTCCGCACCAGTGCTAGCCTTGTACGACAAGAACGCAGAAATGGAACTTCACACAGACGCCAGTGGTTATGGGATCGGTGCAGTGCTTGTACAAGTTCAGGAAGGCGCTGAAAAAGTGATAGCCTATGCATAAAGAGTACTCTCAAAGTCCGAGATAAACTACTCTACAACTGAAAAAAAAAAAAAAGTCTCGCAGTTATCTGGGGTATCAACAAGTTCTGGCCGTATTTATTCGGTAAACCATTCACCGTCGTGACAGACCACCATTCTTTGTGTTGGCTGACTAGCTTGAAGGATCCATTAGGTCGACTAGCAAGATGGGCACTAAGACTCCAAGAGTACGATGTCACAGTGGAATTCAAGAACGGGTGCAAATACAAGGTTGCCGACTGCGTTTCGAGGAATCCATTAGTGGAACACAACAGCATTAATGAAATTTCAGCTCTCACTGAATTAGATGACGTTACAGCTGAACAGAGGGAAGACCCAGCACTATTACACATGATAGAGGCCTTGGAGAAAGGAGAACTGACCAATGGAGAGTTACAACTTATAAACGGAACATTGTATAAGAGCAACTACGATCCACTGGGCCCCAAATGGCTACTGGTTGTTCCAGCTCATCTCCAGCCAGCTATTCTCATATATTTCCACAATGCTCCAATATCTGGTCATTTAGGATTCGTGAAGACCCTAGACAGAAACAGACGCAGGTAGTACTGGAAAGGTCTCTACCGATCTGTCAAGCACTATGTGAGTCACTGTAAAGAGTGCCTGCGACGGAAGCATGTGCCGCAGTTACCTCCAGGACATCTCATACCAATTCCGCCGGCAGCAGCTCCATTCCACCTAGTTGGGATTGATCTTTTAGGGAGGTTCCCAAAGTCGACAACCGGTAACTGTTGGATAATAGTCTGCACTGACTACTTCACACGCTACGCTGTCACCAAACCTGTGCCGACTGCAGAAGCTCCAGATATCGCAAAATTCCTTGTAGAAGACATTATTTTGAAGCATGGAGCACCATGTGTCATGATATCTGATCGTGGAAAAGTATTCCAGTCAAAACTAGTATCAGAGGTAATGTCACGGTGCAACATTGTCCACAGAATGACAACTGCATACCATCCTCAGACAAATGGTCTTACGGAACGTTTTAACAAGACGTCCCTGGACGCCCAGGAGAAGGACCGTCAGCGGTATAACGACAAGTACCAACCTGTTTTGTACAGTCCAGGAGATCTGGTATGGATTTTTACCCCTGTACAGAAGGTTGGACTGTCAGAAAAGTTATTGAAGCGATACTTTGGTCCGGATCGTGTCATACACTGCCTATCAGACGTCACATACGAAGTTGAGGATTATGAGCCATCGTCGAAACGTCAAAAACGAAGAGACATTGTTCACGTCCTGCGCATGAAGCCTTACTACGATCCTGAAGAGCAGGTAGAAGACAATGGCTTTTTGTTCAAGGACTTTAAGGATGGTAAAGTTCCTGATGAAACTACGACAGGAACGTCTGTCGTCGATAGTCGCGGAGAAGGGAAGGATTCTCTTGAACTGTCATACAGAGGACCTATGACACGGTCAAGATCCAGGACATTGCAGCTGGCTCCACAGGGATCACAACAGCGGGTTGCTGTTTTTCCAGGAGAGGGAGCAATGCCGCGAGAGACCACGAATACCGACTGCCGGTGTGGCACAGGGGATAGCATCATGGACTGCGGAGCAGAAGTTCGCCGGTTCAATCCCGCCCACCGGCAAAAATTTATTTCTTTGTAATTAACAATTCCAGAAGATTCTACATCTTTCTTATGTTCCCTTGTAAATTCGACTTGTTTCTTATGTTGACTGTTCTCCTGATTTCTGGTAATTTCTGTCTGTGTATAAATAGCAGAGCACTCTGCCTGATAGGCAGTCAGTGCTGGTTGTATGTTGAGTTCTTAATAAACGTGCTTTTAGTATAAGTGCTGTGTTTAGTTGCCTTCGAAGTCAAGCCTGTTTCCATTTCAACGCAACAATATCAGTAGCATTTATCGTATGAGTTAGTAAAAGCCCCCCCTTACTTTTCTAGATAATTACATTGGGTTTTCTTTTTAGCATTCAACTAGCCTCTTAACCATCAACACAGATGATAACAACTGATTACAGTTGTATTTGTCTACGCCTACATTTACATCCATACACCACAAGCCACCAGTGAGTGGTGGAAGGTTCTTTGTGTCACTTCACCATCCTGCTGCAGTCGCATATGGATGATGGGGAAAAATGCCATTAAGCCTCCATGTGGGCCCTAGTCTCTCTTCTTTTAACTTTGTGGTTGTTTCATGAGATATACATTGGAGGAAGTAGTATATTGGTTGACTCTTTGAGAAATGTACGTTCTCTGAAGCCTGTTACCATGATTCAGAATGTGTCTCTTGCAGGATCTGCTACTAGAGTTTTCTATCCATCTCTATGACACTTTCAAGCTTACTACATGAGCCCATAACAAAGCATGCTCCTCTCCATTAGACCTTCTCTGTATCCTATATTAGCCTTGCCTGATGAGCAATACTCAAGTATTAGCTGAACAAGAGTTTTGTAACCTAATTGTTTTGATTACATTTCCTGATGATTCTACCTTTAATATCAGTCTGCTATCTGCCTTACCCACAATTAATTTTATTCAGTCATTGTATTTGAAATTATTCATTATGTTTACTCCCAAATATTTTATGGAAGTAACTGCTTCCAGGGTTTGTGCTGCTAGTGCATAGTTCTATAATAAAGCATCTTTTTTCTGTGTCAATGCAGCACTATACACTTGTGTATGTTGAGGCTCAATTGCCATTCTTTGCACCTTGCGTTGATATGCTGCAGATCATCCTATGTTTTGCTACCTTTTTACAGTGTTGCAAATTCTTGAAGTCAGAGATAAATACTTACACTTTCATGCTTTGGATCAATGATCCTTCTTAAAAATGGAAATCACCTGTAATTTTTTTCCAATCCTTAAGAACACTTAGCTCCTCTAGAGACCTACAGTACACTGCTGCTAGAAAGGGGGGGGGGGGAGGCATTTTCTTCTCATACTCAGTGTAAAATTTAATTGGTATCCATCAGGTCCAGCAAACTATCCTCTGTTGAGTGATTTCAATTGCTTTTCTATCCCTTTTACATTTACTTCATTCAATATCTGGCATTTTGTTGTTCATGTGATGGTTTAGAGGAGGAACTACACTGCAATCTTCCTCTGTGATGCAGCTTTGGAAAAAAAATCATTTAGTATTTCTGTCTTTTGTGTGTCATTCTCTTTTTCAGTGCCATTATGGTCACAGTGTCCTGATATCTGGTTCCAAACCATTTATCGATTTGACATAGGTCCAAAATTTCTTAGGTTTTTCTGCCAAGTCAGTATACAAGATATTGCTCTCAAAATTGTTGAATGACTGTTGCATGGCAGCTCTTACCCTAATTTTGGTATCATGCTACTTTCATTTATCTGTGACACTAAGGTACATTTATATTTGCAGTGGAGTTCTCTTTGCTTTTGTAACAATTTCTGAACTCTGTTGTTGAACCATGGTTGAATCTTTTCCATCTCTCATGATTTGACTTGGTTTTGTACGTATCTAATGTGTCTTGTACAGTGGTCTTGAACTTCACCCACAGAAGGTCAACACTGTCAGTGCTAGAGATGAAACTTTTGTGTTGCATGGTCAGGTTTTTGCTAAACAGAAAGATTGTCTTACCTCTTCATATTTCTACTTACAGCTGTATTAATTTATGCTGTAACGGCCGTATGATCACTTATTATAGCTTAATAGGAGGTTTAGTGAGTATCAATAGAAATATAGGTGCAAAATTTTGTTTAATAGAAGACAACAGATTACTTTGTTCACATTCTGTTGTTTACCAAATGCTTTTTTTTTTCTGTTTTCACAGTGATGATTTGGCATCACTGAATGTTCCTCAGGTTTTAAAAAAGGATAAAAGTTCTTCGTATAAAATGACATGGAAGACATATCTTAATTCACTGGCAATGAAAGAAAATAATTCAGGAATGAAAGAACATAACTCGCAAGGTATGTTTGTGAATGGTTGTCTGTAAATTTTCAGGTGAAAATGGTATACTGTATCAAATGCAAGTTTGACTAATGTGCACCTTTTTATATATTTATTCAAAATTTCAGATGCAAATATGGCGTTGTTTTTATCTGCAAAGCAGAGAACAAATGTATCTGCAATAAAAGTGCTGACCCTCTGTGACAAATATCAGACCTCGTGTATTAAGTCATTCCATCTTACTGAAAGTGGCCTTAGAATGTGGTTCACAGATGCTGCCTCACATTTTGGTGGCATGTTCAGAATTTATGACAGCACTTCTGGTGTTTGTACTGCAGAAGTTGAGGTTCCTGATGATGCAGTTGTTGTAGCGGGAGGCTTTATGGATTATATTGATGCCATTTTATCCTCAAACAAATTATCAATGTTCTTAGGAAACATTTCACGGGATGCCTTCATCAACAAGGTAAGTTTTTAGTCAAAAATCTGGTACTCCAATTTATATGACAATGCTGTTTGCCTAGTTAAAAATTCTCATTCATGGCACATTTTACTAGGGTTGGGTCAGAGTGGTTTGGCCCAATACATTATTTGCCAAATCTAGGACACTGGCTTCAGATTCCAAATTCGATGCATAATGACCGAATACTACCGAAAATGTTACATGGAAACCTTCAGTTACAAATGTTGTGTTTACGTTGCATAACAGTGTGCTTTCGTTTGCATTATTTACTTTATTTTCCATAAATTTGCTGAAAGACATGACATTATAAAACAAAACAATCTCACTTTGAATTTATTCAAGTGAAACTACTATGAAACTAGCAGTTAAGTGGCTATTGTCAAAACAGTCACCGCGGCGGATTGGCTGAGCACATTGAGGTGCTGTGTTTCATTGCGCAAGGCCGCTCCCTGGTGGGGGCTGGAATCCTCCCCTTGGGCATGGATGTTTGTGCCGTCTTTAGGTAGTTCATAAGTAGTTTGTAAGTTTAGGGACTGATGACCCCGCTGTTAAGTCCCATAAGCTTAACAAACATTTGAACATTTTGAAAGCAATCTACCGTATTTAGCCAACTCTAAGCTGTACTGTTGTTTTTTTTCCTCCAGTTTTTGGAGTACAAAAAAAAAAAAAAAAAATAAATAAATAAATAAATAAAATAAATAAATAAATAAATAAAATAAAATAAAAACCACCTGCAGTTTAAATTGAGTACAAACTGAATGAAGTTCTGAAAAATTTGCATTAGGAGCCGCCACAAGTAACTTTTCCTGTCTAATATAAGCAGTACTACACAGGCTTGCTTTGCAGGTGGAAATATAAATACTGATACTAAAACTTTTGCACCTATAAAAATAAAAAAAGGATGATGAGTGTAATTTCCTTTTTATTTTCAATTATTGAACTTTAATGCACCATCCAGCAAGGGAAATAGAACTTTAGTATTGCAGCCTTTCAAATATTAGTAGCAACAAAAATAAATTTCCTTGTGTAAATACCAACAATACCTAAGGCTTTAGGATTCTTGTGCAAATTGCCTCATTTAGATTTCACATACTGTTTTGTCAAATTTTGTGAAGTGCTGGGGTATGTGAACCATAATGAAGAACTAGATTTCAAGAAGAAAGTTATTTATTATATGGAAAGAAAAGTTGTAATCATGCTCCATCCATGCGGGATAACATCAGTTGAGCAACCACTTGACGTTTGTTTCAATAAATTGTTTAAGGTCAAGTTAAACACATGTACACTGACTGCCTCTCGGAAAGTGACAGACAACTGACACCAATGAGTCATGTAAAATGTGCAAGTGTGCCAATGGAATGATGATACAAGGAAGTGGGTTCCAAATCAGATTGTGTAATAGGCATTTAAAAATGTTCGATATCGAATGCACCAGACTGTACAATTGATGATGCCCTGTAGTACGAAGGAACTGAATAACAAGAAATGAAGTGATAGTGATTCAGAATTACCGTACTGGTATCTAATTGCTGTTATAAACATTTCGTAAAACTTGTATTATAAGTATAATAAAATTGTTTTATATTTCCGCCTTTAGTTTCAAAGTTATTTCCGTTCTTATATAGTAAGTGTTTAGTGTTGCTACAATAGCTGTACATCTGAAGTCTTATGTAAAAGCTTCTACATATAGCCGACTGGCAAGCCTGTGTTGCGTCAATATGCCTGACGCTACAACCACTGCCTTTGTGCTACAAATTACGTGTTTTTCTATTAGGGGCAAGGGATTGTTCCTATGAATCATGATTTGTAAATTCCACACTCTCTTCAACATAAGAATAATAGCAAAGTAAATATTACGCCATTCCGTGTTAACTGTTACCACATTTAAATTCCGTCCGCCTAACAAACCCGAACACAGTAGAATATACTTATCACACTAATCTTTATATTTGTATTATTCTTATGCTGAATGGGAATAGTTAGAAATGAAGTATGTCAATGGACTTACTACGATTTTTAAATTTTCTATGATTATAAATTCTGTGCGGTTAAGTTACACGACCTTAAATGTAAGAAAGAATAGATCAACTGACAAAATACCATTGCTTAAACCTCTGGAAAGCGAAATCTGCACGTTAAATACTTTCCACAGTTCTGAAATGTCTTCGTGGCAATAATAAGTACACCCACGTTGAATAAATGTGGATTTTTCTGTGTCTTAATATCCTGTCCTTCACTCATGGAATGCCTGATATGTCTCTATAAAATTATTTAACATTTACACATCCTATTTTTTTTTTTTAAGAATCTATTTTCCCAACTTCCAAAATATCTACTCATCTTTTCAGGATTTATTTTTGACTCTTCCATTTTTGAAAAAAGAAAAAAATGTGTAATCCTTTCTTTTATAGGACTTCATTATGCAATTATTTTTTATTTCATCAAAATGAAAGAGTTTGTAATAGAGTGAAGAAAGTTCCTTATTATCTTTTAGAGCATTTAAACAACTTATATCTCAAAATGTTTCATGCAAATTTCTTATAAGGGGAGGGGGTATTAAAAATGCTTAAGTTTTAAAATAGAAATAGAAATGAAATTTTAATTTATTAAATTTTCCTGTAATATTGTCATTTGGGATCCATCCCAGAAGGCTTTATCATTATCACTGGCTGTGATATATTAATATTATATTTTTTTTAAATACATGTAATTGAGTTGACAGATTATTTGGGTTCAAGATTTGGAACATTCAATTTGGGTTTGGAATTCGCCACATATTTGATTTAAGATTCGGTATTCGGATTCAATTAGGTAAAATTGGGATTCGACCCATCCTTACATTTTATACTTGCACTCTTCATCTACCATCTCTTCAGGCAGATGCAACTCCAAATTGACACTACAAATTTTTTTACACATGTCATTTTGTAAAAATTCAACTCTAATATAGAAAAATGTGTGATTAGTACTTAGACTTTTGTGGTGTTTCTATGATTTCTGATTTGGCCTCATTGTATGGCATAATTGTAACTATTTTTTCCTTACATTAAACATCTTTTGATGGTATTGGCCATGTGTAGTATTTAGTTAACAAAAGATAAATATATAATAACATCGGACATTCTTGGAGGGACAGATAAGAAAAATAAGTGAAGAGAAGGCAACAATTCACTTCCAGCTAACTGTTATGTGACTGATAGAAACACATTGTAGAGAACAGCATTCATAATAGTTTTTGAGTGTTTGCACTTTCTCTAGCAAAAGTGCAGCTGTGTGAAAATGTGCTGGATGCTTTTTCTAGAGAAAGAGCAAGAGCTCAAAAGCCAGTGTGAATATTGTTTTCTGCTACATGTTTATATTCATTACATGGTTGAGTGGTTGCCATTTATTTGTTTTATATTATTCTTCATCCCTACAGGTGTTTTTACCTACTTAACAGTTTCCTTCCATTCTGTTCTTTTGTTCACTTACTTTCTCCATCATCTGATTCCCAGGGCTCTGATGGTTTATTCCATTTTATCCACACATCATTGTTATTGTTGTGTCTTTCATCCTTAATATATGTCTCATCCAGGCTATTCTTTTATTTTGAACACTTTGGTTTCCTTGGAGCTGTTAATACACATTGTGGCTACTGTTTGGATGTGTTTATGTGCATTTTTGGTCCTTTTGTCAAGTGTTTTGGACAAGTTTATACATGCTGACCTTCTCACTGCTGAAGAGTCACTTCCATGCCTTGAATATTAAAATAGTTTTGAGTTTGTATCACGCAGCCTACATGAATCTTTGCAAGCAATCTTTTGTAAAAATATGCATATGATTATCTTGAGCTATTTATGAAATGTGACAGTTTTCATGACTGCATGATGATCAATTCATGTGGATGGAATTGAAACCAACGTATGTTGGATATAAATTGTTGTATCTCAAGAATGAAAAGAGATTTTGATCTGGCATCAAATTTAAATATGGAATTGAAACCAACGTATGTTGGATATAAATTGTTGTATCTCAAGAATGAAAAGAGATTTTGATCTGGCATCAAATTTAAATAAAATTCTGATATTTTCCTTCATTTCACACTAAATATAACAAATAACTAAAAGAAATTCATTCGTTTATCATGTGAAGATGTCAACTGTAAGATTAGAAAAAAATCAAATTTTGCTGAATAGGTTTCTTAAAATTGGTCCATTTTCTTGCAGAAGGAACTCTGTCCCTCAGCACAGGCTAGCAGTACAATGATGACTCAACTGTGCTCAGCACAGAAACTCAGAGAGCACCTCTCTAGCAGCAAAAGCATTAACTAGCCATGCAATCTCCTTCTGTGGGATAATCAAATTCACAGTTTGTCCTTGCTCTCTAAATATCATTTGTTTTGTGTATTAAACATATAGGACTGGTGTCATCAACCATGACATTGCAGGTATTTTTTTGTGTTGCTCACCAAATGCAGCACATAACCATTAATAGCTGAAGATGGTTGATATAGTCGTAAATCAGGCATTATTGGGCCATAAAATGTGACTGTGCACAACATTTAATGAGGTATCAAACCATTATAAGCTCACCAGACAAAAAGTTACCAACCTTCTAGAGAAATCATTACAGGTTTCATTTAATACAAAGTAATTTCACCCCTGGACATTCTAACCAACTCTATTTAATTAGGAAACGAGTCCAAAAGGTTTTTACATACTTAGTGACCAGGTTAAGCCACTCACTGAGGATATGCTTCCCCAATTCCAGCTAACTGCAGGGATACTTATCTGCTGCTTCAATGTGTCCCATGTTCCACAGGTTTGTTATGGGTTTCAGGCCAATCAAAGTGTAATTGTGTGAAAGGCTGTTAGAAAAACTGTCACATATTCTTCCAGACCTATGAATTTGCTTATCTTGAAAAATATAGATATCGATAGTATACTTATCATGCAGATGTTGACTGGAAGGCAACACCTGATCATTCATAATCTTTAAATAAAGTGGTTCATATTTATGGTCACCTCAAGTAAGTGGAACAAATTTCTGATAAGAAAAACAACCCCAAAACATCAGAGACACACCTCTGATGTGGAGCTGACTTTGCACACATTCAGAATGAAGTATTTCATTTAGACTTCTGTGATTTATCAGACCTTATAATGTTTCACCAGTCAGCTACCATCCATGTTTGATGACTTTTAGTCCATTGAAGATATGCATCATTATGTGCTTGTGTCAGTAATGGCCTATTACAAGGTGACCGACTCTAAATGTTCATTGCATGCACTACTCATCACAGTATTTTCTCACTTGCTTGCTGTGATTGACCTTCATTGACAGCCTGTAGCCTATTTCAAAAGCAGATTTCCTGGGCCATCACATCCCATTCTGATATTGCTGAGCCCTCCAAAAAATCATTCGTGATTGCACATCTTGTCACTCATTACTATCCTGGTTATAGACAAGGAAGGCTATGACTTTCTAAAATCACATTTTGAAATGAGATCTATTCTGACATTCAGCCCACCACACCTAGCATAGCTTTTTGCCACCCCATTGCTCCCAATCTGCAAAATAACCTGGTCAGACCACATGCTCCCTCAGCGCCTATTTTCCTGCCCTGTGTGCCCTATCCTTGTGACTGTAAAATCTTCCTTATGCAGCCTCCTACCACCACATATACTAGCTCTGTAAATGGCAAAACATTTATATCAAAGGGAGAGCCAGCTGTGAAATGACACATGGTATATAGTGTACCAGCTGTTATGTGAATACTGTTTGATCATTTTCATTGTTACAACTACTACAAAGTTATCAGCCAGACATTGGCATAGACAGAGGGTGTATAAACATGTCATCTGGATTCTTCTTTCTGATACTAGATTCTCAGACCTCTGCTGGTGGGAATTGACATTCCAACATGTACTTGGTTTTTGTCACCCATCTGGCCTAAATTAATGTTAATGATTTTTTTGGTCATGGCATTTCTTTGACTAATTATATCTTTTCAGTAACTATTTCTTTTCAGTGACATCTTCTTTTCAGTGAATGTCTCTGTCCTTCACTTCCTTTTAGTTTTCTGTTTCTTTTATTCATACCTCTCTATTCCTTCTTGCCCCTCTCTCCTTGTATTAATTTGTGTAGTATGTTTTCTCAATAATCTGTGTCTTACTTATTGCTTTTTGTCCCATATTTTTGACAGAAGTTTTCAAATTTCTTCCTTTGCGGTGCTTAACCATCAGTTATTCCTTCTCGTCCAGTTGGGTAAGTCTCTCCTAACCCTGTCTTCTGGGCAACGTTTCCTTAAAGTTCTCGATTTCACAAAACTTGCAAGTTTGTTTTCTTCATCTCCCTTCCCTTCCCTCCCCTGTTATGTGTAGATTCTGACTAGTTTTCAGTTTGTAGTATTAATTGACACTTTTCTTACCCTCTCGTGCTTCCTTCAAAGGAAGAAACTTATGGTCTTACAGTTCTTTTGGTGTTACTGTGAGCTTGTATTCCAAATTTCCTCATTAACTGAAGATATTTTTAATGTTTTTTATTTGCACTATTTCCAGTATCTATATTGGTCATTTTGTTTAATTTGTTTCTGCATAAGTTTCATAATTAAGGAGAAATCACAGTGAACACTTTTTAAATGGCTACAGGGGGAAGTTAAAATGAAGTACTACTGTGAATCGGTGTTATCAGGCATTGGTAACTGTGCTATTGAGTTCTATAAATGATGGTGAAAGAGTGTTAGTAACTTAACTGTACTTTTTTAAAAAATTTTAAATTTTGTATATCAACTGTTTTTTTCCCCTTCCTTTTTTTCTTTCATTAGTTTCATATAAGAAACACTCATTTTACTTTTGAAATCACCTGTCTCAGATAATGCAGTGTATGGACACTGAAACAGTCAGCCAGCTGCTGCAAGGTGAAGAATGGAAAGATTTGACTGTACCACTACCTGCTCTTTCTGAAAGTCTGAAACAGCATCAGATGGATGTTGCTCGTTTGGCTTTTGGTTTGCACTCCCAAGGTTTGAATTTTTTGAAATTGAGTAATTTTGTCAGTTTCATGAAAAAGAAATCATAAGATACACTATTACTGATTTTGTTCATTTTTAAAAAAATCTGGTTTTAACATAGGTGTAAGTGCTTCTTTGATCCTTAATATATTTTAGTGGGTTTATGTTTTGTTAATGTGTCCTTTGTTATTGTTTACAGCATTCAAGAACACATTTTATGAAAATCCATCAGATGGAAACTTCTTGAAAATACTGAACAACTCGACAAAGAATATGAATGATTTATTTCATGTTGTTGAATGTGCCGTTGAGGAAAACTTAAGAAATGTAGCTTTTACTTCTAACTTAATTTTACTTTCTTTGAACCATGCATATGAACTTTTACAGTTTTTACACAATAAAATCTATGGTGAAAGAAGAAACAGTGAAGTCTCAGCTTTCATAGACAAACGTGATTTAAAACACATTGTCACAGAAATAATGGCACATGTCATAATGCTACGATCCTGTCTCAGCAGATACCCAAAGGAGCAAATGACTACCACGAATGATTACCAACCACTTGATAGTTTGTCAGAGGATTCAAAGATATTGTGGAACTCATGGACTTCTATGGATGATGAAAATATTGTACTCGATTCAGTTTCTAAAAATGTTGTACCCCTGGCCCAAACATACTTGATTAAAGAACGAAAATGGAAACCTCAAGGTTTAATGAATACTATGAGGAACATAGTTAATACAAGACTACAAGAACTCTTAAGAGACAAAGATATTATGCAGTCAAAAATGCTTCTGACTAATGTGGTATGTATATAAACTAATCATCTGGCTGAGTAAGAACTGCTTAATGAACCTAGTGATTTTTTCCTGTAAAAAAACTGTTTTGTTAAACAATAGCAAGCTTCCTGAACTGACTTATTATAATTTGGTAATCCATAAACATGAAACAGCTGTTGGGAAAAGGTACTTCTTTGTCTTTAGTGATGTCATTTCTGTATGGGCTAATATCATATGTGCTTATGGCCTTCTGTTGTTTAACACTGTTTTCTCAATATTTGACTGTATCCAAAACTAAAACTTTTGTGTTAAATCCATAGCTTCAAGTAACTCTTACACACAAACCAGAGAAATGCTCTGTAGCTGTATGAAAGCCTAAATACATCATACTGTGCAGATTCATTGGTAACTTAACTATCGAAGCCCAGATAATAGATTTAACTTCATCTTTATAATGGCATCACTGTAATCTTAGTATGTAATATCAACAAACTACCAAGAGTCCTTCCAATCTCATTTTCATAACTGCCAAAGGTTCACTGACTGGAAATATCCTTCAAATGGTTCATGAAGACATCACATATACTTTTCTCCATATACTCTACACAAGCTCACTAACAACCCACAGACGACATATAACATTATATATCTATGTTGGTCATTACTCTGGAATTCACACTTAGTATTTGCAGAGTAATTGTATTACCTCTTTCAGATTATTGTTCCACTTTTTAATAGCATGTGGAAACCACGAACACCCAAATTCTTCTAAATAAGGTCTTATTTCTGTTATTTTATTACAACTCACCTTGTTCTTATTTTATTACAGTTAATCTTCTATCCTCCAAAAGTTTTTGAGTAATGCCACCTTCCCATACACTATCTCATCAGCAATCAGATACATATTGCTGTCCACCCTGGCATGTGTAGATATGGAATAGTAGTGATCATATCAGACTTCTCTGGTGGAACTCATGACAATATCCCTTTGTCTGATGGACATTCACCGTCAATAATGTAGAACAGGGTTTTGCTACATTAGATGCCTTTTGAGTTACTCACTTATCTGGGATCTTGTCCCATGTGCTCTTATCTTCAATAACAGTCTGCAGTAGGCTACCATGTCAAATGCTTTGCAAAAATTTAGGACTATGGAATTTGCCTATTTCCTTCTTTCATGGTTTGCTGGATATCATGTGACAAAACACAATCTGAGTTTCACAAACAATACATTCTAAAACCATGCTGATACATGGACAGAACTTTTTTTGTCTCAAAAAAGCTTCACGTCTTTTGACTGATAATCAGAAAATATATTCTTTGAAATTGAGAATATATTCAAGAATTCTACAGCCAGCTGAAATTAAGTGTGTAGACATTTTGTAGGTTTCTTCTTTTACACTTATTATATACATGACTTTTACCAATCACTTGGGGCTTTATACTGGGAAAGAGATTCACAATAAATGCAAGTTAAGTTAGTGATACAATATCCTCTTGAAAACTGAATTGGAATTTTATCCTGACATGGTGAACTCCTCCAGTTCTTGCTCTGCACCAGTGATACCAATTACTGTGTCTTGCATATTGGAGTTAGTGGGATGGTCAGATGACAATCTCCATGAAACAATCTCGGACTTCTTGCCACATCAGTTCTTGATAAAACCTCAAGTTTCCGACAACTGTACCCATTGCCTTTATCAGGAGCAACTGACTGTATATGCTGGTGCTGTGATAGCCTTAAATAGTCCATGAACTGTTACCAACTGGTCAGCTTCTGTTGTGCCAGCAGTTACTTAATGTTGTCTCATATGGTGTTAGCATCTGCACTGGTGGTACCACCACCCCCATAATATCAAGGACACTGTATGAACTGTCTCTGTTACTTCTCTATATTGAGCTCTCACTTTGCTGCATCAGTATGACTACATTTAAACTTGTCCTTTCACATTTCTATTTCCACAGTCTCTTTAATTACAGAATCCTACAGTGCTCAAAACAATTTGGAAATCAGGTGAGATTTCAAACACAGTATACTAATGGTAACATGTTTTATACAGATATTGGTTACATTTGTAATTTGTGTGTGATACAGTACAATATTTTCCTTCACTTCAGGTTCACATTGTGTTTACTTAGAGCGAGGCACCATGATACTACCATAATAGTGAAAAAGTAATTCTCGTTGCCATCTAATACAGTGTGTAAACGTTGGGTGGTCAGTACAGTTGTAAACCTGCTGGGCATGGACAGTATGAGGGTATTAAACAGCTAATGAGAGATATTTGGCCATTTTTCCATGAGTGCAATATGCACTCTTTCCTTCTCCATCTCAACAGTCAACTGAATGTTCAGGTGTATACTGTTCATGTATTCCACAAACTACCCAAGAGCTTGCACTCCATATGGTAACACCATGACAATATCGCCAACATAAAAAAAACAAAGACTTACAAAGGGGAGCTGATGCTACAAAAAGACCAAATATGTTCTATACAACACTGTCAACACAAAAAACCACTTCGTTTGATTCTCTTATGTGAAATATTTCTTATATGCAAAATTTAAAACTCGGGCTGTCCTTTCACTGTCTTCTGTTGCTGCACCAGATGTATCAACAAGTGTTTGGGTAGAAGCCATTTGGTTTGCTTGCCTACTTACTGTCAATTTGCAGAAATTGTGTTCTTTGTTTCTTTCTGGCCAAAAATAACAATGCAGTTACACAGCTGATCAATGATTCATAGGTACAAAATTTGATTAGAACCCTCAAGATCCTATGTTGGTCATTCTCATTAATTGGTGTGAATAATGATTCTTGTGCAACTGAAATAAATAACCAGTTGTGTTTCATAATAATGCTATTTTGTATACCTATTCTGGTTTGGTTGAATAGACCATTTTCTTCTTGGTATTTCATAACTTTTAACACAGTATGTGTTCCAAAATCCTACTACAAATCAGTGTAATAATAAGGATTCATAAATCAGCAAATTACCTTTCTTGTGATGCCTGTGCAATCTTTAGGTACCAGAAATTTTGTCTACAAGTCTATGTGTAAGATTGCTGGAAATGGAGTGTAGCTATTTCAGCAATATTCTCCAAAAGGAACCTAATCGATATACTATCCATATGGGACATTAAACCCTAATTATCCTTCCTCCCTTCCTTCCATCTGGACTGGAAGACTTGTCTTTATTAAATGTCTTGTGGTGACTTGCTTCTTGGAGTACTTACTTATACTATCGTGCTGGAATTTTAGAAAATTTGTTTACTAACGTCTCTTGATGACACTGCCACTGCTAACATTGCTGTTGCTCTTGGTTCTTGTGGGAAAAAATCCACTTCAGTTGTACATAGACTGCCAAATTTTAATATGTTACATTCCCAACACGTGAACAAATAAGTGCAAACATGCAGAAGAGGGAGGGGGGTGTGGTAATGCAAACACTAGGAGACTCCAGAAAAACAAATTGAAAGAGATGACTCACATTATCAACTATGTCATAGACTGTGGAATTCAGGTAGTTAGTGTAGGTCCTGTATCAACAGTGTGTTGCCCAGTTCTAGGAAGAAAAAAAAAGGAGAAGAGGGCCCTGTAGAGAACAGTGGACCAAAATAAACAACAGGTTGAATGGGGGGAGGAAAATAAACCCAAATCGTTACACACAGTATCTGCCTCAAGTAATCACAATCTCTGGATACTAAAAACAACTGAGCCGATAGCCTGGCTGAAGGTCACAACTGTGCAGTGGAGCAGGGGCAAAGGTTGGACACAGAAGTAATAAATGTGTTGTCAACGTAAATATAAAAGTGAGATCCGATTGATTCTAGCACCTATGGCTGGCAAGTAAAAGGTTGGTAGATATGTAAAATATGCCCTTTTTACTTATCAATCAATCATTTCACTAGGTTACCATTTTTATGGGTCAAATCATGTTTTGTAAGTGCGCAGTTCAGTCAATCCTTACTTTTATTTTCCATTTACAACATTATTATTCTGCACACACCACGTGCCCCAATGCGCTTTCGTGGCCTCCAGTTAAGCTGTCAGCTCAGTCCTTGCTAGTATCCAGAGAGTGTGATTAGTTGAGTCAGATACTGAGAGTACAATCATTTGATTTCATTTCTGTTCTCAAATTCATTGCATTGATGTATTTTGGTCCACTGTTCTCTATCAGACTCTCTTCTTCTTTTAGAAATGGATGACTGATCTGAATCGCATAGTCTATGCCATAATGTGAGTCACCTCTATAATTTGTGTAGCAAGAGTCTAAAGTGTTTGTATTATTTTTATACCCCTATCTCTCCTTTATGTTTTCAGTTATTTGTTAGTCTGAATATGGGGCTGTAATGTCCTGAAACTGCTACTAAAAAGTCCATATTCAGCTGAAGTGACTTTTCTCCAAGAGAACTATGCCTCTCATTTGAGAATGTCCTGATAACCAAATCTTTTTACCATTGTTATTGTGCAGTGCAGATATTCATTGTGGCTTGCCAGTAGTAGCCTATGCTTTGCATGTGACCAGAAACTGTTTATTCTAATAATTTCAAGACAGAGTTTCAGTGTGGAAACTATTAAAAGAATGTTGCCTAGAGGTCTGTGCCAAGTTTCAGATCTGAAAACTATTGTAGAGGTATTGTGTTCTTTAAAATGTGGCATGTGTTTTTTTCTTTGCTTCCACTACAGTGTTTTAATGTGTTTTTTGTGCTCCATCACCTATGAAGTTACTTGGTATAAAACTCTCTATTGCCATTAGCATTACTTCATCAAATTTAAGCTAGATTTGGTTGACTCTTAAATATTAATAAAAGAATTGAGAATCTCTTTTAGGAAGATGTCAAATGGATTTTTATGTGCTTTACTAAAGCAGTATTATTATTATTATTATTATTATTATTATTTCATGTTACAGTATTCATTGTTGCTACATCAACCTTGCAGTAACTCAGGACTGTATCAGCTATGATGTTCACTGTTTGTTAAAGACCATTTGCTACAAAGAAATTAAGAATGTTATCATAACCATTTATGGGCTCTGTTCAACACAATTTTTGGAGAAAGCATATAGTAAAATTTGGACAGTAAATTTCCACTAACCAACATATTAGTGGAAGATACCTCTATTCACCAACTGTAAACCAAGGACATTTACAAAATTTTCTTACAACCTTACAGAAACTGTATCATCAGAGTTGGAAGATATGTGAAAGTACCTGATTATTAATTCATTCTAGTAGTTGAGTATAAACCTCTACCATATTAACTAACAGTAACTACAGCTATCTATTTCAGTTTTTGACAGCAGCTTTGAACTTTTTGATTGTAGCTCACACCCAAACACACAATTTGTAATCTTTTTCCCACCCTAAATATGAAATAAATCTTCACAACACAGATGCAAGACTTCAAATATTAAACTGCAGAAGAACAAAGGCTAATCTATAAAAGAAACACACTCTTACTGAGAAGCCTATGTTGGCACCCCAGACCGGTAATGAGGTCACAGCCAAACAGCTGGTCTTTGAACTGCATCATCTGTGACATCAGCCTGACATCAAGCAATCATAACAGCTGACCAGCCTGGTTAAGAGATCACACCATGACTTGGTCTTTGCCTTCATTGCAGATGGATAAGATTGACACTGACGTACCAACACTTCTGCAGCTGTAAGCACCATATGGGGCATCTAAATGTCTTCCCAGTTGAGTTTTTTTTATTGATGACCATGGCAGAGCAATCTATGGCCCGTTGTGTTCTAGCCACTGGCACTAGTCTATAAGCATGCAATTCTGCCATCGCTGAGCCACAAAGATGAGACCTCTGCCTATTCATCCAGACAACTCCATGCAAAACACCTCCACTCCCATCCCTCACTCTCCAGCTGCCCACCAGCATTCCTGACCTCAACCCAGGGAACCAGCATTGCCAACTGCTGCAGCAGCAGTGCAACCTTCCACTGCTCCTGCCTGCGTGATATGCAGGGTGCATGGTGACAGAGTCATTTCAAGTGGTTCTAGTCCTGACATATGATGGGAAAGTTGATTGTGATGTCTGGATCACAAGTCATCCTCCATGCAGACCTAGTGACAATCACAGGAATCTGTTAAGGGTAATGCCCAAACCCACATGCCCACATCAGGCAGCCATTCCTGGATGGAAAATGGTCAGCTGTGGTCCATCTTGATGTTTCAGTGTACAGAAAATGCAAAAGCATCCGAATCTGGCATCTGTGGAGGATTTCCATCGGCTCTTCTCACCAAATGGCGTGAATCAACACAAAGATAGAAATTGATCCAAAACAGTGTTGGAGGATGACTGAAGAACATTTTTTTAATCTGGGTTTTGAACATTTAACTGAACTTTTACAGTTCTCCATTGTACTGTGGGTGGAACAAGAGTGCCAAAATGTGTTTAATACCTTGAAGAGCGCAAAATGAACTAAATTTAGTGAAGAAAATTATGGACCATTATTAGTCACCAATGTCATGGTGAAACCTTGGATATCTGCAAAACATAGTTATTCATCCTGATCAAATCCCAGGTCTGGGCCAGTTGGGGGAGCAACAGACAAACCATTGCGGGGGACGTCGGTCCCCACCGCAGCGCCGGAGAAACAACAGCCTTCTCCGGCTCCTCTCGCCCGGAAGAGGTCCCACGGGACACTCCCTTCTGAGGCTTCTCTTCATGGGAAAGTGGATCCAAGCAAATGGCTGAAGGATCCCGCGGCTGCTGATCGAGGGGCCTCCACCTCTTCGTCGGCAGCTGCAGCCCCTGTTGAGAAGCCCTCACGGCCCTTCACACCCAAGGGCCAGCGAGAGGCTAAAAGGAAAGAAAAGAAGAAAAAGGATTCTTTGGTGGCTTCCAAGCCACCCACACCCACATCCTCTGCTTCAGAGGATGAAGTCGAGATCCTCGCCTCCGCTGAGGATCTCGCACTTCTTGATTCGCCCGAACGTAGGAACTCTGCACATCCAGAATCACCTATGGTCTTAGATTCTGTAGATCCTGACCATAAGGCGGCAGATGTTCCTATGGAATGATCTTCTTTCCTTTCTTTTATTTTATGGCTTTACAGCGAGTAGAAAGAGTTATTCTCCAGTGGAATTGCGGCGGCTTCTTTAATCGCCTGGCCGAGCTGCACCAATTACTGTGGCACTACCCTGCACTTTGTATTGCCCTATAGGAGACATGGTTTCCAGCACAGCGCACCCCTGCCCTCCGTGGGTATCGGGGTTACTACCGCAACAGGACCCTTTATGACAGGGTGTCTGGCGGTGTCTGCCTGTATGTCCTGGACACTGTACCCAGTGCCCCAGTGCCACTCAACACCACTCTTGAGGCAGTAGCTGTCAGAATACGGGCAACGCAGGAATTCACCATCTGCAGCTTGTACCTTCCTCCGGATGAGGCTGTGTCTCTCAACACCCTTACTGCTCTGGTCTCCCAACTTCCCCCACCATTCCTCCTTTTGGGGGACTTCAACGCCCACAACCCTCTGTGGGGTGGACTCCAGACCACAGGCCGCGGTAGGGATGTTGAGACATTAGTGGCGCAACAAGACCTTTGCCTCCTGAATACAGGTGCCCCCACGCATTTTAGCGTGGCACAAGGCACGTATTCAGCGATAGACCTCTCCGTCTGCAGCCCCAGCCTTCGACCACACTTCGGTTGGCGTGTGTATGAGGACCTGTGTGGCAGCGACCACTACCCAATCTTTGTGTCGCTCCAGCAGTACCAAGCTGCAGACAGCTTGCCCCGTTGGTGTCTCCGTAGGGCTGACTGGCCAGTCTATACTTCAACCGCTGTCATCGCTGCACCACTTCCAGATGACATTGACAATGCAGTCCAGCAGGTGACTGACAGTATTGTCATGGCCGCTGAGGTAGCAGTTCCACAAACCACCGGTTCCACTAGGCGTAGGTCCGTGCCTTGGTGGACACCGGAGATTGCTGAGGCTATCCGGGACCGTCGGTGAGCGCTTCAGCGCCATCGACGCCACCCATCCGTGGAGAATTTGGTGGCCTTTAAACGGCTCCGTGCGCGTGCTCGACGACTCGTGCAACAGAGCAAGCAGGATTCCTGGGAGCGGTATGTAGCCAGTATCGGCTCCCGCACCTCCCTGACGCAGGTATGGACGCAAGTCCGACGCGTCTTTGGATACCGCCCGCCGACAGGAATCCCATCCCTCACCATCCAGGGTGTGCTCAGCACGCTCCCGCCAGCGATCGCCGAGAACATGGCAGACCACTACGCACAATGCTCTGCGACTGCCACGTACAGTGCCGACTTCCGCTCCCTCAAAGAGCGGACCGAGCGGAAACAGTTATCTTTCCGCACTCGTCGTCGGGAAGTATACAACAACCCGTTTACCGAGTGGGAGTTCCAAACTGCCCTTGCTGCGTGTCCTGATACAACTCCAGGACCTGATAGGATTCACGGCCAATTTCTCCGACACCTTTCACCAGAGTTTCAATGCCGCATCCTCGCCCTGTTTAACCATCTATGGGCAGAGGGCACTTTCCCATCGCAGTGGCGGGAAAGCATTTTCATCCCGGTGCTGAAACCTGGTGCAGATCCCCAGGTGGCTGACAATTACCGTCCGATCAGCCTCACCAACGTTCTCTGCAAGCTCTTCGAACGTATGGTGAGTCGGCGGCTTATGTGGATCCTTGAAGAGCGTGGACTCCTTGCTCCACAACAAGGGGGCTTTCGCCAGGGCCATTCTACCATTGACAACCTCGTGTCACTGGAGTCGGCCATTCGCACGGCGTTTTCTAGGCGTGAGCATTTGGTAGCTGTATTTTTTGATCTATGAAAGGCGTATGACACCACCTGGCGCCACCATATTTTAACTACTCTTCATGACTGGGGCTTACGGGGTGCCCTTCCTATTTTTATTTGCAATTTCCTCTCCCACCGCTCGTTTCGGGTGAGGGTTGGGGCATCTTTTAGCTCCCCCCGTATTCAAGAGAACGGTGTTCCACAGGGCTCTGTCCTCAGTGTCCCGTTGTTTTTAGTTGCAATTAACGGTCTTGCTGCGGCTGTGGGGTCATCGGTCAGTTGCTCCCTGTTCGCCGACGACTTCTGCCTGTATATCAGCTTCGTTAGCATCGGCGTAGCTGAACGACGGCTGCAGGGTGCCATCCGAAAGGCCCACTCATGGGCCTCTACTCACGGATTTCAGTTCTCCGCGCAGAAAACCCGCGTGATGCACTTCTGTCGCCATCAGGTAGTTCACCCTGACCCAGAGCTCTACTTGGGTGGTGAACTACTTCAGGTCCAGGAAACACATCGCTTCCTGGGCATGGTCTTCGATGCCCGGCTGACGTGGGTGCCACACCTACGCCAGTTGCGACAACAGTGTTGGCGGCATTTAAATATTCTTAGATGCCTCAGCCATACTGGATGGGGAGCAGCACGTTCCACCCTTCTTCAGCTCTACAAGTCACTTATTCTGTCTCGGCTTGATTACGGGAGCTTGGTTTATGACTCGGCAGCCCCTTCTGCCTTGCGAGTCCTAGACCCCGTCCACCACACAGGTGTACGTCTCGCAACAGGGGCTTTTCGCACCAGTCCCGTAACGAGCCTCCTAGCTGAAGCTGGTATTCCCCCTCTGCGGTATCGCCCGCAACGGCTGTTGGTGAGCTACGTTGCCCGGGTTCATGCTTCACCCCGCCATCCGAACCACAGGCTTCTCTTCCCACTTTCTGCACTCCCTTCCCCACGGCGTCGGCCCAGGTCGGGTCTCCCGATTGCAGTCCTTGTCCGTTCCCTTCTCTCCTCACTTGATTCCTTACCGCTTCCTCTACCTTACCATTACTCCCTCCGTATCCCCCCCTGGAAAATTCCTCGCCTGGAGCTTTGGCTGGACTTGTCCCGGGATTCGAAAGCCTCGATTTCACCACTGCTTCTCCGTCGCCGGTTCCATGCACTGCTTGATTCGTTTCACGGAGCAAACATCATCTACACGGATGGTTCTTTGGCCGAAGGCCATGCTGGATATGCCTTTATCCATGGTGACCACATCGAACAACGGTCATTGCCTTTTGGAAGCAGCATCTTCACCGCAGAACTGGTCGGTATTTTGAGAGCTCTTGAACACCTCAGAGCTCGCCCCAGGGGATCGTTCGTCATCTGTAGTGACTCCCTGAGTGGCTTACAGGCCCTCGACCAGTTTCTACCGAGAAACACAGTGGTGCGAGCCATTCAAGATGCTGTCTTCGCCCTTGGCGAATCAGGCCGTTCTGTCATTTTTGTCTGGACGCCAGGGCACATAGGTATACCGGGCAATGAACGTGTTGATCAGCTGGCCAAGCAGGCCACCACTATGCGGTCCCTGGATATTGGCCTCCCAGTTTCCGACCTCCAAACCCAGTTGACCCGCAAGGTCTTAGGGGTTTGGAATTCTGAATGGGCAGATTCGACTGAACCGAATAAGCTCCGTGCCGTCAAGCCGTCTACTGCTGCATGGAAGACGTCCCTGAGGGCTTCTCGCAGGGAGTCGGTCATCCTTTGCCGACTCCGTATAGGCCATACTTGGCTTACGCATGGTCACCTCCTGCGTCGCGAGAACCCTCCTCAGTGTCAATGTGGTGCGCCTTTGACGGTCGCCCACATCTTAATTGAATGTCGCCATTTAGCCGCAGCAAGACGCTATTTTAATCTTCCTGACACTTTGCAGCTAGCACTAGCTGACAATACCTCCACGGTTGACTGTTTTAAATTTTATGCGTGAGTGTGGACTTTACAAGTCACTTTAAAGTTTGTGTTTGTCTGTCACTTCTCTGTCCTCCGCCTGCTTAAGTCTGTTAGGTAGGTGGTTTTAACGTGTTCCAGAGTGGCTGGGTGTGTTCCTTATATCCTTGTGACCACCCAGCAAAAACACTCTTGTACTATTTCAGCTGTTTTATCCCTTCTTCGTTTTTAATAGTATCCTTTCTCTCTATTAGTCTGTAAGTTTTAAACTTTGACTTGTTAATGCATTCACTTCGGAACGCTTAACAAAATGTTTTATCTCTTTGACTGGAAAAAGGGACTGATAACCGTCGTTGTTTAGTCCCTTCAAAAAACCCAACAACAACGATCCATAAGCCAAAATCAATATCATAATTAAATCTAGACAAGTAGAGAGCCGAGTGTATTTTGTTACAATGGTCTAAGACTGTCACAGGACATTTTAAACTGGAGGTGAACAATAGGTTGTTGGAAGAATTGACACTTCTCAACATTACTGTTTAGGCCAGCTGCTTCTAAGATGGAAAAAAAAGTAGTATGACCCACTAACAACATTGAGAAGTGTACACGAAACATGACTCACTTATAATGGCTTCACAGTTTAACATACATTGAAACAACATATGAGTGCAGCTTCATGTGTCCTTCAGTAGAGTCTGTGCAGTGTGCTCTGTCAGTCATAGTATCACTAATAGCTGTTGCTTGCAGCACCCTCCAGGGTGGCTTCCACCGCTGGCATGCACAGCCTCTTCAAATATGCGTATGCACATTACACACAAAACTTATAATGATTTAATTCAATTAATGTAAAGGAACATTAGTTACTATTTTATACTAAATAAGAAATTTTATATATAGCTATGTAATACTATCATGAATTTTGCTTTCAGTAATTGTAAAAATATCACTGCTGCTTTACTCTTTGGAATAAACTACTGAACAATGAGCTCAGAAAATTAGACCACTATAATAAGTGGAGAAAATAATGCATAGAAAGGCCCCTACATAAATGTTCTTTTTAATGATAAAGATGGCTTAAGGCAGGTGGATTATGGAAGAATGAGAGAGGGGAATTACATGGGAGGGGAAACAGAATTAATTAGTTGTACTGGATATAAATTGTACCATGATTTTCAATAGTACTATGATTCTAAAATAGAGATTTTGTTAAAATATTGAGAGTGAGTTCCTAGTTTTGTTGTGCAGCTGAATTACATGTTTTTACAGGGCTATAATGCTGAAGAAGAGCTAAGAAATATATTTAGAAAGTCAAGTGAGAGAAAAATACGGGATAATGTTGCAGCATATTTGATTGACCACCACTTTTTGGATGCTAATGAAACTGTAGGTTGGAAATTTATTTTGCTCTTAGAGGACCACTTAGAGGCAGTGGAATTTTCTGGTTCCAGGTAAATAGCTATATTTTATTCTAGTCTAATAACTGCACTCCAATTTTCTCAAAAACTTATGTAAGCTATTGAAGTAAAAGTTGCTAATAGTTTTCTTTTGTGGGAGTTGTTACAGCTCAGCTGGTGAAAGCTAAAAACGATCTACATTTTACTCTTTTAAATATGTGTTCTGCCCAATTGTGTGAAGTTATGCAGTAGGGAGGGGGGGAGGTGGTAAGGTGTGATGGTAAGGAGGGGGGGGGGGAGGGAGGAGAAAGAAAATGGAGAAGTATGAAAACTTGGCATCCTAGAGGATTTTATTGCTAATAAGATATCTTTTTCACTGAAATTAGCAGTTTTAATAAGAAATTAAATGGTAAAGCTCTTCTGCTGATAGATTATTATTTTTTTTCATTTTCTTGATAGTTCTTTAGTGATATCTGGATCCTCCCCCTCCTCCCCAACACCCATGATCAACAGTCATAGCTGAGGTGGGGTGTCTTGTATGCCTCAATGATACAGATAGACATAAAGTAGTCATAAACATAGTGGAGGAATATCTGTGGCGAGGCCAGGCATACACATGGTTCCTGAAGAGGGGCAGTAGCCTTTTCAGTAATTTCAGGGACAACCGTCTGCAAGATTTACTGAGCTGGCCTTGGAAAATCAGGTAACGTGGCATTTCCATGCAGTTACAGTAAAAGGCTGAAAACAAGAAACTACAGTCGTTACTTTTGCCAAGGTCATGCAGCTTTGCTGTGTGAATATACAATGATGGCAACCTCTTGTGTAAAACATTCTGAAGGTAAAATAATCCTCTATTCAGATTTCCATCTAGGGAATAACTCAGGAGGTTGGTGTCATCAGAAAAAATAAAACCAGCAGTCTGCAGATTGGAGCGTGTAATGTTAGAGCCCTTAATCAAATAGGAAGGTTAAAAAATTTAAAAAGGAAAATAGATAGGATGAAGTTAAATGTGGTGGGGATTAGTGAAGTTTTCTGGGAAGATGATCAGGACTTCTGTTCAGGTGAGAACAGGATGTTGAATTCAAAATCAGTTTGTGGTTTTACAGGTGTAGGTCTAATAATGAATTAGAAAATATGAATGAGGATAAGCTACTACACAGTGCACATTGATCACATTATTGTAGCCATTATAGATGTCGCCACCCCCATGAACCACAGACATTGCCGAGGTGGGGTGGCTTGCGTGCCTCACCAATACAGATAGCCGTACCATAGGTGCAACCACAGCGGAGAGGTATCTGTGGAGAGGCCAGACAAATGGGTGGTTCCTGAAGAGGGGCAGCAGCCTTTTCAGTAGTTAAGAGGCAACAGTCTGGATGACTGACTGAGCTGGCCTTGTAACATCAGCTAACGTGGCTTTGCCGTTGCGAACAGCTGAAAGCAAGGGGAAACTACAGTCGTTACTTTTCCTGAGGACATGCAGCTCTACTGTATGAATATATGATGATGGTGTCTTCTTGAGCAAAATATTTCAGAGGTAAAATAGTCCCCCATTGGAATCTCCAGGCGACGACTACTCAGGAGGATGTCATCATAAAAGAGAGAGAGAGAGAGAGAGAGAGAGACAGAGAGAGACATTCTACAGATCGGAGCATGGAATGTTCTAACCCTTAATCGCTTAGGTAAGTTAGAAAATCTGAAAAGAGAAATGGGTAGGTCAAAGTTAGACATGTTAGGGATTAGTGAAGTTCGGTGGCAGAAGAAACAGGATTTTTGTTCAGGTGAGTGCAGGGTTATAAATACAAAATCAGTTGGTGGTAACACAGTAGTAGGTCTTATAATGAATAAGAAAATAGGAATGTGGGTAAATTACTATGTACAGCATAGTGAATGCATTATCATAACAAAGATAGACACAAAACCAACACCGACCTCAGTAGTACAAGTTTACATGCCAATTAGCTCTGCCGATGATGAGGATATTGAACAAATGTATATGAGGAGATACAAGAAATTATTCAGAAAATTAAGGGAGATGAAAACTTAATTGTGATGGGAGACTGGAACTTAGTAGTAGGAAAAGAAAGAGAACAAAATGTAGTAGGTGAATATGCACTGGGAAAAAGGAATGAAAGAGGAGATTGCTTGGTAGAATTCTGTACAGAGCACAATTTAATGATCACCAACACTTGGTTTAAACATCGTGAAAGAAGGCTGTATACGTGGAAGAGAGCAGGAGACACTGGACGGTACCAGATTGACTTTATAATGGCAAGGAATAGTTTTAAGAACCAAGTTTTAAACTATAAGACATACCCAGGAGCAGATACAGACTCTGACCATAACTTGTTGGTAATGAACTGTAGATTAAAACTTAAGAGTCTGCAGAAAGGTAGAAAAGTTAGGAGATGGAACCTGGACAAACTGAAGGAACCAGAGGTGGTAGATGGTTTCAGAGGGAGCATTAGGCAAGGATTGGCTGAAACGGGGAAAGTAATACAGTAGAAGAAGAATAGGTAGCTCTGAGAGATAGAGTAGTGAAAGCAGCAGAAGATCATATAGGCAGAAGGACAAGGCCTAATAGAAATCCATGGATACCACAGGACATACTGGACTTAATTGATGAGAGGAGAAAATCTAGAAATGCATCAAGTGAACAGGCAAAAGGGACTACGAATGTCTGAAAAATGATATTGATAGGAAGTGCAGACTGGCTAAGTAGGAGTGGCTAAAGGACAAATGCAGAACCATAGAAGAATGTATAACCAGGGGAAGGATAGATACCACCTACAGCAAAATAAAAGAGATATTTGGAGACAAGAAACGCTGCTGTATGAATATCAAGAACTCAGACGGAAAACTAGTACTAAGCAAAGAGGGAAAAGTTGAAATGTGGAAGGAATATATAGAGGGCCTGTATAAAGGAAATAAAATTCAAGGAAGTACTAGTTGACCCGTGCAAATATTTCACACACTAACCTGATCAGTCACAGATAGGTAAGATAGTAATGGAGAAAAATTAATGCAAGTACATATGTGTAAAAGATAATATACTTTGAATATTAGTAACAAATATTAGTCTCATCGTAAGAAAATTTATATAATTAAATATAATATGGTTAGTTGTGAAACATATACAAAATCAGATATTGACTTTTTCATGTCTATTTAATATTTTGAAACATAGTTTATTTTACAAATTTTCTTTGAAAACAATGCTAGTAGTTATAATGTGTCTTTAGCAGAAATATAAGGGTACTGAATGAGTGAACTCATGAAAAAGTCACATGTAACTGTTCATGTGAAAAAACAGGTTCTGGTAAATATAATCCTGACCTTTGAAGCATCAGACCGTGTGCTTTATTTATGGTCAGAGTGAAGGCTACTTCTATTGGGAATTGTATTCTTATTATTTGGAAAGGCATGGTTGGATCAGAAACTATGGTGTTAAAGCAGACTATTAGCACAGTTCTTTTGGAGTCAATGTATTTAGCAGTTTTGATGTACTCACCTAAGTGTGTCACCACTAGTGTTGCACCTTTAATTAATCCCTGATTAGCATTAAGATTTCTTATTAACATAAATATACTCAGCGCGGTGTCTGATGGGAGCAACCAAAAATACAAATGCTATTTACGATCATTCGCCGGGTATCAATGTAGTTTGTATGATATGTATAGAGAAAAAATTCCTTGTAGGATATATATATATATATATATATATATATATATATATATATATATATATATATATATCCCACCAGGAAAGTTTCCCTCTATAATTTTCGTATATATATATATATATATATATATATATATATATATATATATATAAATAGAAAAGAGATGACTTACCAAAAGGACCGGCTCATCGAGAGAAACAAATAAAATCACATACATACAAGCTTTCGCCACCACTGGCAGCTTCTTCAGGAAAAAGAGGAAAAAAGGGGAGGAAAAGGGAAGGATATGGGTTTTAAGGAAGTGGAAAAGGAGTCATTCCAATCCCAGGAGTGGAAGGACTTACCTTAGGGGAAAAAAGGAAGGTAAACAAATACACAAACACTCAGACATATATATATATATATATATATATATATATATATATATATATATATATATACACGATCGTGATTGTTAGATTCAAATTGATGAAACGAAAATTATAGAGGGAAACTTTCCCGGTGGGATAAACAAAAATAATAAAAATAGAAAAGAGATGACTTACCTGAAGGACCGGCTCGTCGATAGAAACAAATAAAATAAATAAAATAAAATCACACACAAACACACATACAAGCTTTCGCAGCCTAGCTGCTTCGTCAGGCAGAAGGGAAGGAGAGGGAAAAGGAAATGATGAGGGTTTTAAGGGAGTGGATAAGGAGTCATTCCAATCCCGGGACAGGAAAGACTTACCTTGGGGAGAAAAAAGGAGGGTAAACAAATACACACACACCCACACATTTACACAGACACAAGTACACTTAGGCAGAGCAACCAAAAATACAAACGCTATGTACGATCGTTCGCCCACACATTTACACAGACACAAGTACACTTAGGCAGAGGGTGTGTGTGTGTATTTGTTTACCCTCCTTTTTTCTCCCCAAGGTAAGTCTTTCCTGTCCCAGGATTGGAATGACTCCTTATCCACTCCCTTGAAACCCTCATCATTTCCTTTTCCCTCTCCTTCCCTTCTGCCTGACGAAGCAGCTAGGCTGCGAAAGCTTGTATGTGTGTTTGTGTGTGATTTTATTTTATTTATTTTATTTGTTTCTATAGACGAGCCGGTCCTTCAGGTAAGTCATCTCTTTTCTATTTTTTATATATATATATAAAATAGACGAAGATTACTCACCAGGCGAAGGAGCACAGGTGTGACAGCATCACAAATAAATAAATGAATACACACACACACACAATCGCAAGCTTTCGCAACCCAGTTGCGTCTTCAGGCAGTAGGGAAGGAGAGGGAAAAGGAAATGATGAGGGTTTTAAGGAAGGGGGTAAGGAGCCATTCCAATCCCGGGAGAGGAAAGACTTACCTTGGGGGAGAAAATGGAGGGTAAACAAATGCACACATGCCCACACATTCACACAGACACAAGTACACCTAGGCAGACATACTGTAGCATACAGTAGACACATACATGTAGACATACAGTATGTCTGCCTAGGTGTACTTGTGTCTGTGTGAATGTGTGGGCATGTGTGCATTTGTTTACCCTCCATTTTCTCCCCCAAGGTAAGTCTTTCCTCTCCCGGGATTGGAATGGCTCCTTACCCCCTTCCTTAAAACCCTCATCATTTCCTTTTCCCTCTCCTTCCATACTGCCTGAAGACGCAACTGGGTTGCGAAAGCTTGCGATTGTGTGTGTGTGTGTGTATTCATTTATTTATTTGTGATGCTGTCACACCTGTGCTCCTTCGCCTGGTGAGTAATCTTCGTCTATTTTTTATATTTTATTTTTCCTGCTAGGAATTTTTTGTCTTAATAATCGTTTCAAAATATATATATATATAAATAGATGAAGTACACTTACCAGGCGAAAGGGCACAGGCAGTAATAGCAACAAATAAACACACAGACACAGACACACACACACACACACACACACACACACACACACACACACACACACACACACACACACAAAAATGCTAGCTTTCGCAGCCTAGCTGCTTCATCAGGCAGAAGGGAAGGAGAGGGAAAAGGAAATGATGAGGATTTTAAGGAAGGGGGTAAGGAGCCATTCCAATCCCGGGACAGGAAAGACTTACCTTGGGGGAAAAAATGGAAGGTAAATAAATGCACATACACCCACACATTTACACAGACACAAGTACACTTAGGCAGACATACTGTAGAACTGTAGAAAGCAAAGAAGTTAGAAGTCAGACAGAGATGCCACTTGAGGCAGAGGCTCTGTCCAGAGAACCAAGGCAAAGATGTTAAGATGGTGGGTGGGAATTCGAATTTAGCGGAGGTTAAGACCAGGTGGGCAACGGGAAGAGAGAATATGCTGAAGGGCTAGTTCCCATCTCCGGAGTTCTGAAGGATTGGTGTCAGTGGGAAGTATCCAGATAACCCGGACGGTGTAGCACTGTGCCAAGATGTGCTGGCCATGCACCAAGGCATGTTTAGCCACAGGGTGATCCTCGTTACCAACAAACACTGTCTGCCTGTGTCCATTCATGCGAATGGACAGTTTGTTGCTGGTCATTCCCACATAGAACGCTTCACAGTGCAGGCATGTCAGTTGGTAGATCACGTGGGTACTATCGCAAGTGGCTCTGCCTTTGATCGTGTACACCTTCCGGGTTACGGGACTGGAGTAAGTGGTGGTGGAAGGGTGCATAGGGCAGGTTTTACAATGGGGGCGGTTACAAGGGTAGGAGCCAGAAGGTAGGGAAGGTGGTTTGGTGATTTCATAGGGGTGGACTAGGAGGTTACGGAGGTTAGGTGGGCGGCGGAAAGACACTCTCGGTGGAGTAGGAAGGATGTCATGAAGGATGGATCTCATTTCGGGGCAGCATTTTAGGAAGTCGTATCCTTGCTGGAGAGCCACATTCAGAGTCCGCTCCAGTCCCGGAGATATATATATATATATATATATATAAAGATTTTTGACTTACCTAAAGTACAGGCTGGTCGATAGGAACACTAAACACACACAAAAACACACAACCATTCGAGCTTTCGCCACCAGTGGTGGCTTCTTTGGGAAAAAGAGGGAGGAAGGAGAGGAGAAAGGGAAGGATACGGGTTTTAAGGAAGTGGAAAAGGAGCCATTCCAATCCCAGGAGTGGAAGGACTTACCTTAGGGGACAAAAAGGAAGGTAAACAAATACACACACACTCACACATATCCACATCCAAACACACTTAGGCAGACATTTGTAGAAAATACAAATGTCTGCCTAAGTGTGTTTGGATGTGGATATGTGTGAGTGTGTGTGTATTTGTTTACCTTCCTTTTTGTCCCCTAAGGTAAGTCCTTCCACTCCTGGGATTGGAATGGCTCCTTTTCCACTTCCTTAAAACCCGTATCCTTCCCTTTCTCCTCTCCTTCCTCCCTCTTTTTCCCGAAGAAGCCACCACTGGTGGCGAAAGCTCGAATGGTTGTGTGTTTTTGTGTGTGTTTAGTGTTCCTATCGACCAGCCTGTACTTTAGGTAAGTCAAAAATCTTTATTTTATACCATTTTCCTACCTGGAAGGTCTCCTTCTATAATATATATATATATATATATATATATATATATATATATATATATATATATATATATATATATATATAAAGTAGATGAAGTTTACTTACCAGGAGAAGGAGCACAGGTAGTGGTAGTGACAAATAAAACACACCTATAATCAAAAGCTTTTGCAACCCAGTTGCTTCTTCAGGCAAAAGGGAAGGAGAGGGAAAAGGAAATGATGAGGGTTTTAAGGGAGTGGTTAAAGAGCCATTCCAATGTCGGGAAAGGAAAGACTTACCTTGGGGGGGGGGGGGAGGTAAACAAATACACACACACCAAAACTAATGAGGGCAAAACTTCCCTAACATTACTTGTGAGGCACAATAATACATACTTTAATATTATGAGAAAAGTGTTAACAGAAATACTAATTAGCATACTATCTGAACTTTAACAATATACCTCTGCCAGTAACTAATTAATATTTGCTAATTAAAGAAACTTCTGCAACACCAAATAATAGCACATTACTTCAGCTAGTCACATTAGCAAATAGAATAGCAAAATTAGCTGTATATATCTCTGAATTGTTTATGTTTGTAAAACGTGGAAAGCGAGTGTTGTGTTGTGTGTGCATCCATTGAGCACTAAAATGCTTGAAAAATCACATACCATCAATGAGAAATGTGAACCAACTCCAAATATGTTCCACAATGTTATGAGCAACATCTAAAGCATGTATCCCACCTGATGATGAACTGCCAGGCAGTTCGAAACCGGTTGTAGTATTAAATACATACAAAAGGTGACTGGTTGCTGTTATTTTTCTGATTCCTAGAATAGCAAAAGTTTTGGAAAGTAAAATGATGATAAACTAAGCTTCATTGGGGGGTGGATTAATGCAGATGAATATGAATGGTGCATTGAGAGATGAAATAGTGAAGGCAGCAGAGGAGCAAGTAGGTGAAAAGACAAATCATAGAAAAAAAATACTTGGCTATCACAGGAAATATTGAATTTAATTGATGAAAGGAGAAGCTATAAAAATGCAGTAAATAAAGCAGATAAAATGGAGTACAGGCAACTAAAAAATGAGATCGACAGACAGTGCAAAATGGCTAAGCAAGAGTGACTAGAGTACAAACACTGGTCTGTTAAAGAATGTATGACTGTTGACGTAGCAGATTAGTCCCCTTTAAAACAACACCACCAACAACAAAGAATGTATAATTAGGGGATATATGGATAGCACCTATAGGAAAATAAGAAACATATGCTCACAAGAAAAGCAGCTGTATGAATGTCAAGAGCTCAGATGGAAAACCATTTCTGAGCAAAGAAGGAAAAGCTGAAAGCTGGAAAAAATCTAGGGGGTCAAAACTTCTCAAGAAAACCATGCGGGGAAACTGAAGTAGCTTCCTGGCAGTGTACGTTGGTTTAGGCACATCCTACTTGAATTACAAACAACAGTTCACTAAATTTTACACAAAGGAAAAATTTACACAAGTGAGAACAAATGCTGTTCATGTCCTTCAGTAGGGCCAATGAAGCGAGCTATGTTGGTCACAAGCATTATCAGCTGTTGCTTGCAGCACTCGCCGGTGGAGGTGTGGTTTCCCTTATGGGTGGACATTTTAGTTTGTGTGTGTGTGTGTGTGTGTGTGTGTGTGTGTGTGTGTGTGTGTGTGTGTGTGTTACAATATACTTGTTCTCTCAGGAGATGTCCATGTTTTCATCACCTGAATCTCCAGGGTGTTGATTCAGGCAGAACAGAGTTAGTGACATGTGAGGGAGAACATGCTTTGTGCGTAGTCTGACTCACTTCCCAACCTCCCTCAGCAGACCATATGATAGCACAAGAGAGACTAGAGCAGCCTCCTTCTCTGTGTCTGATACAGGTGTTGGCGATGGCATCTGAGGTGCTGGTGATGTCTCCAGCCAAGGTCAGCAGGTGACATCACTGCTGGGACCCACTGAGGGTGGCATCTCAACACACATGACAAAACTGGCAATCCTGAATAGAAACAGGGTACCTTTGGTCCAGCTTGATGTCCTGGTGGAGGATGCAGTAGGTGCAAGAGCATATGAGACTGCCACCGATGGAGAAGTTTGACTGAGCACCTTCCCGCTGAATAGTATGAAATGGTACAATGATAAGAATCAATACAAAGAAACATCAGAAGTAGGCTGAGCATTTTTTTTTTTTTTCATCATAGTTTTAAACATTGAAATGGACTTTTCCCCTACCCTGTTTGACTGTGGGTGCCAGAATGTATTGAATTTTGTGAAGGGTGCAAATTAATCAAAATTCATATGAAGAAAGTTGTGGACCATTGTTCAGACTAATGTGGTAGGGAAACCTTCAGTAAAGAATATCTTGGACAAAGCTGCAACCATTGTTGATGTGGATGTCGATGTACAATGAACAACACTTGGAAAATGAGAGAATACATCCACCACCAGAAACCAATAAGCATTCAAGAACAGGCCGGAGAAATCTACAAGAATACATTCCCATGACTGAGACAACTTTGTCCAGGGAGATGACAATGTCCAGGAAGCAGCTCTTGATGTATGGCACACTGAAAACAAGTGGGAATGAGATTGTAATGTCCATTCAATCCCAATGAGAACACATATTTCAAAGCCAGAGCCTGTGTGCAGAAGATGCTCCAGTGATTCTCGTGTAAAAGAATAAGAAAATGGCTGATGGAACAACCATCCAGGATGCTGCATGATCAGTCTCTTACAGCAGGCTACCATTGATCACAGAGGAATGGTTACAAAATTCAAGTAGTTGTGAAGGGGTTCTGACCAACAAGAATGTAGAAACTCGGGCCAACCATCTTGTACATACTTGACCACCTTATGTAAAACAAGATATGCAGCAGTTTTCTTTGCAGTCCTGGAGCTATTAATTCAAAAACCACCAACAGTTTGTTGAACTTTGACGATGATATGAAATCAGAGTGGCTCATTCTGTTCTAATTCCAGGTCCAAACTGGCCAGAAGTCAAGAAAATGTGCTTCGATTAGAATGTTGGACCATACACTGAAAATGAATCTTATTGTGCAAACTTTGCAAGTACAGAGGCCAGCATCAAATGAGATGTGCTGCTGTATCTGGGAATGATATGGAGGGATTAAAGAGGGATATGGGACACCAAAGGCTCATAAAGGTGAAACTTGGTTCCACACACAAAAAAAGATGAAACTTTCTTATGGCTGTTGCTAAGGTTTTCTTGATGTGAACACAGCGAACAAATTTCATTTTCATGTATGAAGAAGACGACTTGCAGTTGCACTAATTTTATTGTTTTTATAGCTCATTAGTATGTACAATAGACTTCAATTAAACAGTGTAAGTAAAAGTTGCAATAAAAATAAAAGCATTGGAAGTAGAACATTGAAATAAACATGAATATCAATCCTCGCGACAAAAGTAAAAATTAGACTGTCTCTCTTGTTTACTCGGAACAACGTTTTTTTTCAAGGAACGCTCGCTTAGCAGCATGGAGCAGAGAGCTCGCAAGCGCTCCTAGCGGTCGGCGTGCGAAATGTTTGACATTTCACTAAACAGCTGATTGCCAGGTGACAGGTGATGGCCGATCGCAAATCTGTTTTGTCGCTACATGGCATACACAATAACTTAGGTTTTCTCTCTCAGTATGAGAGTATCAACATTATGCTGGAATAAAAGTATTTGATGCATAGGCATTTGCATCTTAGTTTGTATCCAAACAGTACATTTGTGGATGTAGGTTGCTTGTCATAACTATACTTAGTACATTTCATTTCAATCCATTCGGTTCCATGGTGGTGGCTGGTGTAGTGACAATGCTGAATGAATCAAATAATCAGCATTCTCATTTGATTTATTAAGTACATATACAATGGTACTCTGCGCTTGAGGATTAAGTGGCCATGTTTGTGCAGCAGCTGGGTAGTTCTGAAGCAGTTGGCAAAGAATTTGCCAAACCGGCTCTGCTGTTGGCAGGAGAAAGTTGTAAGCTTTGTGGAAGGCACATGTGATGATGGCACACCAGACCGTGCAATACCTTATTGATCAGGCTTCTGGATATCTAATTCTCTTGATGACTGAAGCTGTGCTCAGATCTTCACCAAGAAATCTACATGCCCCTGGTTGCCTGGGTGTCATGAAGCTGTGTAGATAACTTGGCTCATTGAGGACACCTCAGAGGAGGAGACAAAGGAGTTGGTTACAAAGGTTGGAACAGAGGGACTGATGTCACTTGAGACCTGGGATAAGAAAAGAAAAGTTCTAAATGCTAGGATTAGTATTTTCTACTTTCATGTGTATCTGTTGACAGAAGGTGGACTTTGACCACGTAGCAGTAAGAACTAATATGACTTTCATTTAAAATATGGATTTGCCTTTTCTGTGCAAAAAGATAAAATAGCACTGGCAATGGCGAAGTGTATTAATTGAAAATATAACATTTACAGAAGCTAGTGTTCTTGTAACATAGTGTGTGATGTGAGGCTCTTGTGCGACAAACCCCATTTATCTAACAGTAGAAAATCTAGACTGGAATATCGTTAATGGGGGATAGATAACAACTCACCATAAACCTGATCCCTGAGCCACCGGCCGACAGGCACGTAAAATAGACAAGTCACATTCACACAACAGAAATTCGGTCATGGCCTTCATCAGAAAAATAAAAACATATATTCACACAATCACTCAGATGTAACTATGTACACACGGCCATCATCATGTCTGCATGATTGTATGAAAGTATGTATGTGTTTTTTTTTCTAATGAAGGCCATCACTGAAAATTTAAGTTGCGTCAATTTGATTGTTTATTTTACATGCCTGTTAGCAGCCCAGTGATCATCTTTATAATGCCAGAATGAATATTTCACTCTGCAGCGGAGGGTGCGCTGATATGAAACATCCTAGCAGATTAAAATTTTGTGCCGGAAATGGGACTCGAACCTGGGACCTTTGCCTTTCGCGGGCAAGCGCACTACCGACTGTGCTATCCCGACACAACTCACAATGCTGCCTCACAACTTTACTTCCGCCAGTACCTCGCCTCCTACTTTCCAAACTTCACAGAAGCTCCCCTGCGAACCATGCAAGACTAGCACTCCTGGAAGAAAGGATATGGTGGAGACATGGCTTAGCCACAGCCTAAGGGATGTTTCCAGAATGAATCTTTCACTCTGCAGCAGAGTGTGTGCTGATATGAAACTTCCTGGCAGATTAAAATTGTGTGCAGGAACCGGGACTCGAACCTGGGACCTTCGCCTTTCGCGGGCAAGCGCACTACCGACTGTGCTATACCGACACGACTCACGATGCCACCTCACAACTTTACTTCCGCTGGTACCTTGCCTCCTACTTTCCAAACTTCACAGAAGCTCTCCTGCGAACCATGCAAGACTAGCACTCCTGGAAGAAAGGATATGGTGGAGACATGGCTTAGCCACAGCCTAAGGGATGTTTCCAGAATGAATCTTTCACTCTGCAGCGGAGTGTGTGCTGATATGAAACTTCCTAGCAGATTAAAATTGTGTGCCGGAACCGGGACTCGAACCTGGGACCTTTGACTTTCACGGGCAAGCGAACTACCGACTGTGCTATCCCGACACGACTCACGATGCTGCCTCACAACTTTACTTCTGCCAGTACCTCGCCTCCTACTTTCCAAACTCCTCAGAAGCTCTTGCATGGTTCGCAGGAGAGAGAATCAACAATTATTACACAAGAGAGAGTTAACAATGGAAAATCCAATTGGAATGTAAATAATGGAGAATAGATAAACAACTCACCGTAAAAATGTTCATTGAGCTATTGACAGTCACATAAAATAGAAAGTCTCATTCACACACTTAAATTTTTGGTCATTGCCTTCTTCAGGAAAAGAAACACAATCATTACCACATACACTCAGACAACTATAAACACACAACTACCCTTTCTGGCCACTCCATTGCTGCATGTATCTTGACAGTGAGTGGGGACAGGAATGGAGGGGGGGAAGGATGCATTGCATGATGTATTGTAAAGGCTCTGATAGGCAGGAATGTGAGATGCAACATTGAAATCAGTGAAGGGAATGGGCAGGAGAGGATATAAAACGGAGTTGTAGATGTGTGTGGGGAGTGAGCAGGGTGTTAGGCATAGGTTGTAGGCATGGCAAGTTATCTTAAATTGAAGCCAGAGTTGTGGGACCGACGAATGTGTTGAAGGGACAACTGCCATCTGCACAGTTCAGAAGAGCTGGTGATGGAGGGGAGGATCCACATGGCTCAAGTAGTAAAGCAACCATTGAAATCAAGAGTGTTGTGCCACAGGGTGGCCCATCTTCCTTTTTGTCTCAGTTGGATGGTACAATTCATCCTGATGGGCAGTTTGTTTATTGTCTTAACAAAGTAAAACACTGTGCAGTGATTATTGCAGACTTGGTAAGTCACACGACTGCTTTCACAGGTGGCCTGACCTCTGATGAAGTAGGATAAGCCTGTGACAGGACTGTAATAAGAAGTGCTGGGTATGTGGATTGGTTATGTTTTGCATTGGGGCATTGGGAGTGGCATAGGAATGGTTTAGGATGTTGTGGAGGTTGCAGGAACATCTCTTGAGAGGGATCAGAAGGATCTTGCATAGGATGTCCCTCATTTTAAGGAATGATAACAGATAATAAAAGCCCTGACAAAGAATGTGATTTAATTGTAACAGTACGGGTTGGTATTGGATGACAAAAATGGCACTTCTTTGTAACTGTTTATTGAGGGCGGAGGGAGGATTGGTGATGTGTGGGGATATGGAATATTCAATATGTTTGTGGACTAGGTCAGGAGGGTAATGCCTTTCTTTGTAGACCTTTGTGACACTTTTGGCATATTGGGTAAAAGACTTCTGATCACTGCCAATTTGTTGTCCATGGGTGGCAAGGCTGTATGGCAGGGATTTTTTTTATGTGGAATGGATGGCAGCTGTCAAAGTGCAGGTATTTTTGGCAATTAGTAGGTTTAATGTGAATAGAGGTGTGGCCGGAACTATCAGTGAGGTGGCGGTTAACATCCAGGAAGATGACATGCCGGCTTGAGAAAGACAAAATGAAATGAAACTGATTGGAGAGGAGGAGTTGAGGCTGGGAAGGAATGAGGATAGGGTGTCCTGGCTCTGAGTCCAAATCAGGAAAATATCATCAGTGAACCTGAACCAGACCATGGGTTTTGTGTTTTGAGAGGCTAAAAAGGTTTTCTGTAGACTGTTCATGAATAGGTTGGCATAGGAGGATGTCATATGGGTGTCCATGCCTGTGCTGCATACTTGATTTTATACTTTCCTTTCAAAGAAAAAAATAATTGTTTGTTAGTATGTAATTGGTAAGGGTTATAAGGAATTAGGTAGCTGGCTTGGAGTCTGAAGGGCACTGAGAAAGCTAGTGTTAGAGAGCAGCAAAAGTATGGGCATGTGGTATATTGATGTATAAGGAAGTTGCATCTATGGTGACAAATAAGGATCTGGAAGGTAAAAGGGTAGGGATGGTGGAGAGTCAGTGAATGAAGTGATTAGTATCTTGGGGCCATTCATTCTGACAGACAGCTTGGTTGTCGTCATACTGATATAAAACTCTGTGCAATGATTGCAGCAGAGTTGGTATATCACATGGCTGCTTTCACAGGTAGCCTGACCTCTAATGGGGTAGGATAAGCCTGTGATGGGACTGGAATAGGAAGTGTTGAGTGGGTGGATTGGGCAAGTTTTGTATCGGGATCTTCCACAGGGATATGATCTCTATGGTAAGGGGTTGTGGTTGTGTGTGGCAGGTTGCGTGGGCAATGGAACATGACTTTAGGAGGGGTCGGAAGGATCTTGTGTAGGATGTCTCTCATTTCAGGGCATGATGACAGATAATCAAAGCCCTGATGAAGGATGTGATTAAGTTGTTCCAGTCCTGGGTGGTATTGGGTGACAAGGAGGAGGACACTCTGTTGTGACTGATTACTGGGGTTGGGGGGGAAGGATTGGTGGAGTGTGGGGATATGGTGCGTAAATCTGTTTGCGTATTAGGTCAGGAGAGTAATGTCTGTCTGTGAAGGCCTTTGTGAGGCCTTCGGCATAATGGGTAAGGGACCTCTCATCACTGCAGATTTGCCGTCCATGGTTGGCAAGGCTGTATGGGAGGGATTTTTTTTTAATATGGAATGGATGCCAGCTATCAAATTGCAGGTACTGTTGGTAATTAGTAGGTTTAATGTGGACGGAGGTGTGGATGGAGCCGTCAGTTAGGTGGAGGTTACATCCAGGAGGTTAACATCCAGGAAGGTGACTTGCTGGGTTGAGGAGGACCATTTGAAATTGATGGGGGAGAAAGAATTGAGGTTGTGAAGGAATGAGGATAGGGTGTCCTGGCCCTGAGTCCAAATCATGAAAATATCGTCAATGAAGCTGAACCAGACCAGGCGTTTTGGGAAGCTAGGAAGATTTCCTCTAGACGGCCCATAAATAGTTTGGAATAGGAGGGTGCCATACGAGTGCCCATTGCTGTGCTGTGGACTTGATTGTATATTTTTCCTTCAAAGGAAAAGTCATTGTTTGTTAGGATGTAATTGGTAAGTGTTATAAGGAATGAGGTATTACGCTTGGAGTCTGAAGGATGTTGAGAAAGGTAGTGTTCAAGAGCAAGATCCGGGCATGTGGGATATTGATGTATAGTGAAGTGACCTTTACAGTGACAAGTAAGGATCCAGGAGGTAAAGGGATGGGGATGGTGGAAAGTCTGTGAAAGAAGTGGTTGGTATCTTGGATATGGGATGCTAGGTTTTCAACAATTGGTTGGAGATGCTGGTCAACAAGTGCTGAAATTTTTTTAGTGGGAGCACAGTAGCCAGCCACAATTGGGCGTCCAGGATTGTTGGCTTTATGGATTTGTCAGACTGAGATAGATTTGGGGGGGGGGGGGGGGGGGGAGATTCTGTGAAGAGCCATAAGATTTTTAGCAGGGATTGTAGGTCATGTTGGACTTCTGGGATGGGATTATCTTGGCACAACTTGTAGGTGGAGGAATCGGACAATTGATGTAGGTCTGTCATATAATCATAGTGATTCATCAAAACAGTAGTTGAGTCTTCGTCTGCAGGGTGGATGATTATGTTGGGGCCTGTTTTGAGGTTTTGTAAGGCTGCCCTTTGTTCTGCCAAAAGGTTGGTATTCACAGGGAGGGACTTGGGGAAGGATTATTATGCCAAGATTGAAGTGAAAAAATTCTGAAAGTGACCAGAGGGTGGTTAGGTGGGATTGAGGGAGGGTCATGGTTGGGTGGTGGTATGGACTGGGAGTGGCAGGGTTCAGTGTTGTATTTAGATTGTCTTTAATCAGAGGGGTTGGTGGCAAAGTGGTTTTCCACTATAGGGATCAGCAGGAGTAGTCCAATGTGGTTAAATTTGGGTGTGGGGCTGAAGGTGAAATTTTTGGATGGGAAACTTCTATGGGGTTGAGATTTTTGGCAGAAAGGTGAACAATAGTGTTATGGGTTTATTTAGGCTTTGGGTATCATGACTTTCTGGTGGGAGTTTTGGGAGATGTCAAGTGGGAAAGGTCTTCAAGGAAAGGTCTAGGTGCTATGAGGGGTTCACAGGGAGGAATGCTTTGGGAGGGGGGGATAGGGGTTGGCTAGTGGTGCACGAAGGCAGCAGTAGGATGTCAGCAGGCTGGATAACTTAAAGTGGTGGTGTGTGGAATGCTCCTCCGGCTGCTGGAGTGCAAGGGACTCACTTTAGGATATGGGATGTATGTAGTGGGGGGAGCAACAGATGGTCCAGGAATGCCTGTGCCATGGAGATGTGTTGTAGTATTCGGTTTGTAAGGTAGAAGGACTGGTGGAATCGGAAAAGGTGAAGGTCATTGTGAAAGGAAGGATGGAATCCAGAGATAGGAGTTTTAATGGTTAGGCCATTGGGAAGGATTCCATGGTTTAGCCAGCACTTGAGAAATAGAATGTGGGATTGGGTTTTGGCCAAGGACAGGGAAATGTTTCTGAACTGGTTCAGAAGGATGGACTAGGGTTCCATTGGAGCAGGGGTGCTGTTGGAAACACACACACACACACACACACACACACACACACACACACACACACACACACATCTTGCAAAAAAGCATCCAAAAATATGCACCAGTTTGCAAAATTCCACACCAATACACAAAAATAGGAACTAATGCACTAAAATTATGAACCAATACCTATAAAAGTGTAAAAGTATGTCAAATTGCCCACCAAAACATAAAAATGTAAAAATGCATCCAAATATACACAATCATGTAAAATCAAGTAAAGGCAAGGAAGGGCATGCAAAAATATTCCCAAACAGATAAATATATGTAATAATGTGCATAAAATTTAAGGGAATTTATGGAAAATTGCATCACACAGAGGATGTGATACGGAATATATTTGGCTATCTGCATGTATTTTTATTAGTGAAGATGGGGTAGGGATTAAAAATGTTCTGGATTGTGTAGGATCGGTAGGTGTGGAAAGGGGAAAATCAATGAACAAATAATAAATATCACAGAAAAAATTTGTGAGGATGATGGTGGAAATGTGTATGTGGGAATGACTGGTATGAGAATAACTGTTACATCAACAATCTGTGCTGTAATACAGCACAATTTGGTGAGAAGACAGGTCCATTAATTGTGATATCTATACAGTTTGAAAGGCAACAAGAAACTTATGGGGAAACAAGAAAAAGAGTCAGAATGAGTAAAGAAATGTTAAAGAGTATTAACAAAGGATAAACACAGCATCTGGGAAGGAAGCAGGCTGTTTGCCAAAATTTAACAATGGAAAATTGTACTGGAATGTTAATAATGGAGGATAGATAACAACTCAATGTCAAGAAGTTCAGTGAGCTGCTGACAGGCATGAAAAATAGACAATCACATCACACGAATTAAATTTTTGGCCTTGGCCTTCACCAGAAAAAGAAACTCATACATTCACACAATAACTCAGACAACTATATACTGTACACACAACCACCATCTCTGGCTGTACCAGTGCTACAAACAACTTGATAGTGAGTGAGGAGGGAAGTGGAGGTGGAAGAATGCCAGGTAAGGGTGGGGATGGAAATTTCCGTGTTGCATGACGGTTTGTAAAGGCTGTGTGTATAGTTGTCTGAGTGTATGTGGGAATCTTTTTCTGATGAAGACCATGGCCGAAAATTTAAGTTGTGTGAATGTGTCTGTCTATTTTTTGTACCTTTCAGCAGTTCAAGGAAAGTGTTTATAGTGAGTTGTTATCTATCCTCCCTACTGGTTAAAGGTGGACTGACTAGACCTTGTAAATTTAGTAGCTGAGATGGCTCTGGAAGGGGGGGAGGGGACTGCTGAAACTCTGGAGGATTGAGTCCATGCAGCACAAATTGGGTACAAGTGATAAGGGTGGAGCGGCCATTAATTCTTCCCCGACTTAGTAGAGAGATTAAGAATGAAACATGTTGATCCCATTCGTGTCATGGTCCACTTCTTGACAGGACACAGCCCTTATCCCACCCACTTATACCAAGTGAGTCTCAGAGAGCAAATTGCACATGTGGAGAGACAGGATCTCTCCAATATGTGGACCTATTCTGTGGGACGTACAATCACCTCAGTGACACCTTACCAAAATGACAAGCTCACACAGAAAAACAAATATACAAAGTCATAAGACAAGAGGACCAATTGGTAGCACTCAATATACTGATAGATAAAATCTCACACGTGACATATGACGAATACAAAAGATTCAGACCATACAGAAGAGAACAATGTATGCAGTGAACATAGTGCATAGAGTGTACCAGCACAAGAACCAAAATTGGGAACACAGACACCAACATGGACATGGGCATGAACAGCGATCATCATTTAAGAGACAATAATCAGTAGTAAGAACAAATAGGGACATGTCAGCAAATTATTATTATTTTTTTGTCACCAGAAAAATGACACTATAAACCTGTCACTATAATAAAATAGAAGACCTCTACTCTTCCTTAGTTATAATTTGAATTAGCTGTTAGTATAACATACAGATAATATTAAACAATGGTTGAGGACTTGATGAGTATGCCAGGTCCTCGACCCTTAGGCATAAGTCTCTCAAAGAAAATTTTGACAGTAGATTTGAGGACTTAAATTGTCTTGAAAGCAATTTCAACATTTTTGCAACTCCTTTTTCAGTTAATGTCGAAGATGTGTCTTCTGAAATTCAGTTAGAGCTCATTGACTTTCAGTGCAATTGTGTGCTGAAGGAGAAGTTTTGCACTGCAAAAAATGTGGAAAGCTTCTACAAACATTTTCCACGTGAACAGTTTCCATTGTTATTGAAAACAGCTGCTCACATATATAGTTTTTGTTTTGGAACAACATACTTGTGTGAAAGTGTTTTCTCCATAATGTAATTGACAAAATCAAAGTTTAGAAGTAGTCTGACTGATTTTCCTCTGACTAGTGCAGTTTGCCTAATGACCATGAATTTCACACCCAATATCGAGATTTTAATTCAAAATCTTTGTAAATAAAGCCAGAATGGTGTAAATTAATGCTTATTTCTTTTTTGTTGATAGTACCTCTCCTCTGAAATAACAAGTCTTTTCTTTTATGTGTATGTCTTCTTGTTGTTCACCTTGACAGGGAACTGATTGGCTTTCCGATCTTAGGAGTTTTCTTTCCCCTTTACGTTTTCCATACAGCATAGGAATTATGATAAGTTATCCCTTTTACTTCCTCCAGAGAGAAGGTTTTTGTTTTACACTTATTAAATGATACTTATCTTCATAGTTTCTAGGTGTTTGCTTCCGAAGCATTATTTTCCTTTTAGCATACAAATTTTCCTTGTACTTATTTGGTTATCTTTAGAAGTTCTTTATCATACCATGACAACTTCGTTGTGGTACCACTAACACAGGCAGTGAACTTTTTCCATTGCTCACATGCTGTAAGTTCTGGAATTATTTTTTACCTTCAGAATGGTGTCAATTTTCATCCTTTCCTAAGGATATAATGAACCTTGATAGTTGTTAACTTCTGACTGACCACCTCCTGCTTTCTCGTCATTGCAATGAAGCAAGATTTTAGTTGCAGAAAGTTCAGTTTTGTTATACTTTGTTAAAAAGAAAACTACCCAATTCTGTGAAAATATAATGTGAAATTTACAATAAAAATGTGTTCTTTTCTTAATTCTTTATATCTGTGTCCTATTTGTGGCCATGAAAGTAGAATGTTTTACAGTGGTTCAAAACTGTGTTTCATCCTTACATGGCCAACTGTTATATAGCACAGGAGAGACAATTTTTGGGTAAGCACTATTTACACTTACTTCCACTCAAACATATGATTGGCCTCTTAGTAACTGTGTAGCGGTGCCCTTTTTGCGGAAGCTTCATAAGTTTGAATCGACCTTGTATGTATGTGTTTCCTACATGAAAAAAGTTCATTAGCTTCTTCATACTTAGCTGAGTGCACAATGCACTCTCACAGCTGCACAATTTCCCCCGTGCACTGTGCATAAGCAAGTGGCCAGCCACACTGCACAGCTCTGCTACCCGCCCTGTGTGCCCTCACAGCTACTCAGCACTGCCCTCATGGCTCATGGCACCTGTGGGCAGCCAGGCCAGAATGAATGTCAGACTTGAATCTGCAATAAAAATTTAACTCTTTAATATGTTTCACATTTAATGATGCAAAAGGACACAAATATGCAGAAAATGTCTTAGTAGAACAGCTCAATGTGGAAAATAACAACTAAACATGGTCAAAATAATTCAAAGGAATTGTAATTTCTAAGCAGTAAACCAAGTTAATTTTATGTTTAAACAAATTAATTTCTTGTTAGAACTTAACTAGTGTTGAGGCTATGCAAAGAATTCATTCAGAATTGACTTAGTTTTGTCAGCATAATTTACTAAAGATACATTTGTGACACCGATGAAATTATTGCTAAATGATAATTATTATTATTTTTTGAAATTTATTGTACTTATCTTATCCAAATGAACTTAGAGAAAATGTTGAAGGAAGTGAAGAGGAAGTGGATCCAGATGAAATAGGAGATATTATACTGAGAGATGAATTTGACAGAGCCCTGAAAGACCTAGGTCAGAACAAGGCCCCGGGAGTTGATGACATTCCCTTGGAGCTACTAAAGTCTCTGGGAGAGCCAGCCATGACGAAACCCGGTGTGTAAGATGTATGAGACAGGCGGAATACCCTCAGACTTTAAGAAATATGTAATAATCCCCATTCTAAAGAAATCAGATGCACACAGGTGTGAACATTACAGAACCACCGGTTGATAAGTCGTGGTTGCAAAATTTTAACACAAATTATCTACAGGAGAATGGAAAAGCTGGTAGAAGCTGACCTCAGGGAATATCAGTTTATTGATGTTATTCAATTTGTACATTGAGCAGGTGGTGAAGGAAAGCAAGGAAAAATTTGGAATAGGGATTAAAGTTCAGGGGAACGAAATAAAAACATTGCGTTTTGCTGATGACATTGTAATTCTGTCAGAGACAGCAAAGGACCTGGAAGAGCAGTCGAATGGAATGGACAGTGTGTTGAAGAGAGTGTATAAAATGAACATTAACAATAGCAAAACAAAGATAATGGAATGCAGTCTTAGAAAATCAGACAATGCTGAAGGAATTAGACTTGGTAACGAAACAATGAAGGTGGTAGATCAGTTTTGTTACTTGGGTAGTAAAATAACATACAACGGTCACAGTACAGAGGATATAAAATGCCGAATGGCAATTGGGGGGGGGGGGGGGGGGAACCATTTTTGAAAAAGAGAAATTTGGTAACATCGAATATTAATTTAAGTGTAAGGGAATCTTTTTCTGAAGACATTTGTGTGGAGTGTTGCCTTGTACGGCAGTGAAACATGGACGATAAACAGTGCAGACAGGAAGAGAATAGAGACTTTTGAAGTGTGGTGGTACAGATGAATGCTGTAGATTAGGTGGGTAGATCACATAATTAATGCAGAAGTACTGAACAGAAATGGTGAGAAAAGAAATCTTTTGCACACACACACGGAGCCGGCTTGTGGTTCGCTTGGCTTTGCTGTGCTGGCGACCGCTAGGTGGCAGGCCAGTAACACTGGTCCGCTCTAGTGTCGCTGTCTCATAGCTGGTGGCATACCCATGTGTGGTGGCGCATAATTAGTATGCTGTGCACCGCGATGTATAGCACCTTGACTAAAAGAAGGGATCGCTTGGTAGGACACATTCTTAAATATTCATGAATCATAAATTTAGCATTGGAGGGAAATGTGTTGGGTACAAATAGCAGAGGGAGACCAAGAGATGCATATAGTAAGCAGATTCAAATGGATGTGGGTTGCCATTCTTATGAGGAGATGAAAAGGCTTGCTTAGTATAGAGTAGAGTGCAGAGCTGCATCAAACCAGTCTCCGGACTGAAGACTGTAACAACAAAAATAACAACATATCCAATCTTGTCTATGTCACCATATCTACTTGTAGTTTTTGAAAGACTCTTGATATATCTTAATTCTAGATGCTAACTGCTGTTGTTCATTTGTTTCACAGTGAATTTATATACCAGTCAATCAGTAAAAAACAAAAACAAATGCATAAGAATGAATTTTTGGGAATAGATCTGAAGCTAACAGTGGATGTTGTTCTAAAGCAACCACCTGACTGGAAATCATTGGTTTTAACTGAGATTTTCTTTAACATTCCAGGTAATTAGCTGCTTTCCTGTCTTTCATTCTCTTCTTTTGTATACTGCATTATAATAATGGACAATGAATCACTTCTCATTTCATGTAGTGTACTTAATAAATATGGATAACTGCCACAGTTTTTTAATTTCCAAGTACTGTATAATAGTGAAAAATATTTTTAGTTTACAAATGTCTTTGTGTGTATTATTAGTTTAACTATGGAAAGTACATATTGGAAATCACTGATATAATGAGATATTTTGCAATCTACACTAAGACAATTATAGAGCCATAGAAAGACATGTAAAACAGGCAAGTACATGTACAACTTTTAAGCTTTTGGTCACAGGCTCCATCAGTGCAGACACACACTGCCATTCATACAGTCACAGACAAAGTTCACCAACACACAACAGTCAAAAAAATACAGGCACACAACACAGTCGTACAACCGTCACCTCCAGCTGCTGAACTTCAAAGTGCGGCAGCCAGAGGTGATGGTTGTATGACTGTGTTTTGTACCGGTACCTGTATGATCGCATAAAAGTTCTATTTTCTGAAGAAGGCCATAGCCAATCACTGAAAGTGTTGTATGTGTGTGTCTTTTGTATGTGCCTGTCACAGCTCATAGTCACATCTTTGCAGTGAGTTGTAAACTGTCCTTATTTCTATATTGTTAAAAATACATTACTTACTGAGGACTGGGATCTGGTGTGCCAAATTGAGGAGTCCGAAAATAAATGGTTCAAATTCTCTTATATTATGCTAAAGCATATTGAATTTGCCTTTTTAAGGAAATATAGATGGTACCAACCTATAACTAAAGTGCAAAGAACGTAAGGTGATACTGGCAACAGATATGACCAAACTTGTGCAAAAATCTATGAAATGAGTGTACTGCCCAAGTCAACAAATACTAGGATTAGAACTTAAAAAGTGGTAACTATTTATTTACAACCAATACAAAAGCATTACATGTTTTACACCTGTTACTATCCTTCAAAGTAGTCACCAGCATTGTGTAGAACCCCTTGCCAGCGATGTGGAAGGCATTAATATTCCATTTGCAGAGCCTGTTCTGTTGATAGTGCAAATGGAGCGGTCTGCTGCCTGTCAGATCTCTGGAAGAGTTCTGAAGTGAATGCTATGAAGTGGTTCCTCCATTTTCGGAATGAAATCAAAGTAACAAAGACTGAAGTCTTGGGAGTATGGTGGATTGGTACAGTACTTCCCTGTCCTATCGACCAAACTGAGCAGCCACAGCTTGTGCTCTATACGCCTGCACATTGTCAGGCAAAATGATGGGTGGGTTCTGCTGCTTTTGAAAAGTTGGTCGCAGGTAATGCTCCATAAATGAACGGTAATATTGTGCATTGACGGTCTGCCATGGAGGAACATAATACGTTAGTGTAACACTATCATATTCATACATAAAAGTCACCATAACTTCCACCATACTGGATCTGTGATGCATTTTCAACTTTTACGGTGACCTGTAATGGCACCATTTGTTGGATTGGCATTTCAGTTTTGGCTCGTACAATGTGGCCCATGTCTGATCCAGTGTTAAGATACGGCATAAGAAAGCCTCTTCTTCACACTCATAGAGCTCCAAGTGCATCTGAGCAGTTTCATAACACATCCATTTCTGCATTTCCTTTAATTTTTGTGGACACACTGGTGACATGAGACAGTCAAGTCCAATTGCTCAGAGGTAAGGTAGGTATGTCAATAGCATGTGTTATCAACGACAATAGTAGATCCCATTGCATAGTGTCTCCACAGCAGTGTTGCCACTATTTAAGTTCCAATCCTCGTATGTGCCTAACACTGAAACAGCTTGATTAAGCAATATAGCCAGGAGTTGATGAAAATAAAAAATAAATTTTGTAAAAGTCATCTCAAGGCCAGAAACTGAAATACTAAACGTCAAATATAAAGGAAATGTGATGAAAGAATCTCATTATGTCTGCAATGTTTTTAATGATTAATTCATATCTGAAGCAGTCAGTGTAGTTAATTGCACAAATATGTGTTCTAATGTTAAGACACAGATTTTAAACTTTTAGACATATCCAGGAGCCAATATAGACTCTGACCATATCTTAATGGTTATAAACTGCAGGCTGAAGCTGAAGAAACTTCAGAAATGTAGAAAAATAAGGAGATGTGACCTGGATAAGTTGAGGGAACCTAATGTCCTTGAAAGTTTCAGAAGGAGCTTTAGGCAAAAATTGACAGAAATTGGAGGGGGGGGGGCATTAACACAGTAGAAGATTAATGGATAGCTTTGAGAGAGGAAATAGTGAAAGCAGACAAAATAGGTAGGAAGGCAAGCCCAACAAAAAGTCTTTGACTGCCACAGGATATACTGGATTTAATTGATGAAACAAGAAGATGTAAAAATGCAGTAAATGAAGCTGGCAAATGGAGTACAGACAATTATGAAATGAAATTGACAGGAAGTGCAAAATAGCTAAGTGGGAGTGGGCAGAAGGCAAATGCAAGCCTGTAAAAGAATGTGTAAATAGAGGGGGGGGGGATAGATCTCCCTAAAGGAAAATAAGAGAGACTTTTGTAGACAAGAAAAGCAGTTGTATAAATATAAAGAACTCAGACAAAAAACCAGGTCTGAGCAAAGAATGGAAAGCTGAAAGATGGAAAGAATATATAGAGGGGCTCTACAAAGGAAGTGAACTTTGAGACAATATTGTAGGATAGGAAGAGCAAGTAAAGGAAGGTGAAGTAGGAGATATACTGACAGAAGAATTTGACAGTACTGAAAGACGTAAGTCAAAACAAAGCTCCTGGAATGGGTGACATTCCTTCAGTGCTACTGAAGTCTTTGGGAGAGTCAGCTCTGACAAAACTATTTCACACAGGTTGCAAGATGTATGAGACATGCAGAATACCCTCAGAGCTCAAGAGAAATGTAGTAATCCCCATTCCAAAGAAAGCAGGTGCAGACAGGTGTAAAAAGTAATAAAGCATCAATTTAATAAGTTATGGTTGGAAAAGTTTAACAAGAATTATTTACAGAAGAATTGAAATTCTGGTAGAAGCTGACCTAGGGGAAGATAAGTATGGGTTTAGAAGAAATGTAGAAACACGATAGGAAATACACACCTTATGATTTACCTTAAGAGTTAGATTAAGGTAAAGCAAATTTACCTTTCTAGTTTTTGTAAATTTGTTGTTGTTTTAAAGGGGACTAAACTGCTTGGCCACCAGTCCCTTGTAGATTTGGAGAAAGCTTTTGACAATGTTGATTGGAATACATTCTTACAAATTCTGAAGTCAAAAGGGGTCAAATATAGGTGATGGAAGGTTATTTACAACTTGTACAAAAACCATACTGCAGTTAATAGAGTCAAAGGGCATGAACGAGGAGCAGAGGTTGGGAAGGGAGTTAGACAAGGTTGTAGCCCTTCTTCATTATTATTCAATTTGTTCATTGAGCAATCTGTGAAGGAAGGCAAGGAGAAATTTGAAGAAGACATTAAAATTCAGGATGAAAAAAAACATTGTATTTTGCTGTTGAGATTGCATTTCTGTAGGACACAGCAAAGGACCTAGAAGAGCAATTTAATGGAATGGACAGAGTGTTGAAAGGAACATATCAGATGAAATAGAATGTCTAAGAAAATTAGGTGATGTTGAAGGAATTTGATTGGGTAAAGAAAAAGTAATGGTGGTAGAATGAAATAATATATGATGGTTGCAATACAGAGGACATAAATGCAGAATGGTAATGAGAATAAAAACATTTGCTAACACTGAATTTTAATTTAAGTGTAAAAAAATTTTGAAGGTATTTGTATGGAGTGTTGCCTTGTACAGGAGTGACACATGGAAAATAAATAGTTCAGACAAGAAAAGGATACATGCATTTGAAATGAACAGAATTGGGGCCTACCATGACTAAAAGAAGGGATTGTTTGGGAGGAAACATTCTTAGACATCAAGTAATTGTAAGTTTATCAGTGGAGGGAAGAGTGTGGGGTAAAAATTACAGAGGGAGATCAAGAAACGATTACAGTAATCAGGTTCAATTGGATGTGGGTTGCTGTCCTTATGAGGAGTTCAAGAAGCTTACTCAGCATAGAATAGGTTAGAGAGCTGCATCAAACCAGTCTCCAGACTGAAGATCAGAATGGCAACAAAGGCCCATATATAGTTGCCAACTTCTAATTTTTGTGGCTGAGGGGGAGGGGAGTGTGTGCAGAAATAATTGTGTTAGTTACTACATTTGATAGGTAAACATAATATGGGCACCAACAAATGGACCCTACTTCAAAATATTGGAAGGGAGGAGGCAATAAATGTCTTGCCCACCAACTTCCTCTCCCAAAGTTGACACCTCTAGCCGCATATCAGTAACATCCATCTTCAGTAAAGCATTTGAAATATTAATAATATAGTAAGGACAGTTTATAACTCACCTCAAGACGTGGCGACGAGCTGCGACAGGCACATACAAAAAACACACATACAACACTTTCAGCTATCGGCCATGGCCTTCTTCAGAAAATAGAACACTCATGCAATCACACAGGCACACAACACAGTCATACAACCATCACCTCCGGCTGCCACACTTCGAATTCGATTCAAACCAAATAAGGCTAACTATTATACTGTCAGTGTATGGGAAATCGAAGGGCCCACTCCCTAGTTCCCACATATCCATTTGCTTGTATGTTTCATTCCCCATAGATAGAGAACACAAGAATCTATAAAAGTTTTTCTAGCACTTGAATGTATTTTGATGAAACATATTTAATGAAATATGCATTAAATATTGTCCAGTAGGTAACATGGAATCCATGTATTTATTCTCCTTTCAGTCAAAGATGAACCACAAGTACCATCTTTCCGTGACAAGATGCAAATGATAAAGAAAAATATACAAAAAGGAATTTTATACTCGTGAGAAAAAAGTCACCCATATTAATACAAAAGTGGAAGAAGAACCATTCTGTAATTCAAAGAAATAGCCACAACATGCATTACAATAAGAACATTCCAACTCTATTGAGGCTTTCTGTTTAGTTATTTTAAAACATACAAACGAAAAAGAAACAAAACAACAAAATTGTTAAGGGGGACAAAACATGATTATGTCTGACAATGAAAGACTAAATGTCTAATAATGAGAGATGAAAATTTCTGGGAATTTGTGACTTGTTACTTTTTTTAACATGTCATCAAGTGCAGGTTATTTGTGCAATCCAAATCTGATTTTTTTTAAATGCAATTATACTTAAATGTACATATGTATAACTGCATGGACTCTCAATTCACTTACTATTGCATGAAGTTACGAACACCATCAGTAACTGGCTTAAGAAGGGTTGCTTTAGATGTCAAAAATATAGCAAGGGCAACTCGGCGTTCTAGCTTTACTGAAGCACTGCCATGTGGACCTGACAAGATTTAACAAAAATCTCATCATTCCAGTTTGGTAATGGTAGACCTCTCTTTTATTATTTTATTCATTTTAGGGCACCAATGTTAGGTAAGATGATCCAAGTACCGATAGTCAAGAAGTTAATATACTAACTAGTGATGGGCTTGAACATGAAGGAATAAAATATTTAAAAAGAAAATGGAGTAAAATGAATCTTATCTTTCAGATATGTTGCTATGGGAAGTGCAGAGCACCCAGATGGGCAATGCATCATTTTGCAAAAAAAATCTTCCTTAATAGCTCCTCGGCACCCACTAAGCAATGACACATGTAAACATAAAAAAAAAGCACAAGGAATTACAAGAGGCGATTGTTGTTTGTGTACAGAAATATGTAAAGACATCAAGGAAACATAATTGAAACATTGATCCACTCAAGTTACAGTATTGCACATGCTAGGAAATCGCTTACATCTGCAGAAGACCTCATCAAACCATACATGAAAATATGCCATCAACTGCAAATGGGCAAAGCTGAAAAGGTGTACCCTGCCGGAACTCGAAACTGGGTCTCCTGCTTTCTAGGCAGTTGTGCTGACCGCTACACCACTGTGGACACGGTGATCATCGCACCTGCAAGGACTATCTAAGCACACCTCCCATCAGATACAAATTCCCAACTTTACCCTGCCCACAGTACTCAAACTTGTAGTTATGAAACTAATTCCTTTAATAGTAAGTGCCCCAAACTTGCTCACCCCTCCCCACCTACTGAAGGATCATTGCCCGTCACTTGAAAAATTCCTTATGGGAAAAATATTTATAAAAAATTGATAAGGTTTACTTACCAGGCGAAGGAGCACAGGTAGTGATAGTAACAAATATAACACATACACACACATATATGCAAGCTTTCGCAACCCAGTTGCGTCTTCAGGCACAAGAGAAGGAGAGGGAAAAGGAAATGATTAGGGTTTTAAGGGAGTGCATAAAGAGCAATTCCACATTTGTGTGTGCGTTTGTGTAATTGTGTGGGTGTGTGTGTATTTGTTTTCCTTCCTTTTTCCTCCCAAGGTAAGTCTTTCCTCTCCCGGGATTGGAATGGCTCCTTACCCACTCCCTTAAAACCCTCATCATTTCCTTTTTCCTCTCCTTCCCTTCTGCCTGAAGATGCAACTGGGTTGCGAAAGCTTGCGTTTATGTGTGTGTGTGTGTGTGTGTGTGTGTGTGTGTGTTTTATTTTATTTGTTATTATCACTACCTGTGCTCCTTCACTTGGTAAGTAAACTTCATCTATTTTAGACGAAAAAATTCCTAACAGGAAAAATATATGTAAAAAAACAGGTGAAGTCTACTTACCAGGCGAAGGAGCACAGGGTGATAGGAACAAATAAACACACACACACACACACACACACACACACACACACACACACACACACACATATAAATGCAAGCTTTCGCAACCCAGTTGCTTCTTCAGGCAGAAGGGAAGGAGAGGGAAAAGGAAATGATGAGGGTTTTAAGGCAGGGGGTAAGGAGCGATTCCAATCCGGAGAGAGGAAAGACTTACCTTGGGGGAAGAAAAGGAAGGTGAACAAATACACACACAGCCACACATTTACACAGACACAAGTACACTTAGGCAGAAATACTGTAGAAAGCAAAGAAGTTGTTATATAAATAGAAAACGGATGACTTACCCAAAGGACCGGCTCGTCGATAGACACAAATAAAATCACACACAAACACACATACAAGCTTTTGCAACCGTTGGTCGCTTCTTCAGGATAAGAGGAAAAAAGGGGAGGAGAAAGGGAAGGATATGGGTTTTAAGGAAGTGGAAAAGAAGTCATTCCAATCCCAGGAGTGAAAGGACTTATCTTAGGGGAAAAAAAGGAAGGTAAACAAATACACACACACTCACACATATCCAAACGCAAACACACCTAGACAGACGTTTGTAAAAAGCCAATAAAATAGATGAAGCTATATATGTATATATATACACGAATATTATAGAAGAAAAATTCTTAACAGGAAAAATGTATACAAAACATAGATGAAGATTACTCACCAGGCGAAGGAGCACAGGTGTGATAGTAGCACAAATAAATGAAACACACACACACACACACACACACACACACACACACACACACACACACATTTACACAGACGCAAACACACCTGTTTGCGGCAAGGTAAGTCTTTCCTCTCCCGGGATTGGAATGGCTCCTTACCCCCTCCCTTAAAACCCTCATCATTTCCTTTTCCCTCTCCTTCCATTCTGCCTGAAGAAGCAACTGGATTGCGAAAGCTTGCGTATGTGTGTGTGTGTGTGTGTGTGTGTGTGTGTGTGTGTGTGTGTGTGTGTGTGTGTGTGTGTTTTATTTATTTGTGCTACTATCACACCTGTGCTCCTTCACCTGGTGAGTAATCTTCATCATTTTTTATATATAATTTTTCCTGCTAGGAATTTTTCGTCTATAATATATATGGCATCTGTTCCGAAAGAAGAGACGTCACTTCTGATCCTGCAGTTATTATTCTTTTATATTCACAGAATATATGACATAGATTGCAAACAGGCAATGTAATCGTCAGTGCAACTGCCTAGAAAGCAGGAGACCTGGGTTCAAGTCCCAGCTGGATACACATTTTCAGCTTTGCCCATTTGCAGTTGATGTCATATATTCTGTGAATATGAAAGAATAACAACTGTGGGATGAGAAGTGACGTTTGTTCTTTCGGAACAGACTCCACATGTATATATGCATGAAAGATTTACTCAGTTTCATGCTTGGAGAGGAGGCAGTGAACAATGTTTCATCTGTCCAATGCTCTAACAACACCATATCAAACTACATTAATAAAATTGTTGTACTGCCGATAGTCACATGCAGAAAGAGAAAAGCATGAAAATAAAACAAGCTTTCGGAACTGGGTTCTTTCTTCAGGCAAGAGATAAGGAAAGAAAAAAAGTAATGGGTAAGGGAGGGGAAGGTAATTCATGACCTAGGTCATGAGGATGGCCATGTGGTATCATGAACAGCAGTGTATGTGCACAAGTCCATAAAAATTAGAAACGAGAAATGTCTTCAAAACGGAACCATGCACAAATGAAGCATTTGCTTTGTTATACCAACAATGCTCAGAAGTTGATGGTTGTTGCGCCAGTCAGAGTGATATGACACCCACAGTAGATGTTCTGTATCGGGCCAAACCTGTTTCATTGATTTTGTGATATGCAGGGCAGTGTGGCACTTTCTGTGCGGACACAGCTTAAGAAAAAATCCTTGTTCAGTCCCTCTTCACAAATACTGTAGGAGTACTGCATTTCTGTTAATTTATAAAGTGTTAATATTGTAGCAGCCAAAAATTCACAAATATGTAATCTTCTTCAAAGAAAAAGTAAAAGTCCAATTTTTGTGACTATTTGTTGTCATTACCATGCTCCCTTCGACATCCTTATAAACAGTTTTGAATGTTTTCCCCGTATTCCCAAATCTACTGCATCATGCAGAACTCCCTGGCAACAGAAGTAGGTGAACGGTGAAATGACAAAGATCAGAAAAATCAAGGTTAGAGGTAGGGTTCTGCAGGAAGAATGAGTCATCTGAAGGGTTCTATGACAAAACAAGATTGAGAACCACTGGTATAAAATTTACACTTTGATTTAAAATGATTGTATGAGTGTAAAGTCCAGGTTAAAATTCAGACATTCGTTGAACCAGGTGGAAAATAATAATAATAATAATAATAATAATAATAATAATAATAATAATCATTATTATTACATGCACACACACACACACACACACACACACACACACAGACAGACACAGCCTTCACCAGAAAAGACTCATTCATACAATAATGCAGACACACTTTGCAAATACACCAACTACCATATCCGAATGCAGTGTTCAAAGTCTATGTACCGTAAATTTAATCTGCACTGTGTTAATATATTGTTTTGTTGGTCTCTTTTCTTTTCTTGGCATGTATGGCTTTTAAAATTTCCAGGTTCACATTTACAAGACTTTCTAAATCCAAATGTTACTTGGAAATATTTGCTATGCAACAACAGAGATGATATTTTAATATGTTGGATTGATTCTTATTATAACAATGGTAATATTCCTGAAGAATCTTTGGATTGTTTACGCCAGTGGGAAACTGCTATGAAAGATCTTTCTTATCAGTTGGAGAAAGAGAATTTGTGTGTTTTGACTGCTGTTGAAGTAGCAAGAATGTTTGCATCTATGGAGATATCACAATCTATGATAGACAGTATAAGATCTGAAGATGCAATGCAGACAACAAAAGATCTTGTGTTGGACCATTTGAGCAGGTTAGCTACAAGTACATTATGAATTATGGTATTTGCTACATTAATGTAATGTATTAAGTTTAATTAAAACTTTAAGAGACACTTTTTTTTCTTTAGTTTTGTTAAATTTTGTCAACAGCTCTGTTATGTTGCCTCTGTATCTGGTATTACACACAATGGAATATTCTGTTGTCTATTAGTTCATAGAACTACCTACAAAGTGCCACAATCGTATAGTGATTACATTTTGAGATGAGCTGCTTCTTGTATTTTTTTGACTCAAAATGGGATCAATGTAACATCTTGCCTACAAAATGACAAATATTGCGTGAAGGTTAATTGTAATCATTGGTGTCTTTTCTGAGTTGACAGCTGATTGCCGGCCGTGGTGGCCGAGCGGACTGCGGCGCGCCAGTCACAGTCTGCATGGCCACTACGGTCGGGGGTTTGAATCCCCCCCTTGGGCATGGATATTTGTGCCGTCCTTGGTATTAGCTAGTTCATAAGTAGTTTGTAAGTTTAGGGACTGATGACCCCGTAGTTAAGTCCCATAAGCTCTACAAACATTTGAACATTTGACAGCTGATTTTTGCCACATGTGAAATCATATGTTTACTATAACAAAGGAATGCCCAGTTTGAATATCAACTATGTTAAGAGGAGAGATTGTAACTTAAAAATTATCACTGAGCCTCAAATAAGGACATAGAAAAGACAATTGTATTCACACATCTAAAGGTTTCAGATGCAGGATACACAAATTTTTACAATCATGCACACTTGATCACCATCTCTGAGTGACGAGGCTTAAGCTTTGCATCTACTGGGAGTGCAATTTGAAGTGGGGAAGGAAGTGGAAAGGGGAAGAATACAGAGCAAGGCTGAGGGTAATGCATCAAGAGTGTGTGAGAATGTAACATGGAACATGGTTTTGGTGGGGGTGGGGGAAGGGCAAAGAGGAGTAGCAGAGAAAGGAAAATATTTGTAACGATTAAGTTGGAAGACATGAATTGGAAGGAGTGGGACTGTTAGGTGGGGGATGTGGGAGATGGAAGGTTACCAGAGGTTGAGACCACAATAATATTAGTACTGGAGAATGTGTCGTGAGGGTAACTCCCACCTGCATAGTGCACAAAACCCGGTGGTGTAGGGGAAGTTCCCAATGGTTTGGCTTATGAAGGAGCCACTGAAATCAACCATACTATGCTTAACTACATGTTATGTTGTGGGTGGTCCACACCACTCTTGGCCACAATTTTGGCAATGGCATTCATTGCGGTGGACAGATGTTTAGTGGTTATACAGCATACATAACTGTGTAGTGATTGCATCAGAATAGTAAATGATACAGCTGCTTTTCAGATGGCCCAGCCTGGGATTGGGTAGAAGCCTGTAACAGTACTGGAATAGACAGTGTGGATATGGCTGTGTAAATTAGGCAATTCTTATACTAGGATCTTCAACATGGATTTGAAATGTCTTAGTGGTGAACAAGGATCTTGTGGAGATTGGGTGGTTGATGGAACAGCACTTTAGGAGGGAAGGGAAGGATCTTTTTTAGGAATTTCCTCATTTCAGGACATTAGGAAAGACAGGTGGAAGTTCTGGTGAAATATATGGTTCAGGTATTCAGAGTGATATTAGATGATTCGGGGGCCACTTGTTTGTGGCTGTTTAATGGGGATGGAGGGAGGATTTGGAGGTATTTGTGGGTATGACTGATCTCACACACATCACTGCTGTCTCTGGTTGCCATGCCTCAACTTGTAACATGATGGCCAGAGACGGAAGTCATGTGCATGAATTATTGCTTTGTGTTTGTTTGAGTGTCTTTGCTTTTTTTCTGATGAAGGTAGTTACTGAAAGCTTAAGTTATGTGAAAGTTATTGACTTTTCTACATGCCTGTCTGCTGCTCAGTCATTGTATTTATGGGGAGTTGCTATCTATCAACCTAAAATTGTTGATATTGGACCGTATGAATAAATTGAAGTAATCACTTTCCTTTGTAATTTTGAATCTAAAGCTTTGGAATTTATGAGTAGAATATGAAGCATCAGCCCTAGCTTCTGGTGACAAGACAGAAAAAGAAGCTATGGTTTTGGCATTAGATAAGCTGTATGTATAAAGAGTAGCTGTTACTTTGTTCTGAAATCAATAGTTTTTAAAATGTGGAGGATGGTCAGTAGTAGAATGAAGTTTTTCAGAGTACTGGATATGGCTCAATTAGCATCACACATATGCTGTGAAAAATGCTACACAGCACTAGAAAGCACTATAAAATCACATATCATTTTAAAAAAGAAAATGTTAAATGGACTGCAAATAATTGTCTGCCAGAGAAAAGAAGGGGAGCTCCAGAATTCCAGACGTGTAGCAGAAGAAATGGGGATTTGTCAAACTACAGTGAGTAAAAAAGTGAATAATGTTACTAAAAAGATAATGGAAAAAATCTGACTTTTGGGTCAAAAGTCTGTCATTAACTAATGACATGACTGTGGCAAAAAAAAAAAAAAAAAAAAAAAAAAAAAAAAAAAAAAAAAAAAAAAAAGGAGAGAGTGGCTACAAAAATGTAAATTTCCTAGTGCTGTTGGTGTAATTCCATGTACACACAAACAATATGGTGATGACTATATAGTATAAATGTGCAGTCAACATACAGTGCAAAGGAACTAGCATTGAGGCTAGTTCCCCTCAGGGGCTCAGCATTAATTTGCTGAGTACGGGCTTGGCGAACCCGGGGTCCTGAGCTGAGGACTGGTAAGCGCCGCTAGTCCTCTAGACACCGTAACCTCTAGGCACGCTTCAGCGACCACCGCGTGGCGCGGCGGTGGAACGTTGTGTGTACTGGGGAATGGGGATCTTGGCTTGACCGCCCGGGTCGCGAGGATGGTACAAACCTCTATAAAAAACCCTTCAATCCCAAGGTGTGCTACGTGCTGATGGGATGCATGGCTGTTGAAGAGGAACAGTCGCTAGCGAGCAACCTCTGGGGATACTGCCACACCTCAGTTGTATAAGGCTTACCTAGGCACGCGGGGCTCTGTCTAGGTGGACATGTACTTCCCTAGCTGCTCGTGGGACCGACATGAGCACTTCCAATTTGTCCCTTGAACCTTCCAGTGGGATGGGTGTACCACTGGGGGGTACCAACACCCAATCCAAAAAGAGGGCTAGGATATCCAGTCCTCCTGATTCGGGGAGTAAGAAAAAGTATTTTGGGAATAGTAACAGAACACAGGCTGTTGTACAGAATGTGTTTATTGTTGTGAAACGAAAGGACGGCTCGTTTGAGGGAGTGTCTCCCTTCTATATTCAAAAAGGCCTTGAGGGAATTGCTGGCAGTTTAAAATCAGTGAAACGTTTGCGGAATGGGACATTACTGATCGAAACATCGAGTTCCCAGCAGGCAACCAACCTGCAGCAGGCGAAATTCCTGGGTGAATATGCCATAGAGTCGGAGTTGCATAACACCTTGAACTACAGTAAAGGCGTAGTGACCTGTAGGGATATAGTAAACATCCCTTTTGAAGAATTGAAATCTGAGTGGGCACAGGAGGGTATTTTGGATGTGCAAAATATTATGAAAAGGGTGGATGGTGAGTTGGTGAAATCGGACTCATTCATCCTTACCTTCAATAATCCCCAACTTCCAGATAATGTCAAAGCAGGTTTTCTTCGTTTGAAAGTTCGACCTTACGTCCCCAACCCAATGCGCTGCTTCAAATGCCAGCGCTTTGGGCATACCACCCTGGGGTGCAAAGGTGAGGCCACCTGTGGCAAATGTGGCAAGGTGGCACATGACGGAGCAGAGTGTACACCACCTGCCACGTGTGTCAACTGCTCTGGGGATCACCCTGTCTGGAGTCGTAATTGTAAAGTCTTCCTTGAGGAAAAAAAGGTGCAGGAAATAAAGACCACGAAGCGCATCTCGTATGCTGAGGCCAAGAAAATCTTCCAGGCCATGCAACCACCAGCTTTTGCCGCTTCTTTCGCTTCTGTTGTCCAGAAGCCGATTGTCAAGTGTGATGCTGTTACGCAAACTGAGTCTGTCTGTGTTGGTACTAGCACCTGCACTTGCCAGTGCACCTGCCAGGCGGCTGCTGCAGTCGTAGACGATTCCAGTCCGGTTGGTCCCCAAACATCAGAAAAAGGAACTGATCCGCCTCCTGTGGAGATGATGCCCCCCCCCCCCCCCCAGTAGTAGAGGTTGTGCAGAAATCCACCACAGCCACTACCTCTGCAACAGGCTCCCATCCGAAACCACCTAAGGCTAAAAAAGCAGTTGAAAAGTATCTGTCACAGGATAAAGTAGAAGTTACTTTGTTTGAGCCTGTCCATGTACGTGTAACAGATGCTCCATCTGACTCTCTGTCCGAGCAAATGGACCTTGATGTGCGTTTGGGGCAGCCAAACCGCCCCAAGTCGGACCCTCTACCCCATAGCGTCTCGCCGCCTCGGCGGAGAGAGAAAGTGAGGGTGAAACCTCCGTAAGCGATGGCTCCCATACTACAATGGAATATGCAGGGCTTTAGGACCCATGTGGAGGAACTTCGTCTCTTATCTCAGGGTCGACCTCTGTGTATGTGTCTCCAGGAGACAAATTTTAAGCCTTCAGACTCCCCTGAGATACGTGGTTACACGCTATGTAGGAAGGATGACGTAAGTGGGGCGAGAGCTAGGGGTGGAGTGGCTATTTTTGTTTGTACAGCCTACCACTCCGAAACCCTCTCCCTCACCACAAGCCTCCAAGCAGTCGTAGTATCTGTATATGTGCGTCATCGATTGACTGTTTGCTCCCTCTATCTGCCCCCTCATGATACGCTTAATGAAGAGGACCTCAAGGACCTTCTTACTCAACTTCCCCAGCCTTTTCTTCTGTGTGGAGACTTTAATGCACATAATGTGCTTTGGGGCTCTGTCACTACTTGCCCCAGGGGTAGGGCCATTGAGCGGCTCCTCTTGTCGTCGAACGCACATTTACTTAACACCGGTCAACCAACACACCTTTGTACTGCGACAGGGTCATTATCTGCCATAGACCTCACTCTTTGCTCTCCGTCCCTTGCCCACACTATACAATGGGACGTGGTCGATGATCTCCATGACAGCGATCACTTTCCAATCTCCATTTCCCAACCATATGGAATCGAACCTGAAAGACACCCGCCACGATGGATACTCAGTAGAGCGGATTGGGCACTTTACAGCCAACTTGCCCGCTTTGAACATCGTGACAATGTCACAGAATGGGTGCACCATATTACTGCCGTGATGCACTCCGCCGCTGATGCATCCATTCCACAGTCTTCGGGTCGTCAAAAACGGCAGCCAGTCCCTTGGTGGAATGACGAATGCAGATCTGCCCTCAGGACCAGGCGGACGGCTCTGCGTCGGTTCAAGTGTCGTCCGACTTCAGAGAACCTCGCTGCTTTCCGGGTTGCAAGGGCCAAGTGTCGTCAGGTTATTGGAGAGAGCAAACGGAGGTCATGGCAGCAGTTCCTGAGTTCCATTAACCGTTCTACAACCAGCACGAAAGTATGGGAGACCATCAGGAGGATTTCTGGAAGAGGAGGAAGGTGCCCCATAGCTGCTGTGATGTGTAACGGAACTTTACAAACACGACCAGCAGACATTGCCCAAGCCGTGGCTACTTATTTCGCTTCCGTTACTGCCACTGCTAGTCAGGATCCAGAATTCCGGCGCCGCAGAGCGGCTGCTGAGAGGGGCCCCATGGACTTCAGGTCTGCGATTACGGAGGAGTACAACCGCCCCTTCTCCCTGTGGGAATTAGATTCTGCATTGTGTGTAGCCCGAGACACTTCACCTGGTCACGATGGGATCCACTATGCTATGTTACGGCACCTTACAGATCGCAACAAAGTTATCCTCCTTAACCTTTTTAATGCCATTTGGATGTCAGGACACTTTCCCGACTTGTGGAGAGAGGCTCTTTTAATTCCCCTTTTAAAACCCGGTAAAGATTCCACATGCCCCAGCAGTTACCGTAGTGTTGCCCTCACTAGCTGCATTGGAAAGACCCTGGAGCGGATGGTCAACCGCCGCCTTGTCTGGATGTTGGAATCCAGGCAGCTACTTAGTCGCTTCCAGTGTGGGTTCAGGCGATATCGTTCCACCTTCGATAACCTGGCCTCTCTGTAGGCAGCAATACAACAGGCTTTCCTGCGCCGTCATCACCTTCTGGGTGTATTTTTTGATATTGAGAAGGCCTACGACACTACTTGGAGGCATCTTATACTTAGGCAGCTTCACGAATGGGGATTTCGCGGTTGCCTTCCAATTTTTATCCGGTCATTCCTTTCTCCACGTTTTTTTAGATACCGAGTCGGTGGCGTGCTCTCTGACCGCTTTGAGCAGGAAAACGGTGTCCCTCAGGGTAGTGTTTTAAGTGTGACGTTGTTTGCTATAGCCATTAACAGTATTACGTGTGTTGTGAAAAGTCCTGTCCAGTGTTCACTATTTGTTGATGACTTCTCTGTCTTCTGTTCTTCTTCCAGTCTTGCAATGACAACTCGTCAGTTGCAGCTCACTCTCCGGCGGCTCGACGAATGGGCACAGAAGACTGGTTTCAAATTTTCAACAGAGAAGTCGGTGTGTGTTTGTTTTAACCGTTCTCGTTCTATTTTTAACTTACCTGAACTGCGGATGAGGGACACTGTTCTGAATTTTAAAGACACTGTGCGTTTTCTGGGTGTGACATTTGACTCTAAACTTACCTGGTTGCCACATCTTAAGGATTTGAAGAGATGGTGCCTGAAGGCACTAAGTATTTTAAAGTGTCTTAGCCACACTTCATGGGGAGCCGACAGAACTTGTCTGCTACGATTTTATAGAGCATTTGTGCGTTCTCGCCTAGACTACGGGTGCACCGTGTATGGGTCAGCAAGACCCTCTTATTTAAAGATGCTGGACGTGGTGCATCATGAGGGGATTCGGCTCGCAACTGGGGCATTCCGCACGAGTCCCATACCAAGTATCTGCGCCGAGGCTGGTGAGCCCCCACTTCACATGCGGCGGCAGTTTCTCGTGGCACGCCAGGCATATACGACTTTGTCCTCGCCAAATACACCAGCCCATCCGGTCGTTGCCCACCCTCCTGCGGAACGGCTGTTTCGTAACAGGCTATGGGCAACGAGGCCTTTTGGGATACGTTCTCAAGATTGTCTTTTAGATATGGATGTGTCTGGTTTTAATGTTTTACAGCAAGGTTGGAGTAAACGTCCGCCGTGGCTCCTCCAGTGGCCGAGACTACTTTTAGAGTTTACACATTTTCAGAAGCATTCTACTTCCGATTTTATATTTCAATCTCTGTTCTCTCACATTTTAGATCAGCATCGTGATTTTACCGTGGTGTACACGGATGGGTCCAAACAGGGGGACTCGATAGGCTGTTCCATAGTGTTCCCCAACACCACCATCAGGATTCGCCTCCCTCCTGCATACTCAGTGTTCTCAGCAGAACTCCATGCAATCCTGCGGGCGCTGGAACAAATGCAGCGGGTTCGTGGCACGAAGTTTCTCCTGTGCTCTGATTCTCTCAGTGCGCTGCAATCAATACGAAATTTGTATCCAGCTGAGAAGATAGTGCAGCTCATTCATGACAGACTGTCCACTCTCCAGCAGCGGGGGAAGCAAGTGTCATTCTGTTGGGTGCCAGGACACGTTGGTATTAGTGGTAACGAAATGGCTTATCGGGCTGCCAAGGAGGCTTGCGACAGTTCTGGTATTACTCATTGTGCCGTTCCCCTGCCGGACATCCTCTCTGTGGTGCGCCGGAAGTCCCTTCGTTTGTGGGAGGAGACGTGGCAGGCAATGACGAACAATAAACTGCGGTTGATTAAGCCCACTGTCCGACCGTGGCGAACATCCTGTCATTCATTGAGGCAGCATGAGGTGGCCTTGACACGTCTCCGAATCGGGCATTGTTCTTTGACACATGGCTATTTACTCCGTCAGGAGGACCCTCCGATTTGCGATGCTTGTGGTGTGCAAGTCACTGTACGCCACATTTTACTGGAATGTATTTCCTACCGTGCTGCTAGGGCAGCGGTGGCTCTTTGTGGTCCCCTGCCCTCTGTTTTAGCTGATGACAAGGCGAGTGTGACGAAAGTATTCAATTTCTGTGAACTTTCCGGCCTCTGGCCTAAGCTTTTAGGCTGGAGGTTTTAGGACGTTAACGAATGGTTAGCCCACCACTCCTCTGGCTTGGCAATTTGAGTACGTCTGTAAACCTTAGACGCTCACCAACTGTTCCTACCTTGCCATGTTTGGTTGGGTCTTTGCTTCGTTCCCCTTATCGTTTGGCTACTTTCTCTTCTGTTCCCTATTTGTCGTCATTTCATTTTAATCAGGTTACACGTATCGCCTAATTATCTTGTACGGGCGCTAAAGACCTAGTTGTCGTGTGCCCATAACATCATATCCATCCATCCTATCCATTGAGGCTAGTTGCCCCAGATCAGTACATGTCAATAGAATATTGAAAAATTTTGTGTCCTGGAAGCAGTGATTGATGAAGGGAATTGATAAGAGCCTTGGCTGATGAAGCTCTATCTTAAATCATTCAACAATCTTTTTATTTATTTTATGTTTGTGTAGAAATTGTTGTGATAGAGAGTTGTTTTGGTCAGCTGAAGAGGCAGTTTCCTGCTTTTCTTTTTTTGCAGAATGCATATATAGTTGCCTTAACAAATTTTACTCCTTTGTACTGCGTAATGTTGCGAAACATCTACAGGATGAAGATTTTGAAGATACTGCACAGGATTTCCTTGATAATGGCGATAATGAAGAGAAACCTGTAACTGAGATGGAAATTCTTAGGAGAAGACATGAAAAAGGCGACACATTGCAGCTCTAATACAAAATTCAGGATTTTGACTTATTTGATTTCCAATAACATACATAAAAACTGATCAAACAAGTTATTGATAACATGATATATGCATATCTCTCTTTTTTCCAGAGATAAATATAGTTATAGAACTTAGTGTGTATTTGCATTTTAGTATAGATCCGTTCTACAAATACTTATGCTCTGACTTTTATTTTCCAATTTGAGCTTCAGTTTTATTCATATAGTTCATTGTCACCTGAACTTTCCATTCTAAAATTAATTAGGAACTTCTACATAAATGTAATAAAAATAATCATACAAGCAGTCACTTATAATATTATGTTTTGTATTTCATATGTAACTTTTGTGTTGACATGTACATTATATCTGGCACTGATAACTTCATTATTTTTTCCTGGTGTAGGCTACTACATTACACTGCACACAACACCCACTGACACTCTACCTTCACTAGGTTGAGCTTGTTGATATAACAATCCTGTAATCCTATCCCATTCCCTTGCTGACTCTCCATCCCAGCTGCCAAGCACTTTCTTTCAACTATCTACCCACCTTGTTGCTTTGTGTCTCCTCGCACTTAACACTGCCTGACACAAACCTTTATTCAGTTGGTCTTGGGAGCCCACACCTTTTGTCAGTGCTTTCTGTATAGTGTGTGTATGTGCGTTTTGTATTAAGCGAACTCATGAACTGGACCCACTGTGTCAGCTTTTAACAACTGATTAGCTGTTCTCCTTCCACTATTTCTATCCTACCCAGAACTTTCTAGTAACATATGACATACATCAAACAGGTAAACTGCCGAATATTTTAGTAAATATCTCAGTAAGGAAAATGGATGAGAATTGTTTAGATTTTTTCTGTAACCTTTCTAATGAATATTTATTTATTTTTGTTTTGTTTAGGTATGATACTTAATTGGATATAGACATTATTTCATGCCTCTCATTTGACTATAGTCCTTGTTCTTTTTATCCTATTGTCTTTGCTATTTATTTTCCTCACAATTTCAATACTCCCTTTTTCTTGTTTTAGTTACTCATGAATTTCTCGCCCTCCCCCCCCCCCCCCCCTTTTTACTCCCTAGGAAAACTAGTTTCAATACAACTCTTTCATGAGGTTCATAAAATATTGTATACTAATCTAGTAAATAAACCTCATTGTTTGCATTAATTTATCTCCTATGTGTGGTGATACAGTGGTCATTTGATAAATTGCTCATCATGCTGTTCACTGTGAACACTGGCTGAAAATGAAGTGAGAAACCAGATATAAATTTCTATACCAAAACTAAAAAATGCTGCTGAAATCAACTGAACAGTATTTACAGCTTACTTCTTTTAATCCCTGTGTTTTTTTTTTTTTTTTTTTTTTTTTTTTTTTTTTTTTTTTAGCAATGTACCCTGAAATGCCCACAGAGCTTTAAATATTTCTTCATATTCCACAGGTAGCTCATTTTTTATCATATATAATTGAATTTTTGCCAAGGTGCTCCACAGATTGTTAACATGATAAGAAAATTATAATCACATCCTTGTAGAATCTGTTCTACTCAGAATATTGATTGATTTTGTGTTCAATATTTGTATATGTGACACAGTATTGCCTTTACTGGTAATCAGTAGCAGTGGAGAAAAAATATGCTAGACATCACTTACTCCTTTATTTAATGTTATGATAATCCAGATGTAAACTTATTTTACATCTGTAATGCAAGTGCTACAACACAAAAGAAGACAATATTTAATTACAGCTTTTTATGCCCTTCCAAACTAATTGGTATGTGTGATTCAGCACATGATGTACAATATATGATGGCCAAACATTGCAACTTCGCATACTCTCCTTAAGGTTCTCTCAATACTAAAATTTTTTATTGATACCGTTGTTGATTAACTACACATTTAGAGTATGACTGTGTATGTGCTTAGACAAATGATAATGGATAATGATCAGTGTTTGTTAATTTAGTAGTTTTTTATATCAATGTATTGAATATTTTGTGACATTTTGTATGGTTCAGTAATTCTTTCAAACATGTTTATAGGTTTGGAGTCTTTGACAGCCATGAAAAAATGAGAATTTCCAGCATATTTCGAAGACTTGCCAGAGCATCATCATTACACAGGCTGAAGGATATTCTGAACATGCCAACAGCTAATATAAGTCTACAAAATGTTCACCAGCTATTGGCGGAGCTAATACTCAAGCATAAATTATATAATTTGCCATATGTGTGCTTGGAAGATAGTAAATACACTGAGAATCAGATTCAAGAATTGTGTGAAGCATATCCTGATAATCAAAATACAGAGCTACATTGGTTTAAACTGTGGCTAGCATTTAGAGATTTCAATCCTAATACTACAGATGTGACACACATTTATGATTTGATACTTAAAGCTACACAGTACTTAGGAAATAACAATATAGAAACCTTTTTAAAGCAACATCCACTTGTTGTCGTGGCACTGGTACTATTTAGTGGTGAGAGTCTCACAGCTGTGTATGAGAAAGGAGAGATGGAAAATTCACCTGTAACAAAAGAAATCTTTCAGTCAACCATGCAGAAGTTACCTCTCTTGGAAATGTCTTTAATGTCTCAAAGGAAAACTGATGTAGTACCAGATATCACAGTGTATGAATTACTGCAGGACTGCACACCATTTGATAGCCAGAAATTTTTTTCTTGGCAACAGTAGGTATTTTTCTTTATCACTTTCAGATATTTAGAAGTATGCCATATCTCATATAAGGAGAACTCCAGTATCACATATTCAGTTCAACCCTGCAGTCTAGTATAAAGCTGCTAATCAACTTCCTTGAGTTAGGTGTTTTTTCTGAATTGTAATTATTCATTTGAAGAAACTCATTTCAGTTTGTGTTTATCTTTAAGTAAAGAAAAGCACTTAATATGGTGAGATCAGGAGAAAATATTTTACATAATAATCAGTAAAGGAGGTTAGATAACAACTCACCATCTCACCATAAAGAGGCTCACTAAGCTGCTGACAGGCACAAAAAATAGACAATCACACTCAAACAACTTGTGTTGCTCAGCAAGCCTCTTTATGATGAGTTGTTATCTATTTTCTATTATTGACATGCCAATTCGATTTTCCATTGTTAAAAATTTCCCTAATAATCAGATTTTTGAGAAGCCGTTGTCCTTTTTTATAGCAATATGAAATAGATAGATTGCTACTCAATACACAGGAAATGTTGAGATACAGACAAACAAGATGAAAAGACACTATATTGTAATTGTTTGGTCAAAAATAATAATAATAAAAAATTATTTTTCAAAAGAGATAGATTGGCTGGCCAACACTTACCTTTGTGTTGCACCGCTGATAGTGTTACAAATGAAGAAAAAGTACGAAACAGGACAAGCTTTCGGAACAGTCTCTTCGTCAGGTGGGAGAGAAGGGAAGAAAAAAAGATGGCAATGGAAGGCAAAGGTAATTCATGACCTGGGTCATGAGGATGGTGTTTCAGGAGTGTGGAAGTCAGAGATACTGCATATTAGTACTGAGCCAAGCCAGAGAGGATATATGTAACCAAAGAGAAAAAGATCAAACAGTAAAGAGAAGAAAAATGAGTGAACTGAATGATGCTGAGGGATATAGGAGGGGGCAGGAGGTTGTCAAAATGTTTTTAATTAACAGGGAAAGATGAAAACACCACACACACACACACACACACACACACAGAGAGAGAGAGAGAGAGAGAGAGAGAGAGAGAGAGAGAGAGAGAGAGAGAGAGAGAGAGAGAGAGAGAAAGGCAAGGACGGGATAATGAATAGGTGAGCTGAGGATGGAGGAAGGGGAGGTGTTAGCGTAGATTTAGGCCAGAAGGGTGGTGGGAGGAGAGGATATGTTGGAGGGTAAGTTCCCACCTCCATAGCTCTGAGGAACTGGTGTTAGTTGGTAGTATCCAAATGGCACATGTTGGTGAAACACGTGCCAAGGTCGCTGGAGTCATGCTGGAAGGCACGTTATGCCACAGGATACTGAGTGTCCCCAGGTGAACAGTGCACCTGTGACCATTCATCCGCTCAGCCAATTTGTTGGTAGTCATAGCAACATAAAAGGCTGCACAGTGGACCAATTTCAGTTGATATATGACGTGTGTTGTCTCTCATGTGCCCCTGCCTTGAATTGGGTAGGTTTTTCCTGTGGTGGGGCTGGAGTATGTCCTGAGATCATCACTCTAAACTGTTCTTCCCACACCACCCAGAGTAGCCTTCTGCCATCCTCCCAACCTCCGCAACATCCTCGTCCTGCCTTACAACATCCCGAAACCACCCTCCCTACCTAATGGTTCCTATCCCTGCAACCGATCCCACTGCGAATCCTGTCCAGTGCATCCTCTCACTACCTCGTACTCCAGTCCCACTACAGGAAAAACCTACCAAATTCAAGGCCGCATGCGAGACAACGCACGTCAAATATCAACTAACATGTGTTCACTGTTCAGCCTTTTATGTTGCTATGACTACCAACAAATTGGCTGAGCAGACGAATGGTCACAGGCGGACTGTTCACCTGGGGGACACTCAATATCCTGTGGCAGAACATGCCCTCCAGCATGACTCCAGGGACCTTGGCACATGTTACACCAACATGTGCCATTTGGATACTACCAACTAACACCGGTTCCTCAGAGCTATGGAGGCAGGAACTCTCCTCCCGCACACCTCCCCTTCCTCCATCCTCAGCTCACCTATTCATTATCCCTTCCTTATCCCCCCCCTCTCTCTCTGTTGTGTGTGTGTGTGTGTGTGTGTGTGTGTGTGTGTGTGTGTGTGTGTTTCCATCTTTCCCTGTTAATCAAAAACATTTTTGACAACCTCCCGCCCCTGCTACACCCCTCAGCATCATTCAGTTCACTCATCTTTTCTTCTCTTTACTGCTTGATCTTTCCTCTTTGGTTACATATATCCTCTTTGGCTTGGCTCAGTACTAATATGTATTATCTCTGACTTCCACACTCCTCAAACACCATCCTCATGACCTAGGACGTGATTACCTTTCCCTTCTGTCCCCATCCTTTTTTCTTCCCTTCACTCCCAGCTGAAGAAGGAACTGTGTTTCAAAAGCTTGTCCTGTTTCGTCCTTTTTCTTTTTCTTCATTTGTGTCTCTATCGGCCGAACAGCACAAAGGTAAGTACTAGCCAGCCAATCTATCTCTTGAGTGTATGCTACACTGAGCCAATTACTAGGGTTGGTGATGAGGATAGAAACGTTTGAGGTGAGGAGGGTAATGGTAGCAGAATATGCTGCTTATGTAAGTAAGCAAGGACATGATGGTGGCATGATACAGCTGCAAGGTACAGAGTTGGAGACTATTCTGGGGAAGGTCAAAGGGGAGAGGACAGATATGGAGAAGGCGAAAATCTGGGAAGTGCATTGATGGAATAAAATGTGTTTTCTTGTACTGGTGTGGTGCCTGGGAAGAGAGTAGAGGACAGGAATTACCAAAGGCTGAAGTCAGGAGGGTTATGAGATTAAATGATTGGTTACAATCTGTACAATTCAGAAAATATGGTTCTGGAAGGAAGGATATAGAGGGTACTTCTGAATAAATGTTTTGTTTAAATACTTAAAATTTAGCAGTCTTTTAATTTGTCTGTCTGTGATGTTGGTGAGTGCAATTTATCCTTTTCATATTGCTGTTATCCCATCCTGGTCTTTTCAGTTATTTAATTTGCTTAATGAAAACACATCTGTTTCTGGAACACAAAAGTTTGTGTTAGTATTTATCCATGTAACAGTATGAGGATAGGTAACTATTCACCGTAAAGATGATTTCTGTGCCAAAGACAGTCGTGTAATAAAGACAAGCACATTAAGCACATTGACAGAAGTTTAAATTTTCCCTCACACCCTTCATCAGAGACAGAGAGAACAAACTAGAATCATACAATTACTCAGGCACAACTCATACACACATGACCATAATTTCTGTTTGGTAAGGCCTTAGTGGGCTCATTGGGGATGATTGTCTTTTTTACATAGCTGACTGTTGCTCAGCAATTGTCTTTATAGTCAGTTGCTACCTACCCTCATATTATTGACATTCTAACCTGCACTTCCCACGTTAGATTATTTATTTATGTAGCTATTTTCTAGCATCATGTAAATAGCTTTCTGTCTTTTATATTTTAGCATTACAGTTAAACCCCAAAATTTAGGTTATTCAAAATGTCTCAGAAAGTAATAGAAATAAATAAATCAAACAAACACTGACCTTCCTTAAATTAATTTGATTGGATGGCTACTGTATATATTTTTTGAGTAAATTCCAAAATGTTGGTAAGTGACATCTCATGTCTAGACAGACATATGTAGTCAGTATAAATTGACATCACAACTAAAAGAAATGATTAATTGAATTCTGTAGATAAGACTCAGATTAGTGTATCAAACCTGGCTTTGAATCATGTGGACTGGGAATTAACATTCCAAGTATATTTTCACATTAAAGCATTTTTTCCTTGCTCAGTTGAATATTAAAACATAGATAGAGAGCATTGTAGAGACAGAATGAAATTCATAAATTTGGTCATGTAATGAGGAGATTGGCAGAGCTAGCAATACTACATGCATGTGTAATTCTGATCCTCTTTGGTACCTTAACTTGTGTACAGTAACTTTATTTTTGTACTCTGTATTTGTTTAAATACCAGACAGCAGTTATTAGAGTTGAATGGCATGAAAGGGACATAGTGATTGGGAAGGGAGGAAGACAGGGTTGTAGTCTTTCCCCAATGTTGTTCAATCTGTATGTTAAGCAAGTTGTGAAGGAATGCAAGGAGAAATTTGGAGGAGGAATTAAAGTTTAGTGTGAAGAAATAAAATCATTGCAGTTTGCCAATATACAGTAATTCTGTTAGAGGCAGCTAAGGGCCTGGAAGAGCAATTCAACAGAATGGACAGTGTCTTGAAAGGAGGGTATAAGATGAACATTAACAAGAGTAAAACTTGGGTAATGGAATGTAGTGCCAGAAAATCAGACAATGCCAAAGGAATTAGATTAGGTAATGGGACACTAAAAGTAGTAGGTCAGTTTTGTTATTCATGTAGCAAAATTACTTTCGATGGCCAAGGTAATGAAGATATAAAATGCAGAATGGCTTCGGGAAGATAAGTGTATCTGAAGAAGTGAAATTTGTTGACATCCATTATTAATTTAAGTGGTTAGGAAGTCCTTTCTTAAAGCATTTGTCTGGAGTGCAGCATTGTATGGAAATGAAACATGGACGATAAGGAGTTCAGACAAGAAGATGATAGAAGCTTTTGAAATGTGGTGCTACAGACGAATGATGAAAATTAGATGGGTAGATCACTTAATTAATGAGGAGGTGCTCAACAGAATTGGGGAGAAAAGGAGTTTCCGGCATATCCTGACTAAGAGAAGGGATATGTTGGTGGGACACATTTTGAGACATCAGGGAATTGTCAACTTAACATTAGAAGGAAGTGTGTGAGTAAAAATCCAGGAGGTAGACCGAGAGACGAATACAGTATGCAACTGCAGGTGAAGAGGCTTGCACAGTAGGATGGCAACCTGCATCAAACCAGTCTGTGGACTGAAAACCATAACAAAACAACAACAATCTTCATGCAAGCATACAACTACAGCCCACAACAAACATCCACAACAATGGTACGTAGTGTTCTGAACTCAGCTTATTACTAGTTCCAGTCACTAGCTGTGAACACATCGAAGAACTGGGACAAGGAAGTTTATTGAAAACTATTACAGCTAATTACAGAGATAGTGTGTGTGTGTGTGTGTGTGTGTGTGTGTGTGTGTGTGTGTGTGTGTAGTTTCAGATTGGATGAAATCTAAATTTAAGGAAGTAGCTGTGAAAAATCCCCATAAGAAAACTTTTAGAACTTCCAATTTTGAAAAATTAGGTACAGTTCTTTAGCTATAACTAATCCAACAACAAGAAAATGGCACGCCTTTGACAGGTCCTATCATGCAAGAGAAAGCTAAACTGCTCGATGAGTTGTAGTGAGCAAGGAAAATATTTAGTTGCAAGCTCTGGGTGGTGATGTAGGTTTAAAAACAGATACATTATTAAACTACTAAATGTATGTGGAGAAAATTTATCTGCAGACCCAGACATTCTTGAAATTTTCAAAACAGAGTTTATAGATTACACCCAAGGCTACACTAAGGATCAAATTTGCAATGATAATGAAATAGGTGTTAATTTCAAGATGTTGCCTACCAAATCCTTAGCTTCTGCAAGAGCACTGTCTGCGCCAACATACAAAATGAAGAAATAACAGATCACTATTCTTTTCGCATCAAATGTTTCTGACACATGCAGCTGCTCCCCTCGCCCCACATCCACAATATGAATGAGGAATTTTTTAAAAAAGTGTGTGCATTGAAGAATGTTGCCCCAAATGTACTGCCACTTTTTTTTTATAGAGATCAAAAGAGTTCTTGGATATCTTGCGAACTCTTTGGTGAATGGTTTAGTAAGCAGTTTATATGGACGGTTGAGGAGTTTTTAATTGGAAAAGGGCCAGCTAAACAAATGATCTTCTTAACTGACAATGCGCCTACACATCCTTGAGAGTTGAAAAGTGGTGATATTGTTGTGCATTTTCTTCCCTGAAATATTACCAGGCTAATACAGGCATGGGATCAAGTTATAATAGTGATATTTAATCTGTATTATCGTGGCCTGGTTTTGAGAACCATTCTGCAAGATAGCGACTTGCAAAACAAAAACATAAATGAAGTGCTGAAGGCAGTCAATAAAAAAAAAAAAAAATTATTTGTATGCTTAGACCTGGGATAATATGAAATCAGAAACCCATCACAGGTGTTGGAGAAAACTTGATGGCCTTCTGAAGTTTTCTCTAAAAATGTTCTAACTTTGACAAATTGCCAGATGCAAAGAAATGCTTGATTATGGTTAATGAATGGGTTGTTGCAGACAATTCCCAGGAAATCATGGACCATGAAATTGTAGAGACTGTATTGATGACAAATGACATGATCGTAGATCCTGAAGTAGGTGATGTGGTTGACAGCTGATAATGGTTTTCAAGCACTAGAGGTATATAAGTCAAAATTAGGAATTTATTAGCTTTTAGATTTCACTAGATATATGGTAGTTTAACCCAGAAATTACTATTGAGTGTGTTTATTTTAGGTAGCCATAACATCTGTAGAGCAGTACAGTGAGGCAACGCTGGTGACATTATGTTAATGAAAGATGGCATGACACTGCTGGTAGGAAAAGTTTTGAGGGGTGCAATACACAAAAATTACAGATTTCTTGAATGAGAATTTTATATGCTACCAAATGTTAGGTGTTGTTTCCTGAATGTTGTTGTACTTGAAATTTAAAAATGTAAAATTGTGTTAAATAAAGAATGTAAGTAAAACCTGTAAAGAGATACTGTGTTAGATTTTATTTTATACTCCAAACCTTTAGACAATGCATACTAAAATTATGATGTAAAATACTTTTGTGCATATTAAATTTTCATGGATTGTTGTCCAAAATAGGCTCTGTCTGCTGTTAATTTAATTTAATGATGTCTTATAATTTTTGCAATCTCATATTTGGTTTCTGAAAATTTGCTATTAATTTTGGTTACTATTACAGGACTGAAGCAGTGGATCTGCCACATTTTTCAATGCCAAAACTGGTCTCAAAATATGGGTACAAATGTAAACTGGATTACTTGTATTATTTGAAGCAAGGACGGCCAAGTTTTGCAGCAAATACATTTTTAGTAGAACAGTTCAAGTGCTACAAGCAACTGTCAAAAACAATGTATGTCTGGTTTATCTGATAGTCCATTATTAAATCTCAGATATTTTACAGCCATCATTTTTCCGTTGATTACAGTAATATAAAATCCTGGATAAAAAATTAAAAAGGCAGACTAGCATTTACCTGTTTTGAATTAAACAATTGTTTCATAAGGGTGAATATTTATGCTCAGTTATCAAAGTAGCATTCTTCATCAGTAATTATCTGCTTGCACAATGTATGTCTCTATTATTTATTTAATAATATTTATGAGAAGGATAGGTTGCTTACTCACCACAGAGACATCCGATGAGCCGCAGAAAGGTACAAATAATAGACATCAACATTACAGCTTTCAGCGTTCTGGCCTTCATCAGTTACACACACACACACACACACACACACACACAAAACATTGTGTGTGTGTGTGTGTGTGTGTGTGTGTGTGTGTGTGACTAACTGACAAAGGCCTAAAAGGCCGAAAGCTGTTATGTTGTTGTCTATTATTTGTACCTATCTGCGGCTCATCAGATGTCTCTGTGGTGAGTAAGCAACCTATCCTTCTCTTAAATATTATTGAATCCTTCCTGAAATTTCTATTATTTATTTGTTTTATTTGAAGTAACTGGCATATGCAAAGCTTTTTAAATACCATCAAATATGAAGTTCACAGGTTTAAAATTTAGAATGGCTTACATAGTGATATACCAGAATACACAAAACTTTTTATAGTATTTTCTTACTTCAGTATTTAACTTGTTCTTTATATTTTTATTATTTCCATATTTCAGGGTGAAGCAAGCTTCAAGCTATGCCCATGGTGTGGCACTACAGAATTTTAGAGATACTTGTATTACAAGTGCTTGTGTATCATTTGTGGAAATGCTGGGTGCCAAGTCAGAAGATATGAGAATACACATCACAGTTGCAAATAAAATCTTAGATTACTTGATTTCAGAAGACAAATCATCCTCAACCAATACTGAATTGTTAACAGAAAAAGTTGGTATGTTATTTAAAAAAAAAAAAAATAATAATAATTTGAAGGATTATAAACATTAAATTTGATTATGAAATTCCAGCATGTTAGCTATTTTCAGGTTCAGCAACTTGTTGTTGTTGTTGTTGGTTTGGTCTTCAGTCCAAAGATGGGTTTGATGGAGTTCTCCAGCCTACTCTATCATGAGAAAGCCTTCATCTCCTCATAAGACTGGCAGCCCACATTCTTTTCAATTTCTTTACTGTGTTCATCTATTGGCTTCCTTCTGTGATTTTTATACCACACACTTCCTTCCATGCTACAGTCACAATTCGGTCAGTGTTTTTAAATATTTTAGACATGCATCACACTTATACAGTTGTGTACACTGACAGTTCGAAACAGGATGATTCCATCGGCTGCTCCGGCATTTTCCCCAACTACGACATCCAGATTTGGTTTCCTGAGAATTATTCTGTTTTCTCAGCAGAGCTTTATGTGATTCTGGAAGCACTGGTGCAAATCAGAAGAGATTTGCGTAAACGGTTTCTTCTCTGCTCTGTCTCTCTTAGTGTGCTGCAGGCATCACACCAGCTCTATCCAGTTGTGATGTTATTGCAAGATATACTGGACGCACTGACCCTCCTCCAATGTTGGGTGCCGGGACATATTGGAATTCCGGGAAACGAGGAAGCCGATCGTGCCTCCAAGGAGGCCTGTCGAGACAGCTTAGGGCACGGTGCCCCATTCCTCTGTAAGATGCCACTTCCTTGTTGCGGCATGTGGACGCTGAAGTTGAGGGAGGAGGAATGTCTGTTAGTAATGGATAACAAGCTGTGGTTGCTGAAGCTTGCTACCCACCCGTGACGACCCTCCTGCTGGCCCCTCCAGAGGGATGAGGTCGCCACCCTGCCTGTGAATTGGGCACTGTCCATTTACTGACAGATTCCTCCTCTGATGAGGGCAGCCCCTGATGTGTGATGCCTGTGGCCTGCAAATAACCGTATGTCACATTTTAATATAGAGTGTACCTTATACCGGGTACAGAGAACAGAGGCAGATCATAGTGCAGATTTACCGCATATTTTAGGCGATGACAAGGTGAGTGTGTTCACACTTTGAAAATTATGTGAAATTTCTGGAGGTTTTAGTGTATTGTAGATTGGTGGGTTGATACCTTTTCTTCCTGCAGGCAGTCAGCTTTCATCCTGTCATTTTAACTTCTTCATGCACATTCTACGTTTTAGACAAAGTACAATGTTGGCACTTGTCTTATCTACCTTGATTCATACTGTACCCAGGTTTTGTTTTCAGTTGTTGAATTATGCATTTTATATTGTGTTTTCCTCATCTTGAAAAGAACTTTACTAACACTCGCCTCAACTACATTATGCCGCTGTTGAGCGCCCTCCATTCATTTTCATCATCATCATCATCATCATCATCATTATTATTAAACTGATGGTTTTGTAATTTTCGCACCTGCCTGTGCCTGCTTTCTTTGGGATGGGAACCATTACAGTTTTCTTAAAGTTTGAGGGTATTTCACCTGTCTTATACATCATACATACCGGGTGAAATAGTTTTATCTAGGTTGGCTCTGCCAGAGATTCATTAGCACAGAGTGTACGTTGTCTACTCCAGGTGTCGTGTTTCGACTTAGGTCTTTCAGGGCTCTGTCAAATCCTTCTATTGGTATAGTATCTCCTATTTCATCTTCATCTACTTCATTTTTCCCTGTCTACAATATTGTCTCTAAGTTCATTTCCTTTGTAGAGTCCCTTTTTGTATAATCTCTACACCTTTCTGCTGTACCTTCTTTGTTGAAAACTGGTCTTCCATCTGATTTCTTGATATTCATAGAGCTGTTTTTCCTGTCTCCAAATGTCTCTTTTTATTTTCCTGCAGGCCATATCTATTTTTCCCCTAGTTATACATTATCCTACAGATTTGCATTTGGCTTCTAGCCACTCCGGCTTAGCTCTTTTGCACTTCCTGTCAATCTCATTTCTTAGTCATCTGTATACCATTTTGCCTGCTTCATTTATTGCATTTTATATCTTCTCCTTTCATCAATTAAACTTAGTATTTCCTGTGATATCCAAGGATTTTTTCTAGGCCTTGTCTTCCTACCTATTAGTTCCTCCGCTGCCGTCACTATTTCATCTCTCAAAGCTACCCATTCCTCTTCTACTGTTTTATTTCCTCCCATTTCTGTCACTTTTTGCTTAAAGCAGCCTCTGAAATTATCAAGAACTTCAGGTTTCTTCAATTTATCCAGGTCCCATTTTTTCTTTTTCCTACCTTTATGCTGGTTTTTCAGTTTTGGTCTACATTTCATGGCCGATAAGATATGACCAGAGACTGTATCTACCCTAGGGTGCATAGGTTATGTTGTTATTAATTTTATTTAAGATGTGTTAAATAGCTCAACCTTGCAAAGACAGGTCTTTTACTAATTGACGATCAGTTTCAGGCTGCCAGAGCCCATTTTCAGGTCATCCATTATGCATATCGTACTCTGGCCAGCCTGAAACCATTACCAATTAATAAAATACCTGTTTTAGCAGCTTTGGCTGTTAAGATATCTGAAATTATGATTTTTTTTATTTATTAGCTACCCAGTTTGTATTGCCAAAAAATTAATGTCCTTTAACATGTTTAAGTTGTGTTCCATATACATTAATGTATCAGCATTAAGTAAAATCTTAAGTTCCACAATCAGATTTCTTGTTCTTGGGGGAAAATTATTTTGTCAGTTATCCTATTGTCAATTCTTTTTCCCCCCAAATTCTGCTCTATTGTTTGCATACAAAAATCTCTTTTGCAGTCAGAGTAACTTTAATTTAATATGGAAACTCCAGCTTGGAATTCAATAGTATAATGAGAACACTTTAGTACTAACCCCAAAGACCCCACAAAGACACAACATTTAAACTATTGGCCATGGTCACCTTCAGAATAATGTTTGTAAGACTGTGAAGTGTGTCTGTGTGAATGTTCATTATTCTGAAGAAGGCCATTTGCCGATAGCGTAAGTGTTATAAGTGTTTGTCTTTTTCATGTGCCTGTTGCGGCTCGTCATTACGTCTTGATGGTGAGTTGTACACTGCTCTTATTACATTTTTGAAGAGTAACTTTAATAATTGAGAATAAGAAAACCTACAAGAATTGAAGTAATATGGAAAGAACTAGTGGTTGAGTCAGAAAAGAAACAGTTGTTACAACAACTGGTAAGAATACATACTTATGATGTAACCCCCACTTTAAGCTGCTGTGTTAATTGTACAAAGACAGTTGATCAGTCCATAAACCAAACAGTAACAGTTCTTGGTGATTTACTCATTTGAAATATAAGTAGAAATTACTCTGAGATCTTTTCGAGAATAGAAGAATAAAGTTCATGCATCACTTGGTGAGATAACATGACCCTCATGACAGTGCCCAGACAAAAACAGTACAATGCCTTGCCTTGTCAAGTGCATGTCCAAAGGGCTGGGGTAGGGCGGGGACATTGGACTCATGATCCAGACATTATTATAAAATAATTATATTTCTGATTTACAAATTTATAGACTTTGTCACTTTGTTATTATTATTTCTGCTGCTGCTGCTGCTGCTGCTGCTGTTGTTGTTGTTTTCATCCTGAAAACTTCCATTCATGCCTGCCCCTTGTAATTAGGTAATTTAAATATTTTATTTATTTAAATAAAATTTAAGTCTTGTAAATAATATAAAAATGATGATTCTTGAAACAACTCATGGGTATGTTGCCGGTTGAAGTCGTTGACAACTGCTGATATTTTGACAGGACACCCTGGTGCCATTCTCAAGGCACAACTGCACTCAAGGAAGCAATGGACAAGCTTATTTAATACAATTTGTATATGTTAGGTAACTGTCTTATGCAACATAAATTAGTCTAATTGGACCAGATGTGTTTTGCTTTATTCTAAAGCATTTTCAGTTATCAACTTACAAGAAATGTTTTGTTTTACATTAATTGTTTGATTAAATTTGATTGATAACAGTTCTCATGCAATAGGATTATTTTGACACTGAATAAAGTGGGCTACTAATATTACTCACTTTTGTTTATGTTCTCCTCTTCATGTTTCTTTTGTAGCACATTACCACTGTTTGTATTTACAATATTTACATTTACACTTTCTTATAAAAAGTTTTTAAAAATCGCCGTTTCTATGACTTGACAGGCTTTGTATGTAGTTTGTTTTGTTTTTCTTCTCTCTCTCTCTCTCTGTGTGTGTGAGAGAGAGAGAGAGAGAGAGAGAGAGAGAGAGAGAGAGAGAGAGAGAGAGAGATTATGATTTTTTTTTGTAGGTGTGTGTGTGTGTGTGGTTAGGATTTGTTTTTGTTGTTTTATGTGGTCATGTTATGTGGTGGTTATGAGGAAGGGAGAAGTTTGTCTTTGTCCAGTATGTCTTCTTTTAGTTTAAATAATGTTTGGTTGCTGATGTTTACTTGGTCATTTAATATGCATTTCTTTTCTGTTAATGCTTTTTGAATTTGGAAATTTTATTGGAGGGTTAGGAGGTGTTTCTTATTGCTAAATCTGACTATTTCCATGTCGGTTTCTATGGTGGTGCGATTGTGGTTTTCTTCCCTAAGGTGTTTTGCAAATGTTGAAAGGCTGTTGCCATATTTCCATGATCATTTGTGTTCTTTATATAGTGTTTCAAATGTCCTGTTGGTCTGTCCTAAGTACAGAGCATCACAACTGTTGCATTTGGGCTGGTAAACACGAGATTTTTGGTAGATGTCAGTGCTTTCTGTTTTTGTTAGGCATTTCTGTAATGGGTGATGACTTTGATATGCTATTTTTATTCCTTGCTTCTTGAGGATGTTTTCAATTTGGTGTGACTGTTTATTTCCTTAAGTACATGTGTACCAGTTTATTTGTGGAGTTTTTGTGTTATGTTCTTCATTTGTGTTGTTGTTTTGGGGGGTAGTTGTGAGTGTTCTGAAACCTTGGTTTTGTGTGTTTTCTTTCTTTATTTTATTTTGGATTCTTTTATTCAGTTTTATAATGAGGGTTTTCTTGGTATCGATTACTCTTTGCAATATGAATTATTATGTCCAGCTCCTTGTTGTAATTGTGTTAGTCTAATGGTATTGTGTTTAATCTGTGTAACATGTATCTGAGAGCTGATTCCTCTTGGGCCTGCGGCTGGTTCGAAGAGTGGTGTAATATTATGTCTGAAGAAGTACTTCTTCTGTAGATGCTGAATGAGTGAGAGTTATTTTTCTTTGTGATGGATATATCCAGGAAATTAATATGGTCTGCTTCTTCCTTCTCTAGAGTGAACTTTATGTTCTTCTGTATTGTGTTTATCTCTGTATGTAGTTGGTCTATTTTATTTTCTGGTTCATCTATCAAGCAGGGGATATCATCCATGTATCTCCACCAATATGTTATACTGTATTTGCCTAGTACTATTTCTTGAAATATTCTTCTTTCTATTCTGTTCATGAAAATGTTTGCTAACTTCCCTGAAATTGGAGATCCCATTGGTAGCCCTTCTGTTTGTAGGTAAAACTCTTTACTGAATTCAAAATAATTTTGTTCTGTGATGAGGTGTAGGAGTGTACTTATCTTTGTTATTTATTCTTGTGATAACTGATTGAAGGTCTCTAGGTCTTGTTTTATTGTTTTGATTGTTTCTTTGACTGGGGTTGTGGAGTACATGTTTTCAACATCAAATGTTATCAACATAGCTGTGTCAGGGATATATAAGTCTTTCCTTTTTAACCAAAAGTGCAGAAATGTCAGTTATTTCTTCTGCTAATTATAAGCCATTTATATGAGCTGATCACCATAAGTTAAAGTAATTTCCAGATTTTTGGAGAAAATTATTAATTTTTCATTAAACATATTTTTACTCATGTATGCCATACAAAAAGTGAAAATAGTTATTGTGTTGATTCAGTTGCTCAAATCTAAATAGTGAAGCAGCCCAAATTTGCTGCCCTTGCAAAAGCTTTGGAATGTGGGGAGGGAGGGGACAGAAAACAAAAAAGGGATGGAGGAGTAGAGAAGAAAACGGTGGTAGTCAGTTGGAGGGAGACAGGAATGGGAAGGCAGTGTATGTTTGGCAAGGAAGGTGGTGGGGGAAGGTAGGGACTATTCGGTGAGTTGTGTATGGACAGGCCTACTAACAAATGGAGGGCCCCATCCTATGCCAACTGTTTCATGGGCCACATGGAAGGGGCATTCCTTAAGACTCAGCAGTTGTACCCCTGGTGTTGGTATAGGTTCATAGGTGGATTTGTATTCAGTGATTGAAATCCACCTCTGGCCATTCAAGCTTATGTTTTCTGTGATTTCCCTAAACCACTTCAAAAAATGCTGGAATGGTTCCTTTGAAAGGATGCAGCTGATTTTGTCTCCCATCTGTACCCAAAAATTGAAGTGTGAGCTCAGTCTCTAATGACCAAGCTGTATACAGGACATGAAACCCAAAGTTTCCTCCATTCCTTCCCTCTCAAGCTATGTTAGCCTCTCCCCCTCCATTGTCTTATATTTTTGTTAGTCAACTTTCTTCCCATCCTACTCAGCATTGTTCAGTCCATTCTTACTTCTTGATCTATTCTCTTTGGTTTCTCGTTGGGCTGGCACAGAATTTAACATGCTGTATCTTTGACCTTCATGTAGTATCTTTGGCCTCCACTCAACACTTTTCAATCCATATTTATCTTATGGCCTAGATTGTGAATAAAGTGTATCTGCTTTATCTTCTACTTCCTTTGTCCTCCTCACTTTCTCTGTCTTTACAGTTTCTTCCAGATTAATCGATTAATACCCAGTTTTGCATTGCTGTGGCTGTATGGAATGAAAAGAAAGTTAGAAAAACATTCTCGAAAAGTCATGTACTATAAAGCTTATGGCTTTACTAAAGTTTTGATCATTTCTCTTCATAAACATGAGTCGAATGGCTTTCTGACTCTATCAAGTGAATTATATTGTCCTTAAGAATAGGAATTGTTTTATACATTATGTCCACCTCCCATTCCCTCTCTCTGTTCATCCTCTCCTCCCTCTCAACCCCATCTGTGTATCACCACCACCACCACCACCACCTCCACCTCCACCCTCACTCACTCTCTCCCTCTTATCTGTAATCTGCCCCCCACTTTTTTTAATGTATTCTCTTCCCCTGCCTCCTCTCTTTGACCATCTCCTACTCCTCCTCCTCCTGACCCCCTCCTCCCCTCTCTACCCATTTCATGTTCCCCCCCATTGTAGCTATTTATAATTAAGAAACTAGAAATTAGGAATTTTAAAAGTGGCTCTTCAGTTTCAATTGCTAGTAGGCATGTAAACAACATATATGGGCATATGATCATTTGTGACAGGCCCAGTATTTGAGCCCAGGACATCCTGCTTACTATATAGTAGTACTAAGCCAGAACGACACCCCAAGCGCATGGGCTTAACACACTTGCAAGGACTACCCAAGCACGCAACCCGCCCGAACCAAACTTCCATATCTCATCTTACTTCCACCATTGTACTCCATGGCTCGCAGCAGGCCCTTTGTTTCCATCTGGAGTCCATTCCTCGTATGCATCCACACTGGAAAAGGCATCAAACTGTGACTAGATGGATAACAATATAGATTTGCAGCTTATGTTCTTTTGGACATTAGGAACTTACTAATTTTGTGGTCACAATGAAAAGCGACCAGGAAGTTAATCTTGGAGAAAAGGGAGTAGAAGCCAATAAAAGAAGTTATTTACAGTCTTTGTGACTACAATGTTGCGATTTTCACTGTTAACAATGTCATTGATGCAGCAGATGTGGCATGTGCAAATGAACAATTTAAACACTAATGTCCTTAGAAAAGAATTTCATGTTACTTTTGTATGTTATTTCTACCATACCTTCTGAAATATACATGGCTCAGAAGTTGGTAGCACTTTAATTGGTGATGTTCACTTATTATTATTGGAGATTTTAATGTGTGATAAAGAAGGTAATACAAGAATTATGGTACATACACATTATTTTCCTTTTGTGCACAGCGACAAGAAAGTACAATTAGAATTATACAAGTTTCATCAACTTCCTTATATAATTAGTACTAAAAATTGATAATTCAATTTTCATTTTCAGGTATTAGTATGATAAGTTACTGGCAGGAGTAAACCATTGAGGTTGGACATAGATTCACACTTGAATAGCTGAGTGGTTAGATCACATGGCAGAGGTTCCAGATCCAAACCACAATCTCACACACAGTTATAATGTGCCAAGAAATTTGAATTTTTTTTCTGATATACCTTTTTAGTGAATGTATCTGAACAGTGGAATGTTCAACTTGTAATTCGTTAATATGAGGAGGCTATCTTGCAACATACTGTGTTTCAAACGCATCAGCTTGACATTATGGTTGTATGTCTTCTGTGGCTCAGCCATTATCTTTGTGGTGAGTTGCAAGCTATCCTCGTTATATTTTAAAGCCATTATGACCTTTTTTTTGTCCCGATCGTGACTGTGTTTCAATAATTAACAGGGTAATTGAATTTTCCACTACCAGTCACAATGCATATAGCTGTTAAAATTATTTATTTAAGCTACATGTTTTGAGGCATGTGCCTCAACTTCAGGCTATTTGGGATACACAAAACTATTACTACTGGTATATTAAATTACGTTCTTGCGATCTGCTGCAATGGACAATCTTTATGTGAAGTATCATTTTTCTTCTGCTGCTGCTTGGAAGCATAATTGTAGCACTTCTTGGCTTGCTGGTCACACCACATAACATTTAGCCACACAATTTCACTATCAAGACAGCTGACTGGTGTGATCAGCAAGCCAAGAAGTGCTACAATTATGCCTCCAAGCAGCAGCAGAAGAAGAATGCTATTCACATAAAGATCGTCCATTGAAACAGATCACATTAATGTAATTTAATATACCAGTAGTAATAGTTTTGTGTAAACCAAATAGCCTGAAGATTAGGCACATGCCTTGAAACATGTAGCTTAAATAAATAATTTTAACAGCTATATCCATTGTGACTGGTAGCGGAAAATTCATTTATCCTGATAATTATCTTCATTATATCTCTAGTTCAAATCAAATGTTTGTTAAGCTTATGGGACTTAACTATGGGGTCATCAGTCCCTAAACTTACGAACTACTTATCAACTACCTTATACTAAGGACGGCACAAATATCCATGCCCAAGGGGGGATTTGAACCCCCGACCATAGTGGCCGTGCAGAACGTGACTGGAGCGCCTCAGTCCCCTAGGCCACTGCGGCCGGCATATCTCTAGTACCACTTTATACTGTTTTTACTTGATGATTTAGGATATCAAGGTTGCAGTGGCATATTTAAAGAACCTTCATATTGAATTTTATTAGTAATGGATATGCTATTGTTTTCAAAGTAGTATCCAGCAGTCACTAGTAAGTTCTGTGTTGAATAAAACTAAATACTTTTTCATTCTTCTTAAGTTCCTGATCAGAGTAGCAGCTGAAGTCTCAATGAAGAAACATAATTTATGTAATTTCTAAAAAATTTAAGGTCATTTAATTGTTGAATTCAGATTACTTTATTAATTTACACTGTATTACTATTTTTATTTATAAAAGGAAGGAAAGTTAGGGTTTAACATCCTGTCATATTCTTATTTGTAGGTCCTTGTATTGTACATATTTAACAGCATGTTTTACTCTCATGTAGGGTATTTTATTTAGTCAAGAAAATAAATATATTTTTTAATTCCAGCTTTGCTTATGCATGGACTTATTGTGAAAAGTCCTGAGGCTGCAGTTGAAATCTTAGCATTGTTACAATCGTCATTGCTACGTGATGCAGCTATTCCAAAATCTGACATGGAATCAGAAAATGTTGTTATAAAAACAATTATTCAGTGGGGGCTTGCTGTAAAATTTGCAAAAATCCACAAAATAAAATTTCCAGAAGGATTTTTGGATGATTGTGCCAAGAAAGATATGTGGTTGCCTTTTTTGATGTTTGCTGATATCCATCAGTATCCCATTCCTCAGGTAAGCTGCTTAGTAGATTAAAATAAACAAATACTTCTCTCTCTCAAGTACAGATTCTTGATTGTACAAAAGCACAACTTCCCTGTTTAAATGTGTGTTGTAACAATTCTTACTTTTTAAATGAAAGGAAATAATTGGCTAAAATAATGTGATACAAAATTCTTGAGTTTATACAATATCTTGCATCCAGTCCAAAGTTATACCCAAATTTTTCGATCAGTGAATTAACAGAATTCAAATTTGCAATAAATTTTAACTCACATTCTCTTTCTATGCTCATAACTTCAATTATTAGTTATCAGTAATATGTGTATTTTGGACCTATATGTTTTGTTTACATGATTTTATGTTCTGTTTCAATTACATTTAATATTCCATAGCCATTTAATGTAACTCTTTACTTATTGTCAAGAATCAACATATAACTTGACCTTGGCAATCTGTAATTTCAAGCAAGTCTCCTTTTCTTGTTTGTTAATTCTTGTTTGTTAATTATTGCTGTTATTATTATTATTCTTTTGTGACTGTCACTGCATAGCGCAGATTACTCAGCTACAATACCAGTCTCTCTGCTTAACAGAATAACTGGTTAATTTAAAATTACTAAATCTGCTAACTCGCTCTCTTTCTGTTATATTCCACTTCTAACTGTAGGTTGGAGCAGAAAATGGCTGAATTATTAAATGTTGTAGGAATTATGTTTAAGATCAGAAATATTAACATCATGATTATATTAGAGGTCATCCTGGCCCAGTTGTGGATCGGTCACTGCCGATTCAGCCATTGCCATTTTCTAACCGTTGACCCTGCATTGCTGTGCTCCTGTGGTGAATTGCTGATGGTGCGACATCTTTTACTGTCTTGTCTTAATTTTAATCATGTCTGTGTAGCCCTTAATTTGCCATCTACTCTGGAGGAACTTTTAGCTGATGACACACGGGCAGCTGCTAGAGTTTTGCGTTTTATCAACATGGCTAATTTTTCAAAGGATATTTAACCCTTCTATTTGATTTTTTTATCCTTCTGTTTTAGCTTTCTCTTGATACTCTCCTTTCTGGCAGTTATACTTTTTTTGAAATCTAGTGAATCTCTGTTCCGCTCCGGGTGCTAATGACCTGAGAAGTTGTGTGCCCCAAAACCACAAAAAAAGGGGGGGGGGTCAAGATTATATTATACACAAAATTATGTTGTTGTTGTTGTTGTTGGTGGTGGTGGTGATCTTCAGTCTGGAGACTGGTTTGATGCAGCTCTCCACCATGCTCTATCCTGAGCAAGCCTCTTCATCTCCTCACAAGAACAGCAACCCACATTCATTTGAATCTGCTTACTGTATTTGTATCTCGATCTTCCTCTGTGATTTTTACCTCACATACTTCCCTTCAATGGCAAATGCATGATTTCTTCATCTAAGAATGTGTCCTACAAATCGATTGCTGATTCTAGTAAGGTATGCCAGAATTTCTTTTTCTCTCCAATTCTGTTCAGTACCTCCTCATCCTTTTTCTGTCTGAACTATTTATAATCCATGTTTCACACCCGTACAAGGCAACACTCCACACAGATGACATCAGAAAAGACTTCCTTACACTTATTCTATTTTAGCAAATTCCTCTTTTTCAAAAACGCTTTTCTTGCCATTGTTATTCTGCATTTTATATCCTCTGTAATGCGACCATTGTATGTAATTTTACTGCCCAAGTCACAAAACTTATCTACCACCTTTATTGTTCTGTTACCTAATCTAATTTCTTCAGCATTTCCTGATATCCTTACACTTGTTTTGCTCTTGTTAAGATTTGTCTTATACTGTTCTTTCAACCCCCCTGCAGGTTCGGGGGCAAGAATAGGCCCACGGTATTCCTGCCTGTCATAAGAGGCAACTAAAAGGAGTCTTCATATGTTTTGGCCATACATCTATGGTCCCCTGTGTGGGTTTGACCTCCCATTTTCAAAATTGTTCCTAAGAGCGAACCATTTGGGGAAGGACACTTTACATGGTGCAATGTGTATTTATCGTGCAATGCCATCCCATGCACCAATTATGGAGCGGACTTATGATTGCAGCTTCCATTCAGCCGGTGCGCAGGTTATCTCATTTCAGTACAAGTCATGCCTGTTGTGCACTGACAACCTTGCACCCTTCGTCTTAATGGCCTATACTGCACATTGTGCAGAGACTTACAATGCTTCATTCAGTGAGTGGGAGTTGCTCAGTGCTCTTGCATATTTTTCAGACACTGCTCCTAGGCCTGATAGCATCCATGTCCAAATGCTGAGACACCTCTCTGCAGACAATCAGTGCACTCTCCTCACCCTCTTCAACCGACTCAGGTGTGATGGGGGGGTATAATCATCCCAGTGCTCAAACCTGGCAACACCGCCATGTGTAAACTGTTGAAGCGTATGGTCAGTCGGCAGTTGTGCTGGATCCTCGAGAATCATGGCTTACTGGTTCCCAGCCACAGCGATTTCTGCTAGGGTCACTCTACCACTGGTGATCTGGTGTAACTCGAGTCTGCGATCTGCACAGCCTTTTCCAGGCGCCAACACCTTGTAGCTCTCTTCTTCGATATGCATAAGGAAGATGATATAACTTGGCAATACCACATACTAACTACTTTAAATGGGTGGGGCCTCTGAGGCTTGCTTCCGATTTTTATCAAAAACTCTTTAGCTGTCTGTACCTTTCATGTTCAAGTTGGTGCATCCCACAGCACCTCTCATGTGCAAGGAAATGGGGTTTCTCAGGCCTCTGTTTTGAGTGTTTCCTGATTTTTATTAGCCATTAACGGCCTAGTGACAGCATCCCCTTCTCTCTATACTGAAGACTTCTGTATCTCTTTTAGCTCCTCCAGCACCAAGTCACTGAACATAGATTACTGGGGGCCATTCAAAAGGCACAGCCTGGGTTCTTGCCCATAGCTTCCAGTTTTCCCTTTCAAAGACAAGTGTTATGCACTTCTGTCGGCATTGGACAGTTCACCCTCAGCCCAAACTGTATCTCAACAACCATTAGAGGTCATGGACACTCATCATTTTATAGGGCTCGTCTTTGACTCCTGGCTGCCGTGGCTCCTCCACAGTCGTCAACTGAAACAGAAGTGCTGTCACCACCTCAATGTTCTATGCCACCTGGGCCATATTGCCTGGAATGCCGATCGCTTCACATTGTTGAGTCTGTACACAGCATTAGTAATGTCTCATCTTGACCTTGAGTGCATTGCCTATGGTTCTGCACCTCCTTCAGCGTTGCACTTGTTGGACCCCATTCACCACTGCAAGGTTCGCATCGTGATGGGCACCTTCCACACCAGCCCTGTAAACAGCTTACTTGCAGATGCCAGGTTCCCATCTTTGCTGAACTGCCGCCAACAACTGCTCACGGCTTATGCAGCCCATATGCATAGCTCGCCCAGCCACCCGAACCATCGCCTACTTTTCTCCAATGTTGTTGTTCGCCCCCAACGTCAATGACCCAGATCAGATCATACAATCACCTATTGATTCAGGTCTCTTCTGTTGGAACTTGAGTCTTTCCCTCTTCCTTCTCCATATCAGGTCTGCATATGTACACCCCCTTGGTGCATGCTGAGGCCGCGTTCTCAACTGGGTTTGGCCCACAGATCCAAAGACTCAGTTGCTCAGGACACACTCCACCGTCAGTTCCTTGCTCTTGTAGTTGAGTTCACCAGATCTGACCTGATCTATGTGGACAGTTCAATGGTTGAGGACTGTGTTGGCTTTTCATAGTCTGTGGCAGCCATATTGAACAGCACTCTCTGTCTGATGGCTGCAGTGTTTACGCTGCGGAGCTGGAGGCCATTTACTGAGCTCTCCAGCATGGGTGGTCTTGCTCAGGTGAGTGTATACTCATCTGTAGCGACTCTGAGCAGCCTGCGAGCTCAGGACCAGTGCTTCCCACATTCTCTCCTGGTGCTGGCCATACAGGAGACCCTATCTGCCCTTGACCAATCCAGTCAGTCGGTGCTGTTCGTCTGGTCTCTGGGACTTGTTGGCATCCCAGACAACGTACATGCTGACAGACTGGTGGAACAGGCTGTTGATGAGTCTGCTCTGGAGATCGGCCTTCCAGCTTCTGATCTTCAGGCGGTGGTGCGCTGTTGGGTTTATGAGGTTTGGTACACGGAGTAGTGGCGTACCCTGACAGTGCCGAACAAACTTTGGGCTGTAAAGGAGACCATGGCTCTGTGGCGTTCTTCTATGCGGGTCCCTTGCTGGGACCCTGTTGTCCTGTGCCAGCTCCGCATTGGCCATATTTGGCTGACACATGGCCATCTCCTCCGTGGTGAGGACCCACCCGAGTGTCGCTGTGACTTCCGCCTGACAGTAGCCCACATTTACTGGAGTGCCCAATTTTAGCTGCCCTCTGGTTGAGTTTTAATTTTCCTGCACTTTTATCAGATGTTTTAAGTGACAATGCGAAGATCGCTGTTTCTGTTTTAATAATATAGTAAGGCACACATACAACACATTCAGCTATCAGCCATGGCCTTCTTCAGAAAATAGAGCACTCACACAATCACACAACACAGTCATACAACCATCACCTCCGGCCGCCGCACTTCGAATCACACTCTGCGGCGAATTGGGGACGGGAGGCGAGGGGAGGGGAGAGGATAGGGGATAGGAAGGTTACGTCAGGGTGGTGCATCTCCTTATTCCCATGTAACCCATCCCCCACCACTGTGATGTAACCTTCCTATCCCCCCTCCCCCCCCCCCCCTCCTGTCCATGATTCCCCGCAGAGTGTGATTCGAAGTGCGGCGGCAGGAGGTGATGCTTTTATGACTGTGTTGTGTGCTTGTGTGATTGCGTGAGTGCTCTAATTTCTGAAGAAGGTCATGGCCGATAGCTGAAAGTGTTGTATGTGTGTGTGTCTTTTGTATGTGCCTGTCGCAGCTCGTCGCCACGTCTTTGCGGTGAGTTGTAAACTGTCCTTACTATATTATTAATTCCAACCTGGACTTTCCATGATTCTGTTTTAAGTTTTATTCATGACAGTGGTTTCTACCACTCTCTTTAATTGCTTTACTTCCATACTCTGTCTGTGTTCCTCCTGTCTAATCTCTGATTGTAGGTTTCTACATATTGCTGCGTGGATGACTTTTCCTCTTTTTAGCCTTTTGGTCGGTCACCCATGGACATCAGCATTTTTGTTCTATTTCTTGTCGTTGTTCGCTGTTTCTGTGTGATTGTCTCATTTTGTGCTGTCTCTTGTTGCCTCTGTTGGTAAAGGTTTAAAAATTTGTGTACTCTTATGTTTGATTATCTGCTTGCAGTAACCTTCTACTATTCACGTATTGAGTAACATCTTATATTTACATCACTATTATTTCTTGCTATTTATTTTGAATTAGCACCCTGTATGTAATTACACACATATCATAAATAAGATCGAATTACACTATCTTTGGAATATCAATAATGGAGTTTAGGTAACAACTCACCATAAAGAGACTAGCTGAGCTGCTGACAGCCACAAAAATAATCACATTCACACAACTTAAATTTTTCAGCCATGGCCTTTGCCAGAAAAAGAAATGCATACATGCATGCTAACACTCATGCAAATAAACACACACAACCATCATATCCGGCCACTCCAGCAACACAAGCAGTGTTGAGAGAGGTGGGCAGTGGAGGGGGAAGGATGCCGGGTAAAGGTGAGGACAGGGAAACTTCCGCATTGCTTGATGGATTTTAAAGACTCTGATAGGTGGGAATTTGAATTGTGGTAATGAATACAATGTTTTCATACACTGTATTCATTGCTGCAATTCAAATTGCCGCATATCAGAGCCTTTAAAATCCATCATCACCATCATCATCATCATGCAATGTGGAACTTTTCATCCCCATCTTTACTTGGCATCTTCCCCCCCCCCCCCCCCCCCCCCCGCTACTTCCCAACTCACTCACAGTCCAGATGCTTGCATCGCTGGAGTGGCCAGACATGATGGTTGTATGTTTTCAGTTGTCTGAGTGATTGTGTGAATGCATGTAGCTCAGCAAGCCTCTTTACAATGAGTTGTTACGTATCATCTATTATTGATATCACTATCAGATTGTCTAGTGTAAAATTTTATACCTTCTTTAGGTACTGTAAAATGCATTGGCTTCAATAAAATCTAGAATGGGTTATATTCAGATTTAGTCTTTAAAATCAGTAATTTAGTGTATAATTGGTGAGGCTGTGAGAGTGGGCCAAATGACGCTTTCTTGGAGCTAAGAAAAATTTATGTTATGTTTAGTAATTCACATAATTTGTGAATGCCTGTTAATTAAGCTATTAATATTATTGTATTATGTAGATATTGATGAAACTGAACTTTCTCACAATGGCTCTAAGTTGTTATTATCAAACTTTGTAAAGCATATGTGGCTTATCTCCAAACTTCTTCTTGTTTCTTTGTTTACCATCTCTAAATTCTGGAAAAATTAATGTGTTGTTCATGTGCTGAGTAGCAACCTATGCTTCTCAAAAAAGTTGTTTAATCCTTCCTTTCCGCTGTTTAACAATACCATTGTTCTTAGAGATTTTAATGTGTGCTTTCATAGCACTTCCTGCTTACTCTGCCTACCAATTGTGCAAGTCCTACTCAACTTTTTTAGAAGTTTATCCCTTCTGACTTCCACTAATTCTCATTGAATCACAAAAAACATATACCAATTTCACTGTATTTTTATTTATTTATTTGATTCATTTTTTAAGAAATTGAACTTCAAAAGAGAGAGTGAGTGTCAGGTCAGTAGTTTCCTCAGCTGTTCCACCTATCACCCTTCACACCATCTTTACGTCACAGCCATATTAACTTCTATCCCTTTTCTCCTAACTGGTGAAGGAATTAATTTCTTAAAGTTTATGTTCCAACATTTATTTTCTTCTTTTTTGTGTGACTATCGGTGGTACTAAGTACTGACAGTCACTTTCTCTCTTTTACATAAATTTTTGCATGCCATTGCAGAATTTCTTCAGATGAGTGTTGAATACACTGCTGTAGCACAATTCTCTAACAGGATTAGTTTTTTTCCTTGCACAACTTCCAATAAAGTTTTTACATTGTGCTCATTGACAGTTCTTGTGATAATGTAATGTAATGACTTGTGTTGGTTGGAAAACTTTTAATATGTTCCACCGCTAAATCAATGCTACTATTAGGTATTTTGTTTTTAACTAATATTTTTCATGTTCACCCTGAAAACAACTGGCAAAGTAGAGCTCACCACCTTTGATAGAATTCATGATTACCTTCCATCACTAATGTTATGAAAGTTTAAAAATGTAGTTTGGCATACTCTAACATTACTATCACCCTGGAAGAAGAGAATGCCACCATAAGGAAATAATTACTGTCAATACCATTTAATATAATTGTGAATTAATAATGTCAGTAAACCAGTACCTGGTTTGTTAAATTTAATTTGATGTAATACATACATGTATGTTGTTTATGACTATCTTCTGATTAGTATTTTCATAACATCTCTTGATATTCATTACATGAACCATCCCTGAAATATGTGCATTTTGCTGTTTGAAATCACCTTTAACCAGAATTTACCGTACACATGTGTTTGGTCATTTGTATCCACCAAACCTACAGAACATGACAAGCCACATTTATAGCCTATGTCTATGTATATTTTTCAGATACACATTTTCCACTTGAATGAACATACTCTTGACTCATGTTTGTTTTCCTTTAAGTGTAATTTTTAGTCCACTGATCACAATTTCATGTACATTGCATGGTTTTTGTAATTATTTCACTGTTTTCTTGCGTTATATTAGACATCTTGATTGGTTACATCACATGGTATGAGTCAGATCAATTGTTTGGATATGGCTCTTAAAGGAATTGCGATTTCATAGAGAGGGTTTTCTTTACTCTTTTATTGTATTGCATTATGAAGGACTTGGACAAAATAAACTCGTACACCCCATATGTGGTGCCAGCTCAAAAAACATGAAAGTTGGATTTTGACCAGTCCTGCTCTCATCACTTAAGTTATAGTGTAGAAAGTTTCAAACTAAGTAGAAACAAATCATAAGATCAAAAAATTACTTTCAATTGAAATAAAGGTGTAGTGGGTGTACTATGCAACTTAAAGTCTCTCATATTTTCATTCTGCATTCATTTATTCTATTTTCTTGGCATTTTACTTGAATCTGTCTCATATTTAGCAATGAATTCGTAATAGAATACCATGGTATCATGTAACACATGACTGCTGCTTGCTTATTTATGACTCACTGCTAGTCTTTGTCAGGAACACTGTAAGGCTCTGCTGTGACCACCACCAACCACATTAACTAAAAGAGGACTGTGTTTTTGATTAGTAAATTCCAAAACTTTATGTACATTCTAGAGTCTGTTTGATTGTTTCACAGTGGAAAATATCTGTTTAGCACTAGCTGGTATACAGGATATGGATACAAGTAATATGGTTGCTACTTATAAATTTAAGGTACAGTTGAAAATAAATTTCTTCTTCTTACTGAACATGCAAGTTCACAGGAATGAGCGTGATTACATCATTGGTATATTTACCTTTTCAAAAGCAGTCATGCAAGAGTTGAACTCTCTATGCATTATGCTTAAAGAGGCTTTTGATGTGATACAATGTTTTTGTTTGTGTATGCGTGTATGTGTGTGTTTTTTTACATATTTTTAAATGTTTGTAAAGGTGATGGCACTGGCAAAAAAATTTAAATCAAAGACACTGCAAGAACATTTAGTTCATGCTGTGGAAAGCAACATAATGACTAAGTCGCAAGAAACTACAACAAGGAAATTGACTCAAGATTCAAGGAAGCAGTATTACTCCAAGATTGGATTTAAAAAGGGACAGGTAAGATAATATTTTCTTTCTTTATTCACATCAACTAGAAATAAGTAGTTTCCAGTAAATGTGTCTAGGAATTGGAGGAAGCTCTTGGTTTAGTTTATTTATTGGGGGTGTCTTAAGGATCATAACTGCAAACTCTCAGTATAACATGGAATGAGTCAATTTTATAATTGTAGTACAATTTTTCAATGAAGCATTTAGCAGTATGCTGCTCATTTACATGAGTATCCTAATTTAATTTGAGTAGTGAAGTTTCTTTCTTTTCTCTGCCATCCATGGTAACTTTCAGTATATTTAATATGCTAAGGCATTCTAGTATATTTGCAGATATACGATAATTCAAATCACTAGCCTTACTCCTTCTACAGAACTGGGTTATACAAATTGAAGGTCACTAGGAAAAGACTATTTTTCTCTGTTTGGAGTGGTTATACAAGGTACTAATAAATTCTGAGGGATAACAAATTACCTGAAAAGATCATAAAATGGGTGTTTCACTTTATTACAATGAGAAAAAAAAAAAAAAATGAAGTACTATTTCTGTTCATTGCATTTCACATAGTTTTCAGTGCATACTCATTGTCTCAACACGAGGTGGTTTAAAAACTTGTTAGTGTTGACTAAAGATTTGTGACACTTTATTTTTGTTGTTGTAAGCAATTGCAAATTAACCTGTGAGATGTACCAGTGTTCATTGGAGATTGAGCTATGGAAATTCATCTGCTTATTATACAGAGAACTATTACTGTATTCTGTTGTATGGTCAAACATGTTTTCACTACACTTGTGCTATCATTAGAAGATACTTTTATTGTGTTATTTGAAATGCAAACATGTTTTTAATAGTAATTGTCACAAAACAGGTTAGATCACTCTTACAAATGCAAAGAAAAAAGCATACCAAATTTAAACGGACACAAAATCCTGAAGACACTGGCAATATTTAACACAAAATCAAAATTTAGCAAGAGCTTATAATAGTTTCTACTATGGAACCCTGACACATAATCTGGTAGAGAATCCTAAGAAAATCTGGTCATAATGTAAAGTATACTAGCGGAAAAACACAATCAATACCTTCACTACATGATAGTAATGGTGATGTTACTGGTGACATTTCCACTGAAGCAGAATTGTTAAACACATCTTTCCAAAATTCCTTCACCAAAGATGATGAACCAAATACTCCAGAATTCATATCAAGAACAGCTGCCAGCATACGTAATTCAAAAGTAGATATCCATGGAACATTAAAGCAACTTAAACCACTTAACAGAAGTAAGTCTCCTGATCCTGATTATCCATATACTGGAAAGTTGCACAGGTTACTCCAGTATTCAAGGAAGGCAGTGGGACTGATCCACAAAATTACAGGCCTATATCACTCACATATTTTTTGCAGCAGGATTTTAGAACATATACTTTCAAATGACCTCTTGCCCCATAGTCAATATGGATTCAGAAAGTATCATTCTTGTGAAACACAGCTAGCTCTTTACTTACATGAAGTGATGAGTGCTATCGAGAAGGGATCCCTAAAATAGATTCCATATTTTTAGGTTTCTGGAAGGCTTTTGCCACTATATGTCACAAGCAGCTTCTAATCAAATTGGCTGCTCCAACATCTACATCTTAATAGCTACTCTTGTCAGTCACATTAAAGTGCATGGCAGGTGGTTCATTGAACCGCTTTTATCATACTTCTCTACAGTTCCAGTCTCCAATAACTCAAGGGAAAAGGAACAGCTAAATCTTTCTGTTTTTGATCTGAATTCTCTTATTTTATGATGATGATCATGTTTCCCAATGTAGGTGGGTACACACGAAATACGTTCGCATTCGGAAGAGAAAGTTGGTGAAAGAAATTTCACAAATAAATCTCACCACAATGAATAACGCCTTTCTTTTAATGATTTCCACCCGAACTTGTGCATCATTTCCATGACACTCTGCCCCCAATATCGCGATAATACAACATGAGCTACCCTTCTCTGAAATTTCTCTACATTGACCTACCTGGTGTATCTCCAAAAATGCACAGTAATACTCCAAAACAGAATACGCAAGTGTAGTGTAGGCAGTTTCTTTACTAGAACCATTGCATCTTCTAATTGTTCGGACAATGAAATGTCGGCCTTCCCTGCAGTATTTTCTATATGTTCTTTCCAATTTAAGTTGCTTGTAACTGTTATTCCTAGGAATTTAGTTGAACTGACAACCTTGAGATTTGACAGATTTATCATGTAACTGAAGTTCAAAGGATTTCTTTGAGAGGTCATTTGAATGAATTCACACTTATCATTATTTAGGGTCAATTGCAAATTTTTGCACCTTGCCGATATCTTATCTAAATCATTTTGCAGATGCTTTTGATCTTCTGGCAACTTTACTAAGTGATAAATGACAACATTATCTGTAAAGGGAGCTGTCAAAGGGAGCTACTCAGATTGTCTCCTAAATTTCTGGCCGCGGTGGCCAAGCGGTCTGCGGCATGCCAGTCATGGTCTGCAGGGCCACTACGGTCGGGGGGGTTCGAATCCCCCCTTGGGGGTGGATATTTGTGCCGTCCTTAGTATTAGCTAGTTCATTAGTAGTTTGTACGCTTAGGGACTGATGACCCCGTAGTTATGTCCCATAAGTTCTACAAACATTTGACATTTTTTCTCATAAATTGTTTATAAAAATAAGTAACAGTAAGGCTTTTATAACACTTCCCTGGGGAACGCCAGATATCACTTATGTTCTACTCGGTGTCTTACTTTCAGTTACAACAAACTGTGTCCTTTCTGACAGGGAATCCCAAATCCAATCAAACAACTGTGACAATATTCCATAAGCATGCAATTTGATTAGAAGACACTTTTGAGGTACAGTGTCAAAAGCATTCCAGAAATCTTCAAATACATAATTTATTTGGCACCTATTGTGAATAGCACTCATCATGAGAGTAAAGAGCTAGCTCTGTTACACAAGAACGATACTTTCTGAATCCGTGTTGACTATGGGTCACTGTAATTTTGTAGGTCACTCCTATTACCTGTGTGGAATATTTGAGTGACCTGTGAAACTTTCTAGTATTTGAGTATGTAATGTGAGCTGTTGTGTATGATAACTAACTATAGGGCTGCGACCTTCCTATCAGTATTCACCAATAAGAATTGGGCAATACATAACTTGGGGTAGTGAAAGACTTATGGCTCGTTGTCTCTGTTCATAGGGGTGCGTTATGTATGTCAGCTTCTATACCCTGAACAGCTACCCAATCTGTTTAAACAAGATCAATAATTAATCTGTAGTTTAGCCAGTCTATCAATCTGCATATGATGACATGGAAATATATTTTTATAAACATAAATTAAACCTCTGAATAACCAACAAAATGGATTCTAAGATAAAGAAGTGATTCACTCATGAAGTAATTCTTTATAAATGAAGTTTATTACTCATTTTGGACATGAAATGCGGAGGTGGTCATAATTTATACATCAGAATATTTCTCCAACTGTTGTTCATGAGAGGCACAATAAGTATCACACACATTTGAGAGTAAAAGTTCCAAATTATCACTTGTAAATTAGTGAAGTTCATCAATCATTGCAGTTTCAAATTAATCCACAATTAATTACAATATTTAGAGGGAAATTTTCCCGGTGGGATAAACAAAAATAAAAAATAGAAAAGAGATGACTTACCAATAGGACCGGCTCGTCGATAGAAACAAATAAAATCACACATAAACACACATACAAGCTTTCGCCACCACTGGCAGCTTCTTCAGGAAAAAGAGGAAAAAGGGGAGGAAAAGGGAAGGATATGGGTTTTAAGGAAGTGGAAAAGGAGTCATTCCAATCCCAGGAGTGGAAGGACTTTCCTTAGGGGAAAAAAGGAAGGTAAACAAATACACGCACACTCAGACATATTCAAACGCAAACACACCTAGACAGACATTTGTAAAAAGCAAAGAAGTTGGACAGAGATACCACTTGAGGCAGAGGCTCTGTCCACAGAACCAAGGCAAAGATGCTAAAGATGGTGGGCGGGAAATTGAATTAGCGGAGATTGAGACCAGGTGGGCAACGGGAGGAGAGAATAAGCTGAAGGGCAAGTTCCCATCTCCGGAGTTCTGAAAGGTTGGTGTCGGTGGGAAGTATCCAGATACCCCGGAAGGTGTAGCACTGTGCCAAGATGTGCTGGCATGCACCAAGGCATGTTTAGCCACAGGGTGATCCTCATTACCAACAAACACTGTCTGCCTGTGACCGTTCATGCGAATGGACAGTTTGTCAGTTTGTTGCTGGTCATTCCCACATAGAACGCTTCACAGTGCAGGCATGTCAGTTGGTAAATCACGTGGGTGCTATCGCAAGTGGCTCTGCCCTTGATCGTGTACACCTTCCGGGTTACTGGACTGGAGTAAGTGGTGGTGGAAGGGTGCATAGGGCAGGTTTTACAACGGGGGCGGTTGCATGGGTAGGAGCCAGAGGGTAGGGAAGGTGGTTTGGGGGTTTCATAGGGATGGACTAGGAGGTTACGAAAGTTAGGTGGGCGGCGGAAAGACACTCTTGGTGGAGTGGGAAGGATGTCATTAAGGATGGATCTCATTTCGGGGCAGGATTTAAGGAAGTCATATCCCTGCTGGAGAGCCACATTCAGAGTCCGCTCCGGTCCTGGAAAGTATCCGGTGACAAAAGGGGCACTTCTGGGATTCTTCGGTGGAAGGTTCTGGATTTGGAGGAATGAGGAGGTGGCTCTGGTAATTTGCTTCTGAACCAGATCAGGAGGATAGCTGCGGGATGTGAAATCTGTTCTTAGGTTATTGGTGTACTGGTTCAGTGATTCGGGACTGGAGCAGACTCTTTTGCCACAAAGACCTAAGCTGTAGGGAAGGGAACGTTTGATACGGAATGGATGGCAGCTGTCAAAATGGAGGTACTGTTGTTTGTTGGTAGGTTTGATGTGGACGGATGTGTGAAGTTGGCCGTTGGACAGATGGAGGTCAACATCGAGGAACGTGGCATGGGATTTGGAATAGGACCAGGTGAATTTGATGGGACCAAAGGAGTTGAGGTTGGAGAGGAAATTCTGGAGTTCTTCTTCACTGTTAGTCAAGATCATGAAGATGTCATCAATGAATCTGTACCAAACTTTGGGTTTACAGGCTTGGGTATCCAGGAAGGCTTCCTCTAAGCGTCCCATAAATAAGTTTGCGTACGAGGGGGCCATCCTGGTTCCCATGGCTGTTCCCTTTAGTTGTTGGTATGTCTGGCCCTCAAAGGTGAAGAAGTTGTGGGTTAGGATGAAGCTGGCTAGGGTATTAAGGAAAGAGGTTTTAGGTAGGGAAGTGGGTGGCCGGCGTGAAATACTCCATCGCAGCGAGGCCCTGGGCATGTGAGATATTTGTGTATAAGGAAGTGGCATCAATGGTTACAAGGATGGTTTCAGGAGGTAAGGATTTCAGGTGATCGAGGAAGTGGTTGGTGTCTTTGATGAAGGATGGGAGACTGCACATGATGGGTTGAAGGTGTTGGTCTATGTAGGCAGAGATTCGTTCTGTGGGGGCTTGGTAACCGGCCACAATTGGCCGGCCTGGATGATTAAGTTTGTGAATCTTAGGAAGTAGGTAGAAGGTAGGGGTGCGGGGTGTCGGTGGGGTCATGAGTTTGATGGACTCGGGTGAAAGGTTTTGTAGGGGGCCTAAGGATCTGAGAATTCCCTGAATCTCTGCCTGGACATCAGTAATGGGGTCTTTTTGACAGACTTTGTAGGTAGTATTGCCTGAAAGCTGGCGCAGTCCCTCAGTCACATACTCCCGCCGATCAAGTACCATGGTCGTGGATCCCTTGTCGGCAGGGAGAATGATGATGGAATGGTCAGCCTTCAGATCACAGATAGCTCGGGATTCAGCTGCGGTAATGTTGGGAGTAGGATTAAGGTTTTTCAGGAAGGACTGAGAGGCAAGGTTGGAAGTAAGGAATTCCTGGAAGGTTTGAAGGGGGTGATTTTGAGGGAGAGTGGGTGGGTCTCGCTGTGATGGAGGACGGAACTGTTCCAGGCAGGGTTCAATTTGAATGATGTCTTGGGGAACTGGATCATTAGGAGTAGGATTATTTTTCCTCATGGCAAAGTGATATCTCCAGCCAAGGCTACGGGTATATGATAATAGGTCCTTGACAAGGGCTGTTTGGTTGAATTTGGGAGTTGGACTAAAGGTGAGGCCTTTGGATAGTACGGAGGTTTCAGATTGGGAGAGAGGTTTAGAGGAGAGGTTTACTACTGAATTGAGATGTTGTGGTTCAGGATTGTGTGGATTAGGATTGTGAGGTTTGGGGGGGAGTGGAGCTGGAAGTGGGAGATTGGGCAGATGGGATAGACTGGGTTTCTGTGCAATAAGGGGAGCTTGTGGTTTATTGGAGAGGTTGTTGAGGGATAGTGTATTGGAGGTGGGTGACCAGGAGTTTGGATAGTTTTTTGAGGTGGAGGCTAGCATGCTGTTCCAATTTGCAGTTGGCCTGTAAAAGGATGTTCTGAACTCTAGGTGTGGATGTGGGAGTGGAAAGGTTGAGGATTTTGATCAGGGATAGGAGTTGACAGGTGTGTTCATTGGTGGAGTTGAGGTATAGGTTAAGGATCAGGCGGGTGAGGGCTGTGGATTGTTCTGTTTGGAATTGGTATAAGGCAGGATGAAAGGATGGGTTACTGCCAGAATATAAGCCATAGCTGATGTACACTCACATTGTTAGTTTTGAAAGACTGGAGATACTCACTCAAAGCATTAATCAAGTTTTATAATCATTTTTGAATAAATAAACTTTTCTTTTTATTTATATATTTATTTTTAATTTTTATTTATTTTATATTTATTTATTTGTGATTTTGGGAAGTGTGATATTTAGTCTCGCAATGACAACTCTGTTTCCACTAATCTGAGTCAATTTTGGTGCTCTTTATTAGCTCTGGATTATTTGTTGTAAGACGCCAAGTATGTTCTCACAACCATTTACTGTTCTAGTGGTTTTGTGAACTGATTGCTTGAAATAATTTTTGGAGCATGGGTTCAATACAGTTTGAAAATGTTTTATGCCTGACTTCTGTTTTGAACATGTGTTTTTGCAAACATATCCAGAGCAAGTTAGTCGCCACCAATTAAAATTGTATGCTTTGGATATGTTTTTGAAATTTAATCCAAGCTTTTTTTTTACATTTTTGCAGTCAAATCATCTGAGCTGGGGGTCAGTAAAAAGAACAATTATTAATTTATTTTGGTTGTCAGGTATAACCTCTAGCCATACTAACTCACAGGTACAATCTACTTCAGTTTCACTACAGGATAAACCACCTGTGACAGCAATAAATATGCTGCCACATATTTTATTTATTGTATATTTTCTGAATGCTATTTGCCCCTTTGTAAAAATTTTAGTAGGCAGCTTTTGGTGTCTGTAATGATTAAGAAATTTAGTACCTTCTCCCACACAGCTACAACAATTTTCAACTGTTAGACCAATGGTTTTTAGATCTGTATTCATTCTATCTTTGACATCCACCCTTTGAGGTAGAAAACCTTCCTGTGTGTTTGCAAGGCCCAGTACACGCCACACAGCCCCTGTTACTCTTGTAGCCGCTTTCTACGTGCAGTGGACTTCTGACCTATTCAGCATTATCTGGCACCACACCACCCGATGGTGCAGCCTACGCAGTCACAGAAGTGTCTGTACCTCTGATTCAAATCCTGCACTTGGCTGTGTATCAGAAGTCCACAGTCAGTCCTGCCACCTGTGCTGCAGATGGTAAGTTCTCCCTTCATCCTGCAGGCAAGACTGGCAGTTTTTACCTCTTCAGATAGCAGCTCAAAACCAAAGAGACACTCTTCTTATCCAAATCGACACTCCTAACTGGTACCGACATGAGCCACCATCTACAGTTGGCTGCACCTTCATGGCATCTGGAAGTCTCTTGCAGGCTGTGTGGTGAACTCAGGATGAGTGACACCATCTGGCTCAGGAACATCGTTTGGAACAGATAGCACCTCAAACCTGTTCGCAAGATGAAATGAGGATGACTCATGATCAGTCCCCCAGAATGTCTTTTGCTGCCTGCCACACACTGGAGTGACCTCACATGCAACCACTGGTGGGGTGTCTGCCTCATTGTGAGCTGTGACAGGGCTTGTGATCGGTGGACATGCTGGGCATCCGTTTGGTTCCCATGACAGGCCAACAACAACGGCGCCACTCAACTGTAGCCTCGAGCTGTGCAACTGTGGTTCACGCAGTCTAAAGCTGGGAGACTGAAGTGCAACCAACTCAGTCTGCATCCGCACACAGCAGTCACAGTCCCTAATCATGATTACAATAACCAGAAAAACTAAAGACTAGAAAGACATGATGTAGACTCGACAGACTATGGTAAACAAAGATGACTAAAGCTAGAGCTAATCCAACGAAAACAAAACAGAAGACAGTCAGGATTCACATGCTGGAAGAATACACTAACCAGAAACTTCAAGCGAATCGGGATCTAATATAGATGAGAGTACACAATAAATTTAATAAACAGAAGTAAGAGCATCACAGAACAGTCAAAATATTTTGCTTATAGTAAGAAGCTGGTTACACTTACAAGTAGTGTTGTACTCTGTACTGTGCTCAAAGGAAGAGTTCACTGTTGCTTAAATGTGAATTTGAATCTGATATGCATGAGGGCAAGGATAAATTTACAAAATGAAAGAAAAACATGTAGAGAAAAATAAGATGGTTTCACTTATGAAATATGAAACGGCTGTCTACTGTGTATCAGTCGGCGGAGAATGGATACTCAGTTTACTTTTGGAATATTGACATAGTTGCGTGATTGTATTTGCATTTTTCTGGCAGAAAGAACATAGTATGTATTAATTGATGGAAAGTAATCAATTAAAACAGAAGTGACATCTGGCATTCCCCAGGGAAGAGTTATATGGCCCCTTCTGTTGCTTATCTTTATAAACGATTTAAGAGAATATGGAGCAGAAATCTTCAACTGATCACAGATGATTCTGTCATTCATCAGTTAGTAGAGCCCCAAAGAAAATCAAAAGAAACTGCATAATGATTTGGATGAAATATCTAGTGGAAAATTTGACAATTGACTCTAAATAGCAATAAGTGTGAAGTTTTCCATGTGAGCACTAAAAGAAATCTGTTAAATTTCATTTACGCTATAAATCAGTCAAGTTTGCAGGCTGTAAATGCAATGAAATACCCAGGAATAACAATTATGAACAACTTAAATTGGAAAGTACACAGACAAAATATTTTTGGGTAGGCGAATCTAAGGTTATGTTTCAGTGGCAGAATACTAAGAAGATGCAACAGTTCTACTAATGAAACTACCTACACTACAGTTGTGTGTCCTATTCTGGAGTATTTCTGTACATTGTGGGATCCCCACCACCAAGTGGAACTAACGGAGGATTTAGAGAAAGTTCAGGGAAGGGCAGCTCATTTTGTATTATCATGGTATAGTGTGACAAGTGTCACAGAAGTAATGCACAGGTTGGGGTGGAAATTATTAAAGGAAAGGCGTTATTCTTTTCGGCGAGATCTATTTGAAAAATTTCTTTCAGCACCCACCTACATAGGGAGGCATGATCATCATAATAAAATAAGAGAAATCTTATTGAAAACGGAAAGATTTATGTGTTTCTTTTTCTGGCCTGCTATTACAAAATGGAATCCTAATGAAATATCATAAAAGCAGTTCGATAAACCCTCTGTAATTCATTTCAATGTTACTTACAGAGTACGCCTGAGATTGCTTTAACATCTGAAGACTTCTCTCAGTAGAGAATGATATGCTGTGTTCTGTTAGCTACAAACCCCCCACAATGAAGTGACACAATTGGTCTGATATTCCATATACTCACACTTTGTTCGTCAGGCGACACTGAGGAATGGTAGTAAAAAACATAGCATCTACCTGTCATCCTGTATCAAATGCACTCTGGAAATCGTGCACGAGTAGTGTGAGTTGTGTTTTACATAGTTAGCTTTTGGAAACCTTGTCGAGTTACAACTCACACTACTCGTGCACGATTTCCAGAGGGGATTTTATACAGGATCGCAGTTAGATGCTATGTTTTCTTGACTACCATTCCTCAATGTAGCCTGATGAACGAATTGCTGTTTGTTAGTCTCGCTAAAACTCGAGAATGGCTGAATCAATTTGACTAATTTCAGTTTTGAAATATTCGTGTAAGTCCAGGGAAGGTTTAAACGGTGATAAAATATGGAAAAGTTGTCCGGAAAAGAGGAAAATTGGGAAAAACTGAAACAGCTTTTTCTACTAAGCTATCAATACTGTTCGTCCAATTGTGATAAAATTCTGTACATTTCATGTTGAAAGCAAGAGGAAGGTTCGTATCAAATAAAAATGTGGAAAAGTCGCCTGGAAAGTAGGAAAATTTAGGAAAAACCGAAATCGATTTTTTTCTATGAATAAAAATCAATTGTCACATGGTTGTAAGAGCATCATGTGAGTACGGCTTGACAGGACAAATTTTGTATGAAATAAATTTTTTGGAAAGTCTACCAGAAAAATTGAAAAATTTGATAAAAACTGAAAGTGTGTTTTACAATGTGTTTTAATTGAATTCAGCACTATAACTGACTTCACAGAACAGAGGAGGATAATTCTTTTTTTGTTTTGTTCATTATGGTCTTGCAAAAGTTTTCAGTAACAGAATAAATAAATAATAAATAAAAGTAAAGATAGTTAAAAGGAAAGTCACAAAAGACATTAAACAAACGATGAATGTTCTTATGAACTAAAATTTTGGGAAGTTATCCAGAAAATTTAAAAATTCAAGAGAAACTGAAAGAGCTTTTTTCATTGGGATATCAATATTATTTGTCTGATTGCGATAAAATTTTGCATATTTGACGTTCAGAGCAAGTGTAACGTTCTTATGAAATAAAAATTTGGAAAAGTTTCTCAGAAAATTGGAAAATTCAGGAAAAAATAGGAAGAGATTTTCCTATGAAATATCAATACCATTCATCTGATTGTGACAAAATTTTGCACATTTGACGTTCAGAGTGAAAGGAAGGTTTGAGTGAAGTGAAAGTTTGCAATAGTTGGCAAGAAAATAGGAAAATTTGTGAAAAACTGAAAGAGGGCTTTTCTTTGGAATATCAATATCATTTGTACGATTGCAATAAAATATTGCACATTTGTGATTCTAATCAAGAGTACATACATATTAGCAATTGCAAAGCATTGCCGGGTCGACTAGATGCCCGGTGAACTTCGTATCACTTACCTCTTAATATAAACCATATTAATTTAAATCATATGTATTTTAGACCCAGTAGATTTGTAAAGGCATCATCAGATAGTCTAAGTATTGGCTCGATAGTGAGTGGAAAGAGTGGGCAAATCACGCACACATGCCCAGCATAATGTTCATGTCACATTCGTTGAAGTTCAGAGAAGGTTTAAACGGTGATAAAATTTGGAAAAATTGCGAGGAAAATATATACTTAAAACATTAACATGAGAAAAACAAGGTTAATGGAATGCAGTCTAAGAAAATCAGGTTGTGGTGGCATGACAACATCGATCTCTGAGCTCCGTCGGCTATGTAATTTCAGTCTGGATCTGCACTCATAGCTGTCAACAATAAAGTGCATTTCTGGATCATATATATGGTTTCACTGGGCTCAAACCCATCACGATTCCCATACTGGTGATCCTGATGTGATACTTTTCCATTCATTTGACCACACAAGTGATCCGCAACTTTCGTGCTGGTTTTTCGACCGCACATGCAACCGCCCATTTATGTGGTACATTCCGGTGCCTCTGCCGCATCAGTCTACAACACCATCCCGTCGCACCTTGTTTCCAATATACTGCTATCACCTCAACAAGTGTGCTGTAATTCCACTATCGTCGAGTCTCTATTTCTGACACCCTTTAAGTGCTTTCAATTTGCAGTCAGAATCAATGATGCCCACTCTTGTGACAACCATCAAAATCTACTTATGCCTAAGCTGCATTACACGCCTCACCTCCCTACTGTCGTTTGAGGTCGCTCCCGCAACGTAGACGACACACGTAACTCACCTTACTCGTCTCATCACCCACATGCTGCCTGAGTTTCAGCCTCACCGCCTCCTTCTTCGTGCGTGTTCAAGCTGGCTATCCTGCAGCGAGTTATTATGACTTGTCAAGTAACTTCAAAGAATAATCGAACCCAAGTCAGCATTTGTATCCCCCTCCACTAGTGTTACTAGTGAGGTCGCACATACGCAAATCGTTACCATTGCTTGTGACAGTTCTGTTTCCCCTGCCGCTCCTAAATGAGCGTTTGTAAACAAAACATGGTTGCTATGTCAACACCTTGCTCAGATGCACCGCCAATGCTTCGTTCTACTCTAGTGGCCACCTCCACATTACTCTTTCTCCTCCCACATGGTGATCTTATTTTGTTTCATGCTCTCTCGCCCAGTTGGTCAAGCACAAATCTGAAACTTCAGTTTCTCCACTTGCATACCGCTACCCAAGCGTGTTCATCTTGGAAACTGCTCAAACACATGTCACTCGCCGCCTTCTTGTGCTCGCATGACAGTTTCATATATAGTGTTGCCAGTGATTGTTGGTTTGGTGTCTGCATGCAAAGGCAAGTTTATTATTGCAGGTCTTAGCTGGTGTACACGTAGTGACACTGTTGTTGTTGACCTTGTCGCAGAGTCAGTTTGTTATATAACTGGGCAGAACATTGCTACCAATAAGGGCCTTAGCACATCACCACTTGGGTAGCCATATATGAACAGTCAGCATGAGACATCAGCAAAATAAGCAGAGCATCAGAGCTACTCACAGCATCAGCTGCACATATTTTTAGTGGTGGTATAATAACTGCAGTGTAGCACTTCTTCAAGGTGTCATGTAATGGGCCCTAAAGAGGTGTAATGTGGCGCATGCTCCAACAATCACACAGTACTGAACATATCAGTGACACTTGATGACAGTGTGAACAGCTGGAGAGAACATTGAATGAAACTAGGAGGGTTTCTTGTAAGGTTTGAACTCAATTTGTTTAGTATATAATAGTTTCCACTTTTAATGCTTGCAAACAAATAAAAAAAATGTGATTTTGATGTTTTTGTTGATTCTTCTATGTGTTATGTACAAAATGAGGATGAAATAATTACAGAAGTAGTGCCAGTACAAGCTGAAACATTCAGTTACGTTAAAATACAAATTGGCTTGAAATATTCTTTTGGATGTTTTGGTGTTGCGTAAAGATGGTGGCACTTTGGGACATGAATTTTATTGGACGCTGATGCAAACAGATTTGTATTTATGTGCAATTAGTTGCCACCATTCTTTCCAGACAAAAAGGGTGTTCTCATAACTTTGGTCCACGGAGCACATGTTGCTTCTGACGAAAGCAGTTGGGAAGACAACCTGTCTTATTTAGAGTATTTTGAAGCCAATGGGTATTCTCTACATCAGATATAGAAGCTGCTGCATATGAAAACAAAAGAGACCAGAAAGAATGTAAAAGAAGACACTGAAACATTTAAAGTCAGGCTTTCCTGACATATGTTGGAAGCTTCTCATCAAAAATATGGTTCCTCAGCAGATACGACGTGAAAGTGATTTTTTGTCTTCCAGGCAATACTTGTAAGCTGTGTTAAAATTTGTGCATTTTCATGTTTTCGTGGCACAATGACTGTTCAAAGAAGTTTCGAGTGTGCAGCCGCATTAAGTTGACTTCTTCTAATATTTCGGCTGAGAAATGTTCAGTCGAAATATTAGAAGAAGTCAACTTTAAGCGGCTGCACGCCCGAAACTTCTTTGAACTGTGTTAAAATTTATTTGCTACCCGGAAAATATGCAGTTGACAAGATTCTCTGCAAATGTGGCCTTTCTTACAGAAGACAGACAAGTTGTACAGTCCATGAAAGATGTACGGAACACTGAAGGTACACACGTCTCTTACAGCCCAACAAGTTGACAATAATAGAGTACTGTATTGATACAGCGCACACTATGTTGTTAGATAAGTTGAAATTTGGCAACTATATCATCCTCTTAGGTCCCATTGTTGCAGCAAGCAATGACAAACTAAATTATCACAGATACTGGTTTCAACTTAGATAAATCATGGAATCTAGCACTTTCTATAATAATCTTACAAAAATGTCGTCACAGTGCAGCTCTCAGTGATATATTGACATCCCAATATAGTCAACTGTGAAGCCACAGATTCAACATGTTCAAGCCATGTAATCTGTAAGTTTAAAAGGATGAAGTGATTGCTGGAGTGTCAATTTTATGGATAACTCTGACAATCGGTGAACGTTATACAGCTGAAATATTAGAAGAAGAAGTCATATCCATACTCCAAATTTAATGGAGCAATATTCATATTACTCAAAAGAAATATACAAAATTAATACTAATAGAAGTTTTTTCTGATTAAAATGTTGTAATCCCTAGGGAGCTTCCCAGCTCACACTTCATATCACATTATCATTTTATATTTATTGTGCAATGTTTAATTAAGCCTTACAAAATAAAGGGATGATATACAGAAGATTGTTTTATTTGTACTACAGACACGCACTCATAACAGCAGTTAAAACTTTAATTACAGTTGTAGCATTTATCTCCATTATTATACTTCTCTCCGATATAAATGAAATTCTAATGTATTAACACGCATTCATTGTGCAGCAGTTTTATTATGTTTGTTCCACTCTTGCAGCTCTTAGAATGATGCAGTTGATTAATAACTGTTGCATGAATACCTTCTCCCCCTCCCCCATGCACAAAGTCATCCTTAAAAACACACACACACACACACACACACACACACACACACATGCACACACACACTGTCTTTTTGTGTTACATCTAAGTTTGTGTGTGTGTGTGTGTTTCAGGGAGAAGGATGAGAGAGCACTCACAAGCAGTGGTTAACTTTGTTTATCTTCTAGATTAAGTCCTGTCCCAAGCCAATATTTGGCTTTATTTACTGTTGTCATTGTATTGTAACCATGATTCTTTATTATTGCACTTGTGGCATGTTACATTAAACTCTCTTTTCACAGAAGGCCATTAATATTCCCAGTACAAGCACAGACACCTGCAGCAGCTCAAGTGAGGACATGTACGCTTCACAGACATCTGCTGATGGCACATTTGTAATTAGTGGTAGCTATAGTGACAATTTGTTGTTGGTTCTTCTTCAGTGCCATAATAGCCCTGATCCACCAAGAGCACTTCTATCTGCCTCACTTTCATTGAGGAATCCTGTTCTTTCAGTATTTGCAAACTGTTATGAGGTAAGTTGACTGAATACCTCTAACCTTTAAGATTAAAGATTATATGCAACTGTTCTTTGAGAATGATTTTGAATAATTTGCGTGTTTTGTTACACACACTCACATATATTGACTATATCACACACATATAAAATAAACTTAGTTGAAATATTTTCTTTGACCAGTTGCTGATAATTAAGGTATATTTATTTGACTGATCACATTGGCAAAATACATACATTTTTTATAATGCACATTAAATATGTATTTGAATGATATGCTACTTTTATAGATTTCAGATAATGAACTGAGCCTTGGCCTCTACTCCAGAATTTTTAATTTCAGCTATGATTCCATTGTCATTTCTATCTGCTTCTTGACTGCTCCTTCCTTTGCTATCATACCTAAAAGTTTTGAATGTCTCTTTAATATTATAAATATTCCTTGTTTCTTTATGTTTTCATTGTGTATCTCATTTTTTTCCAAGTGAAGGAACTTGAAATTGAGTGTGTGTTTTCTGTGTTCACATATCTTTTGGCTCTGCTGTTGTTATTCCTGGTTCAGCAGTGGGTGAGTAGGTCCTCCTGTTTTGTATGACAGTTTGCGATGTGCTTATTTGACATGATCTATATTGAGCACTAGGTATCATTGCACTGTGGCTATTATGTTTTAAATGCTTAGTTGCTGTCTACTTACTGTATTACTTCTTTCTAATTGTAACAAAACTTAATATTTTCTATAGCAGGCTGTGAGTCATCAACATCTGGATGCTACATAATTTACTCAACAGATAACAATTTTATGTAGATGAAATCCTCTGTGGTGTAATGCATTTATTCTTTCTTGGAGGATTTTTTTTTTCAGTTGAGCTATATTACTTTCTTTTCATTAGCTTTTTTTAAACAGCTTCTTTTATGGCTTTATGTAAATGAATTTATTGTTTACTTAACTTTTAAAGTCTAGACACTTGCATCTTTAAACTGTGCATGAAGTAGAAAAGTAAGTCTAAAAACTGTTGATGTGGTTTGAAGTAGTGAATGCATCATCACTAATCTCATCAGAGGATTTGTCAGTTATAGAAAAAACTTGCATGTTGTTCATTGTAAACAACAAGAAATCACTAACATTATGTAGTTCTACAGTCTTGCGTGATCTTGTGCCATCCGGCAGAGGTTGCAAAGGAATTATAACAAATTGTATGAACATTTTTCACATATTTCACACAGTCTGCTTTGTACCTGTTAACATCTCACTAAAATTTGTTTAAAGACTAGTAACCATTACATAATTATTTTAATATCAAATAAGATGGTATAATTTAAAGCTGTACCATCAGTATAGTGTACTTATGAATCTGTAGCAATAACATGTAAATTCCGAAAAGGCAGTAATTCTTTTCTGCTTTTAGGACTGAAAAAAAAAAATTACCAACTTTTGTTAGTTGAAGGAAAGATCAGAATTCTTTCAGAGTAATCATATGTCCAAAAAGCTGTAAATTAGTATTTTAGTTGAAGTAAAAAAAGTTCCCATTTCTTGGATTTCCGTGTATATTTCTAAATCTGCACAGCTCTTAAAATGATATTTATGTTAAGAAGATAGGATATTTCTCATATCTCAAGGACTTTTTGGAAATTACTTGTTCATAGATGAGATTGTGAAATGATAGGTTTTTCTTGGTAGATTTAGAGTGTTACTAGTAAAAGGTGATGACTACAGGTAATGCTGAGTTACACAGTTTAACTGAGTAACAACCCAACATTTAACTTTATTTTCTAGCTGAAGCTGGGAACCTTAAGTTCTTCTAAAGTATTTGTGGGAAGACCACAAATAACTATTTTTATTTGTATGTTTCTGCTCAATATTAAGCTAATTGTGATATTATCTGTTATTATCTTTGAGCATTGACAAAAAAGAGTACAAAAAACTGTTCTTCTCATTTCATTGTAATTAAGCTTTCATGATGTGTGGTTGTGCAAGATAAAAATAATAAAAAATATGTTGTTGTGATGGTCTTCAGTCTGGAGACTGGTTTGATGCAGCTCTCCACCCTATTCTATCCTGAGCAAGCCTTTTCATCACCTCACAAGAACGACAACCTACATCCATTTGAATTTACTTACTGTATTCATCTCTTGGTCTCCCCCTTTGATTTTTACCCGTCACACTTCCTTCCAATGCTAAATTTATGATTCCTTGTCTAAGAGTGTGTTCTACCAATCGATCCCTTCTTTTAGTCAAGGTAAGCCAAAAATCCTCTTCTTCCCAATTCTGTTAAGTACCTCTTCATTAGTTAGCGATCTATCCAACTAATCTTCAGCATTCTTCTGTAGCACCATATTTCAAAAGCCTGTATCCTCTTCCTGTCTGAACAATTTATCATCCAAGTTTCACTCCCGTACAAGGCAACACTCCACACAAATGCCTTCAGAAAAGACTTCCTTACACTTAAATTAATACTCTATGTTAGTAAATTTCTGTTTTAAAAAAATGCTTTTCTTCCGATTGCCATTCTGTATTTTATATCCTCTGTACTACGACCATCGCATGTTATTTTACTACCCAAGTAACAAAACTCATCTACTACCTTTATTGTTTCGTTACCTAATCTGATTCCCTCAGCATCACCTGATTTTCTATTACTGCATTCCATTATCTTGTTAATGTTCATTTTATACACTCTCTTCAACACACTGTTCATTCCTTTCAATTGCTATTCCAGGTCCTTAGCAGTCTTTGACATAATTACAATGTCATCAGCAAAACACAATGTTTTTATTTCTTCACCCTGTACTTCAACTATTAATTAATTTAATTAAATGAAATTTAATAAAAATATACGGAAATATAAATCTTAAATTTAGTATTTAATGAATACTGTCGCTACAAATTAGTATCCCCTATGTGATTGATGAGACGACGACTTTTGCAACATAATTTTTTTGGCAAAATTTTCGACACAATTCCCGTAACTTGAGTTTGACATATTCCGTGCCTAACAATATGCAAAATGTCAACAGGAGAAGAAAAGTCATTTCGGAAATTATGCTGAATGTATCTGTAAGATGGGAATTGATAAAGTAAGTGTTAAAGTTACTGCCATTTTGGATGGAAAAGCCAGGTGAACATGGACTGCAAATGGAGTGACTGACAAGGGCCAGGACTTGGATAGCTGCCATGACCATAGGTCATGGTCAACAGATTGCTGGGAAAGCAGAAGAGTTACAAAGAAAATGTTGCTATTGATGGACTATCATGGGTTAAAGAATTAGTTCTTGTTAACTATGATGTGACACCTCAAGCACAAGATGATGATGATGATGAAGAGCTTCATCAACTATAGGCCAGCCCTTATACATCAATTAAGTTTAAATACCATCTGACACATGAAGGAAGAAAACTGTGGTGTGATGTGTCAAGACAAATCATTCATCTTTATATTGCTGAACCATTAAGATATCCCATTTTCCAACATTATCATATTGTGGCTCATCCAGGCATTAAGACAACTGTAAAAATGATCTCATTCAGGTTTGTCTGGATCAGTTTAAAAAAAGATGTCCAAAACTGGGCAAAAACATGTATTGCATGCAAGAAAAACAAAATATCCTGACATGTTCAAACACCAGTAGGACACTTTCCTGGTAACAATAAACGTTTCAAAATTGTCCACCTCAATTTGATAGGACCAGTACCTCCTTCTGATGAATATACTTATTGTTTAACATGCATTGACAGAGTTACAAACTGGACAGAAGTAGTACCTCTTTGAATATACAAGAAGAAGCAGTTGCACTAGCATTTTTCAATTGTTGGATCAGCATACCAAATAGTGACTGATTATGGCAGGCAGTTTAACTCTGAGCTATTATAATTACTGTCAAAACTATGTGGTTGTAACCAAACACAAGCTACAACATACTGTACTCAATCAAATGGAAAAATTGAAATATTTCATCGCACATTTAAAGCAGCTATCTGTGCCCATGCTACTGTCAAATGAACTCAATTAATATCTGCAATCCTCCTTGGCCGGCCGCGGTGGCCGAGAGGACTAAGGCGCTCCAGTCACGGTCTGCACGGTCACTACGGTCGGGGGTTCGAATCCCCCCTCGGGCATGGATATTTGTGCCGTCCTAGTTCGTAAGTAGTTTGTAAGTTTAGGGACTGATGACCCCGTAGTTAAGTCCCATAGACTATACAAACAAAACATTTAAATCCTCCTTGATCTGAGAGAACAGTAATGCTACAATTGAAGAAATGGTTAATGGCCCGCCCATCGAATCCCATGTGATTCTCTCTCTCTCTCTCTCTCTCTCTCTCTAGAGTTTGGAACAAAACTAGATGCAGACTTACCTCAATTTGTTTCACAACCGAAGCAGTATATGAGTCACCTGAAACCTGTAGAATCCTCCCACAAAGCAAAAGACTGACCATTCATACACAGGTATCTCAGTAATTCAACTCATGTATTTGTGCGAATAGACCAAGTAAAGATAGCATTAGAGCCTCCATATGATGGCTACTCTGGGTGGTGTGTGAAGAACAGTTTGGAGTGATGATTTCATCTCAGGGCATGACTTGAGAAAGTCGTAGCTCTGACAGAGCAATTTGTTGAGAAATTCCAGGCCAGGGTGGTACTGGGTGACTAAGGTAATGCTTCTGGGTGGTCTGGGCTTAGGAACATTGTTGTTGGAAGGGGAGGAATAGACAGCTCAGAAGATCTGCTTGTAGACGACGTCTGTAGGGTAGTTGCAGGAGAGGAAAGCATTGGATTGTTGTTGTAGTTGGTGAGGGATATGTTACTGGAGCAAATATGTTTCCCACAGGTGCCTAGGCTGTAGGGAAGGGACCATTTAATATGGAAGGAGGTACTGCTGCTTGTTATTGGTTTAGTATGGACTAAGGTGTGGATGTGGGACACGGCAAGGTGAAGGTCAACATCAAGGAAGGTGGACTGAGTTTTAGAGAAGGACCAGGTGAATTTCAGGTTGGAGAAGGAGTTAAGCTGCAGCGGAGTGCCTGAGCGCATCGAGTTGCTATGGTCTGATGCTCAAGGCCGCTCATGTTGGGGGTTCGAATCCTCCCTCGGGTATGGATATTTGTCCTGTCTTTAGTATAAGTTAGTTTACAAGTAGTTTGTAAGTTTAGGGACTGATGATCCCATAAACTTAACAATCATTTGAACATTTGGAGGAGTTAACGTTGTGAAGGAAGTTCAGAAGGGTTTCTTCACCATGAGTCCAGACCACAAAGATATCATCTATGAATCTATACCAAACCAGGGAGTGCAACTTCTGTGCCTTAAGGAATGCCTCTTCCATGCGGCCCATGAAGAGGTTGGCATAGGAAGGGGTCATCCTGGTACCCATAGCTTTTAGCCAGTTAGGCCTCCCTAAAATACAATATTTGCAGTGCCCCTTATCATACATTGGCTGAAGTGGATGAGCCTTCAAAACTAGGTTTCAAGAACATCTTTTAAGTAAGAAAGGCACCGCCAAAAATAATTCAGCCTTTTCTGAGCATCTCAAGAGAAGCACACACACTCAATCCCCCTAGACAAATTGCAAATTCTTCACATTGCCCCCAAACGAAAAAAACTCTTACTCCTGGAAGAATTAGAAATCACTAAGTTCGTGAAACAGTCCCCAGAACACTGTCTCAACGAACAGCTTACTACGAAAAATCAAACTTTTTACAATATAATATTATCCATCTTTTTCCAAAATTATCCCCCTTCTGACAATTCACAACATCTTTCTTCTGCCCCACCTCCAGGCCTCTAATAAATTTGTTTTCATTTATTTATTATTGTTTTACTGCCACCATGTATCATTTCAAAAGATTCAACAGATTCCCAACGTATTGTTCCACCTCTTTTCCCTCGCCTTTCATTTCTTGCACATCACACACATCTCCGCCGGTTGGCAACCTGCTCATTCTCGCAGGCTGTAACTATGCCACACCGCTTTGTTTAAAAGTCACATAAATGTTCCACAGTTATTAACAATACTACCAGTTGTAAACGTGAACCTGCTGTGACAGTGACTCCTATGTTGCTATGCCTAGTTTTATCATATAAAAAGCATTCTATTAATTTCCATACTGTACCCCTTTAGTCCCTAGTTATTCTACTTCAAATAATCATTACGTACTTTGTATGTTTACCTCTTTGCAGGGGCCCAATGACAGAACACAAATTGTTAAGCTACTTCCACCACAGCTTGAAATAGTTCAGTGGCTCACCGGCCGCGGTGGCCGAGGGGACAGAGGCACTCCAGTCACGGTCTGCATGGCCACTACGGTCGGGGGTTCGAATCCCCCCTCGGGCATGGATATTTGTGCCGTCCTTAGTTTAAGGTAGTTGATAAGTAGTTTGTAAGTTTACGGACTGATGACCCCGTAGTTAAGTCCCATAAGCTTAACACACTTTTGAACATTTAGTTCTGTGGCTCCATCTCCATGCAAGTAAGTTCTGACTTTTCAAAATTTTCTTACCTTAGCCATACTAGCTTCGCTGCCTGCCAGGTACACAGACTGTAATAAAACATTTGTCTGTTTCCAGACTGATGATGCACGTGAAACGCATTATTGGATACAATAAGGACTACTTCAACAGAGACTGTGTCTTTCCTCTGCTGGGATTGGATTGACCCCTTTGTGTATATATATATATAAAGATTATTATAGAGGAAAAATTCCTAACAGGAAAAATATACGTAAAAAATAGATGAAGTACACTTACCAGGCGAAGGGGCACAGGCAGTAATAGCAACAAATAAACACACAGACACACACACACACAAAAATGCTAGCTTTCGCAGCCTAGCTGCTTCATCAGGCAGAAGGGAAGGAGAGGGAAAAGGAAATGATGAGGGTTTTAAGGAAGGGGGTAAGGAGCCATTCCAATCCCGGGACAGGAAAGACTTACCTTGGGAGAAAAAATGGAAGGTAAATAAATGCACATACACCCACACATTTACACAGACACAAGTACACTTAGGCAGACATACTGTAGAACTCAGTACCTCCTGAAACCATCCTTGTAACCATTGATGCCACTTACTTATACACAAATATCCCACATGCCCAGGGCCTCGCTGCAATTGAGTATTTTCTTACACGCCGACCACCCACTCCCTTTCTAAAACCTCTTTCTTTAATACCCTAGCCAGCTTCATCCTAACCCACAACTTTTTCACTTTTGAGGGTCAGACATACCAACAACTAAAGGGAACAGCCATGGGAACCAGGATGGCCCCCTTGTATGCAAACTTATTTATGGGACGCTTAGAGGAAGCCTTCCTGGAAACCCAAGCCTGTCAACCCAAAGTTTAGTACAGATTCATTGACGACATCTTCATGATCTGGACCAACAGTGAAGAAGAACTCCAGAATTTCCTCTCCAACCTCAACTTCTTTGGTCCCATCAAATTCACCTGGTCCTATTCCAGATCCCAAGCCACTTTCCTCAATGTCAACCTCCATCTGTCCAATGGCCAGCTTCAAACATCCGTCCACATCAAACCTGCCAATAAACTACAGTACCTGCATTATGACAGCTGCCATCCATTCCACATCAAACGTTCCCTTCCCTACAGCTTAGGTCTTCATGGCAAATGAGTCTGCTCCAGTCCCGAATCTCTGAACCAGTACACCAATAACCTAAGAACAGATTTCACATCCCGCAGCTATCCTCCTGATCTGGTTCAGAAGCAAATTACCAGAGCCACCTCCTCATTCCTCCAAATCCAGAACCTTCCACCGAAGAATCCCAGAAGTGCCCCTTTTGTCACCGGATACTTTCCAGGACCGGAGCGGACTCTGAATGTGGCTCTCCAGCAGGGATATGACTTCCTTAAATCCTGCCCCTAACTTTCGTAACCTCCTAGTCCATCCCTATGAAACCCCCAAACCACCTTCCCTACCCTCTGGCTCCTACCCATGCAACCGCCCCCGTTGTAAAACCTGCCCTATGCACCCTTCCACCACCACTTACTCCAGTCCAGTAACCCGGAAGGTGTACACGATCAAGGGCAGAGCCACTTGCGATAGCACCCACGTGATTTACCAACTGACATGCCTGCACTGTGAAGCATTCTATGTGGGAATGACCAGCAACAAACTGTCCATTCACATGAACGGTCACAGACAGACAGTGTTTGTTGGTAATGAGGATCACCCTGTGGCTAAACAAACCTTGGTGCACGGTCAGCACATCTTGGCGCAGCGTTACACTGTCCGGGTTATCTCGATACTTCCCACCGACACCAATCTTTCAGAACTCCAGAGATGGGAACTTGCCTTTCAGCATATTCTCTCTTCCTGTTGCCCACCTGGTCTCAACCTTTGCTAAATTCAAATTCCTGCACAACATCTTTAACTTCTTTGCCTCGGTTCTCTGGACAGAGCCTCTGCCTCAATTGGTATCTCTGTCCAACTTCTTTGCTTTCTACAGTATGCCTGCCTAGGTGTATTTGCATTTGTGTACATGTGTGGGTGTGTGAGTATTTGTTTAACCTCCTTTTTTCCCCCCAAGGTAAGTCTTTCCCATAATTGGAATGGCTCCTTACCCACTCCCTTAAAACCCTCATCCTTTCGTTTTCCCTCTCCTTCCTTTCTGCTTGAAGAAGCAGCTAGGCTGTGAAAGCTAGCGTTTGTGTGTGTGTGTGTGTGTGTGTGTGTGTGTGTGTGTTTTATTAATGTTACTATCACCACCTGTGCTCCTTCGCCTGGTAAGTAAACTTCGTCTACTTTTTATATATATTTTTCCTGCTGGGAATTTTCCCTTTGGCTTTCTACAAATGTCTGCCTAGGTGGGTTTGCTTGTGGATATGTGTGAGAGTATGTGTATTTGTTTACCTTTCTTTATTTCCCCTAAGGTAAGTCCTTACCACTTCCTTAAAACCTGTATCCTTCCTCTTTTCCTGAAGAAGCTACCAGTGATAGCGAAAGCTTGAATGTTTGCGTGTGTTTTTATTTGTGTGTTTTGTTTCTATCAGCGAGCCTGTACCCAAATCACAGGATCACTTATAGACGCAAAACACAAATAAGAACATAAACATTTAAGCCCTCACAACCGCTGGCCGCCTCGCCAGGAAAAGAGGAGGGATGGAGGGGAAAAAAGAAAGGATGCGGGCATCAAGGGAGTGGACAAGGGTCCATGCCAACCCTAGGACCGGAAGGACCCACCCCAGGGGAAAAAAGGAAGACAAACAACCCCCCCCACACACACACGCGCACACACACACACACACACACACACACACACACACACACACACACACACACACGCGCGCGCGCGCGCGTGCGAACACACCCATGCAGCCAATTGTAGGCTTTCTACAAGTGTCTGCCTGGTTGTGTTTGCACGTGTGTGGGTTTGTGTGCATTTGTTTACCTTCCTTTTTTTCCCATAGGGTGGATCCTTCCAGTCCCAGGGTTGGGATGGCCCCTCGTCCACTCCCTTGAAGTCTGCATCCTTTCCTTTTCCCACTCCTTTTCCTGGCGAAGCAGCCAATGGTTGCGAGGGCTTGAATGTATGTGTGTGTTTTTATTTGTGTTTTTTGTGTCTATCGGCCTGTGCTTTGAGTAAGTCAAACAATCTTTTTACATATTTATAAAGTTCCTAGCAGGAAAAATATATTGTGAGTATATGTGTGGGGGTATGTGTGTATTTGTTTACCTTTCTTTCCCCCCCCCCCCCCCCCCCCCCCCCCCCCCAAGGTAGGTCTTTCCTCTCCCGGGATTGGAAGGACTCACCTTAGGGGGTAAAAAAAGAAAGGCAAACAAGCATGCACACCCACCCACACACATACACATGCAAACACACCAACGTAGACATTTGTAGAAAGCAAAGAAGTTGGACAGAGATAACAGTTGAGGCACAAGCTCTGTCCAGTGAACCAAGGCAAATATGTTAAAGAATAGTGGGTGGGAATTTGAATTTAGCGGAGGTTGAGACCAGTTGGGCAACCGGAGGAGAGAATATGCTGAAGGACAAGTTCCCATCTCAGGAGTTCTGAAAGGTTGGTGTCAGTGGGATATATCCAGATAACCTGGACAGTGTAACACTTTGCCAAAATGTGCTGACTGTGCACCAAGGCATGTTTAGCCACAGGGTGATCCTCATTACCAACAAACACTGTTTGACTGTGATCGTTCATGTGAATGGACAGGTTGTTGCTAGTCATGTCCACATAGAACACTTCACAGGCATATTAGTTGGTAAATCACGTGGGTGCTTGATCGTGTACACCTTCCGGATTACGGGACTGGAGTAAGTGGTGGTGGAAGGATGCATAGGGCAGGTTTTACAATGGGGGCAGTTACATGGGTAGGAGCCAGAGGGTAGGGAAGGTGGTTTGGGGATTTCATAGGAATGCACTAGGGGGTTACGAAGGTTAGGTGGGTAGCAGAAAGACACTCTTGTTGGAGTTGGAAGGATGTCATTAAGGATGGATCTCATCTTGGGGCAGGATTTAAGGAAGTTGTATCCTTGCTGGAGAGCCACATTGAGATTCCGCTCCAGTCCCGGAAAGTATCCGGTGACAAAAGGGGCACTTCTGGGGTTCTTTGGTGGTAGGTTCTTGATTTGGGGGGATGAGGAGGTGGCTCTGGTAATTTGCTTCTGAACCAGATCAGGAGGATAGCTGCGGGATGTGAAAGCTGTTATTGGTGTACTGGTTCAGGGATTTGGGACTGGAGCAGACTCATTTGCCACGAAGACCTAAGCTGTAGCGAAGGGAAAGTTTGATGAGAAATGGACGGCAGCCATCATAATGGAGGTACTGTTGTTTATTGGTGGGTTTGATGTGGACGGATGTGTAAAGCTGGCTGTTGGACAGATGGAGGTTGACATTGAGGAAAGTGGCATGGAATTTGGAATAGGACCAGGTGATTTTGATGGGAACAAAGGAGTTTAGGTTGGAGAGGAAATTATGGAGTTGTTCTTCACTGTGAATGCATATCATAAAGATGTCAACAATGAATCTATACCAAACTTTGGGTTGACAGGCTTGTTTATCCAAGAAGGCTTCCTCGCAATGTCCCATAAATAAGTTTGCATACGAGGGGGCCATTCTGGTTCCCATGGCTGTTCCCTTTAGTTGTTGCTATGTCTGACCCTCAAAGGTGAAGAAATTGTGGGTTAGGATGAAGCTGGCTAGGGTAATAAAGAAAGAGGTTGTAGGTAGGGTTGCAGGTGGTTGGTGTGAAAGGAAATACTCCATCACAGTGAGGCCCTGGGCGTGCGGGATGTTTGTGTATAAGGAAGAAGCATCAGTGGTCAAAAGGATGGTTTCCAAGGGTTAACAGGTTAGGTAAGGATTTCAGGCAGTCGAGAAAGTGGTTAGTGTCTTTGATGAATGTTTGTGAATCTTAGGAAGGTAGGTAGCAGGTAGGGGAGAGGGATGTCAGTGGGGTCATAAGGTTGTTGGACTCAGGTGAAAGGGGGCCTAAGGTTCTGAGGATTCCTTGACGCTCTGCCTGGACATCAGTAATGGAATTGCCTTGACAAACTTTCTATGTAGTGCTGTCTGAAAGCCCCAGTCATTTTAAACATTTTTCATATTGTAAGATTTTCCCCGTCTTCGGCAAATGTTTCAAAGGTTTGTTGGATGCAAGCAACCAGACTCATGGGCGTGATACTGGATTTGATAGAGTTTTTGGTACCTACCATTACTAATTCCATGCAAGTTCATAAAAAGTAGTTTGGCATACTCTGACACTGCTATCACCCTGTTGTTGTTGTTGTGGTCTTCAGTCCACAGACTGATTTGATGCAGCTCTCCACACTACCCTGTCCTGTGCAAGTCTCTTCATCTCAGAATACGTTCGGCAACCTACATCCTTTCGAATCTGCTTACTATATTCATCCCACAAATGCTTTCAGAAAGGACTTCCTAACATTTAAATTAATATTGGATGTTAACAAGTTTCGCTTCTTTAGAAATGATTTTCTTCACATAGCCATTCTGCATTTTATATCTTCTTTACTTCGGCCATCATAAGTTATCTTGCTTCCCAAATAACAAAATTCATCTACTACTTTAATTGTCTCATTACCTAATCTAATTCCTTCAGCATTGCCTGATTTTCTGACATTGCAATCCATTACATTCGTTTTACTCTTGTTAATGTTCATCTTATATCTTCCTTTCAAGACACTGTCCATCCCATTCAATTGCTCTTCCAGATTGTTTATGGTCTCTGACAGAATTACTATGTCATTGGCAAACCGCAATGTTTTTATTTCTTCTCTTTGCACTTTAATGCCCTCTCCAAATTTCTCCTTCCATTCCTTCACTGTCTGCTCAATGTACAGATTGAACAACAATGGGGAAAGACTACAATCCTGCCTTACTCCCTTGAAAACCTCTGCGTCCCTTTCTTGCCCTTCAAATCTAATAACCACTATTTGGTTTTTGTATTGGCTGAATATAACTCTTCGCTCCCTATATTTTACCCCTGCTACCTTCAGAATTTGGAAGAGTGTATGTCAGTCGACACTGTCAAAAGCTTTCTCCAAAGCTAAAAACGCTAAAAACATAGTTTACCCTTTCCTTAGTCCATCTTCTAAGATAAGTCGTAATGTGAGTATTGCCACCCTTGTTCCCACATTTTTCCTAAATCCAAACTGATCTTAGGTCGGATTCCATAAGTTTTTCCATTCGTCTGTAAATAATTCGTGTTAGTATTTTGCAACCATGACTTATTAAACTGATAGTTCTGTAATTTTCACACTTGTCTGCACTTGCTTTCTTTGTAATTGGAATCACTATATTCTTCTTGAAGTCGGAGAGTATTTCACCTGTCTCATACATCTTGCATACCAGGTGATACAATTTTTTCACGACTCGTTCTCCCAACGATATCAGCAGTTCAGATGGAATATCATCTACTCGAGGGGCCTTGTTTCGACTCAAGTCCTTTAGTGCTCTGTCAAATTCTTCTCGCAGTATCACATCTCCTATCTCATTCCATTTCTAGAATACTGCCTTCAAGTTTGTTTCCTTTGTATAGGCCCTCTATATATTCTTTCCACAGTTCAGCTTTCCCCTCTTTGCTTTGTACTGGTTTTCCGTCCGAGTTCTTGATATTCATACTGCTGCTTTTCTTGCCTCCAAATATCCCTTTTATTTTCCAGTAGGCGGTATCTATCATTCCCCTAGTTATGCATTCTACTACAGTTCTGCATTTGTCCTCTAGCCACTCCTGCTTAGCCAGTCTGCACTTCCTGTCTATCTCATTTTTCAGACGTTTGTACTCCTTTTTTACTGTTTCACTTGATGAATTTTTATATTTTCTCCTCTCATCAATTAAGTTCAGTATATCCGTTATTATCTAGGGATTTCTATTAGGCCTTGTTCTTCTGCCTATATGGTTCTGTGCAGCCTTCACTCCCCTATCTCTCAGAGCTACCCATTCTTCTTCTACTGTATTCAGCCAATCCTTGCCTATTGCTCCCTCTGAAACTCTCAACCTCCTCTGGTTCCTTCAATTTGTCAAGGTTCCATCTCCTAACCTTTCTACCTTTCTGCAGTCTCTTAAGTTTTAATCTGCAGTTCATAACCAGAAAGTTATGGTCAGAGTCTATATCTGCCCCTGGATATGTCTTACAGTTTGGAACCTGGTTTCTAAATCTATTCCTTATCATTATAAAGTCAATCTGGTACCTTCCAGTGTCTCGTGGTCTCTTTCACCAAGTGTTGGTGATCATTAAATTGTGCTCTGCGCAAAATTCTACCGAGCGATCTCCTCTTTCAATCCTTTTTCCCATCCATATTCACCTACTACATTTCCTTCTCTTTCCTTTCCTGCTATCAAGTTCCAGACCGCCATCACAATCAAGTTTTCCTATCCCTTAACTTTCTGAATGATTTCTTTTATCTCCTCATACATATTTTCGATATTCTCTTCATCGGCCGTGCTAGTTGGCATATAAACTTGCACTACTGTGGTCCGTGTTGGCTTTGTGTCTATCTTTACTACAATTATTAGTTCACTATGCTGTTCATAGTAACTTACCCGCATTCCTATTTTCTTATTTATTATCAGACCTACTCCTGTGTTAGCACTAAATAATTTTGTATTGATAACACTGTACTCACCTGACCAGAAATCCTGTTCATCCTGCCACCGAACTTCACTAATCCCTACCATATCTAACTTGAACCTATCCATTTCTGTTTTCAAATTTTCTAGCTCACATATGCGATTAAGGGTTAGAACATTCCACGCTCTGACCCGTAGAATGCCAGTTGTGTTTTTCTTGATGATGACATCCTCCCGAGTAGTCCCCGCCCAGAGATCCGAATGCGGGACTATTTTACCTCTGGAATATTTTACACAAGAAGACACCATCATCATATATTCAAAAAGTAGAGCTGCATGTCCTCGGGAGAAGTAACGACTGTAGTTTCCCCTTGCTGTCAGCCGTTTGCAGTAACTGCATGGCAAAGCGATGTTAGCTGATGTTACAAGGCCCGCTCAGTCAATCACCCAGACTGTTGCTCCTGTAACTATTGAAAAGGCTGCTGCCTCTCTTCAGGAACCACATGTTTATCTGTACTCTCCACAGATACCCCTCCACTGTGGTTGCACCTATGGTACGGGTATCTGCATCTTTGAGGCACGGAAGCCACCCCACTGCAGCAATGTCTGTGATTCATGGGGTGGGCTATCATGCTAGAAGAATAAATAATTGCTGTTAACACCATTTAATAGAGTCATAATTTAATTATGACTGTAGACCAGTGCCATGCTTGTTAAATGTAATTTGATGTAATAAACACACTTATGTTGTTTATGAATGTTCTGAATTACTTTTTCCATGATAACTCTTGATGTTTGTTACATGAACCATTCCTGAAACATGTACATATTGTTTAGTGCATTAATGATCATACCGCTCTGTGAGAAACAAGAGCTTTACACCAATATTTGTAGTATTCTCAGTGATATGGCCAATGTTATCCTCAGATATATAATTAAGAGTATGGTCAAAATTGCTATGTGCAACCCTTACTGTTTGTAACTTTTTTGTTACTTTATTGTTTCCCACAGTCGACAAAGAACTACCATTTACCATCCTTATTCCTGATGAAAACTACTGGTGCAGACCATATTACAGCTTGGGCAAAGCCAGGGCCATTAAAGAAACTTCCATCTAAGCATCAGAAGCCTCATTGATAAAAGAAATGGACTTCTTATTAGTGACCAGTGTCTACAAAGAGGGATAAAGCACATGCTTATTCCCCCTTTATAAAGTTGTTAAAATATTTATTCTGCAGTTCTGTCTTTGAAAATTCAACCAGAATGTATCATACGATGAGGTATACCTTGCCAGTTGTTCTGTAGGGTGAAGATCTTGTAGTGGCTGCAGTAATCGTGCCTGCAAATTGGTAGACTTATATTCAATAGACTTTTGCCTATCAGAACATTACAAGAAAATGAATGAAATTGAACACATTCATCTTGATGGCTATAAGATGTTTATATACTATTTTAGTATGAGGAAAAAGAAAAAGAGGGTCCATAATGTATTATGTTAAAAAGAGAGAAGAAGAAGAAGAAGAAGAAGAAGAAGAAGAAGAATGGAAAAAAGAGGAGACAAGACCCAGGGTTTCAGCTTGACATAGATTGTATTTTAATTTTTGTGCCACATGAGAGATCAAGAAACTCACAAGCTTACATTTCATCAGCATATCTGTACATACTTTCTTTTACTTGGACTTCACTATTTGAATACATACTTTGTTATGGGTTGATAATTTCCTGCCTTTCTTAAAGATTTTTACTCCTAGTGACCTTTTTTTATTGGTAATTGTTTCAACTGACAACCTTGGCTCTCATATTTCTTAAAATGTTTTACAATTTTTTCTTTTTATTTCAGCCCTCCTCAGTCATAGAATGTACATGTACATGGTTGCTTTCATCGCTGCCACCAAAAAGTGTTTCCAGCCTTTCAACAAAGCTAGAATTGGCTCTTCAACAACAGCTCTGGACCCACCGTGAACTGCAACTAGTAGTGGAAGAAACTGTTCGAGCTTGTTTCTTACCTACTTTAGAAAGATGCTTCAAAATATTTTTGCCGGTAAAGACCTTTAAACAAACATAAAACTTGTAAATAAATAAATTTTTCATAAGCAAATTTTAGTCACCAAGATAACAGTCAGTTACATATTTTACAGGATAATCCTCTGCGTACCTTTAGTACATTCTTGAGGCTTTGTGTTACAAATCAAGATTTTGGTGCCAGTTCAGTGTCTCTGAAGCTTTTCAAAAATATGTGTGTAAACTTGAGGAAAAAGGTGAGCTTTATGATTCTAGGAAATACCTTTTATATTGTGCTATTAATGTCATTATTTCTAACAAAGATACAGCCGACAGGTCTTCATCATTGCCTTCATATTTATTTATTTTATCAGGTAAAATTGAAAGTCTTTACCCGTTCTTCAGATTTTTTACCATAGTATAAGTTATATGTAATCTGTGTATGTATATAGTTAAGAATTGGTTTCTAATGTGCAAGAAATATTTAAAACAAATGATGGGGGTTTCACACGCATTAACTTTTCCTGATGAATAAATACATATTTATATGTTTATAATAGAGGATAGATAGCAACTCAGTGTAAGGAAGTTCACTGAGATACTGACAGGCATGTAAAATAGACAAATCACATTCACACAACTTAAAATTTTAGTCATAGCCTTCATTAGAGGAAGAAAGACATACATCACACAATCACTTGGACAACTATACATACATGACCACCATCTCCAGCCACTCCAGTGCTAGAGTGGCTGGAGACAGTGGTTATGGGTGTAAATTGTCTGAGTGATTGTGTGACTGTATGAATTATGTGCTGATGCAGCTGGAGATGGTGGTTCTGTGAATGAACGTGTTTATTTCTCGGATGAAACCCATAGACAAAAATTTGTGTGAATGTGATTGTCTATTTTATTTGTCTTTCAGAGGCTCAGTGATGTCACTATGGTGAGTTGTATTTTATCCTATAATTGACATTCTAATTGGATTTTCCAATGTTAAATATTTACATGTGTGCTTGAGAATTGAAATAATACTCATACAACACAACAGTGTTTATATTGTCGTGAGAGACGACAAACACCGACTGCCGGCGTGGCGCAGTGGATAGCATCACGGACTGCGGTGCAGAAGGTCGCCGGTTCAATCCCGCCCACCGGCAAAAAATTTATTTCTTTGTAATTAACAATTCCAGAAGGTTCTACATATTTCTTATGTTCACTTGTAAATTCTACTTGTTTCTTATGTCAACTGTTCTTCTAATTTCTGGTAAATTCTGTCTGAGTATAAATAGCAGAGCACTCTGCCCGAGAGGCAGTCAGTGCTGCGTGAATATTGAGTTCATAATAAACGTGCTTTCAGTATAAGTGCTGTGTTTAGTTGCCTTCGAAGTCAAGCCTGTTTCCATTTCAATGCGACAATATTAACTGTTTATGAATTTTTCCCATTGAAACTACCTTTAGTGAGTGTACCACCAATAAATTATTTTGAAACCTAAAAAAATGAATTTCTACATCAGGAATGAAAGGACTCTATCTGTAAAATTAATTAAAAATGTTTTGTATATTATCACTTCTGCCAATACTTTGCACCTTTATAATGTTTACATTTTCAGTTTCTGTTTTTAAACTAAGCTAGACTTAAGTTTACATCTGCTACCCTCAGTGTACTAAGATAATAAAAATGTATCAAATGATGTTCCATACAGCAAACTTCACGTTTTGGAAGTACATCACATTATTTGCTCACATTCCTTGTGAGCATGCCAGTTCATAATCCAATATTTTGGCAATCAGACTTTTCACCATTGCCAAGTGCAATGACAAACAGAACTGTTGGGAAAACATGACTTATTTATACCCTCTTATATCCCCTCCCCCTGCAAGCCATACCCTGCATGGTCCATGCATGTAAGCATTTGGTGGTAGCTGAAGAACTGCTTTTGTTGGCATCTTTAGTGGCTTTCATGGGATGGGCACAAGATTGTTCTTATTCAGTGTTTAACAATATGTGCCTCATGTTGTTGTTTTCTTCAGTCCACAGACTGGTTTGATGCAGCCCTCCATGCTACCCTATACTGTGCAAGTCTCTTTATCTGAGAAGAAGAATGGCAATCTACATCCTTTTATATTTGCTTACTGTATTCATCCCTCGGTCTCCGTCTATGATTTTTACTCAACACCCTTCCTTCTAATGCTAAGTTGATGATTCCCTGATGCCTCAGAATGTGTCCCTCCAACCTATTCTTTTCCTTAGTCAGTATATGTCAGAAACTCCTTTTCTCCCAATTCTGTTGAGCACATCTGCATTAGTTACGTGATATACCCATCTTACCTTCATCATTCGTCTGTAGAACCACATTTCAAAAGCTTCAGTCACCTTTCTGCCTGAACTCCTTAACACCCACATTTCACTCCCATCCAATGCTACACTACTGACAGATGCATTCAGAAAGGACTTCCTAACATTTAAATTAATATCAGATGTCAACAAATTTCGCTTCTTCAGAAATGCTTTTCTTCCCATAGCCATTCTGCATTTTATAACTTCTTTACTTCTGCTATCAGAAGTTATTTTGCTACCCAAATATAAAAATTCATCTACTACTTTTATTGCCTCATTACAGAAGCTAATTCATTCAGCATTACCTAATTTTCTGACACTACATTTCATTATCCTTGTTTTTCTCTTGTTAATGTTTATCTTATACCCTCCTTTCAAGACATTGTCCTTTCCATTCAATTGCTCTTCCAGGACCTTTGCTATCTCTGACAGAATTACTATGTAATTGGCAAATCACAAAATTTTAATTTCTTCTTCCTGAACTTTAATTACCTCATCAAATCTCTCCTTACATTCCTTCACAGCTTTCTCAATATACAGATTGAACAACATTGGCATAAGGCTACACCCCTGTCTTACTACCTTCCTTCCCAACCACTACGTCCCTTTTGCTATACATTGCAGTGCGCAGCCTACTAATTACGCGCCGCCACACGTGGTTACTCCACCAGCTACGAGACGGTGACACTAGCGCAGACCAGCATTATCGACCTGCCGGCATAGCGAAGCCAAGCGGACCGCAACCCGGCTCAGTTGTGTGCGAGACTTGTTCGAGAGCGCATAGCATCGGGTGTTATATACTGTCATACTGACAAACAGTTCTTATTGTATTCCACTCGACACTATTATTAATTCTCGTGACTCCTACTTAGAAGTTACAATATTGGCAACGAGAGTAGGGTTCGAACGCGTGTGTTTGGTTCACCCTGCTTATCGGCTATGGAACAGCCACGGGCCACCGCTGTTGACATTCCCATTCCCCCTTGGGGTCAATTGCTTCATAATGACTTACAATCTTCGGCACATCTGAGCCGTTTGCACAGCCTGTTGTTCATGGTTACAACCCTGGTTCCCCCCCCCCCCCCCCCCCCCCCCCGCGTCATCGGCGGATCCGGCACGTGTAAGTACAGCCCTTTTTCTGCCGCCGTTTTCTGGATTTGACGATAGTCCTGAGGACCGGGACTCTTAAGAGAAAACATTACGACAGCATTTCCTTGCCTTTGGTGTATCTGACCCAGATTTGTGTAAAGCTTCATTTTCGTCTTGGATTTCCCCGTGCATCTACTAGTTGTTACGCCAGTTAGCTCCCCTGCAGGAACCCGCAACATTGCCTTTTGACGAAATGTGCTGCCTGCTCTCTTCCTATTATCAGCCATGGTCAAGTTCTACAAGGTGCACAAGAAGCCAAACCAACCTTACCAACCTTACTGTGCTTGGGCAGCTGAACTTCAGGGTCTTATCCATCGTTGTTTACTTGTCACAGCTACCCACAAGGAGTCATATGCTGACGATGCGGTCCGCGATGCTATTCTTCGCCTCATGCCGGACTGGGAAGTGCGACAAAGAGCCTTACAATTAGACAGTCCTACGCTAGCTGATGTGCTTCACATTGCTCAATCTTTTGAGATTTCTCGGGCTGCGGGGGATCGAATTGAGGCATGGGGGGACATTGCGGCTATTTCTTCTAACGGCATTAACTTTTCTGATTCTGACATAGATGTTGCCGCAGTGCACAACTGCTCTAATCACCTTGCGCGCTGCTGGCAGAAACAAATTGGTAAACAGAGCCAACGGCTTGCGCCGTGGGGGCGTCCCAATACTCAGCAACTTCTTCCATCCTGCCAATTTTGTTTTGTTGATCACTACAGGGCTTCTTGTCCCAAACGGTGGGTGACTTGTAATAAGTGTCAAAAGAAGGGCCACATGGCTTCAGTATGCTGTTATCAACCTGTTTCAGTGAAGGTAGATATGGAAATCAATTTGGTTAAGGAACGACAGCTGTCTCCTGCAAAACTATTTGTGGATGTGCAGGTTTTTGACAAAAGCGTACTCTGCAAGTGAATACAGGGGCCTCTGTCTCCTTATTGAACTATCACACCTATGTACGGCTTGGTTCCCCCCAGTTAGCTCTGGTGGAACGATCCTTTCGCGATTACAGCCGTCAATGCATTCCCCTTTTGGGCCAATTTACGGCTTCCATTGTATATAAATCGGTTGAGTGTCCGATTACCTTCCTTGTGGTTGACGATAAGGTCGCAGTGAACGTATTTGGCCTTGATGCCTTTGGATTTTCAGTTTCTGACTCAGTAATCTTAGTTTCAGACACTGTGCCTTTTCATGATCTCGAGTTGCTCTGTCAAGAATTTTCTTCTTTATTTTTTTAGTGAGTTGGGCTGTGCTTCTAACTTCTAGGCACACGTTACTATGAAGCCAACAGCGCGGCCAAAATTTTTTCGCGCTTGGCATGTACTGGTCGCCTTACGCGATCAGCTGAAGGCTGAAATCGATTGCCTCCAAGCCATGCAGGTTCTTTGCCCAGTAACTTCCAGTGAATGGGCCACACCACTTGTTATTGTAAGGAAACCCTCGGGCGCCATACGTATCTGTGGCGACTTTAAAGTCACGATTAACACGCAGTCGGTCATAGACTACTATCCACTGCCGTGTACGGATGAATTATTAACTTTACTTTCGGGGTCACATTTTTTTTCCCAAGTAGACTTGGCAGAGGCTTATCTCCAACTTCCCCTCGATGAGGAATCCAGGCAGTTGCTGCTGGTTAACACACCCTTTGGCCTCTATCAATACCAACATTTGCCATTTGGCGTGGCCAATGTGCTGGCAATTTTCCAACGCTTCCTGGAACAACTGTTGTGCCCCGTTCCGGGGTGCATTAACTACCTAGATGATATTGTGGTTACAGGATCATCATCCGCAGAGCACTTTCATAACTTGAGGGCCCTCTTTCAAGTTCTGCAGTCTGCTGGCCTCCTTTGCAACCTTTCTAAGTCTCAGTTTTTCCAGTCCTCGATTTCTACCTTGGGTTTGAAATTTCATAAGAAAAGTGTAAGAAGCAGTTGGCTCTCTTCCGCGGCCCACGTCCGTGAAGGACTTGCAGATTTTTCTGGGCAAAGTTACGTACTACCATAGTTTCCTGCCCAGTGCGGCTACTGTAGCGCAACCTCTCCTCCAATTCCTCCACAAAGATGTGCCTTTTGTCTGGTCGGTGGACTGTGACCGATCTTTCACCACACTGAAAAATCTTCTAGTGTCGGCCCCTGCCTGGCCACGTAAATGCCGGGTCAGCATTTAGGTCTCGCTACTGATGCTTCTCAGTACGGGGTTGGAGCCGTGCTGGCCCATAAATTTCCTGACGTATGCCTCTAAAACTTTGACCAAGCCCAGCAAAGATATTCTCAGACTGAAAAAGAGGCTTTGGCCATTGACTATGCCTTCAAGAAATTTCACATGTATTTGTATGGTGTCAGGTTTCACCTGATTACGGATCACAAACCGTTGGTCTCACTTTTCCATCCTATCACGTCTCTTCCAGATAAGGCTGCACACTGGCTTCAGCGGTGGGCTCACTTTCTGTCAGGGTACAATTACGAAATTCACTTCCGGCCTACAGCCCAACACGCTAATGCTGACGCCCTGTCGCGTTTTCCTATTGGACCAGATCCTGAATTTGATAATGAAGAACTTCTCTGCTTTTACCTGGACGAGGAAGTGAAGGCTGCTGTGGATAGTTTTCTTATTACGTCTCGGTACTGTCAGTGGCAGTGGCTGCTGATCCTGTGTTATGGCAGGTCTTGCATTATATTTGTACTGGTTGGCTGGAAATTCCTCCGCTCCAGGCATCCAATCCCTTGCGGAATTATTATTCTTTCAGACTCCGTTTGTCTGAATGTGACGGGGGTCATCTTAATGGCTACTGACGACCTGCGGTCTCGGGTGATTGTGCCGCCGACCTTACGTTTGCATGTGTTGGCATTGCTTCCCGCACTAAAACTCTGGCCCAGCGACATGTGTTTTGGCCTGGTATGGATAGTGACATTGTCTGCCTGGTGGCCCCCTTCTCACAATGTGCTTTGCAGCAGGCAGTGCTGCATATGTCCCTGTCACCTTGGCCTCAGCCTAGACAGCCTTGGGAGTGCATACACGTGGATTATGCTGGCCCTTTCTTAATTCCTATTGGTTTCTTTTCATGGATGCCTACTCTAACTTCCCTTATGTCATGTGCTGCCCTACCATGTCTACGACCATTACTATTCAATTTGTGATGTGGCCACTAATTGAACCGGGACCTCCATGTTCGCTAGGCAGACGTCCTAACCACTAAACCACCGCAACAGTAGTGACTAAGGTGCCTTGGAATAGTCAAACTATGTCTTCTCTCCACATCACAAACTCTTAATTCAGCTTCTGTGTTCTATGAAATATTGCCACAAATCCCAAGACTTCATGCATTGAAATAGCACCTCGGCAATGGACATATCAGAACATTCCTGCCTTTACCTAAGGCTAAGGTGATTAGAAATATCATTATAACTATAAGACTTGACCTAGTGAGAATGAAGGTCCGGGTTTGATTCCCAGCCGCATCACAAATTTTAATTCAATGTTTCATCTTTAACTTTGAATATAACACTTCACTTGCTGTATTTTCTTAGAATATTTAAAGAGTGTAATCCATTCAACACTATCAACAGCTTTCTCCAGTTCTACAAATGCTAGAAACAGAATTTAGCCTTTCCTTAACCTATCTTCTGAGATAAGTGGTGATGTGAGTATTGCTTCCCATGTTCCTAGATTTCTCCTAAAGCCAAACTGATCTTTGTCAGGGTCAGATTTTTACTAGGTTTTCCAGTAGTCTGTAAATAATTTGTGTTAGTATTTTGCATCCATGACTTATTAAATTAATAATTCAGTCATTTTCACATTTGTCTGCAATTGCTGTTTTTGGAATTGGAATTACTATATTCTTCTCGAAGTCTGAGGATATTTCCCCTGTCTCATACATCTTGATTATCATGTGGATTAATTTCTTCAAGACTGGCTCTACTAACGGTATCAGCATTTAAGATGGAATATGATCTACACCAGGGATCTTGTTTTTCTTCAAATCTTTCAGTGATCTGTCAAATTCTTCTCAGTGTATTTCATCTCCTATCTCAACTTCCTCTACTTTGTCTTCCATTTCTAGAATACTGCCTTCAAGTTTATTTTCTTTGTATAGATTCTCTATATATTCCTTCCACCTCTCAGATTTCCCTTCTTTGCTTAGTACTGCTTTTCCGTTTGAGTTCTTGATATTCATGCATATGGTTTTTTTGGTCTCCGAATGTCCCTTTTATTTTTCTGTAGGCAGTATCCATCTTTCCCCTACGTATACATTCTTCTACAATCTTGTGTTTGTCCTCTAGGCACTCCTGCTCAGCCAGTCTGCACTTTTTGTGAACCTCATTTTTCAGCCGTCTCTACTCCCTTTTGCCTATTTCACTTGCTGCATTTCTATATTTTCTCCTTTCATCAATTACGTCCAGAATCTCCTGTGTTGTTCAGGTATTTCTATTAGACCTTATCCTTTTGTCTATATGATAATATGTAGCCTTCACTGCTCTATTTCTCATAACTACCCATTCTTCTTCTACTATATTACTTTCTTCTGTTTCAGCCAAACCTTGCCTAATGCTTCCTCAGAAACTCTCAACCATCTCTGGTTCCTTCAGTTTGTCCATCTCCTTAATTTTCTATCTTTTTGCAGTCCCTTAAGTTTCAACCTAGAGTTCGTTACCAATAACTTATGGTCAGAGTCTATATCTGCCCCTGGATATGTTTACAGTTTGAAACCTGGTTTCTAAACCTAAGCCTTACCTTTATAAAGTCAATCTGGTACCTTCCAGTGTTACTTGGTCTCTCTCATGTATACAACCTTCTTTCATGATGATCAAGCCAAGTGTTTGGGATGATTAAATTGTGCTCTGCACAGAATTCTACCAGGCGATTTTCTCTTTCATTCCTTTCTTACTACCGAGTTTGAGTCCCCCATCACGATCAAGTTTTCATCTCCCTTAACTGTCTGAATTGTTTCTTTTATCTCCTATTACATTTCTTTGATTGCCTCATCAGAGCTAGTTGGCATATAAACTTGTAGTACTGTGTATGGTGTTGGCTTCATGTCTATTTTTGATTTGATAATGCATTCACTATGCTGTTCATAGTAACTTACCTGCATTCATATTTTCTTATTCATTATCAGACCTACTCCTGGGTTACCACCAACTGATATCATATTTATAACCTCCAGAAATCCTGTTCATCCTGCCACTGCATTTCACTAATCCCCATCGTATCTAACTTTAACATATCCATTTTTCTTTTCAAATTTTCTAATTTACCTACATGATTAAGGGATAGAACATTCCATTCTTCGATCCCTATATTGCCTGTTCTGATTTTCTTGATGATGACATCCTCCTGAGTGGTCTCCGCACAGAGATCCGAATGAATGACTACTTTACCTCCAGATTATTTTACCCAAGATGACACGATTATCATATATTCACACAGTAGAGCTGCATGTCCTTGGGAAAATTAACAACTTTAGTTTCCTCTTGCTTTCAGCCACTCACAGTAACTGTATGGCAAACCATGATAGCTTGATGTTACAAGGCAAGCTCAATCAATCATCCAGACTGTAGCTACTGAAAAGCCTGCTGCCCCTCTTTAGGAACATCTGTCTGGCCTCTCCACAGATCCACAGATACCCCTCTGCTGTAGTTGCATCTATAGTACAGCTATCTGTATCGTTGAGGCATGCAAGCCACCCCAAACTGGCAATGTCTGTGGTTCATGAGGATGGATATGTGTCTTACTTTTTCCAATAGCACACTCGTGTACATATAAAGGATGTTCTACTACATCTATATCTGCATACATACTCCGCAATCCACCGTAAGCTGCATGGTGGAGGGTACACTGTACCACTACTAGGCATTTCCTTTCCTATTCTACTCCCAAATAGAATGAGGGGAAAAAAGAATGCCTATACACATCCATATGAGCCCTTCCTCCTTGATTTATTTGTCTGCACAGTATATACTGTGATGAATGAGCAAAGAGTGCACTTAACCTACCGTTCTGAGTATCCATCTTTTTAAAACAGGGTTCTGAAGTGTTCCAGTTCCTAGGACAAAATGTTCAAATGTTTGTAAGCATAAGGAACCAAACTGCTTAGGTCCCTAGACTTACAAACTACTTTTACACTAAGGACAAAACACACACACACACACACACACACACACACACACACACACACACAATGGAGGACTCGAACCTCCAATGCAATCAGTCTCGCAATCCATAATGTGGGGCCTCGGACCACATGGCCATTCCCACATGGCAATCCCAGAACAGAACCTGTGTGTTTGAGGTGGTGCATGTCCTGTCCACTAGTGTCTTTAGTACCCCAGTTTGTCTGTGTAGGATGTTGGAAGCTGTTTTTTTGTACAAACACAGTCATGTGAGTTTTTGTGTCATTTCTTTTTTTGCCAGGGTGCCTGTGTGAGAATCACTAGTACTCATTGGTCAGAAATTTGACTGGAAGAGAGAGTGCTATGAACAAATAGAAAGAGACTTTATGGGCAGTCCACTGTTGTCAGAGTTTGTCAATTTGTATGTGGACCATTATGTAGAAGAATCCCTGACAGCATCCAAATGGAAATACACTTGCTATCTAGCTCCATGGTAGAAACAAACTACTTGACTTTCTTGCACACATGAACTCCATATGTCCCAGCACCAAATTCGCTATGGAGGTTGAAGAAGAAGGAAGGCTACCATCCCTGTGTGTCATGGTCAAGATAAGAGCTGACGGCACTCTGGGCCAGGGTATATTTGAAGAAAACATACACTGACCTGTGTTTGCATGCAGACAACTACCACTATCTTGCACAGAGAAGTGGTCTAATAAACACATTAGAACACAAAAACCATCTCCAATACAGAGTGGATGTTGGTTACTCAGAATGGCTGACTAAGAGTGCTCTTTGCCCCATCACTGCAGTACAACCTGTAGAAATGGAAGAAATTTTGGAAGAGGAGGTAGCTACAGCCTTCATATCATATGTGGGTGAGCTATCAGAAAAAGTGAGGCACATATTGGTATAATTGCTGTTGATTCTTCCGGGTTATATGGTCGTGGTCGAAGAAACATATCTGCTCCCGACGTTTCGTCCAGAGCTGCGCTGGACATCTTCAGAGGTGCTACTGGTAGCAGTGAGTCTTGCCGACTGACAAGTCGGGCATCGGAGAGTGGTATAAATACTGTCTAAAAGGGGGCATGGTCAAGTGTTCACGTGCGCCCCAGAGATAAGCCTTGTCAAAGATAAAACAAAACTTTTGATAGTCGATGGACAAAGATAAAAGCGTAACTACCTACTCTGAAGAGCCACAGTCCATATGTCATTAAGTTTCATTGCTTCTTCCTTTCTATTAAATTTATTCCCATGTTTGTATATTTCGATTGCTTCTCTGTACAGTCTTGGATAATAGTTCATCCTTGTAGATAAAATTTCCGTTTCGGAAAACTACACTTCATGATTTCCTGATTGGAAAACATGTTCAGCTACATCAGATTTCTCAATTTTACCCAGTCAGAAAAGACTTTTGTGTTCTTTCAGTCTTGTATTCACACTCCTTTTTGTAATACCAATATACACTTTTCCGCAAGAACATGGAATTTTTTACACCCCAATTGATGATAGTGGGGGGCTTTTGTCCTTTACAGATCGGAGTGCCTGACTTATCTTTTTTGTTGGTTTAAAAACTGGTCTGATATCGTGTTTACATAAAATCTTTCTTATCTGATCCGTAACTGTTTTAATGAAGGGGAGAGAAACGGTTTTCTTCCATCATTGTGTTTTGTTGCTGTCTTTTTGTTTACCATTCCTTGGTCGCAGAACCCTATTTACTTCTTTCCATGTATATCCATTTTTCTCAAAAGCCTGCATCAGATGTTGTAACTCAGTATCTAGGTGTTCTGTAGTACACGTCCCCTTTTAGACAGTATATATACTGCTATCCGACGCCCGACTTGTCAGTCGGCAAGACACACCGCTACCAGTAGCACCTCTGCAGATGTCCAGCGCAGCTCTGGATGAAACGTCAGGAGCAAATATGTTTGTTCGACAGCAATTATTTCAGCCGACCATGAAGCCTTTACTGCACATATTGAAATAAACACTGAGTAAAAGCTGCCTTTCGCCTACCTAATGAAACACAGAAGTTTTAGAGATTACCTCCAATTGCAGAAGGCTGGATGTTATAGATTTCAATGTGATAAGACATATGCTAGACAAACAGTGTGTATCACCTTACATCAATGCCAATAACATCAACTGCCCGTTCAACTAATGTATTTTAAAACTTAAGGGAAACTAATAAGCAGTACTGGGGATGACAATGCACACCATGTACCTGAAAAACGAAATCTTTCTTTTCTGCATTATAATGTGGAGGGACTAGGCAATAAGTTGGATATATTTGAGCATTATCTATCAGACATTGCACCTCACATACTTGTTGTTAGTGAACATCAAAAATCTGCTGAAAACCTACACTTATTTAAAATCCAAAACTACACACTATCTGGTTTCTATTGCCGCATTCATCATAAAGGTGGTGGTGTAGCTATTTACCTTAGAACGAATTCCTTAATAGAATACTATGAAAATATAACTTGGGTAAATGAGTTTTCTTCAGATCTTCACTTTGAAATAGTTGTTATTAAGTTAAAATTTTTGGCTGTTGTATATTATATCATAGCATTGTATAGATCTCCAAACGGAAATTTTGAAATTTTCTTGAATTCCCTTGATTCAGTTTTATCCAAATTAGCTTCTAATCAAAAATATGTCAGTGTGTACTCCTAGGGGACATTAATGTCAATACCTTGTTAGATTCTCAAGAAAGTAAATGCCTCAAGGACTGTATTTACTCCTATGGAGCAAAAGATTTGTTAGGAGATGTACCAACCAGAGTAACTCCAACCAGTGTAAGCTCTATAGATCATGTTATCACCAACTGTGAAAATGTAATGTCAGCTTGTGTAGTAAATGGTCACATCTCAGACCATCTAGGCCAACTATTAGTTCTAAAGGGAGATCCAAACACCAAACCAAAGAAACTCTATGAATACAAAAGAATTCTCTCTGATAGCAACATTACCAAACTAAGAGAGAGTTTGAGCTATGAATCTTGGAATTCTGTATTACATGCCCAAGGTGTAAATAATAAATGGAACGCCTTCCTAGATGTACTATCTTTCCATCTAAACAAGACCATTCCTATCAGGAAGATTAATATAAACAAGTACAATACTTCACCTTCCAGACCTGTAGAATTAGATAATTTTACCAGAGAACTTAAAGAAATAATGCAGGATATGTATTATGTACAAAGAGAGACAAAAACCAAGGAGCACATAGATATGTACAAATATTAGAAGTACCAGTATCGCAAGGAAATCAAAAGATTGAAGGCTGAAAAGATCAATTTAAAAATCCAAAATTCAGATTGCATCTCTAAGACTTGCTGGACATTAGTAAATGAAATAAGAAATAACACCACCAAACTAAAAAATAATAGCAACATCCAGATAACTCAAAACAATACTGTCATTACCAGTCCTCAAGATATTAGTAACAGATTTAATGATTACTTCATAGATGTTGTAGAAACTGACCGCTGCAATAGAGATAAATCACCTTGTCGATATCAAGCTGAAAACAACCCTGACTCTAATAAGCTCCCTGAAGTGGATGTCAACGACACATTGCAGCTCATCAGAGAATGCAAAAACAAAAAATCTTCAGGATGGGATGAATTTTCCCCTTATTTACTGAAACAATGCCAACACAATCTGGCATATCCTTTGACACATCTCATAAATAGTGTCTTAAAAGAAGGAGTGTTCCCTGATACACTGAAATTAGCTATTGTGAAACCTCTTTACAAAAAAGGTGATAAACATCTAGTAGACAACTATAGACCACTCGCTCTAACTTCTGTTTTCAGTAAGTTAATTGAGAAATTAATACTTAAGCACATGTTAGATCATTATAGCAAAGAAAATATCCTGGGAGACTTTCAGCATGGCTTCAGGAGTGGTCGTAGCACAATGACAGCAGCATTACAATTCATGATGAAAGCTCTCGATAAAATTGATGAAGGTTATCAAGTAGCAGGAGTTTTCTTGGATCTCTCAAAGGCGTTTGACAGGGTTGACCATGATCTCCTCCTGTCAAAATTAGCCAGAGACAGCATCAATGGAAAACTCATGCACCTTGTTACTTCTTATTTAAGAAACCGAAGCCAGTGTAAGGCAATCTCACACAATAATGGAGATACAATAGAAACACATAAGTCAAGGGTCAGAAAGATTAAATTTGGGGTGCCACAGGGATCAATAATAGGTCCTTTCTTGTTTATTTGTTATGTCAATGACTTCACAAGTACTTTCGATAATGAAAAATCCATAACTATGTATGCAGATGACACTTCAGGCCTTGTTTGGGGAACTGATACGAATGATGTCGGGTTAGAAGTTAAAAAGTTTATTGGAACTGCAAAAACAAAATTTGAAAATGACAACCTAAAAGTCAACCTGCAAAAAACAAACATAATTTCTTTTAATTTAAGTGATTTACAAAGCAGTATTGATTATCATGGTAGTAATACAATAGGGAAAGTCTGTAGTGAGTGTAAATTCTTAGGCATAAGCATTGACAGCAAACTCTTATGGATCCAACAAATTGATAATATGTGTGCAAAAATAACATCTAATCTATATGTGTTGAGAAGAATAGCTCCATATGTAAACATTAAAACGATGAAAACTATGTATTTCGGCCTAATACACCCCTTTCTTTCATATGGACTTCTATTATGGGGTTGTGCTGCCAAAACGCATGTAGATAGGGTTTTTAAACTTCAAAACAGAGCACTGAGATTAATGGGCAAAGTAGATTCTAGGATTTCTTGCAAGAGCTTGTTTTTAGATTTTAAAATTATGACTATTTACTCTATGTATACATATGAATCAATTTTAAAAACTGTAGAAGATAAGGAATATACATTTCGCAATAACAAAGTCCATCAGCATAATACCAGACAAGTACAAGATTTTCACATTCTCAGTAGGAGACTGAAAAAAACTGCAAACAGCCCATACACTAAAGGGGCAAAATATTATAATGCTCTGCCAAAAGAAATAAAGCAGTTAACAGGCGAGAAATTCAAGAAACATTTAAAAGCATGGCTCATTGAACAGTGTTTATATAGTTTAACTGTATAAAACTACTTGAAATCTGTGAAAAAAAAATTATAGGCCATATAAAAGTTGTATTGTATACTTATAAATATAATTGTAAAAACAAGTGCTATGCATGTGTATTCATGTTTCAAGCAAATAAAATTACCAAATTACCAAATCCCAGCAAGTCACAGAAACAACATTCAGACACTCATGATACAGAACACAAATCTATCAGATTTTTATCACAGACTTCAAAATATTAGAACAGTGTTGTTAAAAAAGACATGGAAATTTGCGCAAGGGCAGTCTTATCAGTGATGCTGTGACGTAATTTGAGACACACCTAAGGACCAGCAGTCAGCCCACACCAACAATCTGGTGACCAGAGTGGACAGAGCTTTACTTGAATATAAAATGAATGGGAAATTAAATGGAAGAATGGCAATTATAGAGGCACTGAGAAAAGATATCATTCTAATCAATACCTTGTTTTGTGTTTCTGTGGCAGTGTGGAATGAAAGGAAAGTTATTTTTCTCAGAAAATAATTTATTGTAAAGTCAGTAGTTTTTTGTTTGCCCTTTTGTGCATAACCATAATCATCAGATGTATTACCATCTGTAGAGCATCTGCATGCATATTCTGCAAGCTGCATCATGGTGTGTGGTGAAAGGTACTTCATATAACAATGTCAATTACTTCTCCTATTTCAGTTGTGTATGGTTTACAAAAAAAAAAAAAAAAAAAAAAAAAAAAAAATTGTGAGAGGTCTCATTTAGACTTTGATCTCTTGAATTTTATCCTTGTGGTCTTTTCACAAGATATATGTAGGTGGAAACAATATATTGGTTGATTCTTCATGAAAATAATGCTCCCAGAACTTTGACAGAAGCCTGTACTGTCATCTCCCTTGCAGCATCTGCCACTAGAACTTCTGAACACCTCTGTTACACTTTTGTGCTTACTAAATGAGCCTTTAACGAGTGTACTGCTCTCTGTTGTATTTTCTGTATGTCTTCTATCAACCTTAACTGGTATTGATTCCACAATAATGAGCAATACTCAAGCATTGGCCGAATGATCATTTTGTAACCTACATCACTTGTTGACGGACTACACTTCTTGAGGGTTCTTCCAATGAACCTTCCTAACGCATAACTGGTAATTCTTGTATATTTCTGTTTGCTGATGACACTAGTTTGATAGTGAAGGATGTTGTTGGCAATATTGTTACAGTATCAATTAATGCATTTAAAGAAATAAGTTCATGCCCGCCAGAAAATAAATAGATGTTAAATCACAAGACTCAGTATTTACAGTTTCTGACACACAGTTCAACAAAAACTTATATTTTAATTACACAGAATGGTTTCATGATAAGTGAGACTGAACAGTTCTAATTTGTAGACATTCATATAGATAATAAACTCTCCTGAAAAGCCCATATTCAGGATCTTGCTGCATTGTTTACTATTCCAGCAGTTTCTGAAATAAGTGGTAGTTCAACACAAAAAGTAGTCTACTTTTCTTATTTTCATGACTTCATGACATATGGTGTAATTTTTGGGATAACTCCTCTGCTTCAAAAAGGATATTTATTGTGCAGAAACAAATGGTTTGAGCAATATGTGAGGTAAGCTCATGTACCTCTAGTTAACCCCTGTTTAGTAGCCTGAAAATTCTGACATTGGCCTCTCAATAGATATGTTCTTCAATGTCATTTGTTGATAAGAATATTTGTTTACTCCCTTAAGTTAGAAACTTTCACTCAGTTAATACTAAATTGAATCCGCATTTGTACCACACCTCCCTGACCCTTGTGCAAAACAGTGGCAGTATTCTGCCACATACATTTTTTAAAAATAATCCTCAGACTTTCAAGGCTAAACTGAAAAGTTTCTTCTATTCTGTTGAGTTCCTAAAAAAAAGGCTAATGTGTGTGTTACATTGTAGGTTCTTTTTACTTATGCTTTGGTCTGCTGTGTGCATTTTATCTATTACTAGTCTTTAGTTACATTTTCATGAACTAACTTGTTCCATGACCTTGAAGACTTGTTTCTCAATTTGGTCTTGTGTAATATGCTAAATAGAAACAAATATATTCTTTCACATTGTATTAGTTAGAGTAATAATGTTTTATTTAGGAATAAGAAATTGAAATTTATTTGTATCCTAATGACCAATGTAGTCAAGTCCCTTAGGTTTAGAAACATTTGAACATTCACTTGTGTCATTATTGATTATTGTGTTAATTTTTATATATGCTTACAGGCATCACTCAAAGATATTGATTCACCAGATGACACATTTCTAACAAATGGTTACTGGCTCTCATATATATCTATTCGCCTGATTTCTGTGGCTGCTGCAAATTGCTTCACATCAACATTCAGCCAGCAGCAATTTTTGCGAACATTATATGATTCTGAATTTTCAGATGGTTTACCAGGTATGTGGGTTTTTATGTGTGTGCTACAGATATTTAAACTTGTGTTAATATTATTCCTATCAAATGTTCATACGACTTTTATTTTTCATTTGTGTAGATGCTCCAGACTTTCATTATTTACTAGAGATAGTACAGTGCTTAGCAGATAGTAATGTCAGGCCAGATTTGGAAGTATTTTGTTCAGTAGATTTTGATGACCACAAAAAAGAAATTCAGCGCTGCATAAATGAACTCCTTGGAGAAAACTCACACCAGAAAGCGTTAAATTTGGCAACAATTACAGGAATAGTAAAAGACAATATTCTCATTGCGCAGGTAACTTTATACAAACTTTTGTGCTCTATTATATTTTGTTTTGTACTATGTACAGAATACAGAGTGTTATCACACATCTTACCCTTTGATGAGATGTGATTTGTTGTATTGACAATATTATGAAATAGCATAATTTTTACTCATCACACAGGTGACCCAGACAGGCACAGTCGAAACAGCTGAGTTTAGCTTTTGGTCTAAAGAGCCTTCATCAGAAATCATCAAATAAACACACACACACACACACACACACACACACACACACACTCACACACTGAAGCTGTTCATAGCAGATGGCAACAGTGGTCTTTTGTGTTGTACGTAGTGTGTGTGTTGTGTGTGTGTGTGTGTGTGTGTGTGTGTGTGTGTGTGTGTGTGTGTGTGTAGATTTCTGAAGAAGTCTGTTTGGGCTGAAAGCTAAATTTTTACGTTTTCTTTTAACTGTGCCTGCTTGCAACTCAGTGTGTTACCTATCTTATTTCATAATATTGTTGTTATTCCTATCTGGACTTTCTGCTATTTTATTAATATTAATAGTGATAATATTGTACTGATGTAGTCATCAAACTGCACAAATATAATGTGCCTAGTTTCAGCATTTATGTAGAATTGCATTTAACCTAATCTTCTTTAGTTTATGTCAATAATATAGGATTGATAACAACTCACCATAAAGATGTTCACTGAGCTGCAGACAGACATGTAAAACAGACAATTACATTCACACAACTAAAGTTTTTGGCCATGTCTTTCATCAGAAAAAGAAACACATACATCACACAATCACTCAGAAATAACTCAAGCATGCATGACCACCATCTACCCACTACAGCCCAAAAAGCATTTTGACAGTAAGTGAGGAGGCGAGCAGAGGGAGAAAGATGTCGAGCAAGTGTGGGGATTGAACATTTTGGTACAAGGCAGATTTTAAAGGCTGTGATAGGCAGGAATGTGAGACCAGCTTGGAATTCATTAAAGGGAAGGGGTAGGAGAGTGAAAAAGAAGATGCATAGAGGAGTGTGGGGTGGGTGGTGGGGGAGGGGAGGGGAGGGGAGAAAAATTGTAAAAGGATATAAATAAAAATAAGACAAAATATTAATTAAAAATAAATTAATAAAATGAAATAAGGGGCAATACATAGGTGGAAGAACAATATGAATTGAAAGGAGATATAGTGGATTGCAGGGACTGCAAGGCATTGGTTGTAGGGATGATAAGTTATCTTAGGTTGAGGTCAAGCTGGTTTTGGGACTGTTGAATGTGTTGGAGAACTCCTATCTGCTCAATTTAAGAAGAGCTGGTGGTGGAGGGGGAGGATCCAGATGGTCCAGGTTATAAAGCAGCCATTGAAACCAAGTGTGTTGTATTCAGCTGCACACTGTACTACAGGGTGCTTCCTCTTGCTTTTTTTCCTCATTTTAATGGCTTCCATACCTCCTTCACTATAATTTTTCTGAAATATTTCTTTAACTATTTGAATTTCTACTCTAATATCTTTTATCCAGAATTTTGTGTGGCATTTTGCTACCCAATCTAGTCTGTTGACCTCATTCATCCCTCTTTGTAGGTTAAAGGTAAACTATTGCAATAATTGAATGTAAATATTTTTTGTTTGTCTTTTTATGAAATATCTCATAAGAATTAGACGCTGTTATCTTCAGTACCAGTGTTTGTACTGTACTGGTTGTCATCTGCCCAGGAAATATTTTTAGACATTATTTTTATTATATGTTGAAATGTATCTTTCTTTTCATTACTATTGTGTTACAGTAAGATGACCAATTAGCTACAAACTCTTCACAGGGCAATATAATAAACAATAACAAAAATTTATTGAAATTAGGTACAGCTAAATATACTCAGGTTTATCATTCATAGAATATGTAGCAATATTGTCATTAATTGAAATCTTCCACATTTACTTATACAAACCATACTCCTCTAGCAACCTCATGGTTTGTGGCAACTCTTGGTTTGTGGTGGAGGGTAATTTGCATACCAGTGTCACTTCTTCTTTTTGTTACTCCAGTTGCTTATAATTCATAGGAAAAAGACTCTAGGTATGGCTCCAAGTGGGATCTAATCACTCTAATTGTATCCTCATCATCTTTTATCAAGATATATGTAGAAGGACTTGACTCTTCAAGTAATGTATACATTTGGGATTTTGACAAGCCCATACTGCACTACAAAACATCCCACTTGCATTGTCTACCATCAGAGTTTGACAAGCGTACCTGTAACACTTTCACTCATAATTAATTAACCTGTAATGCAGCCTGTGGCTCTTCATTGGATCTTCTACACTGCTTCCATCAAGCCTTTCTTGTACATAACACGCAATGATGAATATTATTCAAATATTGGTTGAATGACTTGTTTCGTAAGCTGCTTCCTTTGTTGATGGACTACACTTCCTGAAGATCCTTCTAGTGAATCTTTCTGCATATGCCTTACCCATGATTAATATCATGTGGTTGTTCCACTTCCAGTCCCTCATTTTGCCTGATCCCAGATATTTAATGGAAGTAACTGTTTCTGATGATTGTTCTGCAGCAGTGTAATGATATGATAAAGGAATTTTCTTTTTATGTATTCACAGTATCTTACATTTGTTTATGTTGAAAGTCCATTGCCTACACCAAGCATCAATATTCCGCATATCATCCTGTGTTTCTCTAATTTTTCAGCATTATGGCATCATGATATACTACAGTATCACCTGTGAAATGTCTCATTGAACTTCTCATGTTATCTATGAGATCATTTATATCTTTTGTGAAAAGAAACAGTTTTATAACACTCCTTAGGGTTATGCTAGAAATCACATTCACATCAGAGAACTTCTGTCTATAGAGAATGATGTAAATGTGGGAGGTTTTTATTTATTTATTTTTATTGAAGTTTCATTAATTGAAAAAGGGACAGTGGGAATGTTACAGATCAAATAGGCAGAAGTATGGTAAAATCTGTATATATTCAGAATGATATGAACACACAAATGTGAGGTAGCCCTGTTGCCTGTTTAACATTTAACTCACATTTTGGCACAAAACTGCCATGCTGTAGGACAAGGATTAGAAACAATACACTTTGAAAAACACTTTTGCAGTCCCTAGAGAAAGCAGAGAGTGGTTGAACAAGAGAGAATATTGCTAGCAATGAAATCCATATTACTATGACAAGAGCAAGGGCCAAATGGTCAAGCTTACCTCATTACAAACTGAAAGGTAGGAGTACAAAATGTTCATGGTAAAATTACTAATCAGCAATTGGCATGGCTGAGGTAAGCTTCCACATGACAAACATGCTAATCAACACGAATGGTTCTTACTTACAGTCATCTGCTACACAGTTTACCAATATGACGAAACTTTCACCCTGTCCTGTCCGTGACATTAATCCTTCTAAGGTCTGCAACTGACTGGTGGCGCTTGGCTGTCTGTTGGGCACTGCACAGCAGTGTGCTTCTGCTATTCAAGAGTAGTCCTTGTAGTCAATCTTACCGGTAGGGGAGAGGAACCATTAGGTGAACGTCTCCCCTGCGGGCAGCATAGTGTTTTGAACACTCAGGTTGGTGCACCTGTTTGGGCACAGTTAGTAGAATGAGGCAAAACTGGTATGCCCCCACCACAATGTGACTTCCACTTGCTTTTAAAGTTAACAGCTGTGAACTGCCTGAGGAAATTCTCCAGTTTGATCAATTTCTACATTAACCAAATGTGTAATGTAGAAATTAGTATGTTCCCTTCACTTGATTATCCTCTATGTAAGCAATAATTCTATAATGTTGCTTGGTTGTTGAAAATTAAACCAGATAGTGCGTAATTATTTTTTGTTTAATTTTTTTCTAAGAAGCTATTAATTACCTTCATATGAGTGCACAAGATCGGTATAAGTGATTTTTTTCACGATCACACCATTAGTTTTACAATACTGTCCTTCTTCCTGGAATGACGTCAAAATGTGTGCTTATAATTTTAATCTGACAAATCATTATTATTAAAACAACATTTAAGATAAAATATTATAGAGGGAAACTTTCCCGGTGGGATAAACAAAAATAAAAAATAGAAAAGAGATGACTTACCAAAAGGACCAGCTCGTTGATAGAAACAAATAAAATCACACACAAACACACACACAAGCTTTCGCCACGACAGGCAGCTACTTCAGGAAAAAGAGGAAAAAAGGGGAGGAGAAAGGGAAGGATATGGGCATTTAAGGAGTCATTCCAATCCCAGGAGTGGAAGGACTTACCTTAGGGGAAAAAAAAGGAAGGTAAACAAATACACACACACACTCAGACATATCGAAACGCAAACACACCTAGACAGACATTTGTGAAAAGCAAAGAAGTTGGACAGAGATACCAATTGAGGCAGAGGCTCTGTCCACAGAACCAAGGCAAAGATGCTAAAGATGGTGGGCGGGAATGTGAATTTAGCGGAGGTTGAGACCAGTTGGGTAACGGGAGGAGAGAATAAGCTGAAGGGCAAGTTCCCATCTCCGGAGTTCTGAAAGGTTGGTGTCGGTGGGAAGTATCCAGATAACCCGGACGGTGTAGCGCTGCGCCAAGATGTGCTGACCGTGCACCAAGGCATGTTTAGCCACAGGGTGATCCTCATTACCAACAAACACTGTCTGCCTGTGACCGTTCATGCGAATGGACAGTTTGTTGCTGGTCATTCCCACATAGAATGCTTCACAGTGCAGGCATGTCAGTTGGTAAATCACGTGGGTGCTATCGCAAGTGGCTCTGCCCTTTATTGTGTACACCTTCCGGGTTACTGGACTGGAGTAAGTGGTGGTGGAAGGGTGCATAGGGCAGGTTTTACAACGGGGGCGGTTGCATGGGTAGGAGCCAGAGGGTAGGGAAGGTGGTTTGGGGGTTTCATAGGGATGGACTAGGAGGTTACGAAGGTTAGGTGGGCAGCGGAAAGACACTCTTGGTGGAGTGGGAAGGATGTCATTAAGGATGGATCTCATTTTGGGGCAGGATTTAAGGAAGTCGTATCCCTGCTGGAGAGCCACATTCGGAGTCTGCTCCAGTCCCGGAAAGTATCTGGTGACAAAAGGGGAACTTCTGGGATTCTTCGGTGGAAGGTTCTGGATATGGAGGAATGAGGAGGTGGCTCTGGTAATTTGCTTCTGTACCAGATCAGGAGTTTAGCTGCGGGATGTGAAAGCTGTTATTAGGTTATTGGTGTACTGGTTCAGGGATTCGGGACTGGAGCAGACTCTTTTGCCATGAAGACCTAAGCTGTAGGGAAGGGAACGTTTGATATGGAATGGATGGCAGCTGTCATAATGGAGGTACTGTTGTTTGTTGGTAGGTTTGATGTGGATGGATGTGTGAATTTGGCCGTTGAACAGATGGAGTTCAACATCGAGGAACGTGGCATGGGATTTCGAATAGGACCAGGTGAATTTGATGGGACCAAAGGAGTTGAGGTTGGAGAGGAAATTCTGGAGTTCTTCTTCACTGTTAGTCCAGATCATGAAGATGTCGTCAATGAATCTGTACCAAACTTTGGGTTGACAGGCTTGGGTATACAGGAAGGCTTCCTCTAAGCGTCCCATAAATAAGTTTGCGTACGAGGGGGCCATCCTGGTTCCCATGGCTGTTCCCTTTAGTTGTTGGTATGTCTGGCCCTCAAAGGTGAAGAAGTTGTGGGTTAGGATGAAGCTGGCTAGTGTATTGAGGAAAGAGGTTTTAGGTAGGGAAGTGGGTGGTCGGCGTGAAAGGAAATACTCCATCGCAGCAAGGCCCTGGGCATGATGCCACTTCCTTATACACAAATATCCGACATGGTGATGTTAAATGCATTCTGGTTTTATAAAGTCCATGTATGAGATGTTCCAAACATTTCTATTGCTACATCAAAGCCATTTACATATCATTCCGCAGTAGTGAATACAGGTTTTTTATTTATTTTTTATTTTATTTATTTTTTCCCTTGTGGGGGAGGGGATGAGGGGCGCAAGATTAATGAATACACCCTGTTCATTCTCTAAGCCTAATTTACTGTATAGTTAGGACAAAATTTGAATGAAAAATAACAAATCCAACAACAACACATGCAGTTGGTGTTAAATGAATTCTAAAGTAGATTTGATTTTACATTTTTATGGCTGCACCCTGTTTGTGAATTATGGAGTTAAGTCATAAAGAGACATCAGTGAATAATGTTATTTTTAAAATGCTGCAAGATGATCAACAGAGTGCCTAGCAATACAAAATATAAATCAGTATAACAATATAGTTATGTGGGCACTTTACAACTCACTACAGAGACGTGACACTGAGCTGTGACAGGCACATAAAAAAGACACACACGTACAACACTTTACCTACTGGCCATGGCCTTCTTCAGAAAATAGAACATTGATGCAATCACACAGGCACACAACACAGTCACACAATGGTCAGCTCCAGTTGCTGCACTTCACATCACGCTCTGTGATGTGGAAATAGTGGAGGGGTGGGGAGGGGGGGGGATAGGAAGGTTTTTTCACTATGGTAGGGCTAGATAAAGCACAGCCTTGCAACAAGCATGTATGTATTATATGAGAGGATCGATATGCAGTTTAGCAATGGGGAGGGGAGGCAGGTGAGGGGAAGAAAATAAATAAAACAAAATAAAATTATGTAAGAGAGAGATTGGCTGGCTAGTACTTACCTTTGTGCTGTACCACCGATAGTTACACAAATGAAGAAAAAGAGAGAAAGAAAAAAAGGGGGGACCAAAAAGGACAAGCTTTCGGAACACAGTTCCTTCCTCAGGTGGGAGAGAAGGAAAGAAGAAAAGGATGGGAATGAAAGGGAAAGGTAATTCATGACCTAGGTCATGAAGGTGGTGTTTGAGGAGTGTGGACATCAGAGATACTGCATGTTAGTACTGAGCCAAGACAGAGAGGATATATATAACCAAAGAGGAAAGATCAAATAGTAAAGAGAAAAACAAGTGAACTGAATGATGCTGAGGGGTGTAGGAGAGGCGGGGGGTTGTCTAAAACGTTTTTGATTAACAGGGAAAGATGGACACACACACACACACACACACACACACACACACACACACACACATGAAGAGAGAGAAAGGGGGGGGGAGGAAGGGATAATGAATAGGTGAGCTGAAGATGGAGGAAGGGGAGGGGTTAGCATAGATTTAGGCCAGGGCGGGTGGCGGGAGGAGAGGATATGTTGGAGGGCAAGTTCCCACCTCTGTAGCTCTGAGGGACTGGTGTTTATTGGTAGTATCCAAATGGCATGTGTGGTGTAACACGTGCCAAGGTCCCTGTAGTTATGCTGGAAGGCATGTTCTGCCACAGGATATTGGGTGTCCCCCAGGCGAACAGTCCATCTGTGACCATTCCTCCACTCAGCCAATTTGTTAATAGTCATACCAACATAAAAGGCTGAACAGTGGACACACATCAGTTGATATATGACATTTGTTGTCTCGCATGTGGCCTTGCCTTGAATTGGGTAGGTTTTTCCTGTGGTGGGGCTGGAGTATGTGGTAGTGGGAGGATGCATTGGACAGGTTTTGCAGCGGGATCAGTTGCAGAGATAGAAACCATTAGGTACGGAGGGTGGTTTTGGGATGTTGTAAGGTTGAACCTGGATGTTGCGGAAGTTAGGAGGATGGCGGAAGGCTACTCTGGGTGGTGTGGGAAGAACAGTTTGGAGTGATGATCTCATCTCAGGGCATGACTTGAGAAAGTCATAGCCCTATTTAAGGAATTTGTTGAGGCATTCCAGGCCAGGATGGTACTGGGTGACTAAGGGGGTGCTTTTGGGTGGTCTGGGGTTAGGAACATTGTTGTTGGAAGGAGAGGAATGGATAGCTCAGGAGATCTGTTTGTGGACGAGGTCTGTAGGGTAGTTGCGGGAGAGGAAAGCATTGGATAGATTGTTGTTGAAGGTGGTGAGGGATTCGGTACTGGAACAGATACGTTTCCCACAGATGCCCAGGCTTTAGGGAAGGGATCGTTTAATATGGAAGGGATGACACTTGTCAAAGTGGAGGTACTGTTGTTTGTTTGTGGGTTTAATATGGCCTGAGGTGTGAATGTGAGACTCGGCAAGGTGAAGGTCAACATCAAGGAAGGTGGCTTGAGTTTTAGGCAAGGACCAGGTGAATTTTAGGTTGGAGAAGGAATTAAGGTCGTGAAGGAAGTTCAGAAGGGTTTCTTCATCTATGAATCTAAACCAAACCAGGGGAGGCAACACCTGTGTCTTAAGGAAGGCCTCTTCCATGCAGCCCATGAACAGGTTGGTATAGGAAGGGGCCATCCTGGTACCCACAGCTGTCCCCCTGATTTGTTTGTAGGTTTGGCACTCAAAGGTGAAGTAATTATTGTTGAGGATGAAATTAACAAGTGTGACAAGGAATGAGGTTTTTGGGAGGCTTTCAGGTGGGCGTTGGGAAAGATAGTGTTCCAGAGCTGACAGACCATGGCTGTGGGGGATGTTGGTGTTCAGGGATGTAGCATCTATGGTAGCAAGGAAGCTATCACATGGGAGGGGCATAGGGATGGATTTGAGGCATTCCAGAAAGTGGTTTGTATCTTTGATATAGAATGGAAGCCAGCAGGTTATAGGTTGGAGGTGTTGGTCTACCAAAGCTGAGACACGTTCTGTTGAAACTTTGAAACCTGCTGCGATGGGATGGCCAGGACGATTCTCTTTATGGATTTTAGGGAGTAAGTAGAAGGTAGGGGTGCAAGGTTCAGGTGGAAAGAGAAGTTCTGAGGAGGCATTCGTGAGACCTTGTAACGGGCCTAGGGTTTTAAGGATTCTTGTAGTTCAGCCTGGACTAAGGGAATGGGGTCATGAGGAACAGGTTTGTAGGTGTGTCAGAGAGTTGACGCAGCCCTTCTGCCACATGCTCCCCTCAATCAAGTACCACAGCTGTGGAACCCTTGTCTACTGGGAGAATTACAATGGAGCGGTTTGCTTTCAGCATTCGGCTGGCTTTGGATTCAGCTGGGCTGATGTTAGGAGTGGTTGGTATGTTGTTCAGGAAGGATTGGGAAGCAATGCTGGATGTAAGGAATTCCTGGTATGCCTGCAAGGGATGGTTTTGAGGAAAAGCAGGAGGATCATTTGGGAGGGAGGTCAGAATTGTTCAAGACAGATTTCAACAGCGGCTCTGCTGCCTGGGGATTGTGCCTATGTGCTGAAGTGGTATTTTCAGTTAAGGTTATGGGTGAATGAGAGGAGATCCTTGACCAGGGCAGTGTGATTAAATGTAAGTGTTGGTCAGAAGGTTAAGCCTTTAGATAGGACAAATATTTCTGGAGAGGGATATGGATGAGATTGTTTGACTTACCCAAAGCACTGGCTCGCCGATAGAAACAAAAACACAAATAAAAACATACAAACATTCAAGCTTTTGCTACCGCTGACAGCTTCTTCACCACATATGTGGTGTCTGGCAACTCCTTTTGTGTTGTTCTGGAGTATCACCTTTTATAAGAATACTTCGATTAAGATTATAACTCTGCAAAATTTAGTCTACATAAAATTATGTGCATTTTTATATTCTCTTCTAATATGAAAAAAAGTAAAACCTTGAGGTTAAAAAAAAAAAACTTTTACTGTTTGTGTAAAACAATCGAAACAAACAGATTTTTCACAAATTTTTGCAATTGCATATTTTCAATTCTGAGGTATTGTTGAAAGGAGAGTGCGAGAATTAGGTTAAGGCAAGTTGGAAGAAAATCAGTGTGGGTTTAGCCCTCTTAGAGGCTTTCAAAACCAGATCTTTAGCTTACAGCAGATAATGGAGAAGTGCTATCAGTGGAACAGGGACTTGTATCTATGTTTTATAGATCTAGAAAAGGCTTATGATCATGTTCCTAGGAGGAAGTTGTTGACAGTTCTACACTGTCAGGCAGCAGTTAGAGTAGACATTAAATTGAGTTCATGGTTCAGGGTAGTTTCAGGGATAAGACAAGGCTGTAACCTGTCACCACTGTTGTTCATACTATTCACAGATCATATGTAGAAAATAGAATACCAGCAAGGTGGGGTTAAAATAGGTGAAAACAAAATAAGGCAATCTTGCACATACTGATGACTTAGTTGTGATGGCAGAGTTGATTGAAAGGTTGCAATGTAGATTAGATTAATACTTGTTCCATAGATCATATATACGACATTTCATAATGATGTGGAACGTGTCAGTTTAGTAAATGTTGTCTACACTTGATAATCAATATTTTAAGGATTTTTTTTTAATTTTTTAATTTTTATTTATTTTTTAAGTTTTATCTAAAAATTCATCTACATTGTAGAAGGAGTTGCCATTCAGAAATTCTTTTAATTTTTCTTTTTAAATACTAGTTGGCTATCTGTCAGACTTTTGATACTACTTGGTAAGTGACCAAAGACTTTTGTGGCAGCATAATTCACCCCTTTCTGAGCCAAATTTAGATTTAACCTTGAATAGTGGATATCATCCTTTCTCCTAGTGTTGTAGCTATGCACACTGCAATTACTTTTGAATTGGGTTGGATTGTTAATAACAAATTTCATGAGTGCATATATATAAAGTATAGAAGGAAATTATCCTGGAGGGATAAACAAATATAAAAAATAGAAAACGGATGACTTACACAAAAGGACCGGCTCGTCGATAGACACAAATAAAAATAAAATTCACACTCAAAACACACTTACTAGCTTTCGCCACCACTGGCAGCTTCTTCAGGAAAAAGAGGAAAAAAGGGGAGGAGAAAGAGAAGGATATGGGTTTTAAGAAAGTGGAAAAGGAGTCATTCCAATCCCAGGATTGGAAGGACTTACCTTAGGGGACAAAAAGGAAGGTAGGCAAATACACACACACTCACACATATCCAAACACAAACACACCTAGACAAGAAGTTGGACAGAGATACCACTTGAGGCAGAGGCTCTGTCCACAGAACCAAGGCAAAGATGCTAAAGATGGTGGGCGGGAATGTGAATTTAGCGGAGGTTGAGACCAGGTGGGCAACGGGAAGAGAGAATAAACTGAAGGGCAAGTTCCCATCTCCGGAGTTCTGAAAGGTTGGTGTCGGTGGGAAGTATCCAGATACCCCGGAAGGTGTAGCACTGTGCCAAGATGTGCTGGCGTGCACCAAGGCATGTTTAGCCACAGGGTGATCCTCATTACCAACAAACACTGTCTGCCTGTGACCGTTCATGCGAATGGACAGTTTGTCAGTTTGTTGCTGGTCATTCCCACATAGAACGCTTCACAGTGCAGGCATGTCAGTTAGTAAATCACGTGGGTGCTATCCCAAGTGGCTCTGCCCTTTATTGTGTAAACCTTCTGGGTTACTGGACTGGAGTAAGTGGTGGTGGAAGGGTGCATAGGGCAGGTTTTACAACGGGGGCGGTTGCATGGGTAGGAGCCAGAGGGTAGGGAAGGTGGTTTGGGGGTTTCATAGGGATGGACTAGGAGGTTACGAAGGTTAGGAGGGTGGCGGAAAGACACTCTTGGTGTAGTGGGAAGGACGTCATTAAGGATGGATCTCATTTCGAGGCAGGATTTAAGGAAGTCGTATCCCTGCTGGAGAGCCACATTCAGAGTCCGCTCCAGTCCCGGAAAGTATCTGGTGACAAAAGGGGCACTTCTGGGGTTTTTCGGTGGAAGGTTCTGGATTTGGGGGGATGAGGAGGTGGCTCTGGTAATTTGCTTCTGAACCAGGTCAGGAGGATAGCTGCGGGATGTAAAAGCTGTTATTAGGTTATTGGTGTACTGGTTCAGTGATTCGGGACTGGAGCAGACTCCTCTGCCACGAAGACCTAAGCTGTAGGGAAGGGAACGTTTGATATGGAATGGATGGCAGCTGTCATAATGGAGGTATTGTTGTTTGTTGGTTGGTTTGATGTGGACGGATGTGTGAAGTTGGCCGTTGGACAGATGGAGGTCGACATCAAGGAAAGTGGCATGGGATTTGGAATAGGACCAGGTGAATTTGATGGGACCAAAGAAGTTGAGGTTGGAGAGGAAATTCTGGAGTTCTTCTTCACTGTTGGTCCAGATCATGAAGATGTCGTCAATGAATCTGTACTAAACTTTGGGTTTACAGGCTTGGGTTTCCAGGAAGGCTTCCTCTAAGCGTCCCATAAATAAGTTTGCATACGAGGGGGCCATCTTGGTTCCCATGGCTGTTCCCTTTAGTTGTTGGTATGTCCGGCCCTCAAAGGTGAAGAAGTTGTGGGTTAGGATGAAGCTGGCTAGGGTATTAAGGAAAGAGGTTTTAGGTAGGGAAGTGGGTGGTCAGCGTGAAAGGAAATACTCCATCGCAGCAAGGCCCTGGGCATGTGGGATATTTGTGTATAAGGGGCCAGACGTACCAACAACAAAGCCTTTCTACAGTATGTCTGCCTAAGTGTACTTGCGTCTGTGTAAATGTGTGGGTGTGTGTGTGTTTGTTTACCCTCCTTTTTTCCCCCCAAGGTAAGTCTTTCCTGTCCCGGGATTGGAATGACTCCTTATCCACTCCCTTAAAATCCTCATCATTTCCTTTTCCCTCTCCTTCCCTTCTGCCTGACGAAGCAGCTAGGCTGCGAAAGCTTGTATGTGTGTTTGTGTGTTATTTTATTCGTTTCTATCGACAAGCCGGTCCTTTTGGTAAGTCATCTCTTTTCTATTTTTTATATATATAAAATAAAGATTTTTGACTTACCTAAATTACAGGCTCGACGACAGAAACATAAAACACACACAAAAGCACACAAACATTCGAGCTTTCGCCACCAATGGCAGCTTCTTCGGGAAAAAGAGGAAGGAAGGAGAGGAGAAATGGAAGGATACAGTTTTAAGGAAGTGGAAAAGGAGCCATTCCAATCGCAGGAATGGAAGGATTTACCTTAGGGGACAAAAAGGAAGGTAAACAAATACCCACACACTCGCACATATCCACATGCAAACACACCTAGGCAGAAATGTTACATATTACGCCGTATTACTATTTGCCATATTCAAAAGTTGGAATCTGTGTGGGTTCAGTAGTAACAGATAAGAGGATTGGAGGTGGACCAAGGAGAAAGTATGTGTGTATTTGGTGAAGAATGATTATGAAGTATAGGCTTAACATCTGACGAGGCATCAATGTTAGCATTGAAAAGGGGATCATGGAGGAATTTCATTAGGGGCACTATGCTCCAGACTGAATGCTCAAAGGCATAATTCAGTCTCTAAAGATGATGATGATGATGATGATAATGATAATGGTTATGCATATTTCAATACAAATATAAAGGTGCTTGTCCCTTAACTAAACCCAGTTTTAGTTGTACAAATAGTCTGCTAATACTGTTCTCCCTAATAAAATCTATTATTTTATGTTAGAAAACTGAATGGATTTTCCTTGATTAAGTATTTTGCATTTAATATTAGATGGATCAGTGTTTTTTATATGATAAATTTTTGTAGTAGTGTATTTTAAAGCTTATTTCATGTAATTTAACATTTAATATTTTTAGATAATGTTAAAATTATAATATCATTGTTGTAAGGCAATAAACCAATAGTTCGTTTGTTCTAAAGTGCATAAGTAAATAAACAATTGGGGGCGGGGGGGGGGGGTTATGGCACTGTTACAAGTATTGTCAACCCAATTTTATCACTCATTATTGAATTGTGGAGTAACAGGAATATTTCAGTTTTGGGGGAAAAAGAGGAAATGAATATAAGCATTTTTTAACGTTTAGTGAACTAAGTTTTATATTTATTTAATTTTTCAGTGTTCATATGATTATGCTGTATTAAACTGGTCTGAAAATGAAGAAGGTACAGAAGAATTTTGGAGAAAATGGCACAATATCTTTTTAGACGAAAAGGTAGATGCGTTACTGGTTGCAGAGTTCTTCAGTAAATGTTCACAAGCTACCAAAACTCTCAAAGAAAAGTAAGTATGTTATCATTCTGCATAAAATGTGATGTGAAAAGTAGTCTATATAGCTATAAAAAGTGTGAAATCCATCACTTGCATTGGGTTAAAAAAAGATACACCAATAAAATATTTAGTTTTTGTCAAGTCTTTGCCAATGCTTTGTCATGAATTCATACAAATCATCTCATTGGTCATATAGTGAGGACAGTTTACTACTCACCGCAAAGACGTGGCGACGAGCTGCGACAGGCACATACAAAAGACACACACATACAACACATTCAGCTATCGGCCATGGCCTTCTTCAGAAATAGAGCACTCACGCAATCACACAGGCACACAACACAGTCATACAACCATCACCTCCGACTGCCACACTTCGAAGTGTGGCAGTCGGAGGTGATGGTTGTATGACTGTGTTGTGTGCCTGTGTGATTGCGTGAGTGCTCTATTTCTGAAGAAGGCCATGGCCGATAGCTGAATGTGTTGTATGTGTGTGTCTTTTGTATGTGCCTGTCGCAGCTCGTCGCCACGTCTTTGCGGTGAGTAGTAAACTGTTCTCACTATATTATTTATTCCAACCTGGACTTTCCATTATTATATTTCATCTCATTGGTCCTCATTTTCATAAGGCTTAATAGAAAGAAAAGCATAATTGTAATCCATTACAATGCAGAAGTTGAAATTATGTTCAAAGATGTTTCCACCCTTCCTCCTGAAAATGTTGCAAAGGTGTGGTGTCCTGCTACATTACTCTTAGGGTAATGTTTATTCAAACAGCAAGGTGACAATACTTGTGGATAAAATGGGCCACGGCTCTGATAATCATGTGAGTTGTATGGTGGATTAACGATGTCACATATGCATTAAATTTCACAATTCTGCCCACCACACCTCATTTTAACCACATTTCACGTCTTCATTTGATGTATCTCTATTGAAGGACAGTATCACATCAACCAGCATTGACATCACACAGTTTTCTTATGGGATAATGAAGAAAGCATTTCACATAAATTGCCACTCACAATCAACATTTAAAGGTCTTAAGGGGCTTGCATAAATCATGTCAATGAACTAACACTTTCCCTGAGCTCTTGATTTCTACATGTCGCAGTCTAAACTACCAGTTTTCTGTGTAATGAACAACAGCATGGTGATCGTGCTAACATTTTCCTGCTCATGCCCCTTTGTGACTTGAATGATTCATTCCTTTTCTGAGGACATTTTGGCACTGTAAGTCTCTCCCTTTTATAGAGATTTGTTTGGTTTGTGGTTTGATCGGACCAAACTGTTAGGGTCATCAGCACCTCCTTTTTTAATCATCAGTCAATTGTCTTGATGTGAACCACAGTGATCTCTTCATTTTTGGGTAGTACTTGTACCCTACATCTTCAATTATTTGTTGGTTCTATTTCTGAAGAAACTGCAGAAAGTAGGAAAATAAGGAGATGAACTCTAGATAAATTTAAGGCACCTGAAGTTTTTGAGAATTTCAGACAGACCTGTAGGCAGCAATTGACAGAAATGCCCCCTCAGGGGCTCAGCATTGAATTGCTGAGTACGGGCTTGGTGAACCCGGGTTCCTGAGCTGTGGCTGGTATGCGCTAGCAGTCCTCTACACACCATAACCTCTGGGCACGCTTCAGCGACCACCGTGTGCCACAGCAGTGGAATGTTGTGTGTACCGGGGAATGGGGACCTTGGCTTGACCACCCAGGTCGCGAGGATGGTATAAACCTCTATAAAAAAACCTTCAATCCCAAGGTGTGCTATGTGCTGATGGGATGCATGGCTGTTGAAATGGAACAGTTGCTAGTGAACAACCTCTGGGGATATTGCCGCACCTCAGTTGTATAAGGCTTACCTAGGCACGCCTAGCTCTGTCTAGGTGGGCAAGTCCTTCCCTAGCTACTCTTGGGATCGAGATGAATAATTTGAATTTGTCCCTCGAACCTTCCAGTGGGATGGATGTACCACTGGGGGGGTTCTAACACCTGCTCCAAAAAAGAGGGCTGACTTAGACAGTCCTCCAGATAAAGCACTTCTTGAAAATTGTCTGGCAATGAGTAGCAGAGCACATGGTGCTAACCACAATGTATTTATGATATTAAATGGAAAGAACGTTCATTCAAAAAGGTGTCACCGTTCTACATACAAAAGGATCTTTTAGGGCGTAGCAGGCGCCTCAAATCTATGAAAAGGTTGCAAAACAGAATTTGTTGGTTCAGGCAGCTACCTCCCAACAGGCCACTAATCTTCAAAATGCCAAGCAACTTGTGGAATATGCCACAATACATTAAATTACAGTAAGGGGCGTGGTTACATGCTGCAACCTTGTTGAAATTCCTATCGAGGAACTGAAAGCTGAATGGGCCTCCGAAGGTATTCTGGATGTTCTGAATATTGTGAGGAGGGTGGAGGGTGTATAGGTCAAGTCAGAGTGCTTCATCTTGACCTTCAACACTCTTAAGCTGCCAGACCACATTAAAGCAAGTTTTCTTAGATTAACTGTACGACCTTATTACCCTAAACCAATGTATTGCTTCAAATGTCAGCACTTTGGGCACACCACCTTGGGGTGCAATGGACAGTAGACCTGTGGAATGTGTGGTGAGGCCGCTCATGAAGGGATGACTGCTCGCTGCCATTTAAATATGTCAACTGTTCTGGGGACCATCCCGTCTGGAATAGATCATGTGCTGTGTACCTTGAAGAACGTAAAATACAAGAGATAGACATCAAAGTGCATCTTGTATGGTAAGGTGAAAAAAATGTACAAGGCCATCCAACTGCCATCATTCACCACCTCTTTCACAGTGATTCTTCAAATGCCGGCTCCGAAAACTGATGCATCTGCGCAAACTGCAGTCACTGGTGTTGGCACTAACACCTGCTCCTGCCAGTGCATATGCAATGTGTCAGATGTTTCAGCATCTATAGCGCCCCCCCCTCCCCCCAAAAATGGTGGAACAAGGTATGGCTACTGACATCAGTCAGCCCCCTGCCATCCTCAATGCCAGAACCAACTCTACAGTTAAGTGTAGCTACCACTACAGCAGTGGAAGTGCCCGAGAAGCAAGTAAAGTTCAAGAAGGACAAGGAATAGGCTCAGATGAAGATTGAAAGCAAAGTGACAGACCAGGTCGATGTCATTATGCTTGACATGCCAACCAAATCTGCTCCAAAATCCATGGAAGTTGATGTTCCTCTGGGGCAGTCCACTCACCCAAAGAGTTACTTCCCACAGGGGCAACCATCTCGCCCCAAGGGTGAGCCTCCAACCTCTAAGGGTTCCCAGTCCTATCAGAAAGAGAGGGTGAAAGTTAAACCACCTTGATAGATGGCTCACATATTACAATGGTACTTGCAGGGATTTAGACACGCGGAAGAACTACATTTATTAACTCGGGGACAACCACTGTGTATCTGTCTTCAGAAGACGAATTTCAAGCCTTTGGATACCCCTGAGATACGTGCATATGTTCTCCACAGAAAGGACAATGTTAGTGGAGAGAGAGCTAGAGGGGGAGTGGCTGTTTTCATCAACACAGTCTACCACTCTGAACCCCTCTCTCTCAACAGTAGCTGGCCGCGGTGGCCGAGGGGACTGAGGTGTGCCAGTCACAGTCTGCATGGCCACTACGGTCGGGGGTTCATAAGTAGTTTGTAAGTTTAGGGACTGATGACCCCGTAGTTAAGTCCCATAAGCTATACAAACATTTGAAACATTTGATTTTTCTCAACAGTAACTTACAAGCACTTGCAGTGTCAGTATATATGCGCCATCAATTGATATATGCTCCCTATATTTGCCATCACATGATGCACCTAGTGGAGAGGCTCTGGAAGATGTTCGTACACAGCTCACCCACCCATTCATCCTCGGTGGGGATTTTAATGCACACAATGTCCTTTGGGGCTCCATAACCACCTGCCTAGGGGTAGAGCAGTTGAGCGGTTTCTCTTGTCTTCAAGTACCAACTTCCTAAATAGAGGTCAGAGTACACACTTTTGCTCTGCAACAGGGTTATTCTCTGCCATTGACCTGTCACTCTGCTCTCCAGCCCTTAGACACTCTACTCAGTGGGAAGTGGACAATGACCTGCATGGTAGTGATCACTTCGCCATTTGGATTCACCTTCCAGAGAGAGTAGACCCCCAAAAGACAGCCACCTCAATGGATTCTTCACAGGGCAGACTGGACACTTTACAGTCAACTTGCCGTCTTTGAACCCCATGACAATATCCAGGAATGGGTGGATCATATTACCGCTAAGATCCACTATGCTGCCATTGTATCCATTCTGTGGTCATCAGGGCATCCAAAATGGCACCCAGTCCCTTGGTGGAATGATGAATGCTGATCTGCCATCAGGATCAGACAGGTGGCTCTGCATTGGTTCAAGTGTAGACTGACTGCAGAAAACCTCGTGCCGGCCGCGGTGGCCGAGGAGACTAAGGCGCTCCAGTCACGGTCTGCACGGCCACTACGGTCGGGGGTTCGAATCCCCCCTCGGGCATGGATATTTGTGCCGTCCTAGTTCGTAAGTAGTTCATAAGTAGTTTGTAAGTTTAGGGACTGATGACCCCGTAGTTAAGTCTCATAGACTGTACAAACATTTGAACATTTATTTTTGAAAACCTCGTAAACTTTCGGGTGCAAGGGCCAAGTGTCGCCGTATTATTTGAGAGAGCAAGAAGAGGTTGTGGCAACAGTTCCTAAATTCCATTAACCGTTCAACTAAGAGTTCCATTGTATGGGAGGACATTAGGAGGATATCAGGGAGAGGTAGTAGGTGTCCAGTAGCTGCTGTGGTGGGTAATGATAGTCTCCAGACCAACCCATGAGACATTGCCCAAACCATGGCGGTCTATTTTGCTACAATAACTGCCACCAACAGCTACAATCCAGCTTTTCGGCGCCACTGGGTGGCCGCTGAGAGGGGTATTTTGGACTTCCAGTCCAGCAATGATGAAAAGAATAACTGCCCTTTTTCCATGTGGGAGCTGGATTCTGCATTGTCCATGGCCCATGACACATCTCCAACTCACAATGGTATTCACTACAGCATGCTACGACACCTCATAAGGCCAAACAAAGAAATCCTCCTCAGTCTTCTTAACTTCATCTGTGTGTCAGGCCAGTTCCCCGGCTCATGGAGAGAGGCCATTTTGATTCCTATTTTAAAACCAGGGAAAGACCACACCAGTCCAAGTAGTTATCGTAATGTTGCTCTCACCAGCTGCGTGGGAAAGACTTTAGAGTGGATGATAAACCACCACCTTGTCTGGATGCTGGAATCCAGACAGCTCCTCAGATGCTTTCAGTGTGGGTTCAGCAGATATCACTCCACCTTCGATAACCTGGCCTTCCTGGAGGTGGCTATACAACAGGCTTTCCTGCGCCAGAAACATCTTTTGGATATATTTTTTTTTATCTTCAGAAGGCCTATGATGCTATTTGGATGCATCTTATCCTTCGGCAGCTCCACAAATGGGGTTTTTGTGGTTGTCTTTCCTGTTTTATTCAGTCCTTCCTTTCCCCTTGTTATTTTAGATATTGGGTTAGTGATGCCCCCTCTGATAGATTTGAGCAGGAGAACGGAGTCCCTCAGGGTAGTGTTTTAAGCATGCCTTGCTTTTTAACCATTCACTTACTGTTTTTAATCTACCTGAACTCCAGATGATGGGCTTTGTCCTGCGTTTTAATGACACAGTGAGGTTTCTGGTCCTCTCATTCGATTCTAAACTGACATTGCTGCCCCACCTGAAGGACTTGAAGACAAGGTGTCTCAAAGCACTGGTAATTTTAAAGTGTCTCAGCTACACTTCTTGGGCAGCAGACAGAACGTGTTTGCTCTGGTTTTACAGAGCCTTTGTGCGATCTCATCTCAATTATGGGTGCGTAGTGTATGGGTCTGCACTCACTTCTTATTTACAGATGTTGGACCCGGTACACCATGCTGGGATTTGTCTGGCCACTGGGGCATTTATGATGAGTCCCCTACCTAGTCTTTGTGCTGAGGGTGTGGAGCCGCCACTGCACATAAGGCAACAGCTACACATGGTGTGCCAGGCATATAAAACGCTGTCCACACCTTTGACACTGGTATACTTCACTGTTGCTTGGCCTCCGATGAAAAGGCTGTTTCATATTCGACAAAGAGTGAGAAGACCATATGGGATTCATACAAAGAATTTCGTTTTAGAAATGGGAGTGACTGATTTTAATGTTTTACATAGAGGTTGGGGCAGGGTCCCACCCTGGACTCTCCAGAGGCCAAGGGTTGTTTTAGACCTGTGGGTTTTAGGAAGGAACAAACTTCAGATTTTTCTTATCAGTCATTGTTTTAGATAGGCATCACGATTTTGCAGTTGTGTACACTGATGGATTCAAGCATGGGGACTCAGTCAGATGTTCTGTTGTGTTTCCCGACCATGTCACCAAGATTCGCCTTCTGGATAATTACTCTGTTTTCTCTGCAGAGCTCCATGCAATCTGGAAGGCACTAGAGCAGGTACGTCATGCTCAGGCCAGACGATTTTTTCTCTTCTTCAATTCTCTGAGCGCACTGCAGTTGTTGCACGAGCTAGATCCGTCTGAGACCTTGCTGCAGCATAAACACGACGAACTGTCCTTCCTTCGACATTGCGGGAAGGAGGTGTTGTTTTGCTGGGTGCTGTGACATGTGGGCATTCAGGGTAATGAAGTTGCAGATCAGGCTGCTAAAGAGGCCTGCAGCGCCCCTGTTGTGAAACAGTGCCCTATTCCCTTGTGGGATATTACTTCCCTGTTGCGTCTGCGGTCCCTGCAGTTGTGGGAGGAAGACTGGCTCTCAGTGACTCACAATAAGCTGCGTTACTTTAAGCCCACAGCGTTCCTCCTGCTGACCTCTGAGGCAGGATGAAGTCGCCATTACCCGCCTCTGCATTGGGCACTGTCCACTGACGCATGGTTTCCTACTCCGACGTAAGGAGCCCCCACTGTGTGATGCCTGTGGTGTGCAGCTTACTGTCTGCCACACTTTAATTGAATGTGATTTATATTGTACACAAAGGATAATGACTGTAGCGTGTGTGTGCAAAGTTTTAAAATTTTGTAATTTGTCCCAACTCTGGCCTAAACTTATAGGCTGGAGGTTTTAATATGTTGCAGCTTGGTTGGCTCGCCCTTTTATATTGCTGTGGTTAGCTGGCCTTGGTCCTCAGCCCATTAGTTTTTACTCTTTCTCCAGCTTTGGCATTAGGGTACTTTTCCCCATCTTCAAGTCTAATGTTCACCTATATATTTCACTTCAGCTGCACATGTTACTTACTGGATCGCTGTCCTCTAATTTGTTTCCTTACAGTTCACACTTGTTGGTCCTTATATTCTTCAATTTGATAGGGTGCTGAAGACGTAGATGTCGAGCGCCCAGAACCCCCTATCATCATCACAATTGAAAGAAATGGGGGGAAATAAAATGGTTGTTGAGGAATGGGAAGCTTAGAGATGAAATAATGAAAGCAGCAGTGGACCAAATAGGTAGAAAGGAAAATAATAATAATTATTATTATTATAATAATCCAACTCCCTTAGAAATTTCCTATACATTGGGACTTAACGAGCATAATACAAATCTAAATCTTACCTGCTACATGAAACACTCTATTGTGACACTGGTCTAAATGATCCTCAGATGCCAGCCATCTGGCTGTACACATCAATGCTGTAGCATGCATGGAAGATGGCCTAGAGGTTTACATTCCTGTAGTACCTGTGCTAGAATCTACATGATCAGTTTTCTGACTGACCTGCTACAAATTTCTCTATTGTGACATCTTTGTCTCAGAGCAGAACTTCCACAGTATGTCCTCAATGAACTGTTTTCCAGTCTCTCTTACACTGCAGTTTCTAACAAGTAAAGTGCCGTCTACTAAAGTAAAAGTTGTTCTCCAATGTCTCATTATCATGTGCCGTCATCTTCTTCTTATTTTCTATAGATCCCATTTTTTCACCTATTCTGCAGAGAACCTCCTCCTCTTCAGAAGGCCTACACATTAGCAGTCTGCATGTGCCCTCTATGCTCGCTTGAATTGGAGAATGCATGGAATTCCGTGACAGTCCGGTAGATGTCATTTTCATTGCTTAGCATACTGTGATCAACTGCATTCGATTTTCCTTGTGCTCATTCAAGCATGCCATACTCAAAATGCCCGACTATGTACTCTGAAGAGATGTAAAACTTACTTATCTGATTTTCGTGCTTAAAAACATTTGGAAGTGTATAAGACTATGCGACATCATATTTTTTAACAAAATGCTTAACTAGCTTTGAGAAAAAAGAGCATGTGTCCTTCTTTGTCAAATCGTGAAATGAAAAAAGTGTGACAGCCTTTAGCTTGCTGAGAGCTACAATTTACATTATACATTATGGCATATAAAATTTAGTAAAAACTGGAGAAGAGTTTTGAAAAGTGTGCTGAGTACATTACTGTCATTTTCATAAGTAAATACATGTTATTCAAAAGTGTTAGTGCCACATTTACAAGCCAGAAAGATACTGCAATTTAGCTTATAGTGTCAAATACTGATAGAGACTGAAACAATTACCAGGTGTCAGTCCTGGATATGGTATTGGAAGTTCATGTGATTTTTACATGTCCACACTCAGAAAATCCTGAAAACACATACATATTTTCCCCCCAGCAACAACTGATTGCGATAGAGAGGTATTTCGTTACGGTAGTGCATACCTATTATCTTAGAAGCAATTAATTCTTAGTCATTTCTTATGACTTTCTGAAAAGAGTTCCACACAATCACTTACAATGTTGGTGACTTTTTTCTGGTAGACAAATTTTAGTCTTCCTAAATGCCTGTAACATCGATCATGATGTGTAAAATATTTTAATGTAGTTAAATGATTATACTGTTTTATTTCTACGAGACTAATCACCCCATGTCATGTTTGTTCCATTCCATTTTTCCCTGTAGGTTATATTGCGTGAATGCATGCCTGCAGAAGTTTGGAGATGTTTGATATTGATGTTGCCTAAATTGCAGGCAACAGAGAATGGGCATCAAGGTTTTACTTAAAAACTAACGTCATCTGTGAAACTTTCAAATGGTTGATTTTTTTAATGTTTTGTTTGATTTTATTTTAGTTTATTTCTTTTTTATTTCTTTGGGGCATTGGACACTACCATGCATGAATATTCATGTTTGACATGACTAAAAAGATGTGAGTACAGTTCCACTGGCTGATGGCAATATGAATTGTCAGATGCATTGTCACCCTACAGACACACAGCTGCTGTGACAGGTATGCTACGTGAGACCACAAGTGCCCCACTCAACCAATGCGACAGAGCCCAGATCGAGTGGCAGTCTGCTCCTAACATTCATACTTGAAAGAGCCACATCTTGATTAAAGCACACTGGAGTGAGTACAAGTGAGCAAAATCTCCAATATTCAGACCCCTACTACACATAAGAAGCAACATCCTTCTATAATGCAACATCTAAAATACTTTAATTCTCTTCTTTTGTATTTTTACACAGTCCATGATTCCATGTTCTGCTTCAAAGTGCATTGCATTTTTCAGAAATTTATTCTTCAAACTGAGATGCATGTTTGATATTAGTACATTTCTTTTGACCCAGAATGCACTGTTTACATGTACTAGCCTGCTTTTCGTTATCTCCTTAATTTTCATGTCATGTCAGTATTTTTTGCTTCTGACGTAGCTTATGTGTCTATGACATGGTTCCAAAATTTTATGTCTCATTTTTCTCTAATCTCCTTTCTACTACCTTCTTACTTTCTAACAATGGAAATTCCAGATTTTTTGTCTTTCTCACACCATTTCATTCAACAGGTTCTTCATATCATTACAAACTTTTCTTAGAGTAGCATTATTGTTAGTACCACTGATATCATTTCAGCCTTATTTTCCTTAGCATTTTGAATATCTTCCATCATGAAACTACCTGGCAGATTAAAATTGTGTGCCGGAACCGGGATTCGAACCTGGGACCATTGCCTTTCGCGGGCAAGTGCTCTACCACTGAGCTACCCCGACACGACTCACTGATATGAAACTGCGCACACTCCGCTGCAGTGTGTAAGTTTCATTATGGAATCAACCCTTAGGCTGTGGCTAAGCCATGTCTCCACCATATCCTTTCTTCCGGGAGTGCTAGTCTTGCAAGTTTCGCAGGAGAGCTTCCGTGAAGTTTGGAAAGTAGGAGGCGAGGTACTGGCAGAAGTAAAGTTGTGAGGCAGCATCGTGAGTCGTGTCGGGGTAGCTCAGTGGTAGAGCGCTTGCCCGCGAAAGGCAATGGTCCCAGGTTCGAGTCCCGGTTCCGGCACACAATTTTAATCTGCCAGGAAGTTTTATATCAGCGCACACTCCACTGCAGAGTGAAAGTTTCATTCTTGATCTTCCATCATTTTGCACTGTCAAATTTTGTTCAACTTCTAATGTTGTTACACACCATTTGAACCACATTTTATATGTGTTTCGTAAGTAAAAGTCATCCATCACCTTATTTTTTCAGTCGTTCAGTGGTAGATCCAGTAGTTTGAACATCTCGCCTGCATTTATATAATTATGAAAGCATCAAGAAGACAAGTTCTTAAACATCATTTGAATTTCAAACATGACACATTTCATTTGATGTACTTTTATTTGCATTCTTGGTAAAGCACACAAACAGAAGCTGACATGAAGTTTACATATAAATGACTGAAGTAAGACTCACTAAGACTTCATAACTACTACTTGACTGCACGGCAATTCACACGTATTAATACAATCTGATTTTCAAGAATATTTTAGAACATGGAAATAGTTAAATACAGTTTTAAGAAATGTGTAGGTTTAGTATAGAACAATCTTCTTCTTCTTCTTCTTCTTCTTCTTCTTCTTCTTTATCGTGGCCTTGTACCATGTCAAGTAGGGTCAGCGTTGCTCTTCTGGATTCTTCTCCTCCATAATACTGTATTCACTGCTTCTTCCTTCTTCCATCCTTTCTCCCTTAGGTCCCCCGCTATCTTATCCTTGCACCTCATCTTCGGTCATTCTCTCCTTCTCACTCCTTCAATCTCTATATATCTTCAACTCTGTTTGCATTATACTCTTTCCCTTTTCTCTGCAAGTGTCCATACCATCTTAGTCTACTATCTTGTTTATTTTCGCCATGGGCCCCACTTTCACAACTCCTCTAACAAATTCATTTCTAATTCTATCCTTTCTTGTTACCCCACACATCCACCTCAGCATCCTCATTTCTGCTACTTCCATCTTCCTTTCCTTGGCTACTGTGATTGGCCATGTCTCTGCCCCGAATATCATAGGTTCAGTATAGAACAATATTTTATGAAATTAATATGGATAACATTATTACAGTTATATTGAAACCATTTTTGTGACAAAACAAAACCATTTATGTGAATATAAGTATTTTATGATAAAAGTTTGTTTGATTTTTATATTTCCGAATTTACAATAAAAGATTGACATCAAGGTAAGTAAATTATAACATAATGCTTAATACAATTCAATATGTGTCTGAAAATGTTAGTGACAAAATTTGTGTTAAAATTACAATGTTGCATAATATTAATGTTACTTTTTTTATAAACGGAAGCATTTTATCAAAGTCCAATAAAATACCTTGCTATTGATGAAGGTTGTCTTATAACGTTTTATGATTAGACTAGCAGTTATGCATAAGAAAAGACACATTACTGGACAGTATCATAATTTGCATATTACCAAAAAAAGCGGAATTTTATAGGGTATAAACATTACAAACTATAATGTCAGATCACTATGTATTCCTATTTCTTCTTCAGTCATGTAATCATACAAGTTTCCTCCTCATAGTCATAGATGCCTTCAGTGTACTCTTTCCGCCTGTGTGTACTTCCCTCACTGTTTAAAAGTTAAATTCCCTTTGCACTATTAATGTTGACATTATTTATTCTGTTTCACCAAAGACTTTACTACATACTGCATCAGTCCTTCTGGACTCCATTCAACCATTTCTACTTATCTTCCTTTCATTGCTTGCTTATGTAATTTGCAAGTTACTTGTGCATTTTTTCTTTTTCAATTGACCTTATTGTACTCCCTTCTTTCATTAGTCATTTGAAGTATTTTTATGTTACTGAAGGCAGCCCACAATTACCTTCTTGTACTTTTTCTTATCTTTTAAACTTCTGATCTTTCTTTAGAGATGTCCATTGCCCTTCAACTTAACTACTTATTATGGCATTTGGTATTGCAGTATTAACCCTCCTACTATAATACGAGACTGGCGTGAGTCCATGCAGCACTGCTTCTTTTCTAGAAATAAAGAAAAGCTATTATCCTGCAGCAACTTGTCTTCCAGTATCACTCCAGTTGTCAGTGAGGATGGAGTTTTTGCCGAAAGATTATATGTGGGTTGTACAATAAGAAATTTGGCTCACATACTGAGAGATGATGACTGAAACATCTATGTATATGAATTTATAGATTCAACAATGTAGAGTAAAATTTTATTGTTGCAAGTCATTATCACCCTAGCTCATTGTCAGACAGCTACTTGAACACATGCATTTGTGAGTGATAGTGAAAGATGAATAGAATTGGATTTCATGTTGTTATCCCTTTATTTCTTATGTAAGGTAAAAACATAAAAGAAACCCATAAAATGATAGTGCCTACATTACATTGCTCAAGCCCTTCCTATGAGATAGTGCGACGTTGGGTCAACAAATTAAAGTGAAGCATCAAAGACATACCATGAACAGCTGTGATAGCAGAAAACATTGACATAATCCCTGATATTGTTTTGGTGGACAGGGGAGTGGAAATGTGTTGATTAGCAGTGGCACTGATATCTCAAATGTGTGAGTGCATTTTATTTTGCATTATGAATTGAACATGAAGAAAGCTGGGTGTCATGGTTGTTCACTGCAGGGTTTAACAGAAATCACATCTGATCATAAGTGCCTGCAGTTATTCAAGAGAAAACCATCAAAGTTTTTGGTCATTTTATTACCATGAACGAAGGGTGGATTCACCATTACATTGCAGAAACATAACAATCATAAAAAAATAGCCTATAAAAGGGGAACTGGCTCCAAACTGAATTAATGTAGTCCATCAGCAGGGAAGATGATGGTGTTAGTCTGTTGGCTGCTAAAGATATTCTTATAGACTACCTAAAAAGGGAAAAACCATCACTAGGGAATACTATTCATCCCTTAAACTCAAGGTAACTGTTGTAGATAAACATCCAGGAACAGCAAGGAAAAAGTATTGTTCCATTACAGTAATGCACTAGCACATTAAAGCCATTTTCTCAGTAAAAATTGACGGAATTTTGTTTTCAGTTGTTTGTTTCTTCCACCATATTCACCTGATTGGCCCCCTTGGACTCTCATTTGTTCCTGAAGTTAAAAACTTCCTTGCCTGAACAAAAATTTGAGAGTAATGAAGAAGCCATCCAGATGGCAATGACTATTTCACCAGTATTAAAGAAAATCACAGTAAAGCAATAATCTAGAACTTGAGAAAATTTTGACAACATGTGTTGAACTTAATTAAGGTAACTTGAAAACTTGAATAGTTCCACTTTGAACCAAGTCACTTATCAAAAGACTCTCATAAATAAAAGGGAATGAGGTCGTATGTTCCCACATGGCTTAAGTGCTCTTGATTCCTACCTGGATACTGTGAAAGTTAATTTCTTCATTTCCCAATTCTCCACTACCATATTGATTTTTCCAACAGTTCTTGTAATCTTCAGTTTACTTTTCATTAGTACTATGTGATCCAGGGTATCTGTTTCAGTCCATGTATGAGACTGGATCTCCATATGACTACGATGCAACTCATCTGGAATTGTCGTGTATATCTGAAGGGTATGCAAGTACACCTCTTGCTCTTGTGACTTTGGTACAGTGTATTTTCTGTTACTAATTGTAATTTATTGCAGAATTGCATTAGTCAGTGTCCCATCTCATTCCTACCACAAACTACATGTTGTCTGTAAATATGTCATCCATTCTTTCCCCTTCTTTTATCCTCCTTTACTTAAGAAATTACCATTCATTATCCTCATATACTTGCTCTTTCTCTTCATATTTTGTTTGTGAAATCAGCATGTATACTTGGGCTTTTAATTTGACAGCAATTAACTAACTGTCTGTCAATCCTGATTAGAGCAGCCCTAATGCTGAACTGTCACTGTAACTTACTCTCAGATTTATGTAATCATCACAAATCCATCTCCCAGTTACACTCTTTTTGCTTCTGTTGATATTATTCTTCATTCATCTGACCATAAAACTTTATCTTTTTTCCATGTCACTCCACTTAAACTCATGAAATATGTAGAGTGACTGCATTTTCTTTTTCAGTGTCGCTTCCATGTACAAATATGTCAGTCCATTCTTGTAAAATGTTTTCATTTCTTATGTTACCTCTCTTTTTGCTGTCCTCTTGCAGAAACCCAAACACTTTTTCAGTCATATGTCATATGGTTACATCTTATGTTTCCATAGTGTAATGATTATGTTTGCCTTTTGCTTCAACATACTGTTGATACTGCTGATTCTTTCAGTTTTTAGGTTCAATTTTTTCACTCTAATGCCAAAAGAGTTTTGTACATAATCTGAGCATTGGCTAGGATCGAACCCAGGACCAATTTTTTTTTTATTAGTAGTAAAAGACTCTTTCTGTAGACCATAACTTGATTATTTACATGACAAAATATGTGTTGTCTATTGATTCATTTTTACCTCTTTATTATCTTCTGCCAAGTGTGTCACTGAAATATCAGTGAGTACTGTAGGAGATATAAAGTATTATACAAATGCAGAACAAATAACAAAAACTGTCAATATGTTGCAAACATATTTCAGATACTGCACACTGCACTTTTCATTAATGTGGTATCAGAAATGGAGAATAAACAAAGGCTCCTTGGACCGGGAAATTGAAGACAGAGTTGAATTTGAAATGTGGCTGTGCTGGATTCTTTTAGATACAAGCTCACAGGTTATAATCCTTTTAGTTACAACACCTTACATTTCACATTTTTATGTAATGAACAATTAACAAAATAAATTTTTCATTTTTCAGACTGTTCCACAGATCAGTGTTACTCAGAAGTTTTGCTATTTAAAAACTCAGTTGCTGGAATTATCAGGAGTTGACAAAATTCAGTATTCAAAAACATTAGAAGTAACTGAGGAGATACTGAAACTTGATTCTGTTATAGGAAAATTGTTAGATCAGGGTGACATAACAACCTGTTGTAGGCTGGAGAAGTTTTTCATACATAAAAATCAGGTAATTTGTTATAATTTTTGTACTTAGCATAAATTGTTACAACTTCATCCTTGATTGGATGTAATATTCTCAAAATACACAAGAATAATATAATGTATTGCAAAAAGTCAGATGATTGTCCACATAAATGGTACTGAGTCCTGGGCTTCTGACAGCTGTGCTTGTAAATAATTGGGAAAAGACAACCAATCACAGTAGAAAACACTAATTTCTTGCTAGTAAGTTTAGTTCTTTCTTTACCATGAGAATCAAGGAAGTTTTGCTTTTTGCACAAGGGTGAAGTTTATTTGGTCACCATGCAGTCCCATTTTTTCATTGGTCATGAACTGTACTATTGATATTGATGATAGTGAAGTGGGAGTTAATTGTGTATTAACACAGAATGAATTACTATAAATTTACAATCAGCACTTTACACAACCTCTTCATCCACAGTCGTTGGTGACAGGACAGCAAGTTCAGACACAACAAACACAAGTCCACAACAAAATTCATTATAGTAAGTCAACCTGGATGCTACTGGACTGGTGCATATGGCCACACCCCTGGGAGAAGTAGTCACAAAAGCCCCCACTTATGGTTATGTTCTTGTCAGTGTCACTGCCAAACATTCACTCCCCACCTCTCTACTCCTCCCTCCACCCATTTGATCTGCCATTATAAGGAGACCACATGGATATCAGATTTTTGTAATATTTTGTATATATGGTACACGAATTTCAGAACTGCAATAGCAAGGAGCCAAATCCATTCAAAAGACTCGAGAGAGAGAGAGAGAGAGAGAGAGAGAGAGAGAGAGAGAGAGAGAGAGAATATTGACTTTGAAGATTGTCGAGGTCCCTTCATTACATACAAAATCAGCAATGTTCCTGATAATCTCTATGGATCATTGTAGCATTGTAAATAGATGATCCAAACCTTCAAATCATCCTTTTTTTTCCTTTGTTGGTTTTGAATACCTGCACAATTTAAACATAACATTCAACAAATATGTGGTAATTTACACGTGTTGTGATGATACATGAGGCAGGAAATATATGGGTAAAAATGAGAGTAGGGGAGATGGATTTTTCTTTAATTTAAAAAAGACAATCATAATTAATTAATTAACTAATTTATTTATGATATATTTATTGTCAGTTAATAAACCACAGATAATTCATTAAAATGAGTAAGGTAAAGATAAACTTAGAGAGAGAAAAAAAAGAGTGCTTCTTTCTTATGTTTTAAAACATAAAGTCTTCTTTGTTGTGCTCTTCAGTCTGAAAGCTGGTTTGATGCAGTTCTGCACTTTACTCCTAAGTAATAATGTAGTAAGGACAATTTACAAGTCACCGCAAAGACATGGCGACGAGCTGCGACAGGCACATACAAAAGACACACACATACAACACTTTCAGCTATCGGTCATGGCCTTCTTCAGAAAATAGAACACTCACACAATCACACAGGCACAGAACAGTCATACAACCATCACCTTCAGCTGCCCCACTTCGAATCACGCTCTGCGGCGAGTAATTCGGGAACGGGAGGGGAAGGGAGAGACCCTTCTCCCCTCACCTGCCTCCCCACTCCATTCCTAAGCTTCATCTCGTTATTCCCATCTAACCCATCCCCACCACTGTGACATAACCTTCCTATGCTCCTTTCAAGACACACTGTCCATTCAGTTCAATTACTCTTCCAGGTTCTTTGCTGTCTCTGACATAATTACAATGTCATTAGCAAACTGTGGAGCTTTTATTTCTTCACATTGAATTTTAATTTCTCATCCTTATTTCTTCTTGCTTACCTTCACAGATTGCTCAGTGTACACATTGAATAACATTGGGGAAAGGTTGCAATCCTGTCTCATTCCCTTTCCCACCACTTCAGTCCATTCATGCCATTCAATTTTAATAACTGCTGTCTGGTTTTTATACAAGTTGTATAAAACTTTTTACCCTATATTTTATCCCTGCAGACTTCAGAATTTGAAAGAGTGCATTCTAATCAACATTGTCAAAAGCTTTCTCCAAATCTATGAAAGCTAGAAATGTAGGTTTGCCTTTCTTTATGTTTTATTCTAAAGTAAGTCATAAGGTGAGAATTTCCTCACACATTCCTGCATTTCTCCTAAATCCAAACTGATCTTCCCCAATGTCAGCTTCTACCAGTTTTTCCATTCTTCTGTAAATAATCTGTGTTAGAATTTTGCAACGATGAATTATCAAACTGATGATTATGTAATTTTCACTCCTGTCTCTGTCTGCTTTCTTATGGAAGGGTGAGGATATTTTGCCTGACTCATACATCTAAGGAAAAGTCTTGGCAAATGTTTGGTCTGGAGTGAGGTACTATATGGTGCAAAAACATGGACACTGAGACGAGAGGATGAAAAAAGGTTAGAAGCATTTGAGATGTGGATGTGGAGGAGAATGGAGAGGATAAACTGGACAGAAAGAGTGAGTAATGAAAGAGTGTTGGAAGTGGTTGGGGAGAGATGATGTCTGCTGAAGGTTATAAGAGAAAGGAAAAAGAACTGGTTGGGACATTCATTGAGAAGAGACTGCATACTAACAGATGTTTTGGAAGGACTGGTTCGTGGGAAATGACTGAGAGGTAGAAGGTGATACAAGATGACAGATGACATAAAAGGAAGAGGAAAATATGTGGACCTGAAGACGGTGGCAGAAGATCCGACAGGGCGGAGAACTACCATGTGAAAACCTGCATTTTGGCAGAACACTTATGATCCATCTTGCACGGCCACTGGAATCCTTATGTCATGGATGGCTCTCCCAGAGACTTCAGTAGCTCTGATGGAATAACATCTACTCCAAAGGACTTGTTTAGACTTAGTTCTTCCAGTACTCTGTGAAATTCTTCTTTCAGTAGTAGTATCTGCAACCTCATATTCATCTACTTCCTCCCCACTTTCTACAATATTGTCTCTAAGTTAATTTCCTTTGCAAAGCCCCTTATTATATTCTTTCCACCATTCGGCTCAGAACTTGTTTTCCGTCTGATTTCTTGATATTCATTCAGCTGCTTTTCTTTTGTCTCCAAATGTCTCTTATATTTTCCAGAAGGTGGTGTCTATTTTTTCCGTATGTGTACATTCTTCTACAGACTTGCATTTGCCCTTTAGCATCTCCTGCTTAGCAATTTTGTATTTTCTGTCAATGTCATTGTTTAGTCATCTGTATTCCATTTTACCTGCTTCATTTACTACACTTTTATATTTTTACTTTTCATTAATTGAATTCAGTATCTTGATGATATCCAAGCATTTTTTGTATGTCTTGCCTTTCTACCTATTTGGTCCTCTGAGGCCTTCACTATTTCACCTCTCAAAGCTACTCATTGGTCTTCTACTGTGTTTGTTCCCCCTGTTTCTGTCATTTTTGCCTAAAGCTGGCTCTAAATCTGCCAATAGCATTAGGTTCCTTCAATTTATCCAGGTGCCATTCCTGATTTTCCTATCTTTCTGCAGTTTCAGACCACAATTTAAAACCAATAAGATATGATTAGAGTCGATATCTGCACCTGGATACTCTTACTGTGTAAAACCTTACTCCAAAATCTATGTCTTACCAGTATAAAATCTATCTGGAACCTTACAGTGTCTCATAGTTTCTTACATGTAAACAGCATTCTTTCATGGTTCTTAAACCAAGTGTTTCTGATGATTAAATTATGTTCTGTGCAAAATTCTACCAGACGGCTTCCTGTTCCATTCCTTTTCTCCAGTCTGTAGTCTCTTACTACTTTTCTGTCTCTTTCTCTTCATACTACCAAATTCCAGTCCCCCATCACAATCAAGTTTCCTGACCCTTAAATATCTGAATTACCTTTACCTCCTCATATTTCTTTTATCTCTTTATCATTGGCAGAGCTAGTTGCCATATAAGCTTGTACTAGTTTGGTAGGTGTTGGCTTTGTATCTATCTTGGCTTCAACAATGTGATCATTGTGCTGTTCACTGTAGTTTGCCTGCATTCCTGTTTTCTTATTCATTATTAGACTTACTCCTGCTATACCACTACTGATGTTTTATTTATAATTCAGCTCTCACCTGACCAGAAGTCCTGTGCATCTTTCTACCAAACTTTACTAATCCCTACCATAGCTACCCATGTCTGGAATATTTTACTGAAGAGGATATCATCATATATTCACACAGTTGAGCTACATGTTCACAGGAAAAGTGATGGCTGTAGTTTTCCCTAGCTTTTAACCATTTGCAGTAACTATGACAAAGCTATGTTAGCTGACGTTATAAGGCCAGATCAGACAATCATCCAAAATGTTGCCCTTACAACACACATTATAATGTTTTTATGAAAAAAGTACATCTTTCGTGTATTCTTAATGTGATGTTATTTTGAAGGATAAGTGCATAAAATTTCTTCAGAATTGAAATAAATCAGTAGATTTTGTTGTCGTTTGTATGTAAAGTACCCTCTGCCATGCACCATACAATATTTTACATAGACAGTGACTTTCCTCTTGTTTTGCACCAAATGAAATTAATTTGTCATTTAAAAGACTGGAATTAGATAGATGTCTTATACAGTATAACTTATAAGTACACTTAGTCATACCTCATCTGGACTGAAACATTTGCCTCCTATTTTTTAAGTATGCAAATTTATCAGTCACTTGCTGATTAAAGTCTGCAATCTTCATAAAAAGATCTCTTTCAGTGGAAAGCATTGAAAAGATTCACAGTCATTCCTGAAACATAGAATTTTCTAAGAATGATTTTATTCTTTTGAAAACGCAGCTTTGTTCTCTGACTGACAAATTGGGAATTATAAAAATTAGCTTCAATAGTTTAGAGCACACAGTGAATGTCTTACATGTTGATGATTATTGTAAACTTTGGTAGGCTAACAACATCACATTAATGATCTAAATTGGTAGGTAATTTGTGAATGGAACAAAATTATTGGTACTGGTACTGAAGTGTCAGTATTGGGTGTCACAATCACATACTCGCAATACTGGGAAAAGCATAGACAGAAGTGTCCTGTGTAGAATGGTGCCACCTAACGGAGCTTCTGCCCAGGGGGTTTGGAGGCAGTCTGCACCTTCAGTGACGTCACTGGTGAGTTACTGCAGTCAAGCCTGGACTTGCCGCTGCCACAGGTATAATGGGCTGAGCTGACCGACAGGGAGTTACAGGGGAATGGAACCCCTTGAGCTTGTCATGAAGCTGGCAGCATTTTTTGGATTGTTACAGGGGAACAGGACATTGTGTGACCAAAGGTAGTTAATTATAATATATTTCATGGTATTGGTTAATCTTCACATCCTTCCCTTTTCCCCCCACCTTCCTTCCTCTTTTCCTGATGAATTTTTGTGTTTGTGTGTGTTTTTATTTGGTTGTCTGTCAACAAGCCTGTGCGTTTGGTAAGTTAAACCATCTCTATATTTTTTTACATATTTTCCCTTCCAGGAATGTATCCCTCTATAACACTCATATTAACATATATTTAATAGAGTGAAACATTCCTGGTCAGAAAAATATTTATAAAAATAAAGATGTTTAATTTACCAATTCGTCTATACACACATAAATAAACACACACACACACACACACACACACACACACACACACACACACACACACACACAATGCTGAGCTTTTGCAACCCTTAGTTGCTTCTTCAGAAAAGAGGAAGTAAGGAGCGGGAAAGATGTGAGTTTTAAGGGAGTGGGTGAGGAGTCATTCCAATCCCGAGAGCAGAAGGACTTGCCTTAGGGGAAAAAGGACAGGTAAACACACACACACACACACACACACACACACACACACACACACACACCGCCTCCGATGTAAAACCTGTCCTATGCACCCTCCCACCACCACTTATTCCAGTCCTGTAACCGAGTAGTTGTACACAATTAAGGGCAGAGCCACTTGCGACAGCACCCATGTGATTTACCAACCTACATGCCTGCACTGTGAAGCCTTCTATGTGGAAATGACCAGCAACAAACTGTCCATTTGCATGAAAGGACACAGACTACAGTGTTTGTTGATAATGAGAATCACCCAGTGGCTAAGCATGCCTTGGTGCATGGCCAGCACATCTTGGCACAGTGTTATCTGGATACTTCCCACTGACACCAACCTTTCAGAACTCCGGAGATGGGAACTTGCCCTTTAGCAAATTCTCTCTTCCTGTTGCCTGCCAGGTCTCAACCTCCATTAATTTCAAATTCGTGCCCACCATTCAACAACATCTTTGCCTCTAATCGCTAGACAGGGCCTCTGCCTAAACTAGCATCTCTGTCTAAATTCTTTGCATTTTACATATGTCTGCCTTTGTGTGTGTGTGTGTGTGTGTGTGTGTGTGTGTGTGTGTGTGTGTGTGTGTGTGTTTATTTATATAAAAATCTGATATCGAAGTGGTCTTCTTGTTAGTCAATATGGTCTTGGCTTACTCCAGCCCTAATATGGAAATCTCTCTGTCAGAATGGCAGATGTTGAGTGGTTTCTAGGACTGGTGTATCCATATTTGCTGGCTCTCAATCTGCTGTGAATATACATAAAGCAACACAGTGGTATGAAGTATGTTTGCCACAGTGCTGGAGGTAAGAGCCTCAGTGGTTGTAATCTTGGTTAATGTCATAAATGCATGGATTCATTTGCTGATGCAAATGCAAATATGAATGTGATATTGTGATGGTTAATGGGACAATGGGACAGAGGTCATAAATTCTTGATTGCATCCTAGGTTTGAGATCAAAGGCTGTTACACACATCTGCAACTGTTGCTCTTAGAAGACACTGGAGGATGTCTATGATGACTATGAAGCTAGGAACTGTCAGACTCCTCTCATGGGTTCAGCATTAATATGCTGAGTACAGGCTTGGTGAACCTGGGGTCCTGAGCTGTGGACTGTGTCACACCAACAGACCACCACACTGTAAGCTCTATATGCAACGACCATAAGGTGTGACAGTGGAACATTGTATGTTTCAGAGCCAGGGGATCTTGGCTCGATCGAGGCTCTGCCTGGGTAGACATGTAGTTCCCTAGCTGCTTGTGGGACCACAATGAAAAGAGCTCGTAACATTGACGAACATATAACTGCCATCTCTAAGAGAGAGAGAAAGGAGACTTAAATGCTGCAAAATATGACACCTGATCATTCCTTTCCTTGGACACGCCATTGGAGGAACGTAGGGCCAGAAGTCAAAGTGAGGCATATACTCCCCAATACTTAGTTTGCTCATGCACTGATGTGGAATCCTTTGCGCCAACTAAGCCTCTGTTCTTTGTTGAACATCTTGAGGACAAGTATGGAGAGGTGGAGGGTAAGTCCAAGATGCAATCCGGGTCAGTCTTGATAATGATGTCATCCCCAGAGCAGTCTCGGGTGTTGCTCACCTGTGAAAAGCTGGGTGATGTTCCCATTACAGTAACTCCACACAAGAGCCTTTACATGGTCCAGGGTATAGTATTCCATAGGGATCTTTTGCTGCAGTCTGATGATGAGCTGCGGAAGAACCTAGAGTGGCGATGTGTGCATCTCTTCCGGCTCACCTATAGAGGTCCAAAGGAGAACAGAGTTGCCATCGGTGCCTTCATCTTGGCTTTTGAGGTTGACACATTACCTGAAAAAGTTAAGGTGATAATCTACTGGTATAACGTAAAACACTACATTCCTACCCCTATGTGCTCCTTTAAGTGCTGAAGGTTTGGGCACATGTCTTTCCAATGTGAAGCCAACCCCACATGTTGGGAGTGCGGACTTGCAGCACATCCAGACATCCCTTGTGCACCACCTCGTGTCTGTGTTAACTGTGGCCAGCACCATCCCACCTGCTCACCAGATTGCACAGTCCTTCATAAGGAGATAAAAATCAAGGAGTACAAAATCATGCACAGACTGACCTATTTAGAGGCAAGGCGCAAATATATAATGCTGCATCCAGTGAGCATGGCTACATCTTATGCTACAGCAGTTTTGTAATTGTCAACCCTGTCCACAAGGTCCTCATCTACACTGCAAATCTCTGTGAGCCCATAGGCCTGATCATCTACACTTGTCCCCTTGACGGTTGGGGACAGTTCCTCTTGTGTTGCTCCCAAACCATCTACCATGGTAGCAGTAACCCCCCAACCAAAGGGGACACTGGTCCCCACCCCCGAGCCAGAGAAGTAACATCCTTCTATGGCTACTCTGATGAGGAAGTGATCACTTGAATCTCACCCTTTCACAGTTTCCTCCACTGGAAACATGGCTGCCAGCGAGTGGCAAACAGTGCCTACGAAAGGTGGCCATGGGGCTTAGAAGTCATCTTCAGTCCCAGAAACTGAGTGAGCGAAGCCCTCTGGACAGGAAAATCTGAAGGAACAGGGAGAGACACTGAAGAAAAGAAAAAAGAAAGAAAAGAAAAAAAACTGGTAAAAAAGGAGGTGGTCCTAGTGGTGCCCACACCACCGCCCCATACCTCTGCCTCTGAGGACAAAGTGGAGATTCTAGTGTCCCCTGAGGGCATAGATCTCAGAGAACCATCAGAAACTATGGACATAGATCAAACAGCTTCACAAGCAGTGTCAGCAAGTGACCTTGAAGTATAACAAGCACTTCATATTGCCTCATGTCTTCCTAGATTTTGGAAAGTGTCATCCTCCAGTGGAACTGCAGCAGTTTTTTCACCCACCTGGCTGAGCTACGACAACTTTTGAGCATAACACCTGCTTTCTGCATTGCCCTTCAGGAAACCTAGTTTCCAGCAATGCGGACCCCTGCCCTTTGTGGCTACAGGGGTTATTATTGTAATCATAGCACATATAATAGGGTCTCAGATGGAGAGTGTGTGTGTGTGTGTGTGTGTGTGTGTGTGTGTGTGTGTGTCCTGTTCATAGTGAACCTGTGCATCACCAAACACTGTTAGAAGCAGTGGCTGTCAGGGTAAGGACAACCTCCCTCCAGATAGTGATGTCTCCCAGAACGTTTTGGCTGCACTTATTTTCTAACTCCCCCCCCCCTCTCCCACCACCTTTCTTACTATTGGGTGATTTTAATACCCATAACACCTTGTGGAGTGGATCTACGATTTCTGGCCATAGCAGAGTTGTCGAGAACTTACTCACATATCGACCTCTGCCTCTTGAATGCAGGTTCCTCCACACTTTTTAGTTTGGCGCATGGCACGTTCTCGACCATTGATCTATCTATCTTCAGCCCTAGCCTTCTACCATCTGCCCACCGGAGAGCGCACGATGACTTGTGGGGCTGTGATTGTGTCCTGATCTTTCTGTCACCCATGCAGTGTCAGTCCTCAGGACACCTGCCCAGGTGTACCCTAAACAGGATTAACTGGGAAGACTATACCTCTGCTGCCATTGTTGGCCCTACCCCACTCACCAACATCGATGTGCTGGTCGAGAGTGCCACATGTTCCATTGTTTCTGCTGCAGAAGTTGAGGCCTTTAACGACCAAAGGCTGTCCCTACCGTGATACAAGCCGCACCCATCTACGGAGCACCTCATCAGTTTTAAACAGCTCCATGCTAGTGCTCGTCAGTTAATTAAAAGATGGCAACAGGAGTTTTGCAGGTATGTCTCCACTATTGGTTCAGGCACCTCCACCTCGCAGGTCTGGAGCAAAATTATACGCCTAAAGGGATACCAGACGTCAGAGGATATCCCTGGGATCTCCACAAATGGCAGACCGAACCACGCTTGCAGAGATGTTTGCTGAGCATTATGCTCGTACCTCTGTGAACTACCCACTGGCCTTCCATACATTAAAGGATCTAGTAGAATGGCAGCCCATATCCTTTACCGCCCACCGCAGTGAGACATTTAGTGAATGGGAGTTTCTCAGTGCTCCTGGGTCCAATAGCATCCATGCTCAAATGTTGAAACATCTCTCAGTGGAGAGCCAGTGTAATCTTCTTGCTCTCTTTAAATGCATGTGGTGTGGCTGTAGTTTCCCATTGCAGTGGCGGAAGAGTCTTTACATAAATAGCTATCAACCCATTAACCTTACCAACGTCATTTGTAAACTGTTGGAGCGTATAGTCAGTCGGCAGTTGAGTTAGATTCTTGAGACTTGGGGCATACTTGCTCCATGCCAAGGTGATTTCCACCAGGGTCGCTCTACCACCAATAATCTGGTGTACCTCGAGTCTACAATGCACACAGCATTGTCCAGGTGCCAACATCTTGTACCCATCTTTTTTGCTTTGCACAAAGCATATGATACAATCTGGTGACACAACATACACACTATGTCACATGGTTGGGGTCTCTGATGCTCGTTCCTATATATAAAATAAATAAACAAATAAAATTAAATTAAATTAAAAAATAAAAACTTTTTTGCTGTCTGTACTTTTCATGTTTTAATTGATGCCTTCCATAGTATCTCTCATGTGCAGGAAAATGGCAATCCTCAGGGCTCATTTTTAGTGGCCATTAACGGCTTAGTGACAGCAATTGGGTTATTAGTATCCACTTCCCTCTTTGCTGACAACTTCTGCATCTCTTTTAGTTCCTCTAGCACCCAAGTTACCGAATGCAGATTGCAGGGAGCCATTCGGAAGGCGCAGTCCTGGGCTCTTGCCAATGGCTTCCAGGTTTCTGCTGTCGACATCAAACAGTTCACCCCAAGCCTGAACTTTATCTTGGCGACCACTCACTTGAGGTAGTGGAAACCCATAGGTTTTTAGGATTGGTCTTTGACTCCCGGCTGACATGGCTCCCCTACAACCATCAGCTGAAATGGAAGTGCTGGCACCATCTTACCGTTCTCTGCCACCTGGGTCATATGACTTGAGGTGCTGATCGCTCCACACTGTTATGGCTATACGCGGCTCTGGTACAGTTGCATCTTGACTTTGGGTGCCTTGCCTACAGTTCTGCATCACCTTTGGTATCACGCCTGTTGCATGCCATTCACTACTGTGGGGTTAGCATCACGACCACTGCCTTCTGTACCAGCCCCATTAACAGTCTACTGGTGGAGGCTGGGATCCCACCTTTGTAGGTCCGCCACCAACTACTGCTCACGGCCTATGCAGCCAATGTGTGTAGCTCGCCAGTACATGCAAACCATTGCTTTATTTGACATGGCCGTCCGTCCCCAATGATGTTGACCCCGATCAGGTCATACTATTGCCTTCTGTGTCCATTCCCTTCTGTTGGAACTAGAGTCTTTCCCTCTTCCATCTCCATGTCAGACCTGTGCACATACACCTCCATGGTGCATTCAAAGGCTGCATACTTGGCTGGACTTGTCCCACAGAACCAAAGACTCAGTTCCCCCAGAGGCTCTTGGACATCAGTTCCTGCTGTCATTGCTGTATTCCCTGGACATGACCTGGTCTTCACAGATGGTTCAATGGTTGAGGGCCGTGTTAGCTTTGCTTTCTTCCAATGCGACCATGTGGAACAATGCTCCTTACCAGTTGGCCACAGTGTTTACACTGCGGAGCTGATGCCCGTTTACTGAGTTCTCCAACATGTATGGTCCTGCTCAGGTGAGTCTTTCCTTATCTGCAGGGACTCCCTGAGCAGCCTTAAGAGTTCTGGACCAGTGCTGCCTGCATTCTTCGCTGGTGATAGCCATACAGGAGACACTTCCAGCCCTCGAACGGTCCAGTCGTTCAGTGGTGTTTCTCTGGTCTCCAGCTAATGTTGGTATCCCAGGCAGTGAACGTGATGACAGGCTTGCTAAAAGGGCTGCTCATGAGTCTGTTCTGGATATGGGCCTTCTGATCTCTGTTCGGTGTTGTGCCATCAGGTTTTGGAGCTTTGGGGTAATGAGTGGCGTACCTTGGCTGTGCCCAACAAACTTCGGGCTGTAAAAGAGACCAAGGCTGTGTGGCGTTCCTCCATGCGGGCCTTTCGCCAGTATTCTGTACTCCTGTGCTGGCTCTGTGTTGGACATCTTGGCTAACACACGGTCATTTCCTTTGTGACGAGGACCCGCCCGAGTGTCGCTGTGTCTCCCACTTGACAGTAGCCCACATCTTGCTGGACTGCCCTATTGTAGCTGCCCTGTGGTGGAGTTTTAATTTTCCTGCTGTTTTCTCAGATGTTTTACATTCTGATGCCACAATGGCTGATGTAGTTTTAGTTTTATTTGTGACAATGATGTTCACCACTCTCTTTAAAGCTTTGCTTCAGTACACTGTCTGTGTTCATCCTGTCTCATGTCTCCTCATTGGGTGTTTACATGTGTTGCTGCATGGTTGACTTTTTCTCTTTTTAATCTCATGGTTGGCCAACCAAATACATCAGCTTTTTTTCTTTTACTATCTTTCATTGCTGGGTGTTTCTGTGTGATCTCATTTTGTGTTGTCTTTCGTTGCCTTCATTGACTTCTGACTAAGTATGTGGGATTTTCATACCCTTCTCTATTCTGCACCCTGCTCATTCTTTTTCCACATTTATGCATCATATTTTGATGTAATGGGGAACTGATGGCGACTGCAATTTGGTCCCCCTAAAACAGTGAACCAACCATCCAACCAGCTGTCAGATTCCAGTCAGTACAGGCACTGCTTTAGTGCTTGGCAAGTGCTCACAATACTTAACTCAGGTGTCTGCCATAAGACTGTATCTGTACCACATTTTTGTTGTGTCAGTAGTGCAGTTTTAGGTGAAACAACAGAGTGAATGCTGTGACTCCATTCTCTTGAATCTTCCCAATGATTGGCAACATCCTATTGCTATTAGTAAAGATTATGAGAGTTGTTTGCGTTTAGGTAGTTTCCACTGCTTTGTTCATTGGGGTCTTGACTTTATGTACAGTTTGTTTTACCTCGTAATGTAATTAAGTTTGTGAGAAAGCAGTCCTGGATACCCTGGTTTAAGGAGATCTATACAAGTGGAATATATGAACTGGAAGTAATAGTCTATTACCGTATTTCTAGGAATACCCTCAAATGACAAAAAAAAAATTAGATGATCCTCAGATGATAGAATAACAGATTTGAACAATAAGTAATAGTTCTGTGAAAATCTCAAAAATGAATCACCATGATCAAACACCTAGAATTCTGCTGTCTTCTGAGCCAGTTACATAGCTCCAATTTGATCATTGCCATGTTGATTGTCAGGACAGGTTCCGGTCCAATAAATGGAGTCTCTGCCCCCATCCTGGCTAATCTGTCGGCATGTTCATTGCCGCTGATCCCCGAGTGGCCAGGGACCCACAATAGGTTTACTCTATTGCTTTCCCCTAGCTCCACCAGAACCCTGTGACATTCTGCAACAATTTTAGACCTTGTTGCAGGAGCTGCCAGTGATCTCAGGGCTGCCTGGCTGTCTGAATAGATATAGATGCTACAATCTTTGTAGCACCTACGCAAATTCTCCTCCACACATGCCCTGATGGCAGTGATTTCCACCTGGAATGCTGAGGCCAGTTTCCCTAGAGAGATGATGCTCTCCAGTCTTGGCTGCACCCCATATACCCCAGCCCCAACACCTTGGTCTGATTTTGACCCGTCAGTGAACCAGACAATATCCCCCGTACGGTGTCGAACTATTTTCTCCCTCTGCTCCCTGTTATATTAAAAGGCTTGTTGAAGCAATATGGCATTTCCCCAACTTTTCCTATATTTACCTCACTCACTATTTTAGTGTGTGATTCTAGATATCCCGAAGAGTTCCAGTTGTTGCCAGATTTGAGTCTGTATGCACCAGCCGCTGCCTCCATCTTGACCCAAAGGTGTAATGGGGACATATCCAGCATGGTTTCCATCCCAGCATTTGGTGTGCTGCTAATTCCGCCTGTTATGGCTAAGCAGGCTAATCTCTGCACCTTACCAAGCTCCTTAGCAACAACCTGCTGTTCTACCTTCTTCCACCACACGACCACCGTGGTGTATATCCAATGCATACCCTTGGGGCTCAGGCCCCAGTTTTTGCCACAAGCCCTCCTGGTACTTACTAGAGCAAATATTCCTAATGTGAGAGGTCCATGTCAGTTTCTCATCTAGGGTAACCCCTAGATATTTCAGTGTCCCCTTCACAGGTAGCGCTTCATTGAAAAGCTTTAGATTCCAACTTGAATGTTGTATATGCTTCTTCGTGAATGGTACAACAACAGTCTTCTTAGGACTAACCCCCAGATCCTGTTTTCTGCACCAGTCTTGCACAATGTCCAATTCACCTTGTGCCATATTCTTCACTGTGTCAGCAAATTTGCCAAGTATTACTATGACAAGATCATCTGCGTATCCTTGGCAAAAGAACTGCCTAGAGTTTAATTCTCCAATGAGATCATTCACCACTAGATTCCACAATAAAGGGGAAAGAAGTCCTCCTTGCAGGCAACCCCTAGTGGTGCTGATTACCATTTTTTCATCCATCATGGTAGCCTCTACCTTTCTTCCACTGAGCATGGCCCTAGTCCACCTACATATAGTGGTCCCTAGGTCATGCACCTCTGCTGCCCTAACCATGGAATCGAAGGCCGTATTGCTAAAAGCCCCCCCCCCCCCCCCCCGATGTCCAGGAAGACACAGAGGGCTATTTCATGAAAGTGTAGTGCTTTCTCTACCTTCCCAATGAGTTGGTGGAGAGCTGTCTCACATGATTTAGCTGGCTGATATGCATGTTGGTTTGAATTTAGAGGAGCCCTACTTAACCTCCTTTCTCCAACATGCACATTAACCAGCTTTTCCAATGTCTTAAGAATGAAGGAGGACAGGCTGATTGGTCTCATATCCTTGGCCTTTGTATGATCAATTCTCCCTGGCTTTGGAATGAAGACAACCTTCACTGCCCTCCAGGCATTGGGAATGATTCCTGCTGCTAGGCTAACCCCGAATAACCTGCATAGGAATCTAATAAGATTTTTTACCGCTTGTTGCAGGAGAGCTGGAAAGAATCCATCGGAGCCAGGTGACTTGAACGGTTGAAATGTTCCCACCGCCCATCGGACCTTACTGAAATCAACACACTCCTTGGCCAGATCCCAGTCCTCTTTGTGAATACCTGAGAACCGTTGTCTCTCAGGAATCGCATTCTGGTCTGAGTTATCCCCCAGAGTATATTGAGGAAAGTGAGTCTTGAGGAGCAGTTCTAGTGTTTCATGTGCTGTCTTTGTATACTCCCCATCCTCCTTCCTCAATGTTCCTCCTGGATTAGTTGGTACCCTAGTGAGTATTTTATGAAGTCTCACATGAGCAGCTGTTCCCTTCACTTCCTCACAGAATACCTTCCAGGATGCCTGCTTTCCCCATCTGATGGCAAGGTTGTAATTGACAAGGGCCTCATGATACTTTGCCCATTGTCCTTTGCACCTCGCAAGGTTAAACAGTCTTCGTACCTGTTTCCTTTGCATTTCCAGCTTATTATTCCACAAAGGCACACTCCTATTTGTGCACTTCTTGGTGATTGAGCAGTTGTCCTGGTATGAGGTCACTATAGCAGAGGTTATATCGTCTGCTATGTCCTCAAACTCTGCTGGATTCCTTATCGAAGTTTTAATTTCCAATAGGCTGAAGTCAAGGTCTCTCCTATATCTCCCCCAGTCCGTTTTCCTGGGATTCCTATAGGCCATGGTCTAACTGGTTCCCATTTCAACCTTGAATTTAATATACATGTGATCTGATGAGGATGGCTCCAGGACCACATGCCACTGTTTGATGTAACTTCCCATTATCAGGGAACCAAAAGTTATGTCAATTACTTCTTCCCTTCTACTATTCCTGAATGTAGGTTCATCACCCCTATTCAGGATCTCCAAGTTGTTAGATAGGAGAAATTCAAGAAGGTACTCACCTCTACTGTTGGTGACCTTGATGCCCCACGATAGATTGTGGGCATTGGCATCACATCCCACCACCAATTCGTCACCTTGCCGATGGCAGGCTTCCATCAGTCTCCTCACTTCCAAAGAAGGAGGAGAGCTGTCTTCGTAAGGAAGGTATGCTGAGGCCAAAACAATTTCCCTCGTGATACCTTTCTCACGTTACTGCATCCTGATGGTCACCAGGTTCCTGGAACAAAAATCCATCATTGGTATTAAAGGTATTCCATTTATAACATAAATGCATGTTCTGGAGTTTTTTTTTAGATTTCTTTGCCTCCAGTACCACCGAAGCCCGATACACCCCCTTTGTATAAATAGGGTTCTTGTATCAGGGCCACGTCCACCTCCTGTCTCCCTAGGCGACGGCTCAGGGCAGCAGTGGCCCCTTTACTGTGCTGCAGGTTTATCTGCAGCACTTCCAGTCCCCATCTTGCTGCCATTATTGCCTTTAAGGTCTTTGATTACCCTGACGGCGACCTTCGAGAATCCTAAAAATAGTTTCAGGCCTTGCTCTTGCATTGCCTTCAGGGACTTCTCCCCGACCTCCACCACCAGGATTCGTCCTTCCGGAACGACCTTTTGGTTAATTACCCTCCAATCCTCTGTCAAGACTTTTGGGTTCTGGACCCTTATTTTCTCGAACAGAGTCTTTGGAGGGACATCCTTAAGGATCTTTGGTACCCATATTGATACCTTTGCGGTCTTCAGGAGTTCGGTTGCTGTCTTGACGATCAGCTTTGCATCCTCCCACGGGGATATCATGGGCACCTTGTCCTTAAGCCATACTGCTGAGTGCTGCCCCTCGGAGACAAAAATGAGGACACCGTGATTTAGATAGACCCTCCTGAATTTGGGTCCTGGACCAGCGTCCCCCCCCCCCCCCCCAGTCTCTTCAAAGAGGGCCATCTGCACAAGCTCCTCCTGCTGTGAGGTGATGCTCACCAGTGGGTATCTTTCTTGGACAACCGCCATTCTAAAGATCAAGACTGCAGTACTATAGGTCTGTTTTCCTATTTCAGGCCTCAGCCTTTTAGGATCACGCTTGTCCAGAGAAGAGGGAGTCTTAGATTCCTCCCTAACCCTCTTGCCACCTGTCTTTGACGTCGAGGGGGTCTGTGTATCCCCTTTGACCTGAGGCAGTTTCTTTTTGGGGGTCTTGTGCTCAAGCCCTTTTGATTCCCTCCACTTATGCTTAGGAAGCCATTCTTTTCCTTCCTTTTGCTTCTGTTCCTTAAGAAGTTTCCTCCTCTGAGCCCCAGACAAGGCCTTAATCCTAATCTGGTCCAACTTCTCTGTTACAGTTCCCACTTCTTTCTCAGGTCTAGACCCTGATGCAGAAGTAGGAGTGCACTCCATCGGTCCTGATCCCGATGTCTGAGATCTCAGATTGCCCCTCAGATTCTTTTAAAATACTTTCTTTCTCTGTGTTCATCTTAGTCCCACGAGATTTGGGAATTTATATGGTCCACACCACGTTAACCCCACGTGGTGCAAGGCTACTTACTCAGGGAGGTCGCCTGGTATCCCTGAGGCTCCGTTCGAGACACATCCACCCATGTGCCACGCACCTCTCGGCACGGATCGCATCACACCTTGGGTTGGGAAAGGACTGGGAGAGGATAAGGAAGAAAGGATGTTGTGGGACACACTTGGTCAGATCCATCAGCTGAGGCCTTTCTGGCAGTAGGTTCTCTACCTTCGGTATAGCCCTCTCCTTCACACGGATGTGCAAGCCTCTCCATCAACACGGACAGTGCTTTGTCAAGGTGGTGTCCCCCGGAGAGGATTTGACACATTAGGAAGTGCACATGTTTATCTTTACTTGGGTCTCTGCTTTGGTATCAGTTACTTATTGGAAAATAGGCTTTATTAATAAACGCTGTGAAACAAGGCTTTTGTTAGTCAAATCAAAGAATGGGTTAGCTTTCATCTCCTGCCGTGAAAATACTACCATCTTTGGTTGAGTTGCAAACATCCATTTAAATCAGTGGCATGCTGTATAAGCCCATATTATACTTTAAAAAAATTCTTTCTTGACATTCTGAAGTAATATGTAAAATCAGCATCACTTATCTGTGTAATAGTTTGAAAACGTCCACAGATTTTCCTTTCAGGCCAATATATTTATTTAGTGATTAGAATTTTTTTATTCACTAATGAATAAAACAACACTTCATCCTCAGAATTAGTGTGTAATATGACAAGTTTAATGACTGCATGTTTCCTGATTTGCAAGCTGAGTGCTGATGTCTGAAATATACCAAGCAGTATCTTGAGAACTAATTGATATATTGATCAGCCTTCATTTTTAAATTAAAGGTTTGAATCTTGTCCACATTTCCTACACAGAAACCTGTCAGCTAAAATCAGTAGTACGCAAAATCTACACAATGAGTTTTTACCATTGCACACTCTTCAGAATTACATGTATTTCTTGAGTGCTCTGCAAGTGGTCACAAGTACCTAACTCGGGTGTCTGCCATAAGACTGTATCTGTACCACTTGATTAATAATGTAATTTTGATTAATAATGAAAATAAATACAGCCCTTCATCAAGTGAAACATATGTAATAATTATAGTTTTACAACAAATAGTTTTCCTAATATGGAGTGAGCAGTATCTTACACTGACAGAAATGCTGTCTCTGCATCACTGGGGAAGGAGGCAGATGTGACATCCGGGTCTCAGTTTCTGCTGGTCCAGCACAGCACTTGTGCTTTGGGTGTGTTTCGTAGTGTCACGTGACTTAATGCGTGCTATATGCATCTCGAATGGCGCCCACCCTAAGAGAATGAAGTTAAAACCTGTCCTTGCCTTTTTTATTTTTATGCAGTCTAACAAAGACTGCCTGGGAGCAAACAGTAGCAATAGTGGTTTGCAGTGTCTTACTAAATGAAATTGTACCCTGTTAAGGTTCAGTATGGAATTTGCAAACTTTGTTTGAATTAGAAAGACCTCCTCTTCAATATGTACGGTATGTAATTTTTGTGTGCTGAACTCAAGTAGGGATATTGTAAAATTATAAGCATTTGAATGTTTTACACCATAGTATTTTGAATGAGATTATCTCGTACCATTAACATATCAACAACAGTAACAGTTTTGAAAATATAACTAGATAGATAAAAATCTACTCACTATGTGGCAGCAGGAGGAAAACACACAAAGGTTATGGAAATGTGAAAGCATTCAGAGTCAGTGGCTCCTTCTTGTAGCAAATTTGTTAAAGAGAAGAGAAGAATGAAAAGTACTGGTAAGATTTACGAAATGCGATGAATTGTGGAAAAGAATTCTAGAACCTTGAGTCATGAAGACTTTCCAGACAAGATGAGAACAGAAGTCTTTCCTTCTAATCCTGACCAGTAAGTCTCCCATGACTAAGGCTTCTGGCTAAATTTTCTGTAGCTCTCCCCATTTCCATTCATACCTCTTCACATCCTTTCAACCTTTCTGCCAAGAGGAGGACTTGGTGGCTCCAAAAGCTTGCATGTTTTACATATCTTTTATATGTGCTTATTCCTGCCACTGTTTGCTGAGTAGATTGTTTTATAAAGCCAGGTATATAACATAATTTCATGTGTCTGTAGAAAGGTCCCGCAGTGAACTCGGCACATGACACAGAGCCAAACAGTTATTGTTTAATGGTATGAAATTCTCTTCCAAGTTAACAGTTCCATTTGATAGTGATATCACTGTTTCCTCCCTTAATTAAGGATGCATACGAGTTTAAAGACTTGTGTTCTTTGACAAGAAACATAGTTATATTTGCCAATAAATGTCAACAGTTCTTTCAACTTATGTGGGCATGGTGTGTCATTAATAAATAAAAAAAATTATGTTTACTAACTATATATTGCACCAATAATATATAGAATAGGGTTTACTTTGTGTCAAGTCCTGCATAATGCAGACTTTCAAACAATTTCCATAAAGTTCCTCTTTATTCTTTGGTGTCAATACCAGTAATAGTAACTTACTTATTACAAGAGAGAAATGTTGAAAATAAATTGCTGCATCTTGAAATAAAGGAAGGTCTTAATGTTTCAGCATGTAATCTGTTAACAAGAGGGATTTAAACTATTTGTATTACAATGCTTATATAAACATACTTTTTGTGTTGATGCATGTTCTACATCTTCATTTATTTCTTAGCTTTTTATGTATCAAACTGAAATGTGTTTTGGTTTCATTGTAGGACTTACAACTTGTTCTGGTGTGCATGGATTTAGCTGAAGGTCAGTTATCACCATATAAACTTCCAGCAGAATACAGGGCTCTATTGAATGCAGAGCAAACTAGAAATAAGGCAGGCGGATACAAGAAAAAATCAAAGAGGTCAAAAAGACTTTCTTCTATGTCTTCAGGTAATTGTGTAACTGTTTAAATCTTTGCTCGTGTGTTGATGCTAAAAACACTTTTGTATCTTCATAACCAAGGATTTTTCTTTTTTCAGCTTCATACAGTCTTCTTAACTATAGTATGAGTATCGACCAAACAGATGATACACAGAAAGAATATCAGGACACACTGTCTCTCCTCGAGAAGCTTTCAGAATGTATAGAACATGGGAAACATCTTGCTTCAAGGATAATTGCCTGTTATAGAGTTGCTGTAAATTTAGGACTAACTTATAAGGTAATACACTCAAGTTACAATTTTGAAAGTGCTTTAAGATAACTTGTTTTATCACAAATTTCACTTTTTCTACAGATATAGATTTTCTTAGACAAAAGTGTGAAAGAAATAAAGACTTGATGTTGCATAGTAACAAGATAATGGGGGAATAAGTTCTTGAAAATACAAATTCAGTCCATCCACACCAAATACACAATATTTCATGGTACAGAAGTAGCATTCATATTGTCCATACCCTCACATGCCCGCTGTATTGGTTTACCACATGAGATCAAATGATATTATCACATCTGTGGTGAAGTATTTGAACCATACACTATTGTTGTGTATATATTTATACAATCTTATTCAGGGAAGAAAAAGAATGCATTGAATGACTTGACTAGGAAGTTTGTATTCACAGGACATGTACATTAGCATGATCTGCAGAAGTGATTAGCATATGAGTCAATGGATTCAATGTCAACATCAATACCATGACATATCTCTACCTACTAATAATATCTGTATGCAGCTCTCTTGTCACTACAAGCCAATGTGACATGAGCAGACAAGCAGGATGCTTCATAGATGCATACAAACAATGCTGTCATATCAGTGAGTTTGAAAGAGGGTACATTATTGGCTTGAGGGAAAGTGATGCATCTATGTGGGAAATTGCTACTTATGTGGTTCAAAGTGTTTTAGGAGAGCAAAGGTTGTGTGCAGAATGGTTTGTAGAGAGCCATTGAACAAAATGAGATGGGTCATGATCCCCCCCCTCCACTTTTTGGGGAAAATCAACGCTTTAAACAAATGTGATTGAAGGCTCAGTCCTTGACTGTGGTGCAACATTGGAACAATGTAAAGATGTGTACACTATCAGGGGTGGCAGTCCTTCACCATGTATTGTGGCATATTTGGACTTTGCCCACTTCTCTACTTACCTTCGACTTAAGTGCAAAAACATTGCTAGTCAGCAGTGTTGTATGTGCTGATGTCTCAGAGGATAGGAATAGCATCAGATAGTGTTTTTGGATTAGTCAAAGTTCTGTTTCTTTTGAAATGGTGTGCACATTTTTCTCCACTGCATACAAAGAGCAGTGCAAGGCCTTATGGTGTGGGATGCTATTCTCTTTATGAATGACAACCCAGACACCATTTTTTTCAGCAGGACAATGCATTACCACATATCACTGCATGAATATGACTTTTCCTGATGTCTCAACATGTCAGCCTTTTGCACTGGCCCGTAAAATCACCAGACTTATTGCCGATCAAAATGTGTGTGATATGATGAATCAACAGGTGCAGTGCTGAGACCTTGCCAGCTACCAAGGATGAACTTCAGAACAAAGGAAAGACAACATGTATGGCTATACAATATGTAGTGGCATAGTGTGGATTTCTGCCACCTGGTGCCGGTCCCCATTTTCCTGCCTCCCCCCCCCCCCCGCTATATTTACGGAACTGAACAACAACAAAAATTGAAAATTGACACTTTGGCTATAACTACCAATATTGTCTCAGTGTTTATCAAAATAAAATAGGGACGCTACAATTTATTTTCCCCAAGTAATTTTTGTTTCTTCTATTTTTTACATGATGCTCAACAAGTGCTATTTTAAGAATATTTATATGACTTATTTGTCTGAGGTGTCTGTAACAGCAAACAAAACCTTCATAAATTTAAGATAGTTTCAACTAAAACGTAGTCTTGTGCTGGGAAATAAACACTTTGTTACAAAATTTATGATGATAAAAAACAGTCTTGGTTGCATAAAATTGATGTTTCATTTATATGATACGAGTATTATAAGAAGAAAAATTCCTAGCAGGAATAATTATATATAAAAAATAGATGAAGATTACTCACCAGTCAAAGGAGCACAGGTGTGACAGCATCGCAAATAAATAAATGAATACACACACACAAATGCAAGCTTTCACAACCCAGTTGCTTCTTCAGGCAGAAGGGAAGGAGAGGGAAAAGGAAATGATGAGGGTTTTAAGGAAGGGGGTAAGGAGCCATTCCAATCCCGGGAGAGGAAAGACTTACCTTGGGGGAAGAAAAGGAAGGTGAACAAATACACACACACCCATACATTTACACAGATGCAAACACACCTAGGCAGACATACTATAGAAACCAAAGCTAGTATCAAAGGGTTAGGTAGTGGTATGGTGTGCAAAAAGGGTTTAAGTGAGGTGAAAATCGGAAAAAGTACGAGAAAACCGCGTGAGAATGCAAGGAAAACGTCTAAATAGGATTGGATATATGATAGCAGATTACGATTTTGAGGCTGAAATAGTCTGACGAAGGAAAAGTGGAATCAAAACCAATGGAAAGTTGCTGAAATATGATTAGAAAAGTATTAAACACGAACAGAATTGTGGAAAAACGGGAATAGAAGCAATCGCGAGGTAACTAAGAAATGCCAAAAATGGTTATAAACAATATAGAAGCTATTGTTAGGAAATAGTGTTTACGATTGTAACGAGAAAATTGGATGAGCGGTGTGTTTCAGGCGGAAGCATGAGTAATGAAAGTGGTAAATATCAAAATAAATGTACTAATAGGAAAAGATTTGGAAGAAAACATATTGTTGTAAGAATTAGTGAAATATGAACAGTAAACAAAGAAGTGAATGTAGAAAGGAACTGATATGTAAAATGTAAATAAGTGAATAAATAAAAAAATGAATAAATAAAAATAAAAACAAAAACCAAAGGGAAAGTAAGATGACAGAAAAGATTTCGAAAAGTAACAGAGCAAGGACGAAAGTAATTGTAGAATTCAAATATATGATACGAGTATTATAGAAGAAAAATTCCTAGCAGGAAAAATTATATATAAAAATAGACGAAAATTACTCACCGGGCGAAGGAGCACAGGTGTGACAGCATCACAAATAAATAAATAAATACACACACACACAGACAAAAGCAAGCTTTCGCAACCCAGTTGCTTCTTCAGGCAGAAGGGAAGGAGAGGGAAAAGGAAATGATGAGGGTTTTAAGGAAGGAGGTAAGGAGCCATTCCAATCCCGGGAGAGGAAAGACTTACCTTGGGGGAAGAAAAGGAAGGTGAACAAATACACACACACCCATAAATTTACACACACCCATAAATTTACACAGACGCAAACACACCTAGGCAGACATACTGTAGAAACCAAAGCTTTGGTTTCTATAGTGGTGAAACCTTTGTCTTCAAGGGGGATGTTTATGTCAGGATTTGTTTTTGGAGTGTGGATGGCTCTTCTTTCTTTTGCTGAAAGGTTTGTGTTCTTAGGAAGGGACTTCAGGAAAGATGGTGAGTCCAAGAGGAAGGTGAGAAGTTCTTGTAGGGTGACCGGGGCATCATTAGATGGGGATATAGGGGGATCTCGGTTGGATGGTGGTATGAACTGGCAAAGGCAGGGTTCAATGTTGAGATTATGTTTGTTTAGATTTTAGTTCTAAGGGATTGGTGGCAAAGTAGTTTTTCCTCTCTCCTTTTCCTGACTCCTTTGATGGAAACCTTCCTAGCACCTGAAAACACCACACCTCTTGCCAGGTTCAGGTTTATACTCTCCTGGCCATTAAAATTGCTACACCGTGAAGATGACATGCTACAGATGTGAAATTTAACTGACAGGAAGAAGATACTGTGATATACAAATGATTAGCTTTTCAGAGCATTCACACAAGGTTGGCATCGGAGGCAACACTTACAATGTGCTGACATGAGGAAAGTTTCCAACCGATTTCTCATACACAAACGGCAGTTGACTGGTGTTGCCTGGTGAAACATTGTTGTGATGTCTGATGTAAGGAGGAGAAATGCGTACCATCATGTTTCCGACTTTGATCAAGGTTGGTGATTGCAGTTTATTGTATTGTGACATTGCTGCTCACGTTGGTCGTGATCCAATGACTGTTAGCAGAATATGGAATTGGTGGGTTCAGTAGGGCAATACGGAATGCCATGCTGAATCCCAACAGCCTCGTATCACTAGCAGTCGAGATGACAGGCATCTTATCCACATGGCTGTAACGGATCGTGCAGCCACATCTTGATCCATGAGTCAACAAATGGGGATGCTTGCAAGACAACAACCATGTGCACGAACAGTTTGATGATGATTGTAGCAGCATGGACTATTAGATTGGAGACCGTGTCTGTGGTTACCCTTGACGCTGCATCACAGACAGGAGTGCATGCGTTGGTGTTCGCAGTGACAAACCTGGTTGCACAAATGGTAAAACATCATGTTTTCAGATCCAGGTTCTGTTTACAGCATCATGATGGCCGCAACCGTGTTTGGCGACGTATTGCGGTGAACGCATGTATTCCTCATAGCCCGGCGTAATGGTATGGGGTGCCATTGGTTACACGTCTCTGTCACCTCTTGTTTGCACCGACGGCGATTTCAACACTAACTGTTACATTTTAGATGTGTTACGACCCTTGATTCTACCCTTCATTCGATCTGTGCGAAACCCTACATTTCAGCAGGATAATGCACAACTGTATGTTGCAGGTCCTGTATGGGCCTTTCTGGATACGGAAAATGTTCAAATGCTGCCCTGGCCAGCTTTCCAGATCTCTCACCAATTGAAAACGTCTGGTCAATGGTGGCCGAGCAACTGGCTCATCACAATACGCCAGTCACTACTCTTGATGAACTGTGGTATCTTGTTGAAGCTGCATGGGCATCTGTACCTGTACACACCATTCAAGCTCTGTTTAACTCTAAGCCCAGACAAATCAAGGCCGTTATTACGGCCAGAGGTGGTTATTCTGGGTACTGATTTATCAAGATCTATGCACCCAAATTGCATGAAAACGTAATCTCATGTCAGTTCTAGTGTAATATATTTGTCCAATGAATACCCGTTTATCATCTGCATTTCTTCTTGGTGTAGCAATTTTAAAGGCCAGTAGTGTAGATGATATTTTTGTGATTTTTACTCAGAGCCAGGACACCGTATCCTCCTTCCTTCACAATCTCAACCCCTTGTACCCCATCTGCATCACTTGATCTTCTTCAACACACCATGCCACATTCCTGTATGTTTTTGCCCCTATTGCCAACAGTACCTGCACTCTGAAAGTTTCCATCTCTTCCACTTACAAAAATGCCTGCCTTACAGCTTAACCACTCATGGCCATTGTATCTGCAGTGTAAGAACTCCCTTTCCCAATATGCTGAAGGTTTCACAAAAACCTTCACAGACAGAAACTACCCCCTAGACCTAGTATGCAAAGATATCCTATGCCATACTTCCACATACCCCAAGTCCTCTCTACACCAACAGTAACCGGCCACAAAACAATGCTTCCCTTGTCACCCAATACTATCCTGAGCCAGAACAACTAAAGTGCAGCCTTCACCAGGGTTTTGATTTTCTTTCATCATGCCAAGTTTATGCCCTCCCCACCCCCCTGCCCCCAATCCTCCATGACTTCATTCCATGCAGTGTGTGTGTGTGTGTGTGTGTGTGTGTGTGTGTGTGTGTGTGAGCGTGAGCGCGCACGTGCACCACTTCTCTTTCCACGCCCTTAGGACTACATGCTCCATAAGGCTTTGCTTATCTCCACCGCCCTCTTGCAACTCTTCTGTCCCCCCCACCCCACCTTCCCTTTCCACCTATCTTCTCACTGCAGAGCATGATTGTTGTATGTATGATTGGGTGAATGATCTATTTTCTGACAGATGCTAGTGGCTAATAGGTGTGAGTGTCTTTTTTTGTATGTCATTTACAGCTCGTCGTATCCCTTTGCAATGAATTGTAAATTATCATCATTATATTGTCATATAGTACTCATGTAGTTAAACAAACCTTTGAAATCTAAATGTATCATATTCTTTTCTTTCAGCATGTAATTAGTTTGGAAGAGCCACTATCACTTATCAGAAATGCTGTTGAAAATGACACTGTGAACAAATTAATTGTTGTGAATGATCTGATATGTTGTGCTGGATCTACGGATGAAGAAGTAGCTGAACTTTTGTGTTCAGAAATTGTAGCAGCTATCACTAGGCAACATTTGCAAGGTAATTTGATTTTTGTTTGAATCTTAATATTCCATGCCAGTGTAGAATCAGTATGTCACAGTTGCTTTATATTGCTGCAAGACCCCAAGTTATTTGACTGTTGACTTGGCACAAAGTATAGCTTCACTGATTGCGATGCTGAAGGTCACTGGTTCAATCCCGTTCACCGGCAAAAATTTATTTGTTTGTAATTATCATTTCCAGAATGTTCTGCATGTTTATGTTCACTTGTAATTTCTACATGTTTCTTATGTTAACTACTCTTCTAATTTCTGGTACATTCTGTCTGTGTATAAATAGCAGAGCTCTCAGCCCGAGAGGCAGTCAGTGCTGCATGTATGTTTCATTTCACAATAATCCTGCTTTAGTATAAGTGCTGTGTTCAGTTGACAACAATGCCTTTGAAGTCAGGCCTGTTTCCAATTCAATGCAACAATATCGCACTGTTCCTGAATTTTATAATTCCTTATGGACGTTCTTAAAGCTGGTGGAAACTCCTACTTTCTGGAAACTTACCTTCACATCTGTTAACTACAGCTCTTCAAGAAGAGGAGTAATTTAGAGATATATGGAATTTTCAAATCCAAACATATGACATGTCATAATAACCAAATCAGGTGAAATTGGAATATGCTGCTTTGGGATAACGCTGAAACATCACTTGGAACCAGAGACAAAGTGGACAGTATGCAGTGAAAGCTTTCAACATCACCTTTCTGTAAAACATTCGAAGCTCTGACCTGATAAGGTAGTGTGATATTCACTGTCTTTCATAATAATGAGTTCTGCATCTCACTAAGTTTCTCAAACACAGAAAAACCATCAACAGTGAAATGTACTATGATACAGTCAATAGTATATGCAAGTTCATTAAGAAAAAATGGCCTGGACTGTTCTTAGAGGGAGTTATTCTACTCTGTGATAATTCACATCTACAATGTCCAAGGTCACAAAATATCTCATGGCTAAGCTCAAGTGAGAGCAGCTTGAGTGTCCACCCTACAGCCTAGACATGTTGCTCTGCAACTTTCATGAGTTTGATACATGAAAAAACATCTCAGAGGGGAGCGCTTCAATTCGGACACTGGAGGACAGAGTGAGTTGTTACAGTTGACATTGATTCCTGCACCAGTACCTTTCATGACAACTAGACGGTGACAAGAAACAACAAAAGGCGATGAGGTCACAACAATACCTTTGCATTTGAACACCCCTCAGATCTCACATCCATTACAAAGGTACTTCAGACAGAGCATTAGCTCAACTGAAGAAAAATTGGAGAGAATATTAGCCATAGATTTTGTTAAAGAATTACCCATATATTCTAGTGATTAGGCATAAATGTGTAAATTTAATTTTAGTGACAGAATGTGATATGAAGATTTTATGTACTCAAATCTTGAGGTGACAGATCAGTTCATTAGAAATTCCTGGAATATTAAAATTCTGTGCCGTAACTGGGATTTGAACCTGGGACCTTTGCTTTTTGCAGGGAAACACTGTATCGACTGAGCTATTCCAGCATGCTTCACCGTCTGTCTTCACAATTTTACTTCCACCAATACCTCACCTCTTACTTTCCAAACTTCACAGAAGTTCTCCAGTGAACCTTAGAGGACTAGTATTCCTAAAAGAAAGGATATTGTGGAAACATTGCTTAGCCAAAGCCTAGGGGATATTTCCAGAATCAGATTTTCACAGTCTGCTATGAAGATTCATATCAGGGTTACACTCTGCTGCAGAGTGAAAATATCTTCTGGAAACATCCCTTAGGATGTGACTAAGCAATGTTTCCACCATATCTTTCATGCCCATTCTTCCAGGACATGAAAGGTTTGCAGGAGAAATTCTGTGAAGTTTGGGAAGTAGGAGGTGAGGTACTGGCAGAAGTAAAGCTGTGAGGATGGACCGTGAAGTGTGCTGGGATAGCTCATTTGGTAGAGCTCTTGCCCGCATAGGTCCCATAGGTCTTAGTTCTGGCATGCAGTTTCAATCTGTCAGGAAGTTTCAGGTATAGCAATGTTGGAGCTATTTTCCAACATAGTCACCAGAAGAATTGGGACACTTGTTATATTATGATATCATTTTTTGTGTTCCTGTATCATAGAAGTCTGCCTCTGGTGAACGTACCAGCATTATCTTCATCTCTTACTGTGCAATAATGCGGAAACTGTGAAATGCCATTCAGAGCAACGGATGTGCAATGCTTACTACAAAAATTTAAACATGAGAGAATAGATATTGCTTCAGAGAGCCATAACTCAGTACTGTTGCACAAATAATGATTTTTCCTATACGGTAGTTACAATAGAGGAAATTAAGGGAGAATTGTTCCCTTAATTTCTTCTCTTTTAACTGTTGGAAAAGTCATTATTTCTGAAACAGTACTGAATAATGGCTTTGTGAATGGATCTGTTCTCTATCCTCTCCTGTAGAGCCTAAAATAATTTGTCAGGCCCAGCGTAATCTGGTGTCTGAATGTTGTGTGAGATGAAACTAAAGAAAGAGAGAGAGAGAGAGTGCTAGATAGAATTCATGTTATTAAAATTTTGCTATGCTGAATATTGTATTATGCTAGAATACATCAGAGACATCTTGCCCAAGATTCTTCCCACCCCTTCTAAATTTGTGTTCCATCGCCCTCCCAACCTCCATAACATCCTAGTCCATCACTATGCCACCCTGAAACCCAGCCCACTGCTACAGGGGTCATATCCCTGTGGAAGACCCCACTTCAAGACCTGTCTTATCCACCCACCAAGCACTTCCTATTTCAGTCCCATCACAGGCTTATCCTATCCAGCCACGGTGGAGTAGCCGAGCCGTCCAAGGTGCCTCGCTGGGGAGCGTGTGGTTGCTCACCGTCAGAAGTTCGAGTCCTTCCTGGGGCATGGGTGTGTGTGTTGTCCTTAGGTTAGTTTACCTTAGTTTAAGTAGTTTGTAAGCTACGGACTGATGACCATGCAGTTTGGCCTGATAGATTTACAAACATTTGAACATTTATCCTACCCAATCACAGGCCGCGCCATCTGTGAAAGCAACCCTGTAATTTACCAATTGGCTGCAATCACTAGGCAGCTTTGTATATTGGCGTGGCCACTAACCATCTGTCCATTAGGGTGAATGGCCACTGCCAATCTTACAGAAAATTCTCTGATTTGCGTATGTGTATGTGTGCGAGCATTTGGTTTGTTTTCCTTTCCTCCTCCCACCCACCTCCCCACTCCATTCCTAAGCTGCATCTCATTCCACCCATCTGATAGATATGTACTCTGTAATGCTGTGCTGTATCCATCCTCACCACCATGACACAACCTTCCTCCCCCCTCCCTTTCCCCTCCCCTATTTCCACAATACAGAGCAGGATTTGCAGCATAGCAGCCAGAGATGACAGTTGTGTGACTGTGTTGTTGCCTGTATTATTGGGTGAATGTTCTATATTCTGAGGAAGCCCATTAAGTGTGTGTGTTTTTTATGTCACAGCTCTTCATAACATTATGAATGAAACACACAAGATAAATTTGCAGAATATCTCACAGTTATCTTGTGTATTTCATTCATAATGTATCAAATATTCTGTCAAGAACTGACGGAACAGTCAGTGAATATGATCTTCATAACATCTTTCCAGTGAGTTGTTTTTGATTACAACCTGGAATTTCCATTATTAGAACTTCAACTTTTTATTTATAAAATGTGTTTTATCCTTGTGCTGCATCAGATTACTTATGAAAGGTGAGAGCAGAGTTTCCACTCCCATCTGCCACTTAAAGGCCATTGAAATAAAGTCATTGTACATGATGGAATGAAATTGGCTTTCACCTTTTAATATTATTATTATTATTATTATTATTATTATTATTATTATTATTACTCAAAACAAGTTGCTGGACAGATTGCCAAAATGGGGTGGAATCATGTTTTTGAAAAAAAAAATTCTTAAACTAATAATAATAATTACGTGACAAAATCTGTCAGTTCATTTAACAAAGAATCAGGATTTTTTTATTTTTTTGATGCTAAATTTCCATAAATTTATCTGTGTTATGTGGATTTATATGAGGTCTGCAACTGTATTATAAACTTCTTTGAAATAATTTATACTGCAGCAGTCACTTTTTACTAACATTTTAATTAGCATGATGTGTTTCAGCACCAAGCTGCTATCATCGAGTGCATTTCACAGTTACAAGTTCATTATTGTTTGTGTTGTGGGTGCCATTACAGTTATGGTTGGACATTGTAACAGTTTTGTTGGTAATCTTGTTATGTGGCACACACAACACAAGAACACAGTTATATACACAACACATTTTGACATTTTGTGTTAGATGTTTACAATGTACCAAAGATCTTTGGTGCAGTGTAAACATATAACACGCCTCACTCACAGTCTAGATGCTAGTGTCGCTGGAGTGGCCGGACGTGATGGTTGTGTGTATATAGTTGTCTGAGTGATTGCGTGAATGTATGTGTTTCTTTTTCTGACAAAGGGCATGGCCGAAAATATAAGTTGTGTGAATGTGATTATCTATTTACGTGTCTGTCAGCAGCTCAGCAAGCCTCTTTATTGTGAGTTGTTATCTATTCCCCATTATTGATATTGATATTCATATTCTGTCGTATTTCTGTAAGTCTAAAAATGTAATTTACATTCATAAATGATTGTTAGAAGTTTGTAGAAAGTGAAAAATGAATGTGAATATTACATAATATATCATTAACATATTAATTAATGGACAGAATTTAGTTTGTAATAATTGTTAGTTAATAATATAGTTATACCCCATTCGTACTATGATTTATTGGTTTCCATTCATAAATGTTCTCCTATTTATAATTATACAGTCCATAAATATTTTCAGTGTTAGTCACAACCAGTCATATTTACAGATACTTTACCTGATTTCAGGGGCAGTAGCTACACTAGTTTCAATTCAACTTTCAATTTGATTAATAAGTGTTAATTATCCTCAAGATAAATATGAATGGTCATAGAATGTATTTAATGCACAATGAAAGTCAGTGCAAATGGTGTTGCTTGGAAGATTGTGCCAGATTTCTGTGGTCCAGTAAATGTTCATTGGGGTATCGGCATGCTTCAATATCACTTTACCGGGTATGGTCCATTATGAGGTGGATGGATTACAGGCCACTTGGAAATGGTCCCTCCACTGAATGCTGTGATTGAAAACACATTTGTCACTGTGACAGGAGGTACAGAGGGAGGGGTCTGAGAGTTGTTAGGGCAAGATCTTGCTTGGTTGCTGGCAGTACAGAGCAAAATTGTGTGTCCTTGTGATGTATCTGTAGATTTTGGGCCTGACTGACTCTTTTCTGTTACTCATAGTACACCAAAATCAGATGGTTTTCAAACTTTCTGATATAATGCTGAGAACAAAAGATTGTCCTGTTAAAATTACATCACAGAATTTCTGGTGGGGCTGAGTCCCACTGCCCTCAAGCTAAAATCACCCCTGCTGAGATATTAATGACATTTTTTTGCTTATTTTGGCATGTTTCACTTTTTGTATAAGAAACTTTACGAAGATACATCATTTCTGACAATAACTTTTACTTACATTTGACAACTTGGCTAGGACAACTGAGTTTATTGACAGAGTGATCCAACAAGGATTCTATTTTTACTGACTGAGGTCTGGAACCCTAAAAAGCCATGATACACACAGGCCCTCCTTCAACAACCGTTGCAAAGCAGGGGCACGTAAGCAAGTTAAAAGATATTTAATGCAGGGTGATGGTGTGTACTCACGTACAGAGTATGCAATGAAAGTAGCTGAATCAAGTTCAAAATGTACATTTACTAGCATACTGCATGAAACATCGTTCAGTATTGATTATAAAGGTTGGTGGGCAAAATTTTACAAAAGGACAACCAAGTCAATTGAATCTTTGGGAAATAAGGTGCCAAAAAAGGACAAAATTGATTTTAATATCAAAGTATAGCATGTTGCGCTGTGAAAAAGATCATCCTGGTGTGTTAAAAGCTTATGAACATATTGATGGGTTAATAGTACACCACTTTAATCTGGCTAAGACAGGAAACATTTCCTTACCAACAGAGAAGGTGTACCGTAACAATTGTTCAATCAACCATAAGAAAGTTAAAGATATTAAAAGGTTGTTAAAGTAGATTCCACAGGAGCATCACCCCTTTATGAAGAAATATGTGAATGGCTGGCACAAGACGAAGTACACATTGATGACTGAATATAAAATATAACCTTACAATGCACTTATTTTGTTATTTTTTGTTTATAATTCAAAGAAGTAATGATTGTTTGATACAATTTTTACATATTCAAATTTAACAATAAAAACACATTTCCTTAGAAAGTTATATCACTCAAATTTCCACTTACTTTAAACTTTTTTTCGCAAACAACAAATATATACATTAATGAAAAATTCTTATAAAAATATAAATAAAAAACTATAAAAAAGAAACAGTTTTAATCAATTTCCCATAAATTGCTTCTTGTTGACTCGTGCCCTTTTCAAAATCACTGACTCAATTAGAAGTATAATGTATTCATATCTTATTATATGTAATTGTAATTCACATTTTCTCTGAAATTCATGAAGTAAATAAATGTGTTTCAGGTGGTAATCAGACTGCAGACACAGTCAGAATATGGGGATATGATTTAGATGCAAATTTCCATATGATATTGGAACTTTGTGAAAATCCATCATTGTTGGGATCACAGCTGTTGGAAGTTTCAAACAGATTTGGATCTAGTCAAGGAGAAACTGCGTATAAAGGTACTTTGTTTTGATTTTCTGGTTTCTACAGTAGTGTTCGTTTATTTTTCCTCAAAAGTGTAAACATACGTGCAAAGCTGGAATTAATGAAAATTGTGTGAAGTAGTGATTAAAATGGAATAGAAGAAGGATATGACTGTTAAACTTTACAGTACACAACCAGTACTGCAAGTGATAAATCTGCAGTTGTAGGATTTCAATTCCAGAGTATTTGGTGAAATGTTTGGGTATTAAAGCAAATTTGATGTTTCAGAGGGGCACCATAGACTAAAATTATGAAAACAATAAGTACAGGGAAAATGTCATATAAAATAAGACAAATAGTAATAATAATAATGATTATTATTATAACAACTTACTGTGCTGTTGGAGCTACAACATATCATCATCTCAGGTGGTAGGTTGCGAAGGAGGGGGCTGGACTTTTCTTTGACTTGCCATAAACTAGCATGTATGAAACATTGAAAAATTTCCATGGTTAATAACTATAACCATAACCAGGAATGTCCCCCGCTCAGTATCAACCTTCTATGAAGTCAAACATGGAAGGACATTGATAAAACATTCTCGGTTCTCAAACCACATCATTTCAAATAAAATACTCCAGTTTTCAGTGGTGGAGATGGCCGTCAAAAGCTCCAGTATTTTATTAAAATGATACAGTTTGAGAACAGACAATATTTTATCAATGAATGCCATCGCGAAAGACTCCAAAAACATATGGAAGGACATCTTTTAAAAGAAATTATGTCCCCTGGAAATTCAGTACCTAGGAAATACTGCACTTGGATACAGTGTACAGACACTTGAATGATAATTTGCATGAATCAGAGCATCAGTAAACACCAAAAACTGACAGACAATCCAAATTTAGACTAAAGAAATGTCAGATAAATAACATAACAACACCGAGTATAAATTCTTTTCTCCTAAATGTAAAATTCAATATTTTGTCAGATAAAACACATTGACAAGTAATTCTGATTACTTTGCTTTGAAAAATGAGACACTTTAATGGAACTTACACATTCACAAGGAACTAGGATTTACACAAGAATACCAGACAAAAGACTACTGAAACAATGCCCACGATTTCGAATGTGATTTGTGGTAAGCATCAAAATAATAGTCATTAGTAGAGCTGAAAGCACAATCACCTAACCTTACAATACTGACTATTAAAGCTGCAAATAGAATATACACCATAATAAATTACCATGTCACAATTAAGATTAAAAATTACAGAAAAATAGACAGAAGAGATGTGGTTGGATTTTGGGATCTTAAGATCAGACAGCAACAAATATCAACAAAATTGTACCAAAATTTTAATTGACTCTTGAAAGCATAATTGGTAATGGATGCTGAGATGTTATAGCAAAGTGGCTCTTGCAAAGAATAATGTACAGGAATGACAAGTTGAATTCTGCAAAACCCATGACTTGATTTCTAAATAAACATACTTATAAGACAACCAAATAAACTCAAAACCGGGAAATGCCTACACTAAATTAAGAGTGTTCAGATCATTTTTTGATTACTATAGAAACTAAATTCGTCCAGTGGGCAATGAATATATCCAATGCAACAAAAGAGAGAGAGAGAACCCATGACCTTCATCAACTGATAAATTGTAAGGCATATGAAAAATGAATAAAACACACACACACACACACATCTACACACACACATACATACATCTACACACACTACCAAAAGGGTAAGGTAGAGGTAATGATAGAAACAAATAAAGAGAGAAGAAACTATGAAATAACTGCAAAATATTTAGGGTCAACCTCAGAAATATTATCCTTCAACACTAATACTAAAATAGAAAAGTAATAAAGTGGCCTATAGTAATAGAGTACATATGATTATTTTAGAACAAGCATTTTAAAGAAACTTGCCAGAACTTCAAAGAAACACACAAACCCCAACAAAACTTCCACTGTACGATACAAGCTCAAACAGTCCCTTAAATCTACAAAGCTTTGAGAGAGTTCAAAACCATTCATAGTTCATTCTTTTGAGTGTTGCATGAATGACAAAATGGCAGACATTAGAAAAAATGACCAAGGGACAGAGAAGTAAATGAAATCACTCAACAAAAGATAGGCTGCTGAGCCACACAGTCTTCCATTCTAACAGTCATTTTGATGTGTGTGAACGGAGTCATAAGACAACCATTACTTATCAATATATATATAAATGACCTAGTGGAAACTGTTGGAAGTTCCGTGAGGCTTTTCATGTATGATGCTGTAATATGTAGAGAAGTTGCAGTACTGAAAAAGTGTTGTAAAATGATGGATAATCAGTATCATATTTATGCTTGGTGCAGGGTGTGACAGTAGAACCTCAACATTAACAAAGTATGTGAATGTATTGTGAGTACATAGAAAGAGAGATCCTTTATGATTATATAGTTTCATACCTGTCACTGGAATGGGTTACTTCAGTAAAATACCTTGGAGGATGAGTGCAGATCTGCTTTGAGGTGAAACAATCACATGAAATTAATTGTGGGTAAGGCAGATACCAGACTGAGATTTGATGTAAGGATTCTTAGGAAAAGTTTAAGCTCAGTGTTGTGAAAGTATGTAGACCACACATTATTAACCTACCAATTATAGAGTGGAACATCTATAGTTTCACTACTGGGGTACAGACAAGCAGTCTTGTGAACAACTGCTGAACACTTTTTTCAACACTGCTTTGAGAAGCTAAATCTTCAACCCTCACACAATGGAAATATCTTAGACATTATAACTACAAATAGGCCAGACCTTGTCAATGACCTCGCTGTAGAGACAGGGGTTAGTGATCATGATGTCATTATAGTTACAATGGGTAGCAAAGTTAATAAATTGGTTAAGACATCTAGGAGAGTTATTGTGCTAGAAAGCGCAGGTAAGCAGTTTTTAGCATCCCACTTAAGAATTAGTACGATATGGTGTAGTGGATGTAGTGGATGTGTAAAATATTGAAATACATTGTAAATAAAGTGATGGAGAATTGTGTGCTGACGATGGATTAAGGATGGGAGACCCCCACTGTGGCTCATTAATAATATTCGAAAGATGCTGAGAAAGCAAAAGCAGTTGCACTCTCGCTTCAAAAAAGTGGAATCAAATCAAAACAGGCAAGAGTTAATAGAAATTCATGCATCTGTAAAAAGATCGATGTGCAAAGCATACAATAACTACCACCGCATACCTTAGCAAAAGATCTCACCAAGAAACTGAAAAAATTCTGGACCTGTGTAAGCTGATCAAAAGCTTCAATCCAGACACTCAATGATCATTCTGGAATGGTGATAGACGACAGCAAAATGAAGGCCGAAGTTTTAAAATTGAAGTTTAAGAAATCATTCATGCCGGATGCCCAGGCAAAGTTACCTTCATTTGATGATCAAACTGACTACCAAATGGAGGACATATTAATAACCACAGCTGGGGTAGAGAAACAGCTTAGATGTGATAGGACCATTATTATTTTCTATCTATATAAATGACCTGACGGACAGAATGAGTTGCAATATGCAGATGTTTGGTTATGAAGCTGTAGTTAACAGGAAAATGTCATCAATGAATGACTATAGTAGGATTCAGGATGACTTGGACCAAATTTTCAGGTGGTATGAGGAATGGCAGCTAGCTCTAAATGTAGAAAAATGAAGGTGATGCAGCTATAGTAGTGTGCTGTTTGACAGACTCGCATCAATTACATATCTAGGTTTAATGCTGCACAGCAATATGTAATGGAATGTGCATATAAGGACAGTCACGAGGAAGGCAAATGGTTGACTTCAGTTTATTGAGATAATATTGGGAAGATGTGATTCATTTGTAAAGGAGACTGCATATAAAATGCTTGTGCATCTCCAACTTGAATATTGCTCAAGTGTTCGGGATCCCCACCAGATCCATTAAAGGAAGATATAGAGTGTTACTGAGATGCCTCCAGATCTCAAATGGGTGTCACTGGAGGGAAGGCTACATTCTTTCCAAAAAAACACTGTTGAAGAAATTTTGAGGGCAGAAATTGAAGTGGACTGCAGAAAAATTCTTCTGCACACTAACCTATATTTTGTGTAAAGAACACAAAAATAAGATCAGATAGATTAGGACTTATACAGATGCATATAAGTATTTGTTTCTCCCTTGTTCTATTAGGGAGTGGAACAGGAAAGGAAGTGACTAATAGTGGTAATAGGTACCCTCTGCCAGCCACCTTTAGGTGGATTGTGGAATAGCCATGTAGATTTAGAAGAGTAGTCCACTAGAAAAGGAATTGGCTAACAAAATACTCATTGGACCAATACTTGAATATTACTCAACATTATTATGATTTTATTTGGTCCATACAGGGCCATCATGGAAGTGATGGACAAACTTCAGTGGCACAATGGAACAGGAAAAGGAGGAAGTGACATGGTCACGAAGTACCATCAATCACATATTGAACTGGATTGCAGAGTATGAATGTAGGAGCAGATGTAGATGTTCTAATCCTCTAGCAGGGCTTTCCTTTAATTTACCCGAAACAACACTTGACACGTCATCTGGAAGGTCACTGTTGTTAATAGTATGCTTAATATTTGATTATTCTGGGGAATTTTAAAACTTTAAGTTAAGAGGCCAACTTGGTTGTCTCCAACTGTTTGTCTGTTGTTCTATAGTTGTATCACATCATTTGATAAATTATGTTTGGCACACATAAACAGAAATTCACTCAGCGGAATTATGTAAAAATACTTCTTTAATGAATGATATCTTTACTAGACATTTTCTAAATAGATCTTCAGCAATTTTTGAAATCACAACACAGAAAAAGTTGTGTAACAATTCATTTATTCACAAAAAAGGTGACCATAGAGAATAATGAGAGTTGAGAAGTAGTGAAGCAGATTTATAAGTAGCATATTTCTCTGATATGTTTATGCTTAATTCTACAGTGCACAAGGTCATCGTTGAGTTGGTGATTCGTGCCCATGATTGTTTTACTGCCGCATGTGATATGGAAGGAATTGCATCTGTCCTCAGAAAGTCTCGTATACTTACAACAAGTCTGTTGAAAAAGGAAGAATGGGGGCTGATGGTAAGAATTTCTTATCATAAAATTTATGTAATCTCAACAGAAAATGATACTTGTTTGTCATTTTACAGTAAAATAATGAGTAATATCAGTTTATAGAACTTATTCTTGCTACAGGGACCCACATTCTTGGCAACTTAACTCTTAGAAGTAAAATTGTGTGTTTTGTCTCACATTCTCGGAGTATCTTATGTTGTGACAAACAACATAAATAATTCTTTGAAACTACAGTCATAGTTTAACAGGGACAATTCTGGAGAAACTGTACTCATATAATAACACTAACTGATATTGTAATGGAGTGCAGCTGATGTATATCCCCCCCTCCCCCTTCTTTTAAGCCATACTCCTTGTGGTTTGCATCCAAGGGTGTGACTGCAGAAGTGGTTATATTTATATTATTGTTGGTAGTAGTGTTGTTATGATTGCTCTGACATTGGCCAGAAGAAAGTGCCTTTACTGTATGATTATAGAACTTCAGAACAATCACTGGAAGCAGATAATTCCATAAAATATCTGCCATTATGAATTGGGAGTAATTTGAATGGAATGATCAGATAAAATTAATTGTGGATAGATCAAATGACAGACTGTGATGCATTTGATGGATACTTCGATGCTTGTAATTGTGAGATCTGTACTGAATAGAACTGGTAGAAAAGATCCAAAGAAGAGCTGCTTATTTTGTTACAGGTTCATTTAGTAAGCACAAAATTATCTCATAAATAATGGAATGTTCTGCAAGAGATGCATTCTGTATTATGGTTTGGGCTACTGTCAAAGTTCTTTTGTATATCTTATGAAAAAGCAATTAAAATAAGGTTCAAGAGATTAGAGCCCACATGGAGGCTAAAGCCCACACAGAATAAGGTGGATGATGCACAGAGATGCGTTTTTTTGTCAGAAGTGCTGGGCGAGTTTATTCCTTCGTGCAAAAGGGAAGGCCACATCAGTCTACTTCCACCTGCCAGCCAGTGAGCTGGGCACATCTCCTCCGGCGCACGCTCACTGCTCCAGCCCCTACCCCTACCATTACCGCTCTACCCATTCTTGCCCAGGTGTCTGTGCATCTACCAGCCAATTTATCCTGCGTGCACCCTACCACCAGTCATTCTTCCCATAACCATATGGGACTAGAACAGGAAAATTAGAAAGTTACAATGGTACATTTAGTACCATCCACCACATATAGACATATGTTTCATCATTTTAACTGATGTTGTAATTTTGTTAATCAGTTTCTGTGGTTTTGTGTGATTCATTAGTTAACATGTGATATTTGTTGAACACTGAACTATGATGATAGATTGAAACAAATTTTAAAAAAATTGCAGAGTGACAAACATTTTCAACATCAATATAGATAAAAAAAAGTTTTGTTTTGACTTTTCATTGTAATTTAGTATTCAGTGTGTGTGTTTTATAAATATTTGCCTCTCTGCAGTTTTTTTAATCACAAAATTGAGGGTTCAGTGAAGATCTGTGTGGTAAGCCACACCATAAAACAAATAATGCTGAAGAATACGCAAAAACTTTACCTCTTTAAAGTTAATATTCAATCACCAATTTTAGGGGTCCAGAATATGTACTTAATTTCAGCAAGTTGGTTACAGTGAAATCCAGGGACCATTCATACTCACTTGTATTCAACCTTAAAATTCTGGAGCTATGTCCCAAAATGTGAAGGGAGGAATATATGGAGCAAAATAATTTCCACAACTCTCACTATTTTATGAATTAGCTAAACTGAGTTTATTTACGTTTCATCAACACTGTAATCTAATAATTGTTTATCTCTGAATTAAAGAGCATTAGTGTGAGAGCTTAAATCTGAACACTATTTGATATTATGTATCACATGCTTACAAACAATTTGGAGAAAATATTAAAATTGCATGAGTTTGATGTTTAAGTTCCACAGTTGCAAACTAGATAAAATTAGAAGTTATAGATCTCCGCAGATAACCATGGCAAAGTTTCAGAGTTCAGCAAACTTCGTATAATTTGACATACTCAGTTCTCTAATCAAAATTATTAGAGTATTCCCTAGCAATATAAGCAAAATATTTTAAGTCAACAATTCTAAAATTTCATAAAAATTCTGACATACTTGAGACACAACCAGTATATCACTTATAAATATTCAGTCTTCCAAATCTCAATATTGATTGCCACAGGCAGACATGTAGAATAGATAGTCACATTGACACAACTGTAAATTTTCAGCCACAGCCTTCATCAAAAAATACCAATATTTTATTTAGTTTCTTTGGTTCCAAAAATTATTCTAACATAAAATATTAATAACCCATACACTGTGTAACAATACTGTAATTTATTAATATTATATGTAACAACACTTACATAGAATTTTATTAGAGATACGCTCCTACTCTCTCTTTGTGTCATATAATGAACAATCATTGCACAACGCATGTATCTTAATATGTTCTTTACAGACAACCTCGTGACACCCATCACATTATTGATTCCCTTTCTTGTCCTTTGACACTTTCAGATTTAAAACATTGGCTTCATAGTAATAATGTTATTTTTTTCCTTTGGAAGATCCTTGAAGCCTGAAGATATTATTGCTGACTGAATGTGTTGTGTTCTACACTGGGGTGACTGGATGCAGCATTCATGTGAGGCATGACTAGTTCTTTTCCTTGTCCTGAGAGGAATTCTCTTCTTGCATTTTTACTTTTTATGGCGTGTAAAAATTTACAATACAGAATCCAAGACAAGCTAAGTCTAGTATATCAAAAAATGCAGCAAGTGACCATCTTTTTGTTCCATGTTTCAATAAATAATGTCTAGTCATCTTATCAACTTCAGATTTTTCTGAGTTTTTGAACATTATTTTTTCATGTTTTTGTGCTCATGTTCACATACATCAAATGTTTGGTGTAGAGTAGACAACAAAAGACTGATTTATTTTGTGTAGGAAATAAGAAGCTGAAACATCCTGTGCATACCCAAAAGTATTCAATAATGGACATCTCTGTTTTGATGGCAACATTTCCTTTGGTATCCCCTTTTGGTTGGCATGAAAAGTTCCAAGTCAAAACTTGTAAAAAAATTATCAGTGGTAATTTTCCTACCACTTCCCTTAATGTGATCAACTAAATCGTGTACCATTTGTTAACCTTGATTTATTTCACTTCCTTCACCAGATTTCCCCATACACACTTGTGCATTTATGACTTAATTGGTCTTGCAATCTACAGTAGCCAACACTTTTGTCCCATACTTTCCAGGTTTTGAAGGAATGTACACCTTGAATGGACACTGTAGTGTCCTGGTACATTGGATACTTACTGGGAATACTACAATACTTCATTAATTAAGAATGATTTCTTTACTACACACAAATCGTTCTTAATTGTTTTATGTAACTTTTGTGGGTGTAGTTCGCAAATGAAACACAAAATAATAATATTTTCGTTTATACACCTTCTAACTCCAAATAACTGACTAACTTCAGCTAACTTCACATCAGTTGCATGGTGCTATATATACATCCTTGACAATATGATGGGTTGATACATTTTCACAATTACTTCATTACAGTTAGTACTTTTTAATTACATTTAAGTTAATGGACAGACCAGTTTTTCATTAGATACATATCTTTTGTACAAAACAGACATTATTTCTTCCTGAGTTATTAATTGCATACCCCAGAAATTACTCAAAATGTTTGTATGGCATATCTAATTGTAGAATCGGTAATTATCTTGATATACAATCACAAATGTTAAGTATCAGCATGAAAGTGCACAGAGATGATTTAACATTACACTGTGATCCTTTCTATATACATTTTGGCTTTGAATTAATTTTCTATGATTTGCTTAATTGACAAAAGTATTAATTATAACAATTTATTAAATGAAATAGGATGTGCTGTTAATACAGATGTTGGTAATAAATCATAAATATGAAACATGTTACGTCATGCTGTAAATATAATGGTGAAAATGGAATAAGTAAACAGAGGATGGAACAAATATAGAGATTAGGTATCGGGTGGTAGATTAAAGGACAGAATCGTAAGGTAAAACTGAATATCTGCTTCTGTTATTACATTACAACATCATCCTTTGAAAGTAAACAAATACTCATCAACTGTAATATAAGGTTCACAACATAAGATGAAATGCCTGCATCAATGAACATTTCGGGCACAGCATTTATAGATTCAGCTTTTGATCCAGAATGGCTTTTCTTTCTTCCCTTCCCTTTCAAAATCACAAAATTCACTCAGAGGCTTCCCATCTGCCTTATGCAAGCCAGCTATTATTAGTAGAAGGGGAGGAACTGAAATGTGTGGCGGGATTGAAGACGTATGTAAGGATAGAATGTCGGCAGGGAAGGGTGACGGAGGCAGGAATTCGCATAGGTTTTGTTTAGGCCTGGGGGGATTGTGGGAGCATATGATATATTGTAGGGAGAGTTCCCACTATTGAGAAAAGCAGATGTTTGTGGGGAGGATCCATATGGCACAGGCTGTGTAGCAGTCATTGAAGTTAGCCACATTATGCAGCACTGCATGTTCTGCAACAGGATGTTATAGCTGTCTCCTGGCCACTGTTTGATGATGGTCATGCATCCAGATAGAGAGCCTGGTGCTTCTCATGCCCATGTAGAAAGCTGCACAGTGGTTGCAGCTCATTTTGTAGATAACAATGACTGCTTTCACAGGTTACCCTGCCTAGGAAATACCTGTGACAGGACTGGAGTAGGTGGTGGTGGGGTGGTGGCTAGGACAGGTTTTGCATCTAGATCTATTGCAGGGATATGAGCCATGGGGCAAGGGGCTAGGTGAAGGCATGGGATAGAGATGGATATTACATAGGTTTGGTGGGCAGCGGATTACCACTGTAGAGGAGGTTGGGAGGATATTGGGTACGGTATGTCTCATTTCAGGGCAGGATGAAAGGTAGTCAAAACACTGGTGGAAAACATGGTTTAACTGCTCCAGTCCTGGGTGACAGTGCATCACAAGAGGGGTACTTCTTTGTGGCCACACTTGGGTGGTGGGAGGAGCTGGTTGGTGACTGGACAGGCAGGGTCTGGGAGATTTGTTTCTGGACAAGGTTTGAAGGGTAACTGCTGTCAGTGAAGGCCCCAGTGAGGCATTTGGCATATTTGGAGAGGGACTGTTTGTCACTGCAGATGCAATGACCACAGTTGGCTAGGCTATATAGAAGGGACTTTTTGGCGTGAAATGGGTGGCAGCTACAGCCGGTCAGCAGGTGCAAGAACCTTGCTCCTTACTCATGAGTGCCGATGCCACTTGTGAGTGACACAGCAAGAAGCTCATGGCTTGAGCACAGGCACTCGCGAGCAAGGTGACTCGGTCAGGCTTGTAGTGAAAAGGAAACCGGCCATGTGTGGTGTACTGTCTTTTGGAATGTGGCATGTGAAAAGACTTAATAATAATAATCATGATAAACTGTTAACAGCTGTACTGTGTATTATATATAAAAAAAACTCTTGACTATATATTCCTCTTCTGTATAAAAATAATGTGATAATAAATGTTACAGAAGACAATTATAGTCGGCATCAGCTACAAAGGAGGCCCAATTTTCAGCTGTTCTGTGCATTCCCCTCCATTACCACAGTGATAGCCACTAACGTTCATTCTGTAGGCATGTGAGTGGCCGTGAGTTGCGCAATGTTTCTTCCCCAGGTGCAGCTGTTGGTGCTTGGCCATAGCTCCTCCCCTCCTTGCTTCCCCTATCGATCCGCATCTATGCGTATGCGCAGAAGCGTCTTCTTACATGATGCCAGGTATAGTGAATGGTTACGAATGGTAGCAGAGATAGAAAAAGGAAAATACCGGTACACTATATTACAGAAAATGGCAATCTTTTGTCTGGTTGTCTGCTAGTCTGGTGATACTGATGTTGATCTGCTCATGGCTCTAACAACTAATGTATTTAGCTAGTTTACATGTTTAATTAATGTATAATATTATTCTTTACCACATATTAGCCCAACTGCATTATTTGCTGGTGACATTAACGGCATCAACAAATTTTTTTCAGTCCTCTGTCGTTGATTGCTACCAATATATTTTCACTTAAATAGGACCACAAGAACCTCTAACATCTAAACAATCTACAGTTTTATACTAATTTTGACAAAATTCTGTATACTTGACCTTCAAAGCAAGACGGAAACCACTGTCAACATACAATTTTGTATGGTGCATGGCAGAGGATACTTTACAAGAGACCTCAACATTCTTTGACCAGTGACAGTGGATGTATGCATGTATATATGTTTTCATGGAGAGGAATTTTTATACTTTGCAAGTCACGATATGGTACATGGCTAAAGGTACAAGTTAAAACGTATTCTTAACCTGCTTTATTATATTCCCCACATGTGAACTGGGTAATGAAGACATTACTTCTTACAAGGGTCCACAATAAAAGTTTTCGAAGATCGGAAACACCACTTCATAACAAAATAAGCAAGGAATATCTGCGAGCACATTCTAACGACGAAAGGTAGAGCTCTGCCACCTACAAAGCACTATAATAATATTATATCTTCCATATTTGCTCGAATATAGGCCGCACTTTTTTCCCCAAATTTCGTTGTACAAAATCGTGGTGTGGCCTATAATAGAGATTCAATCCTCCTCCCCCGAACCGCTCCTTTTCCCAAAGTCGTTAGTTTCAAAAATTACACGCTCACTTTTATTTTAGTTTGAGAAACGTAATAAACTAGATGATTTTCAAAAATTCAACAGTAACAGTTTCGCAGAACTGCATATACGTTTTTGTACATGTTCACGGAAACGACGCGGAAATTCATGGAAGTCGATATTTCGATATAAATCGAATGGCGTCATTCTGTACCACAGCCAACAAAAGCTGATGACTGTTTCTTTCAACACGTCCGCGCGACATTAAAACAAAAATAGTATGTAACACACACTTCCTAAGCACACAAATGATTTTAATGAAGTAGTCAATGAAGCTAGTCTTCACGATAAAAGTTTAGTGTGTGTCGCGAGAGATTTTACCATGACGTTCACGTTGGTACTAGAGCTCCTAAATACCGAGGCTGAATTGTCCGCCATGTTTTCCCCAACATGGTTGGAATCGCACTGCACTAACAGTGTAGAGGCGCATGCCCTGCCATCTTTCACAAATGATTTTGCAAAAAACTAATTGGTAGAAATATTTAATTTTTCTGCTACTTAAATCTTTATATGTAAGCATTGTGAAGAAATGCTCATCATTTCGTTAATAGTCATAGTTAATAAGATATTGGTTTTGAAATAAGAGACTGCGCTACGTTAGAAAAAGTTTGCAGTAAAAAATAGAGGCTGCTATGATATTCCGTTTGGTGCATGTTGCTGCGGATGAAACTTTCCTAATGGATTGAATTTTATTTTCAACTTAGGAGGAGATATTTACCTTCCACTCATACCGCTGAACTTTATTTTATTTAGCGCATTTATTTCCGATGGCGATAAGGACAGTATGAATCATTGCGTATCTCATATACGGTTAGAGGTGTCAAAATGATATTTTGACAAATAATAACATGCAAAGAGGGGAGTATTTTGCCACATGGTTACTACACAAAACTTCATTAACTATCACATTATTAAAGGAAATATATAGTTGTAGAATGAAAAAGAGTAAAGTTAGTTATTTATTATTCGATTTGCAGATATTCCTCCATCACTAACAAATGTTCATTTCTTTTCTTCTTGTCCAAAGGTTTTCAGAGCCACTACTCCCATTTCCAAAACCTAATAGGAGTTTCATTTCCTTCAGTTTAATGCCTAGCAGTAAGGGAATGGAAACAACTAGATCTAATGAGAATTTTATGTGAGAATACTTGAAAATGTTAGATAGCAAGGACCTCTTCACTACCTAACAAACTGACTTGTTCTCATTTCCTCACATAATAAAGCACTCTGTATTGAGATATTTAGAATATCCTTTTTATATAACTGAAAAATTGAAATTGAATATTACATAGAGACACAGCACTTTTGTAGTTTACAACTATTAAGTTTAATGGGTTAAAAGAGGTCAGCACCAGTATCTGGTATGGATGTTATGGAATAACAATGTGTGCCTAGTTATTAGGAGCTCTAATACGGAAGACGTGTTACTACTAGACGGGCGGGCGGATCTCAGTGCATCATATTTAACTGTGAGAAATGTATAACTTGAGATAATGTCAGAGTTGCTGTTTGGCAAGGATTAAAATTTAATGTGTTCACCTACCTTCAACAGAAAAAAAGTTCCTCGCATGTCGAAAATTCCGTAACGTTGTCAGAAAGTGCATGTTCATAAACTATCAATATATGCTGTTTATAAATTATTGCCATCAATAAGACTAAAATGATAATGTAGTGTTGTTCTTAATGAAGACATTGATGAAAATTCCACGTTCATACAGTGAGTAGTTTGCAAGTGAGAGCAAGTTGAATGAAACACGTGAGCTCATCTGGAACGTGGCAATTCCTACAGCTCGGGGAAAATTGGCGGACAGTTCAGCTCGGGTTTATAGGAGCCTTAGTTGGTATGGTAACGCCTACTGTAAGCAGTGATGGCAGGTTAAGATAGCTGAACAACTGATTTGTGTAGCTAATGCTGATGTTGAGTTCCAATGTTACGTTTTAAAATAACGTACTTTACTACGACTAGAATCACTGATTTCACATTCACTGGGGGTTGTTGTTGTTATGGTCTTCAGTCCCGAGACTGGTTTGATGCAGCTCTCCACCCTATTCTATCCTGAGCAAGCCTTTTCATCTCCTCATAAGAACGACAACCCACGTCCACATGAATCTGCTTACTATACACGTCTCTTGGTCTCCCTCTGCAATTTTTACCCCACACACTTCCCTCCAATGCTGAATTTACAATTCCTCGATTTCTAAGAATGTGTCCTACCAAGCGATCCCTTCTTTTAGTCAGGGTATGCCAAAAATTCCTTTTCTCACCAATTATGTCCAGTGCCTCTTCATTAGTTATGCGATCTACCCACCAAATCTTCAGCATTCTTCTGTAGCACCACATTTCAAAAGCCCCTATTCTCTTCCTGTCCACACTGCTTATCATCCATGTTTCACTCCCGTACAAGGCAACACTCCACACAAATGCCTTCAGAAAAGACTTCCTTACATTTAAATTAATATTCGATGTTAGAAAATTTCTCTTTTTCAAACATGCTTTTCTTCCCATTGCCATTCTGCATTTTATATCCTCTGTACTGTGACCATCGCATTTTATTTTACCTAATCTAATTCCTTCAGCATCACCTGATTTTCTAAGACCGCATTCCATTATTTTTGTTTTGCTCTTGTTAATGTTCATTTTATACTTCAACACACTGTCCATTCCATTCAACTGCTCTTCCAGGTCCTTTGCTGTCTCTGACAAAATTACATTGTCATCAGAAAAACACAATGTTTTGATTTCTTCCCCCTGAACTATAATCCCAATTCCAAATTTTTCCTTGCTTTCCTTCACCGCCTTTTCGATGTACAAATTGAATAGCATCGGAGAAAGGCCACAACCCTGTTTTACTCCCTTCCCAACTGATGTTTCCCTTTCATGCCCTTCGAGTCTAATAACTGCGGTCTGGCTTTTGTACAAGTTGTAAATAACTCTCCTTTCCCTGTATTTTACCCCTGCTGACTTCAGAATTTGAAAGAGTGTATTCCAGTCAACATTGTCAAAAGCTTTCTCCAAATCTACAAAAGCTAAAAATGTAGGTTTGCCTTTCCTTAATCTATCCTCTAAGATAAGACGTAAAGTGAGTATTGCCTCCCGGTTTCCTACGTTCCTCTAGAATCCAAACTGATCTTCCCCGAGGTCAGCTTCTACCAGCTTTTCCATTCTCCTGTAGATAATTTGTGTTAAAATTTTGCAACCGTGACTTATCAAACTGATGGTTCGGTAATGTTCACACCTGTCTGCCCCTGATTTCTTTGGAATGGGGATTATTACATTTTTCTTAAAGTCTAAGGTATTTCACCTATCTCATGCATCCTACACACCAGTTCAAATAGTTTTGTTATGGCTGGCTCTCCCAGAGTAGCTCTGAGGGTACGTCATCTACTCCTGGGGCCTTGTTCCGACCTAGGTCTTTCAGGGCTCTGTCAAATTCATCTCTCAGTATAGTATCTCCTATTTCATCTTGATCTACTTCCTCTTCCTTTCCTACAAAATCGTCTCTAAGTTCATTTCCTTTGTAGAGCTGCTCTATGTACTCTTTCCACCTTTCTGCTTCTTTGCTGAGAACTGGTTTCCCATCTGAGTTCTTGATATTCATAGAGTTGCTTTTCTTGTCCCCAAATGTCTCTTTTATTTTCCTGTAGGCGGTATCTACTTATCCCCTTCTTATACATATTTGCATTTGGCTTCTAGCCACTCCTGCTTAGCCATTTTGCACTTCCTGTAAATCTAATTTCTTAGTCGTCTGTACTCCATTTTGCCTTTTTCATTTACTGCATTTTTATATTTTCTCCTTTCATCGATTAAATTTAGTATTTCCTGTGATATCCAAGGATTTTTGTAGGTCTTGCCTTCCTACCTATTTTGTCCTCTGCTACCTTCACTATTTCATCTCTCAAGGCTACCCATTCCTCTTCTACTGTTTTATTTCCCCTAGCCTCTGTCAATTGACGCCTAAATCTCCTTCTGAATTACTCCAGAACTTCATGTTCCTGCAATTTATCTAAGTCCCATCTCCTTATTTTCCTACCTTTCTGCAGTTTTTTCAGTTTCAGCCTACAGTTCATGACTAACAAGTTATGGTCAGAGCCTATATCTGCCCCTGGGTAAGTCTTACAGTTTATCACCTGGTTCTGCAATCTATCCATCTGATACCTTCTGGTGTCTCCTGGTCTCTTCCATGTATACAACCTTCTTTTGTGATTCTTAAACCACATGTTTGTTACGATTAAATCATGTTCCATGCAAAATTCTACCAGGTGACTCCTTCTTTCATTCCTTCTGCCCAGTCCATATTCACCTACTATTTTTCCTTCTCTTCCTTTTCCTACTACCAGATTCCAGTCTCCCATCACATTTAAGTTTTCCTCTCCATTAACTGTCTGAGTAATTTCCTTTAGCTCCTCATATATTTCTTCGATCTCTTTATCATCGGCAGAGCTAGTTGGCATATAAACCTGTACTACTGTTGTCAGTGTTGGCATAGTATCTATCTTGACAATGATAATGCGATCAGTGTGCTGCTCATAGTAGTTTACCCGCATTCCTATCTTCTTATTCGTTATCAGTCCTACTCCTGTGATACCCCCAACTGACTTTGTATTTGTATTTTGTATGACCAGAAATCCTGTTCGTCCTGCCACCAAATTTCACTAATCCCCACTATATCTAACTTCAACCTATCCATTTCCCTGTTTAAATTTTCTAATTTTCCTATCTGATTAAGGGATCTAACATTCCAGGCTCTGATCCGTAAAATGCCAGTATTGTCTTTCCTGATGACAACATCCTCTTGAGTATTCCCCGCCCGGAGATACGAATGGGGGACTATTTTACCTCCGGAATATTTTACCCGAGAGGAGGCCATCATCATATTTTCATACAGTAGAGCTGCATGTCCTCGGGAAAAGTAACGGCTGTAGTTTCCCCTTGCTTTCAGCCGTTCGCAGTAACTGCATGGCAAAGCCACATTAGCTGATGTTACAAGACCAGCTCAGTCAATCATCCAGACTGTTGCCCCTGTAACTACTGAAAAGGCTGCTGCCCCTCTTCAGGAACCACACATTTGTCTGGCCTCTCCAAAGATACCCCTCCACTGTGGTTGCACCTACGGTACGGCTATCTGCATCACTGAGGAACGCAAGCCACCCCACCTCGGTAATGTCTGCGGTTCATGGGGGTGGCATTGGGGGTTATTTCCATGAAACGATGTACATGGAACTCGGGGCTATTTTGCAGTCTTGCATCATTTATGTTGTAACAGCAAAACCACAGTTCCTATTTTGAGTTATGAAATCAAGCAAATATGGGTATATTTACATTTTAGCCCTTGAAATGCACGACGACTCTTCGAACATTTTAATTGTTTGTCCTCACTTACACAGCAGCATCGAACTTTTTTTCATCAGCGTCAACTTTATGTCGAACTTCCCGTTTTCCATGTCCGTTAAGGCTAGTCTTCACGGCGACACTAGGCTGCGAAACTCGTTGCATGAAATGAATTCCACGCAACTGGTTTCGTGTATGTCTGTAGACACAGCGCCAATACTATACACTTCAGTTTCATTGTTTTGTGAGTGCCATAGTCACTGTAGAATGAAAGTTTTGGTAGCTGTAAGAGTTGTGGCGAATCTATTGCTTCTCTGTGTGAAGTTGCTGCATAAGACGAAACATAAAAGGAATGAGAAATGTGTTTGGGTTCGTAGATGGATTTAAAAAAAGATGTCAGCTCTGTTGCTCAGCGACCTTGCTGAAACAAATTGCTTAAAAGGAATGTTAACTGCTCTGGTGACATTCTACATTGAATAAAATAACTTCTAGGGTCTTCAATCACAGAGTTAGTAATTCAGTAAAAAAACAAGTTACCATTATGCGTGAAGCATTGTTACCACAACTGAAATTACAAATTACATTACATTTTTTGTCAAGTAGATATTCGTCTCTGCAGTACTTGTACCGTGTTCCGAAATCCACAATTGTCATACTTCGTTTGTATAGGTATTTCGAATTCGATTTTTTTAGTCTGCAATTCACTAATCGTCAACCCATCAATATTTAATTTCACAAATAATTGTCAGAAGAGCACTAACACGCCGTTAAAATTGCACAAACACGTATGCAATGCATATATGTTCAAAAACCGAATTATTTCTTCCATTCCCCCCTTTATGTTGTATTTTGTTCTGTATTGTGCATAACCTAAAAACACGTGCTATCAGTTTCGCCGAAGTTGGAAGATGCTGAAACTGTTTAGTTTTGCCAACGAGTTGCGCGAACACTTGCTGTGCGTTCGCATTGGCCAGTAGTGCAATTTCATGAATTTTAGTGTTGTCGTGTAAACTAGCCTACTGTGACTAGGCAACCCGAAGCTTACATTCGGCAGTATAACTCATACGTTTGTTTCCCGCTACAAACTTACAGGCCAAAACATCGTCACACACACACACACACACACACACACACACACACACACACACACAGACCGAAAGTACTTTCCACAGCACACGCCTACGCTTTGCAACACTTGAAACTCCCGGTAACACGCCTTGGTTCAGCGTTCTTGGTTCTTCAGGTTCAAGAGGAAATTCTGGAGTTCTTCTTCAGAAGAACCCCAGAAGTGCCCCTCTTGTCACCGGATACTTTCCGGGACTGGAGCGGACTCTGAATGTGGCTCTCCAGCAAGGATACGACTTCCTTAAATCCTGTCCCGAAATGAGATCCATCCTTCAGGACATCCTTCCCACTCCACCAAGAATGTCTTTTCGCTGACCACCTAACCTCCGCAACCTCCTAGTCCATCCATATGAAATCTTCAAACCACCTTCCCTACCCTCTGGCTCCTACCCTTGTAACCGCCCCCGTTGTAAAACCTGCCCTATGCACCCTTCCGCCACCACTTACTCCAGTCCCGTAACCCGGGTGGTGTACATGATCAAGGGCAGAGCCACTTGCGAAAGCACCCACGTGATTTACCAACTGACATGCCTGCTCTGTGAAGCGTTCTATGTGGGAATGACCAGCAACAAACTGTCCATTCACATGAACGGTCACAGGCAGACAGTGGTTGTTGGTAATGAGGAACTTCTTAACTTCTTTGCTTTCTACAGTATGTCTGCCTAGGTGTACTTGTGTCTGTGTGAATTTGTGGGTGTGTGTGCATTTGTTTAACCTCCATTTTTCCCCCAAGGTAAGTCTTTCCTCTCCCGGGATTGGAATGGCTCCTTATCCCATTCCTTAAAACCCTCATCATTTCCTTTTCCCTCTCCTTCCCTTCTGCCTGAAGAAGCAACTGGGTTGCGGAAGCTTGCGTTTGTGTGTGTGTGTGTGTGTGTGTGTGTGTGTGTGTGTGTGTTCATTTATTTATTTGTGATGCTGTCACACCTGTGCTCCTTCGCCTGGTGAATAATCTTCGTCTATTTTATATTATAGAAGGAGACTTTCCAGGTGGGAAAAATAGGTATAAAATAAAGATTTTTTACTTACCTAAAGTACAGGCTTGTCGACAGAAACATAAAACACACACAAAAACACACAAACAATCAAGCTTTTGCCATCACTGGTGGCTTCTTCAGGAAAAAGAGGAAGCCACCAGTGGTGGCGAAAGCTCGAATGTTTGTGTGTTTTTGTGTGTGTTTTATGTTTCTGTCGACGAGCCTGTACTTTAGGTAAGTCAAAAATCTTTATTTTATACCTATATATATATATGCGTGTTTAAAAGTAACTTTCATTCATATAATTAATAAATAATAACTGTATACTGAGAGCAGAGAGTCTCTCAGTGCCCCTCAGGGGCTCAGCTTTCATTTGCTGAGTATGGGCTTGGCGAACCCGTGGTCCTATGCTGGGGACTGGTAAGGGCCGCCAGTCCTCTAGACACCGTAACCTCTGGGTACGCTTCAGCGACCACCGTGTGGCGCAGCAGTGGAACGTTGTGTGTACCGGGGAATGGGGATCTTGGCTTGACCGCCCGGGTCGCAAGGATGGTACAAACCTCTATAAAAGACCCTTCAATCCCAAGGTGTGGTACGTGCTGATGGGATGCATGGCTCTTGAAGAGGAACAGTCGCTAGCGAGCAACCTCTGGGGATACTGCCACACTTCAGTTGTATAAGGTTTACCTAGGCATGTGGGGTTCTGTCTAGGCGGACACGTACCTCCCTAGCTGCTTGTAGGACCAAGATGAGCGATTTCAATTTGTCCCTCGAACCTTCCAGTGGGATGGGTGTACCATTGGGGGGTACCAACACCCAATTCGAAAAGAAGGCTAGGATATCCAGCCCTCCTGATTCGGGGAGTAAGAAAAAGTATTTTGGGAATAGTAACAGAACACAGGCTGTTGTGCAGAATGTGTTTATTGTTGTGAAACAAAAGTATGGTTCGTTTGAGGGAGTATCTCCTTTCTATATTCAAAAAGGCTTAGAGGGAATTGCTGGCAGTTTAAAATCAGTGAAATGTTTGCCAAATGGGACATTATTGATCGAAACATCGAGTTCCCAGCAGACAACCAACCTGCAGCAGGCGAAATTCCTGGGTGAATATGCCATAGAGGCAGAGTTACATAACACCTTGAACTATAGTAAAGGCATAGTGACCTGTAGAGATCTAGTAAACATCCCTTTGGAAGAACTAAAATCTGAGTTGGCACAGGAGGGTATTTTGGTTGTACAAAATACTATGAAAAGTGTGGATGGTGAGTTGGTGAAATCAGACTCATTCATCCTCAGCTTCAACAATACCTAACTTCTAAATCATGTCAAAGTAGGTTTCCTTCGTCTGAAAGTTCAACTTTATGTCCCCAACCCGATGCACTGCTTGAAGTGCCAGCGCTTTGGGCATACCACCCTGAGGTGCAAAGGTGAGGCCAACTGTGGCAAATGTGGGAAGGTGGTGCATGACGGAGCCGATTATACACCACCCGCCACGTGTATAAACTGCTCTGGGGATCACACCGTCTGGAGTCGTAATTGCAAAGTCTTCCTTGAGGAAAAAAAGGTGCAGGAAATAAAGACCACGAAGTGCATCTCGTATGCTGAGGTCAAGAAAATCTTTCTGGCCATGCAACCACCAGCCTTTACCACATCTTTCGCTTCTGTTGTCCAGAAGTCGATTGCCAAAAGTGATGCTGTCACACAAACTGAGTCTGTTTGTGTTGGTACTAACACTCGCACTTGCCATTGCACCTGCCAGGCGGTTGCTGCAGCCATAGAAGCTTCCAGTCCGGTTGGTCCCCAAACATCGGAAAAAGGCATTGATCCACCTCCTGTAGAGATGATGGCTCCCCCGGTAGCAGAGGTTCGGCAAAAATCTACCACAGCCACTACCTCTGCAACATGCGCCCATTTGAAGCCAAAAAAGCAGTCGAGAAGTCTCTGTCACAGGATAAACCAGAAGTTACACTGTTTGAGCCTGTCCATTTACGTGTAACAGATGCTCCACCTGACTGTGTCAGAGCCAATGGACCTTGATGTGCGTTTGGGGCAACCTAACTGCCCCAAGTCAGACCCTCTACCCCATAGCGTTTCACCCCCTCGGCGCAAAGAGAAGGAGAGTGTGAAACCTCCGTAAGCAATGGCTCCCATACTACAATGGAATATGCAGGGGTTTAGGACCCATGTGGAGGAACTTCGTCTCTTATCTCAGGGTCGACCTCTGTGTATGTCTCTCCAGGAGACAAATTTTAAGCCTTCTGACTTCCCTGAGATATGTGGTTACACTCTACATAGGAAGGATGACGTAAGTGGGGAGAGAGCTAGGGGTGGAGTGGCTATTTTTGTTTGTACAGCCTACCACTCCGAAACCCTCTCCCTCACCACAAGCCTCCAAGCAGTCGTAGTATATGTATATGTGCGTCATCGACTGACTGTTTGCTCCCTCTATCTGTCCCCTCATTATACACTTAATGAAGAGGACCTCAAGGACCTTCTTACTCAGCTTCCCCAGCCATTTCTCCTCTGTGGAGACTTTAATGCACATATTGTGCTTTGGGGCTTTGTCACTACTTGCCCCAGGGGTAGAGCCATTGAGCAGCTCCTCTTCTCGTCGAACGCACATTTACTTAACACCAGTCAGCCCACACACTTTTTTACTGCGACAGGGTCATTATCTGCCATAGACCTCACACTTTGCTCTCCATCCCTTGCCCACACTATACAATGGGAGGTGGTCGATGACCTCCATGGAAGCGATCACTTTCCCATCTCCATTTCCCAACCATATGGAATCAAACCTGAAAGACAACCACTGCGATGGATACTCAGTGGAGCGGATTGGCCACTTTACAGCCAACTTGAACATCGTGACAGTGTCACTAAATGGGTGCACCATATTACTGCCGTGATGCACTTCGCCGCTGATGCATCCATTCCACAGTCTTTGGGACGTCCAGAACAGCAGCCAGTCCCGTGGTGGAATGACGAATGCTGATCTGCCATCAGGACCAGGCGGGCGGCTCTGCGTCAGTTCAAGTGTCGTCCAACTTCAGAGAACCTCACTGCTTTTCGGGTTGCAAGGGACAAGTGTCGTCAGGTTATTAGAGAGAGCAAATGGAGGTCATGGCAACATCCCTGAGTTCCATTAACCATTCTACAACCAGCACAAAAGTATGGGAGACCATCAGGAGGATTTCTGAAAGAGGAGGAAGGTGCCCCATAGCTGTTGTAATGGGTAACGGTACTTTACAAACATGACTAGCTGACATTGCTACGACCATGGCTACTTACTTCGCTACCATTACTGCCACTGCTAGTCAGGATCCAGAATTCCGGTGCCACAGAGTGGCTGCTGAGAGGGGCCCCCTGGACTTCAGGTCTGGGATTACTGAGGAGTACAACCGCCCTTTCTCCCTATGTGAATTTGTTTGTGCATTGTGTGTAGCCCGAGACAGTTCACCTGGTCACGATGGGATCCACTATGCTATGTTACGGCACCTTACAGATCGAAACAAAGCTATCCTCCTTAACCTTTTTAATGCAGTTTGGCTGTCAGGACACTTTTCCAGCTTGTGGAGAGAGGCTATTTTAATTCCTATTTTAAGACCTGGTAAAGATTCCACGTGCCGCAGCAGTTACCGTAGTGTTGCTCTCACTAGTTTCATTGGAAAGACCCTGGAACAGATAGTCAACCGCCGCCTTGTCTGGATGTTGGAATCCAGGCAGCTCCTTAGTCGCTTCCAGTGTGGGTTCAGGAGATATCGTTCCATCTTTGATAACCTGGCCTATTTGGAGGCGGAAATACAACAGGCTTTCCTGCGCCGTCATCACCTTCTGGGTGTATTTTTTGATATCCATAAGGCCTACGATACTACTTGGAGGCATCTTATACTTAGGCAGCTTCATGAATGGGGATTTCGTGATTGACTTCCAATTTTTATTTGGTCATTCCTTTCTCCACATTTTTTTAGGTACCGAGTTGGTGGTGTGCTCTCTGACCGCTTCGAGCAGGAAAACGGTGTCCCTCAGGGTAGTGTTTTAAGTGTGACATTGTTTGCTATAGCCATTAACAGTATCCCTTGTGTTGTAAAATGTCTTGTCCAGTGTTCACTCTTTGCTGATGACTTCTTTGTCTTCCGTTCTTCTTCCAGCCTTGCAACGACAACTCGTCAGTTGCAGCTCACTCTCAGATGGCTCGACGAATGAGCACATAAGACTAGTTTTAAATTTTCAACAGAGAAGTCTGTGTGTGTTTGTTTTAACCATTCACGTTCTATTTTTAACTTACCTGAACTGCGGATGAGGGACACTGTTCTGAATTTTAAAGACACTGTGCGTTTTCTGGGTGTGACATTTGACTCTAAACTTACCTGGTTGCCACATCTTACAGATTTGAAGAGATGGTGCCTCAAGGCACTAAGTAGTTTAATGTGTCTTAGCCACACTTTGTGGGGAGCCGACAGGACTTGTCTGCTACAGTTTTATAGGGCATTTGTGCGTATTTGACTTGACTATGGGTGCACCATGTATGGGTCAGCAAGACCCACTTATTTAAAGATGCTGGACGTAGTGCATCATGAGGGGATTCAGCCCGCGACTGGGGCATTCCACACGAGTCCCATACCAAGTCTCTGTGCTGAAGCTGGTGAGCCACCACTTCACATGCAGCGACAGTTCCTCGTGGCAAGCCAGGCATATATGACCTTGTCCTCGCCAAATACACCAGCCTATCCTGTCGTTGCTCACCCTTCTGTGGAATGGCTTTTTCATACCAGGCTACCTTTTGGGATACGTTCTCAGGATTGTCTTTCGGATATGGATGTGTCTGGTTTTAATGTTTTGCAGCGAGATTGGAGTAAATGTCCAACCTGGCTCCTCCAGCGGCCGAGATTACTTTTAGATTTGATACATTTTAAGAAGAATTCTACTTCCAATTTTAAATTTCAATCTATGTTCTCTAACATTTTAGATCAGCATCGTGATTTTACCGTGATGTACACAGATGGGTCCAAACAGGGGACTCACTAGGCTGCTCCATACTGTTCCCCAACACCACCATCAGGATTCGCCTTCCCCCTGCATACTCCGTTTTCTCAGCAGAACTCCATGTGATCCTGCGGGCGCTGGAGCGAATGCAGCAGGTTCATGGCACGCAATTTCTCCTGTGCTCTGATTCTCTCAGTGCGCTGCATTCCATACGCAATTTGTATCCCGCTGAGAAGATAGTACAGCTCATTCATGACAAAATGTACACTCTCCAGCAGCGGGGGAAGCAAGTGACATTCTGTTGGTTACCAGGACATGTCGGGATTTGTGGCAACGAAATGGCTGATCGGGCTGCCAAGGAGGCTTGCGAAAGCTGTGATATTACACATTGTGCCATTCCCCTGGCGGACATCCTCTCTGTGGTGCGGCGGAAGCCCCTTCATTTGTGGGATGAGATGTGGCAGGCAATGACAAACAATAAACTGTGGTTGGTTAAGCCAACTGTCCCACCGTGGCGAACATCCTGTCAGTCACTGAGGCAGCATGAAGTGGTCTTGATACGTCTCCGGATTGGGCATTGTCTTCTGACACATGGCTATTTACTCCACTGATAGGACCCTCTGATTTTCGATGCTTGTGGTGTGCAAATCACTGTACGCCACATTTTACTTGAATGTATTTCCTACCGTACTGCTAGGGCAGCGGTGGTCCCCTGCCCACTGTTTTAGCCGATGACGAGGCGAGTATGACGAAAGTTTTCACTTTCTGTGAACTTGCTGGACTCTGGTCTAAACTTTTAGGCTCGAGGTTTTAGGACATTAACGAATAGCTCATCCACCACTCCTCTGGCACGGCATTTTGAGTACGTCTACGACTGTTAACCTTGGACGATCACTATCTATTACTACCTTGCCATGTTTGGTTGGGTCTTTGCTTCATTCTCCTTATCGTTTGGATAGGTTGGTTACTTTCCTTTGTGTTCCCTATTTGTGTTCATTTCATTTTATTCAGGTCAAACGTATCGCCTAATTATCTTGTACGGGTGCTAAAGACCTAGATGTCGTGTGCCCATAACATCATATCCATCCATCCTACTTCTTTCAGTGGGGGCACCATAACCGGCCAAAATGGGATGACAAAGGTGGTTGGGCTTGTGAACTTTAGGGAGCATCTGGAAGATGGGGGTGCAGGGTGTAGGAGGGATGAGGAGAGTGATTGACTCTGGAGAGAGTTCCTGGGATGGTCTTAAGGATTTGAGGAGGGACTGGGAATCCTGTTGGTTGCAACCACTGTGCAGCTTCCTATGTGGGCATGACCAGCACATGTCTCTCTATCCACATGGATGGCCATCATCAGACTGTGGCCAGGAGACAGATACACCATTCAGTTGCAGAACATGTAGCACTGCATGATGTGGCTAATTCAGTGACTGCTACACAGCCTGTGCCCTATGGATCCTCCTCACAAACACCAGCTTCTCTGAATTGTGCAAGTGGGAACTCTCCCTACAATATATCCTATGCTCCCACAATCTCCCAAGCCTAAACTTTTGCTAGTTCCTGCCTCCACCACCCTTCCCTCTCCTTTCCTGCCCACACTCTATTCTTACATATGAGTCCCATTCTGCCCCACATTTCAATCTCGTCCCTTCCTTACCCTGTCTGTCAGACAGCACTTATGTATTCCCCCACCCATACTGTGGATCTGCCGCCTGAATTCCTACTTCCCTCTCTGCCACTTCCTTACCCCCACTACTGATTGCTCTCACCTTGGCTGTGCTGAGTACTGCAGACTGGCCACATTGGCCGAAGATGGCAATTTGTGTGTGTGTGTGTAGTGTGTGTGTGTGTGTGTGTGTGTGTGTGTGCGCGCGCATGCGTGCATGTTTTCTAACCAACAAATGGCCGAAAGATATCAAGTTTTATTCTATTATTTGTGCCTTTGCCTTTATCTTTTCATTGTGCATGAACCAAATAACATTATGCCTACATGGTATACAGTGATTTTTTTTCCAGGTCCGTTTAATTACTGGTGTTGGTCGGTACATGGAGATGAACTACATTTTCCAAATACTGAAAGAAAATGCACATTTTGAACTTCTACTTGGTAAAGGACTTGACAAGGTAAATTTAAAGAGTGCATAATTAAATTTATGGTATGATTATATTTTGTTCCAATGAAAAATTGAAAATTATTAATTGTCATGAAATCAATAAGATAAAGATTTGCAAGTAAAGAGATTATTTCATCTGTAGAATTTTACATTCAAAATCAAATGAGTTGACATTTTCTATTATTCCAACTGTACTTCTTTACATGGTGACCATATTGTCCCATTACTATTATTCCAAAAATCCTGTATTTTATTTATAATTTTCAAAAGTTCATTTAAACTGAAATAGTTACTGATTTATGCTTTATAAGACTAAATTTATGTGGCTTTCAACAAAAATGTTTCTCTAAGTCTATAATGAGCAACTCTGATTTTGCCACAAATTGGTAGATATGTCAGTGGCATAGAAGGTGTGTGCAGGAAGCATTAGTTGTTCACAAAAGCAAAAGAAATTCTGATTATTCTCTATAAATCCTGTTGAGGGGGACTGACATTAGTGTCCATTCACCCATGGATAAGACGGGTACCAGAATTCACAAAACAAAAGCAGAAATGCTTAAATCTGGTATCAAAAATTCCCTTGTCAAGTAAAATCCAGTTTAATACTTTTACCCTACTGTATCCAAATGTCACTAAAAAGATAAGTGAAAGGGATATTATATAAATTGTGTTGAGAAGCAATTGAAATTATCAACAGTGAACAAAACCCTAGGGTCAATGGTATTTCATGAAGGTCTATACTAAATTAATAATACAGTAAGGACAGTTTACAACTCACCGCAAAGACGTGGCTATGAGCTGCAACAGGCACATACAAAAGACACACACATACAACACTTTCAGCTATTGGCCATGGCCTTCTACAGAAAATAGAAGCCGGCCACAGTGGCCGAGGGGACTGAGGCGCTCCAGTCACGGTTTGCACGGCCACTACGGTCGGTAGTTCGAATCCCCCCTCGGGCATGGATATTTGTGCCGTCCTTAGTTGTAAGTAGTTCATAAGTAGTTTGTAAGTTTAGGGACTGATGACCCCGTAGTTAAGTACCATAGACTCTACAAACATTTGAACATTTTTTTTTTTTTTTTAGAAAATAGAACACTCACACAGGCACACAACACAGTCATACATCACCTCTGACCGCCGCACTTTGAAGTGACTTTGTTGTGTGCCTGTGTGATTGCGTGAGTGTTCTATTTTCTGAAGAAGGCCATGGCCAATAGTTGAAAGTGTTCTATCTGTGTGTCTTTTTTATGTGCCTGTCACAGCTCGTCGCTACGTCTTTGTGCTGAGTTGTAAACTAACCTTACTATATTATTAATTCCAACCTGGACTTTCCATTATTATATCTATACTAAATTAGCATGTTAATCAATTTGGTTAATTATAATTATTGTAAATCTTCTGTGAGGAGTCCTAATAACTATCATAATGGCACATACACTCTGCCATGCACTTAATTTATTTTTAAATGTAAATATTAAATGCAAATGTAATTGCTCTGAAGTCTTTTCTTGAGGCATTTGCCAAGGTGTAGCATCATGCAGACATTTTGTGTGTGAGAAACGGTTCAGACCAGAAGAGAATAGAACTTTTTGTATTGTGTTGCAGAAGAAAAATGTTGAGTTTGTATTGGCAGAATGTGCTGAGTCATATATGGGGAAAACGGACTACATGGCAAAAGTTTATTAAAGGAGGAATCACTTGGTAGGACACAATCAGTTTATTAATGGCAGGAAATTCAGAGAGAGATAACAATTACTTATAGATATCAAGACATTATAGCTGTAAGCAAGTTCAATTGAGTATAAATTGCAATACCTGTGCAGGCATGAATATTATCGCATGGTACAGGCTTGTGTGTATTGCAATAACTAACCAGTTTTCATACTGAAGAACACAACTACAACGAAATGTCTGTGACAATCATTTGTCACCTGAAGCTGGCCTAGAAAGCTGAAAACTGGATATTGACCAAATAGTATTATTTGCAAAACATTTTGAACTGCTTTCCTCTTCCTGTCAAGCAGTGATTGAATAGTCAATTAGTTATAAAATTTAATTTGCTCTGTACTGAAATATGACATTCAGTTATATATATGTTGCAAGAACTGTAATTCTGGCAGTTTCCCCCATGGTGAAAACAATTACAAACACACAGTGGCCTTTTGTCCCACCCAGAAACAGGGCAGGATAACACTGGTCCTATTTGTATGACTGAAATTTTGTATATTCTATCACATCAAGACAGTTTACTTCACATACAACATGTTGTTTTCTTTTAGTGTTAGCAACTCTTCTTCCCACTCATATGTGCATTTTTGATCCATAAGTAAAATAAAAGCTTGCAATGATGTAGTGCTTTCTGCCACACTGTCTCTCTATAACATTCCATAACATTGTGTTGAATGTTTTGTTAGTGTTCTTGTTATACCAGATTCCAGTATGAAATGGTTTATAATGAAGGTGAAGAATTTTCCATGCGTGTTTTCTCTCTCTCTCTCTCTCTCTCTCTCTCTCTCTCTCTCTCTCTCTCTCTCTCTCTCTGTGTGTGTGTGTGTGTGTGTGTTGAATTTCCCTGTTTCTGATGTATCAGTCGTGTATAGTGCACTAAAATTGTGATACATGCATAAAATATATAGAATATGATCTTTTTTGATAATTTTTGAATCACAAGTCTAAATCTTTCACAAAGCTAAATAGATTTCCATTTCATTGTAGCCATAAATAATCAATATCCGCCACATTCAGATATAACAGATAAGCTCTTAGTCTGTGTTCCAAATGATCCCATTAATTATTGGCATTAGATAAGAATTTGATTGAAAGGTACCAGTATGCAAACAAATTTATATAAAAGTGAATGTGAAATTTCATTTTGTTTTCATATTACCAAATTTTACTTTTGGGGCAAGATGGTCGGTGGTAGGGCTATCAACTGGAAACTTGCCAAAGTGGCATCTTGTTTACAGACTTAATTAGGCCATTGAGCCATTCAAAATTATTACCGAATTCTACTTCTAGTACAAAGAACACTTCATGGAGGTGGTGCAGATCATTCTCAAAATCGTACTGTAGCGAGCTTGGCTCCTTTTGTAGCAATAATGTCAGTTTATATAATAATGGAAAGTCCAGGTTGGAATAAATAATATAGTGAGGACAGTTACAACTCACTGCAAAGACGTGGCGACGAGATGCGACAGGCACATACAAAAGACACACACATACAACACATTCAGCTATCGGCCATGGCCGATAGCTGAATGTGTTGTATGTGTGTGTCTTTTGTATGTGCCTGTCGCATCTCGTCGCCACGTCTTAATAATGTCAGTTTGATAGACTTACAAAATGGTTATCCATTATCTAGAGAGACTCATACAGAAGCTATACAAAACTTGGAGCAAACAATCTCTGTGTACTTCCCATGCTATGTCGTTAATACTGGTAAAAGTATTAAGCCTAATGAGAGTTTTGGTTTTAAGATATTTCAGTTGAAGATGAGTAATATGTTTGTGATTGAAAATAAGACCCAGAAAATTCATCATTCACAATTTAGGAAATTAGAAGCATGTGAATAGTTGGTAAGAGCATGGGTATATCATTGTCACTGCATTTTTACAGTGTTTCAGCTGTTGATGTGTGGTTTCTGTGATGCTGGAAGAACAGCAAACAATCCCAAAATCAGTTAAATATAAAGAGCATTGACAACATGGTTCTTTTCCATGTTTACTGTTCCTTTCATTGTAGTGGCAGAGTATCATTTAAAACAAAGTATTTACAAACAGCAGACTTGTTTTTTTACCAGTTTGACAATTCATCTTCAAATGCATATTTAAAATGAGTCAGTATAGAAAAAGACAGGTTTATATGTACTTCTTTATCAGTTGAAAATTGTTGTTAGAATCTATGACTGTAAGAACAATGTTTTTCTTATTATAAAATAATATTTGCTACTGCCAGTCAGTATTTTCATTTTACTTTGTTAGTTACCTGTTTCTTCCATCATTTGAATCAATCGAATAGTAGAAAGTCTAAGTTGGAATTGTGACATATAAGAAGGACAGTTTAGAACTCACCACAAAGGCATTCAACAAGGTGTGACAAACACTTTAAACCCCCCCCCCCCACACACACACACCACTTCAGCTATTGGCCATTGACCTCCTCCATAATAAAGAGTATTCACATAATCTCACAGGCACACTTCAGTCACAAAACTGACATATGTGCAGTGAGAGGATAGGAGGAGAGCAGGTTGTGTGGTTGGGGGGGGGGGGGGGAGGGGGTGGCAAGAAGGTTGTAAGAGGGTTGTGGGGATGGGTATGCACAGCCTTGCAGAGCATGTAAGTACTGGATGGGTGGAATGAGATGCAGCTTATGAATTGAGTGAGGAGGCAGGAAAGGAGAGGAAAGCAAAACAAAATGTGTGCGCACGCGTGCGCGCGCGTGCACAAACACACACACACACACACACACGCACACACACACAGAGCACAGTTCATGAAATGGGATAGAAGATGTAGGAACTGTTGCGTGTGGAAAAAAAATGGGTTATTGTCAGCCTGAATAATTTTGACATCAAAGAATGTACTGTAAAGATAACTCCCATCTGTGCAGTTCAGAAAAGCTGATGGTGGATGTGAGGATCCAGATGCTTCCAGTTGTGAAGCATCCATTGAAATCAAGCATATGCTCCACTGCACATTGTGCCACAGGGTTGTTTATCTCATTTGTGGCCACAGTTTGGATGACCATTCATTCCAGTGGTCACCTCATTAGTAGCCATGACAATACAGAAAGCTGTGCAGTGATTGCAGCACATTTGGTAAATTATATGGTTGCTTTCATAGGTGGCCCGGCCTCTGTGAACACATCATATCAATGTCATATCCTTCACAAGTCCCATCTCTTTCTTGAGTTTGTCTAATTTAATAGTGTTCATCCACTTGTTTTCCCATGATCAATTTTACATGTTTCATGCATTACCTAAAGTGTTATAACACTGTGATATTATATTTAATCTACATTGTTTCATCTTGTGAAATACTTGACTCATGTGCTTGACAGTTACTTAATTTTTTTTCTTTACTTTAATGCACATTTTAGGAAGACTACCCTATATTTTAACTTTCATGATCATCCATCATAACATTCTGGGTTCTGTATGTCAAAACTTCATGGAGATAGTCACATATTTTTGAAAATACTCAGCGTAATCATGTTAACTGTTTGATATATTATAAGCAGCTTTTGAGAAATATGTTAATATTATCTGCCATTTTTTGCCAGTATTCATGGTTCTTTTTCTGGAACATTATCATATTCAACCCTTAATTGAGTTATAAGACCCTTCAACACTCAGACTTGATTGATATTGGTACATAATTTTACATCTGAGTTCATTTGATCTTTTCATTAATAGAAGTTATCTACTTTATGGTGCACATTGAAAAATATAGACAATAATTAGTCCCTTAGTCAATTTGGTGATGGAATGAGGAAGGAAGTAGCCAATTTCATGCAGTATACACAGGGCGTAAACAGTATAAGCCACCAAAATTTTACAGATGGTACATCTATTTGTGCTTGACAAAAAGTCTAATGAAATATTGTTGTATCATGTACTTTACTTTTGTATTCGTAAAAACCAATATCTGTAGGACTGAGATAGGTATATTTCTGTTTACATTGTCGACTGACGATACACGAGAGAGCCCTGTAACCGCGTGGCCTATCAGCCCTGCTAGCACGCACCTTGGGGTGCAAAAGAGAACACAATGAGAACTGTAAACATCAGATGTGTACAACAATGTGACTAGATGCTGCTGAAGCAAGCAATTTTAACAGTCATTGGGTTGTCAAGAATATGTAATTCATTTTTCATAAACATTAAGTACAACCAAACTTTTCTCTTTTATAGTACCATTATGAAGGTCGTGGTATTAAAGAAAAGTTAATACCAAAGAAAATGTGTTTCCCTTAGTACAAAATCAACCAGTTATCTAGTAATTGTACATTACTTAAAATCCACCATTTCCTCTTTCTACAACACAACCGTATCAAAAATTAAATTCAGTTTATTTTCCTTTTATACAACACAACCTAAATGAAACCCAAATTACTTTGTTTCCTCTTACACAATCATTCGATCATACACATGCTTCATGACAGCGAACACAGTTTCCTCACACTTGTTCACACTCATACATATTCACACACATTCTTAACTTGTTAAGCATAAACTGTTTCCTTCATTGGCACCAGAAATAAAAATCCTGTAGATTTAAATTAAGTCTGCATGCTTGCCATCAATGTGGACCCAAGCACTCCATCATCCCAGAAATCATCATCATCATCATTAGAGACTGATTATGCCTTTCAGCGTTCAGTCTGGAGCATAGTACCTCTAATAAAATTCCTCCATGATCCCCTATTCAATGCTAACATTGATGCCTCGTCTGAAGTTATGCCTTTCACTTCAAAATCATTCTGCACCGAATCTAAGTACTTTCTTCTTGGTCTACCTCGACTCCTCTTACCCTCCACTGACGAGCTCATGAGTCTCTTAGGTAACCTTGCTTCTCCCATGCGTGTAACATGACCCCACCATCTCAGTCTGTTTGCTCTAACTGCTTCATCTATGGTGTTCATTCCCAGCTTTTCTTTGATTTCCTCATTATGGACACCTCATCTATTGGTACCTGCAATCATTCTTGCTACTTTCATATCTGTAACCTCTACCTTATGAATAAGGTAACCTGTATCCACCCAACTTTCACTCCCATACAACAAAGTTGGTCAAAAGATAGAGCGGTGCACTGCTTAATTAGTCTTGGTACTTACTTCCTTCTTGCAGAAGAGAGTAGATCTTAGCTGAGCACTCACTGCATTAGCTTTGCTGCACCTCGATTCCAGTTCTTTCACTATGTTGCCATCCTGTGAGAAAATACATCCCAGGTACTTGAAACTGTGTACCTGTTCTAACTTTGTTCCTCCTATTTGGCACTTAATCTGTTTGAATCTCTTTCCCACAGACATTACTTTCGTTTTGGAGATGCTGATCTTCATATCATAATCCTTGCACCTCTGATCGAGCTCTGAAATATTAGTTTGTAACCTTTCAATCCAATCGGCCATTACAACTAAGTCATCCGCATATGCAAGACTGCTTATTTTGTTTTCACCTACTTTAATCCCACCCTGCCAGTCTACTGTTTTCAACATATGATCCATGAATAGTATGAACAACAGTGGTGAGAGGTTACAGCCTTGTCTTACCCCTGAAACTACCCTGAACCATGAGCTTAATTTGCCATCTACTCTAACTGCTGCCTGACAGTCTACGCAAAGCCCTTTAAATGCCTGCAGAAGTTTGCCTCCTATACCATAATCCTGAAGAACTGACAGTAGCTCCCTCCTAGGAACACGGTCATAAGCCTTTTCCAGATCTGTGAAACATAGATACAATTCCCTGATCCACTCATAGCACTTTTCCATTACCTGCTGTAAGCTAAAGATCTGGTCCTGACAGCCTCTAAGAGGCCTAAACCCACACTGATTTTCATCTAACTTGTCCTCAATTAATACTCACACTCTCCTTTCAACGATACCTGAGAATATTTTGCCTACAACGCTAATTAAAGAGATACCTCGATAGTTGTTGCAATGTTTTCTGTTTCCATGTTTGAAAATTGGCATGATTACAGCTTTCGTCCAGTCAGACGGAACCTGTCCTGATTCCCACGCCTTTTTAATTATCCTGTGTAACCATTTGAGACCTGATATTCCACTGTATTTGACGAGATCCGGCTTAATTTCATCTACCCCAGCCACTTTATTGCACTGTAATCTACTGACCATTTTCTCCACTTCCTCAAATGAGATCCTGTTTCCATCGTCATTCCTATCCCATTCTACCTGAAAATCTGATACATCATTGAACGTTTCACCTACATTGAGCAATTCTTAAAAATATTCCCTCCATCTGCCCAAGGCATCCACAGGATTGACTAGCAGCTTTCCTGACCTGTCCAAAACACTTGTTAATTCCTTCTTCCCTCCCTTTTGAAGATTGCTAATTATGCTCCAAAATGGTTTTCCCGCAGCTTGGCCCAGATATTCTAGCTTGTTTCCAAACTCTTCCAATGAATTCTGCTTGGATTCTGCAATTATCCATTTGGCTTTGTTTCTTTCTTCAACATAACTTTCTCTATCTGCCTGATTTCTAGTATGGAGCCATTTTTGATATGCCTTCTTTTTCTTTTTACAGGCTGCCTTGACTGTGTCATTTCACCAGGCTGTCTGCTTCTTCCTACCTTTACACACTACTGTTCCAAGACATTCTCTAGCTGTTTCCAGTAGTGTGTCCCTGTACCTTGACCATTCCTCTTCCAGTGACTGTAAATCATTACATTCAACTAACTGGTACCTTTCCGAAATCATTGTCATGTATTTGTGACTAATTTCCTTGTCTTGAAGCTTCTCCACTCTTATCCGTCTACACATGGACTTGACTTTCTGCTCTTTCGGCCTCACAAAACCAATTTCACTGCAGATTAAATAATGATCAGTATCATCAAAGAAACCCCTGAAAACACGTGTGTCCTTGACTGTCTTCCTGAATTCCTGATCTGTTATTATATAGTCAATGATAGATCTGGTTCCCCTTCCTTCCCACATACAGCGGTGAATGTCCTTATGCTTAAATAAGGAGTTCTTGATAACTAAGCCCGTACTGGAACATAAATCCAAGAGCTGTTTTCCGTTCCTGTTGGCCTCCATATCCTCTCCAAATTTACCCATAATCTTTTCATAACCTTCTGTTCGATTTCCTATCCTGGCGGTGAGTAAAACACTATCCTTATCCTTCACTCTAACAACTAAATCATTAAGTGTGTTGTAAAATCTGTCCATCTCATCTTGATCTGTACCTTCACAGGGTGAATACACTGCCACAATCCTAATTTTCTTACTGGAGATGGCCAAATCTATCCACATCAATTGTTCATTTACATACCTTATTGCAATTATGCTGGGTTCAATTGCTTTTCTGATGTAAAATCCTACACCCCACTGTGCTCTTCCTACTTTAACTCCTGACACGTAGACCTTGTATTCTCCGACTTCGTCCTCTTTCTCTCCCCTTACTCTAACATCACTAACAGCTAAAACATCTCACCCCATCTTACTTGAAGCCTCCGCCAGCTCTACCTTCTTCCCATTGTAATCCCCATTGATATTAATAGCTCCCCATCTCATTCCAGATCGTTTGCCAAGTGATATCTGAGGAGTCCCTGTTCTGTCAATTAGAGGTGGGACTCCATCACCTCCAAAGGTCCAAGGCATTTTGCTCTGATTGTTGCCAGCATGATATTGAAGAACCTGGGAAGCAGGTTGCCAGCCTTACTTGCCCAGGGCCCCACTGGGTTTTACCCCTAACGGTTGAGGGACTAACCGGTGGATATGGTAGTCTTTACCACGACTCAGAATATGTCCGAGATGCCCAACCTTTTTCTAAAGTAACTGGTATCCCAACTGTCAGGACCACTTACTTGGCCACTCATACATTGCCTGTGGTTCATGAACTAGGACATGACTACAGGAACCCACACCATTAACCAGAAATCATCTATTCAAAAATCTGCATCCTCTGTGGCTAATGTGGGGTGGAGCACCATTGTGGAGGAAACACGTGTTATGACATATGCCTAATGAAATGTCTTCTGACAATGTTTTCTCTAGAAATGTTCAGTAATAGTTACCAGTCAAATGTGCAGGTAATAATGTAATCATTGAGCATACCTGCTCACACATGTACGGAAAATCGTAGTTGAAAATGTGATTGTGTACACTCCATGTTTGCATGTTATGGAAATTAGTTATTCCATTGTGAGTGAAACGTGCTTCATCTGTCACGAGAGCTTTGTTGACAAAATAATGCTGCACACTGTGTAACCAAAACCATGCTGATAATTCATGTCATGGAGGTAAAATTTTGTTCTGCCAATGCTTGTATGCATTGAATGTGCTAAGGCCGTAATGCTCCTCTTTCAACGTGCGATGAATGAGAGTATGCGATACACCCACTTGGCGGATGATGCTTCTAGTACTCTAAGTAGGATCCTCGAGAATGCGGCTCAGAATTCTTTCCTCAGCTTCCAATGTATGATCAGCGCATTGCGGACCATTGCCTTCTGTGTGGGGCAGTAAACAACCAGTATCTCTCAACCTGAGGAAATTAAATATGTACTAGTAAGTTATATCCTGTCATGATGTAACAAAAAAGGAAAACATATAAAAACAGAAGATACCTATTGGATACAGATGAAAATTTAAAGTAGTATTACTAACTACTGTACTTTATTAAGAAGTAAATGCATACTAATCACATACAAATAGAGAATTACAATGACACAAACCTTTGGTGAACAGCAGCAAATGTCTCTCATGCAGGAAGTCATTGTTGTGGGAAGTTTCCTTGATAAATTTTACAGCTGTCCTCACAACACCTTTTGCCTTGCCATAAATTAAATGAATACTGCATAGTTCAGCAATAGTAAATCTTGCTTCAGTCGTAACTGTTAACAGAGTTGGGATAACATTTGCACAAGTTACTCAATGACTGTTTTCGCTCAGAATATTACAATGACGTGGCCACTCAGGCCGAAGATGCCAGTGTATTTACGATTCATGCTCACGATGTCAATATGCGCAGCAACTGTAGGAAATATGCAAACATGTTATTAGACTTCTTTTTTTAAGCACACCGTGATATATCATCTGTATAACTTTGGTGGCTTATACCGTTTACACCATGTATATATGTAGATACTGATATGCAATGAAAAGAATGTAATAACCACTCAGCAGATCTTGCTGCCATTCTCAGATACTCCCTGGAGAATAATCATGTATAAGTGTACAAGAACTGACCATTTGTGTTTGTGTTTTTATCTTGGAAATTTTCAGTATTCTATTTCAGTTTTTTATCATTGTTACGAACCAATACAATAATATATTTTACAACTTCAGCAAAGTCCCATCTCAACAACCAAGTGAGAGCATCTGAGAATTGCAGTAAGTTCTCCTGAAACTGATTATGGATTGTAATAAAATAGTTTCAACAGAGCAATCTTGCCATTCCATATAACAAGTCATACCAGATAACCATAAAAATGTGTAATTTATAATATTCAAATTGTATTTTCTTTTATACAGGTCCGTGGTTTGAAGGTGGCCCTACTCGATTTCTTGCGGCAGTTCTGTCCTCAAGATAAGGATCTGTTCCGCCTTGTTGTTCTGCATTTTAGTATGTTTGGAGATGCTGCACATTTGTGGGAAGCTGATGCTGATGAAGCCATAAGTAGTGCACTGACCTTGGTGAAAGAGATCAGACAATTACCGAATACAAGTGATGTTAAACAACTGCTTCAGAAAGCTTTAATTAATTACAGTGATGCAGCACGGTATTACGTGAAGGTAAGATTACATGACTTGATATAACTAATTCATTTCATTACAGTTTTACAATAGGTGTGCAGTGCATGTTATTGCCAGATTTTTGGAATAATCCATATCACTATTCTTCAAGACCCACACTAAGGCTGTCGCAATGAGAGAGGTGAGTTGGAGTAGAAAGCACACTTGGCCACTGCAGTGCTAGCAGTGTCTGAAAGCGGAAATCTCACAAATTATTTTAAATTTGTTGTACATGAAATAGAAATAGCAGGTCTACCTGCAGGAGTTGTAGGTGATTTTTGACATGTATCAGCAATGGACATTTTAATAATGTGTTGGACAACTCAAAACTCTCAGAGAAGTCTATGCAAAACAATGACAACTGCTGTCTGATAAAAAAAATTCTTCCAGATGAAGCATCTCAAGATCTATTGACTTTTACAGATTCAGGACTAAGCAGAACTCTGCCATGTAATAGTTAAAACACAGTATTGTTATGTGAGTACTGCCAGAAGAGGGGCATATAAGTATGTTCTTTGTGTATTCCAACACTAGAAAGAATTCCTCCGAGGACTAGCAAAATTTTAGACTTGCTTCAATGACTTACTGTGTCCACTACACATTAGATTAGATTAGTTATTTGTTCCGTAGATCCATGTTGAGGGGATCCTCGTGGATGTTGAACATGTCAAGAAACAAAATTTACAAGTTGAATAATAGATAATACTAATAATATAAATACAAATACATACACTTATAATATAAATACAAATACATAAATTTTTAAGGAGCTCTTTTTTTGTTAATTTAATAATACTAATATAGTATGAGTGCATGCATCATTTGGTACAATTTAGAAATTCACTAATGGAGTGGAAGGAGTTGGCCACTAGAAAGTCTTTTAGTTTCCTCTTAAAGTGATCTTTATTTGTAGCTAATTTTTTTATACTTGATGGTAAATTATTGAAAATGTGTGTTCCTGAGTAGTGGACCTCTTTTTGAACTAAAGTAAGTGCTTTTAAGTCCTTGTGTAGATCTTTTTTATTTCTAGTATTGTTTGTATGAACTGAGCTGTTTGTTGGGAAAAGGGATATATTATTTATGACATATTTCATTAAGGAATAAATATACTGAGAGGCAGTAGTTAATATACCCAGTTCTTTGAAGAGGCTTCTACAGGACGTCCATGAATTTACTCCACAAATAATACGTATTACATGTTTTTGGACTCTGAAGACTTTTGACTGACTTGAAGAAGTTACCCCAAATTATTATACCATATGACATTAAGGAATGAAAGTAAGCAAAGTATGCAAGCTTTGTTATTTTTATGTCACCTATGTCTGATAACACTCGTATTGAAAATACAGATTTGTTGAGTCGTTTCTGCAGTTCTGTGGTGTGCTCCTCCCAACTAAATTTATTATCAAGCTGTAATCCCAGGAATTTAATACTGTCAACCTCTTCTATCTGCTCTTCTTCATACTTAATGCATATGCTATCAGGAAATCTCTTACATGTTCTGAACTGCATGTAGTGCGTCTTTTCAAAGTTTAATGACAATGAGTTGGCTTTAAACCATTTATTAATGTTCATGAAAATATCATTAGCAGACCTTTCTATCACTATGCTTGATGTACTTTTTATTGCAATACTTGTATCATCTGCAAACAAAACGAACTCTGCTTCTGGTAGTGTAACTAATGAGAGATCATACATTTGTCAATATTACTCCTATATTATTTCCGCTCTACCAGGACTTTCCAGTACCTTATTTTTATATACATATAAAACATGATGTATATAAATCTATCAGTGGAAAATACAGATGGGAATGTTAACAGTAGAGGACAGATAACAACTCACTGTAAAGATGATTGTTGAGCAACTGCCAGCCACATGAAATAGAAAATCACAATCACAAAACGTAAATTTTTGGCCATGGCCAAAAATCTTGTGAGGGGGGAGGGAGGGCGACAGAACCAAGGCATCAGGTGATGGCGGTGGTAGTCGGATCACTGTTAACTCAACCGAGTCAGGAAGTAAGGTGGTACGCTGGCGCCAGTGGGTTGAAGGCTCTCCGACGACAAAATCTTCGAGGTGGCAAGGTCGATGGGTATTGCATGTCACACAACTGTGCTGGCTGATGGATCCCACCGGTGTGATGACGAGAACCTCCAACAATGGAAAGAGGAAATCCTGTACGTCATGAGCTAGGAAGTGGCAGGAAGCAGAATATGTTTGAGGAGCTGCCACTTGTTTGCGGAGGGGGATGAGGTATCAGAGAAGGAAGGACAGAGGCTGAAGATCATGCGATCATGGAGTAGGATTGAAATGTCATTAGCCAGGTGAGGGGGAATGGAAATGACAAATGCAAGGAAGGGAGGATTCCCAGGAGCACCAACGCCAGTGCCTTCATCCACAGTGTTTCATGGCACACAAGCCCAGGCTTGCCAATTGCACTTAATGTCTCACCAGATGAATCGATCAGTGACCAACTCAGTTGAGGCTTTGACAACTGGGTGAGCCTAGCAGTGTAACTTGTTCGAGATCTCACCATGTAGGCAGTGAGGAATTTAGGGGTGGAGCTTGCCCTTCGATTCATCACACCAAACCTTCCCTGAAACTCTGGGGAAGGAGGTGCAGATAGGGCACAAAGAAGATGAAGAATCTCGAATCAGTTGCATAGTATTTTCTTCAGTCACTTGCAAAGTGCCAACCTGAGTTAGGTGAAAGAGAGAAGAAATTGTATCAATTTTTGCTGTTTATTTATTTTTAGAAGAATTGAAAAGGAGAAGTGACACCATTGAGGGATTGGCCGAGGACTGCGCCAATGGGAGTGTGACTCGAATCCATAGTAATGAATAGTTCAGCATTTGGAAGAGGGTGAGCAATAGTGTCAGATCTAGTGAGCAGGTCCTTAAGGGCCAAGAATGCCAAAGACATGGCATCTTTCCAAGGAACAGACCGGTTACTAGAGGTGTACTTAGTAGCATGACCATCTGTGAGTTGGTGTGCAGCTCAGCAGCACCTGGTAAATGTTGTCGGTAGTAATTAATAGTGCCAAGGAAATGACGGCATAAGTTTCTGATGTGATCAATCTTATCAAGAGATGGGGAGATACCATTGGCCAAAACCGTAAAACTGAGGAAAAGCACAGATTCTTGATGCAGTTTCCATTTCAGTTCAATGCCACCCACAGATAGGGTGTCAAGAAAGATTTGTAAATGTTTTTTGTTCTCCTAAACTGAGTTTTTGAGTATTAAAAATGTCATCAAGTTATGCATAATAAAATTTCGATGGAAATAAAATCTCATTGATAAATCTCTGCGTTCTTTAGGCCAAAAGGCATGAAGTAGTGAAATAAACCTATGGGAGTAGTGATAGCAGCCATAGGGATTTGGTGGTAAGCACATTTGCAGTCCACAACCAAGGACACTTTCGCGCTTGCCAAAGTTTGTGTAAAGTCAGCCATGTTCGGAATTGGACAATTTCCCATTATAGTGCAACCATTGAGGCGGCGGTAGTCTCCACACACAGACCAAGAACCATCCTGCTTGTGTACTAAATGAATGCAAAAGGCCCACTGCCAAATGAGGGTTTAATGATACCAGACTTTAAAAGTTAAGAAATTTGTTCTTTGATGGCCTCCAATTTCTCCGATCTTGCTTGTAACAGGAGGACCATCTATAAGATGCAGTTTGTGCACCATGCTGTTAGTAATCACAGAGACATCACAAGCAACGACGGGGAGGTTATGTTTACACTCGCAGCCAATGTTTGTTGTGATGGGCCGAGTGGAAGCTGGTGGAGGAGGCGTGGCCTGGTGCATGTCACATGGAGTGCTTGAGAAGGGGGATGGCTCGGTCATTCTCGTGGCTGGCATAGTGGGCCGCAGGAATGGGAGAGTTACAGTTCTGGCCATATGTTTACCAGACACACCACTAGCAGACTGGGACAAGATGGCATCACGTGAGAGATCCTGCAGTGGCCACTAGCTAGAGGAGGCATGTACATCTCAGGAGCCAACTGCTCAACAAGTGACAAATGCAAGGTGTACGCAGAGAAGTTAATGTTTGTTGCAGCTGCCAGAGTGTGACACTGCACAGGTTGAACGTTCATGCGAGGCATTGGCATGGAAACACAGGTCTGTTTACAAAATGTCCATGTGAGCGGCAGGGAGGAACACTGTCACAAACACTGTTAACCTTGTGCACGTGTGCGACGGCACTGGGGGGCACTTTTGAAGGAATACTCGTACTAACCTTTGAGTGAGGGCCGAAAGTTGATATCAGACGGACACCAACTGAGACTCAGTGACAGCCAGGCGGTGAACAATATCCTCATTCTCATGGTGTAGATGGAACACACATTCACGTACGCTCGAACAGTTTGACAGGAGCAACTCAAATTGTTTAATAGTGTCGAAGCACTCAAGTACAACATTTTCTTTCTCACAATATAGTTTGATAACTTGCTCTTGTTCGCAATACAACTTACAAAACAAGTCCTCAAACTTTTTAATAGTTTGTAAACAGTTGTGAACAACAGATGAGTTAGCAAGACAGGAGTTAGAGCTTGACAGAGCACAAGAAAAGTAAGTTTTTGTAGGGTGGTGAAATACCGAACATAACACAACATCTGCAGGAAGTTTGTGATGCATTAAGAAGTCCATGCCTAGGTTAGGCTCTGGCACATTCCCTACCAAAAATTTCCATGAAAGTTTGCACTCCAGTGCCAGCAGATAGTAAAAGTCATCAAATCTGCACACAGCAGCTGTGTGGCATTGATAGCATGAAATACAGCATTGTGATAGCAGAGCGGGGCTGGTAGCCATTGAAGGTGGCAATAATGATACATTGGCACCAGTGTCAATCAGGAATTGAACATTAGAAACACAATCATGAATGTACAAATGAGCACTCTATGATGGAAATTCACTAATAATGGAACACATGTAGGAGCAAGAGGCAGTGCCTAAACCATCCTGCACTCTGTTTTGGTGGTGACACAGCAAACGGAACTTTCTTGCGGTGTCACTGAAGCTGTGGAAATAGCAGTATGGATAGTATGGAGCTTGTTCGGTAGTGAAGGGGGGGGGGGGGGGGAGCGTGGTGCAGACAGTGAAGCTGACATTCGGTCCATGTGTAGGCATACATGTATGCCCGGTTTATTCACTGCTGAATGTATGATGTGCAAGTGGGCCCTGACTGGCAGCAGGGGTGTGCAGGCAAGATTGCATCTTAGATGAAGCTTGCTACTTGCACGTTTTGTGTAGGTAAGCATTGTAGACTCTGTTGGTAATACGCATTCACTCACTCGGCAATTGCAGAATGTTGTAAGTTAGCGTCATCTGTACAGCTACTGGAAGTTGCTTGACCACACAGCCATGAGGGTGGATTCGGGCATGACGTGTTTGTTAACCAGAAAATGAAGACCAAGCCAGAGCTGTGGTGGCTTCCTGTCCCTCAAGTGTTCCTCATGGATTATGTGTCATATGATGTCCTCAGGCATGCGAGTGATCCTCTTCAGGATGGTTTGTTTGGCGAAGGCATATCGGCCTGAAGCAGGCGGAGAGTGACAAAGATCGCAGATCAGATCTACGTGTTCATGAAGGTGTGTAATTAGGCACAGGTAGTGAGCTGCGTCATTGAACGAATAATGATCGAATATTTGTTCAGCCAAAGCAAACCATGTCGAAGGTGCCTCAAAGAAGAAAGGCAATAGCTTAGGAAGACAACCAGGTGGTGGTGACAGAGGTGCCTCTGGAACATCTGCTTTATGGAAGGCACTGTATTGGTATGGCATTGCAAGGGAACTCAATATTGTTGAATCAGGCTGGGCCTCGATTATGAGCGGGCGTGTCATGGCAGGTAGGGGCGAGATTACTCGGGGAACTGATGCAGCAGAGGCACCAATGTGTGCCGTGAAAAGAGGCAGATATGTGAACTGGTGCAGCCAGTAATGTTCTTGTGTGTTGACAATGCGCAACAATGTAAGTGATTGTTGTACATGCGTCGCAGCAGATGCATCACGTGATGTGGAAAGCACAAAGGACACACTGGCATTTTAAAATTCCTCAAATTTCACAACACCATTAATAGAGCAGGCTGATCTGCTCAGAGAGACATTTAATACACTAGGTGTCTGACACATTGTTAACGTGGTCCAAGTCGACTACGCACGCAGAAGAAGGTGCATCCGCAACATACAAAAATTGTCCATGGCTAATAAGCTGGTTGATGCATACACTGTGATGAATGCCATTTGAGGCAAGTCCAAGACCAGAAGCACTAATAAAGTTATTAGAGGTGACTGCACTTTGTTGGTCGAGCGTGTGGTCTAAAATTCAATTTTTGCATGTTTGATAGGTTCATGTTCTGCAAGATATGAGATACCATGTGGTATATGATTTACACTGTTCTCAGACTAAAAACTGGAAAACACAAGTGACGAGTCGAGACCTGAGTCTGTGAAATTCCTCACGGCACTAGAAGCATTCAGTGTAACGAACATGTCCTGCAAGAAATTACAAATTTGGAGCACTCGCAGCAGGTGTACACTGGACTCACAGCAATGAAGTTGCTGTGGCTCGAATTCCAGGTGAAGTGCACTGTCATGGTCATTGTAGTAGTGACCGTTGAGACAATTAATTCCTTGTTTTATGGTGAAAATCAACACAAAACTGGATGCTGCTGTACAACTCGTGTAAATCTGTGGTGTACTTGACTTTGGGGGCACCAGTATGGAAATTATGTGGGGTTGTAACCATATGTACTTGAGACAACTCTTCATTACTGATCACAAGCACATACACAAGGTAACTGACTTAACATGGCTGGCAGGCTCAGTGATGCTGAGCTCCAAAGATGTCAAGACACAGATGTGAACAAGTCTTTCAGTTTAGGTCAATTGACTGGTTGATTGGTCACCACAGTGTGATTGCCCATTGTCTTTATGGTGAGTTGTATGAGCGTGCATGTTCCACATCTTCTAAACTATTGGACTGATTTCAACCAAACTTGGTTCTCACATGCGTTAGTATCAGGTAAGAATTGCTTTGAGGGTAAGAACCATCTGCAACACTTAGATCACGCGCCACGTAACTTGGCGTGTGGACGTGAACTGCTGCGCAAGTAAATGTGTAGTGGTGGGGGAACCAGCCATTGCAGTGTAGCTGGACTGTGTGTTAGCTGTGCTCCATTCCATTCTGCAGTCGAGTGCTGACTGCCACTTTACTTTGAAGGTATGGCCACATACAAGCAACGTGACAAGCCAAGCAAATGTCAAGTTTCGAGTGTCGAAATACATGGCTTTATTAAAAAGTGTAACATAGAAAAACATTACTCAGTGCATTGTTTGTCATTTGATTGTTGGGAAAACTGTGATGCATTTACGAATATTTCTCTGTCACTTTTACTTGTACCAATCACATTTACATTGCAAGGCATAATTTTCAAAGCGGCACAGAAATTCATTTCGTAGTTCACTCAATTAGCATGAAATATTTGCAAGTTATATACACAATTCTTCCAGGGAAATCACTCTATCCAGTATTACTGAAGAACCATATGATGTTCAAGACAGATTATGAATTCAAAGTAAATTTGTAAAGATAAAAAAGTGATAAATTAGAAAATGACAAATTTTGGATTTTCCCTTAATTTTATTGTGAAATCTTGATTTTTTGAAGCAGATATTACAATACTTTATCAATGACTTAAGTTACATGTCATATGGAATGAACAAATAATTGTTTATGATTGGTATTGAACAAACCAAGGGGCTATCTAAAAGCGTAATAAGTGACACTTGGTCAGTCTTCGTACTTATGTCCATCAAGCAAGACCTTACTGGTCAAAACAACATGTTTTACATTTCCTGATTTATTTTTTATAAAATTGATGATGTACAGATAATTGAAAAATCCTGAAGTGCATGCAATAAAGATCAGATGATGGCAACCAAGAACTGTTGAAATCGGCCATGAATAAAAACTTGTGTAAAAACATTTTTGTCTAGCAATCTTGGCCCAACCTTTTCAAAAGTGAAAATAGATGTTCCACTAGCATAAGTACAATACAAGAGATATTTTACAATCGAAAGTTCAGGTCATAATAACAATAAAATAATGAGGATTACTTGCAACTCACTGCAAAGATGATCATCGATGCACAGTCAGGAAACAGCTAAGTGTGAAAGTTAAAAAAGTTCATAACAAAATCAACGAACCTATTGAAGCCCGAAGACAAGCTTTAAATAAATTCCACAACAAAACAGCATAAGCAAGTACAAAAATATTTTTACAATTCTGTTGGCAGGGTAATAAACATGGCATAAAGTTACATAATACACTCTTAACTGCCATGAAATAATTTTTAACATGGTAATAAGCAGCAGTTGCATGGTTAGGTGAAAACATGGTCTTCAGCCTCGTTGTCGGACTCAGATGAATCAGATTAATTATAAAAGACTCCATTATCGAGTCTCTGTTGATTTCCTTTTTAAAATCTTCTTCCTGACACAGTTTGCCCATGCAAATATATTGATGTTGTTCACTGCTTCATGCATGAGTCTTTTGATGTCAGCAATCCGGAAGGTGCTATTTCTTTCGGTGATATGGGCCCTAACTTGCACCTTTGCCAGATCAGTTGGGTTGTAATGGCAGTGATAAGGTGGTAACCTAATTACCTGGTGACCATGCTGGCTGCAAGTTCATCTATTGCGTAAGTGTGGTATTTGGGCTGGTATGCATTTACAAACAGGATTAATTCTGCCCTGGTTTGTGATGCACTGTGAAGAATTCCATTAGATGATAGCCATGAAATAATTTTGTCCTTTCTGGTATTTGAAGTAGGAGCTTTGTTCAATTGCAAAGAGTGCACACTTGATTTGGCCATGACAATAACAGAACTCTCTGCTAGATATGGAAGCAGCTGATTTATAAACCACTGATTGAAGATGGTGTAACTCATTTCAGAATGGTATTCATCTGAATTCTTTGTCTTTGATGACTTAAATATTAATTTACTTTCAGGTATGAATCCTATTTCTGCTAAACCAGTGTGAAGTACAATAAGTCGTCTCCCTTTCCCCACAGGAATCATCAATCCTCCAACATCCTCACTTGTCTTCCAACACATTGGTCTTGAATGGTTCTGGTTCACATATGTTTCATGAAGATAATAAATATGTGATTTCACTTCTTGTCGAATCTCGTGCATCGTTCTCAAGAACACAATTCTTGTTGCTACAATGTCACTTCTCTCCAAGAGCAGTTTTCTTCCGTCATTGGATTTCTTGTATTTGAATCCCATTTCTCTTAATACTCTGAGCATGGTACATTTACTGCTGTTGAAATTGTCAGCATCTTTCATGTGTGAACTAAGTTTATCTGCCATGCAATATTCACCTTTACTATACATGCCAAATATTTTGCACGGAATACATTTTTGCTAAAATCGTCCAGCTCAATGGCACATTTCTTTCAATTCCAGCACTTTTCAGGTGACCTAAAAGTAGGTGATCCATTGTCTTCAACAGATGCCTTGGCTTCACTCACAATACGTTGAACAGTTCTCAACCCGATACTGCACGCTGCAGCTCTTCGTTCTTGGCATTTGGCAACACCAGGAGATGTTTTGTGATCAGCTGCTTCAGACTCCTGTCTAAAGAATTGATACACACAAAACACTATTTGTCTTGCCTGCTTGTGTAATACAGGGTGAGATTTGCTGTTGCCACTCATAGTTATCTGACTGCTTCAAAATAAGTTACATAAACAACATAATGCAGAATGCCTAAACCAGTTGTCGCTCCTCACAGTACGACATGAACTCGATCGTGCACAGTGGCTGACTGACTGAAATTGGCCAGCAGGTCATGTGATATGATGTACCCATGCTTCTGCATATCCAGACCTCACCCACCAAGTTACATGGCGCGCACTCTAGTTCAGCAGATATGATGTCAAAACAATGAAATTTGTGAAAAACTGCCACACCGTGTGACAGTGTTCCTAAACTAATGCAGAAGTTTCAACCAAACATGGTACAAAAATTTTTACTGTCAAGAAAGAACCTCTGTGGGATTAAAACCCACATACCATCCATAATTCAGGAGAAATGAGAATCACAAAAAAACTGTCTCATACACTGCATTAACTACCATACTTTATTCGTCCACTTGAAAAAAACTTCAGGCATAAATTCAAGCTTTACAAAACTTTTGCTAAATGAGAACCTGAGCAAAGTAATGAAAGAAACCAAGTATATTGCTTATAACTTTTCTGCTGTTCATGCAGAAAAACTGCACCATGACGTTAAAATTATTTAGCTATATACTATTAATTGTTTTTTGTGAGTCATTGTACAGACACTATGCACATATAGGGAGTGGAAAAAATAAAATTATCACCATGCAGATTACTAAATGTTGTTACAAATTGATACCACTGCATACCATATATTTCTGCAGATAAGACAATGGCTGAATCATAAAAAAAGGCCCCAAAATCCTAGGTCGTCTTATAAGACCATACAAAAAAAAAAAAAAAAATAGATTGAAATTTAGTCTGAAATTGGTAATTTCGCATATGTGCTGCAAAGCGTGGCTATAGTAAGGCTTCGACATCCAAACGATATATATTGAAGCTGTTAAGTATCAAAATGATAGGTATCGAACAGGCGAAAGGATAGGCTCATTGACAGACACAAATAAAATCACTCACAAACACACATACAAGCTTTCGCAACCATTGGTCGCTTCTTCAGGAAAAGAGGAAGAAAGGAGAGGAGAAAGGGAAGGATATGGGTTTTAAGGAAGTGGAAATGGAGTCATTCCAATCCCAGGAGTGGAAGGACTTACCTTAGGGGAAAAAAAGGAAGGTATACAAATACACACACACACACACACACACACACACACACACACACACACACACATCCAAACGCGAACACACCTAGACAGACATATGTGAATTTCCTTCCCCTTCCTTTCCCATTCCTTTTTTTCTTCACATCTCTCGTGCCTGAAGAAGAAGCACATTTCTGAAAGCTTGTTTTATTTTCGTCCTTTTTTCTTTTTGTGTGTTACTATTGGTGGTACAGCCAAAAGGCAAGTACTGGCCAGCCAATCTATTTATTTTGAAAAATAATTTATCATTTCTGTGGAGAGTTTCCATCATTAATCGAAGATTATAAAAAATGTTTTTATATGACTTGAGCCCCCAAGCAACTTTGCACTTTTCTCCACACACCAAAATCCTTTAACTTCAAAAGAAAGTACGGGCACTTCGGGCGCAAAAACTATAATACATTTTATAAAATCACAGTGACGAGCAACAGCACTCTGCCTTCTCTGGCTGTCAACATGACACTAATCTCCCTGTGCAACTCGGCTTCCGTTTTCCCAGTCCCGCGGAAAAACCCCTATGTCACGAAGTTCCCCAAGCTCACTGTTCCCGTGCACATTCATGTGGTCGCAATTTAAATGTGCTGGTGTGTAGCTCTATACAATACAAGTGTGCGGCATCAGCCTGGGAGCACTGTCACGTCATAATACCCCCATTTGCGACTTCCAAACATAGTGCAGGATTTCGCAAGTAGCACAAAAAACAACACACACATCCCCCTCAAACAAGAACATAAACATACTATACTAGGAAACATCTTATAACTAGTGAGAAATATTAAATTTCATGAAATTGTACATATTGAAAGTATGTGTATGTGACACTCTTATGACTGCCACCCCTTTTGGGAATGACTCAAACTGAGCCCTAATATTTTACTAAATCACGGAAAGTTTTATTAGTTCTCAGTCTCTATAAGAAAGTCATTCCAATGTAGGTGAAGATGATATAAAAAGAACTTATCTTATATGCTGGCTGAAGTCCACTGCATTGTGAGCTGTCTTCGGCATTCACTAAAAGATTTGATGTTTCAGGATATTTTCATAAATTATAAACATGTCAGTTGATATGGAAACGGTTTTATTTCCATTTAAATGAAGTTTAAATCAATTACATGGTTGCACAATGTTCAAAATAAAAATAATTGCACCAGCAAGACAACAGAGTTGCTTACAGGTTCATGACTACTAGAAGAGTTTTTCTCAAACATCTTTTATCTTAACCGCATAATAAGATTGATGACAAAGTTCTTCGGTTACCAAAAAGTAATATAACAATACTTGAAATATGCCAAAAATACACAAATTAAAATATTACATTTAGGCTTTAACTATTTATCTCAATGTAGGTATGTGTTTCATGAAATTTGTATTTAATGTGGTACAAAAATTAAAAGTTGAATTTTGACTAGGGTTTAAAATAACTCCATTTATTTACATTATTTATGTTTTCGAAATGCACACTTATCTGTTTTGCCAATATTGTGTAGGCGTACTATTATTTAGGTAATGTATTTCAGTTTGCGGTCTAATTTTTTATAAATATGGATTTGTGTAAAGTTGTAGTGGTTTCGTCTATTTCAAAGATAGTTTCTTAGTACCAAATGGATTATTAATTTTAGTATGTGAAAAATGATTATTATTTCATTTAAGATCGAGTGATATATAAAACATGGTCTGCCTGAATTTATTTAAACAAAGGGTACATATGTAATCTTGTTGTGCAATAGTTATAACATATAGTATTGTTGTTTTTATACAAATTAGTATCTATATAGGTTCAGCAATTTCCAAAACTAAGTGTAACACATTTTTAGTGTTTGCAGCTATTATTTAAGAAAGTATTAAAAATTGAAAATTACGTAAAAGGACAGCCAAAGTTATGTTTAAACAAACATACTGTTTCTTAAAAGTATTTTACTAATAGTGTTAGTAGTATGTTAAACTGAATGCGAAAATGTGATATTTCACATGTCTGGTAGTGAAGTTTTATTTTAGGTGTCCGATATTTCGTGTTTGTGATGTTGGCAACTGATTTTGTAAGTAGCGTGCAACATAGCAGAAACGTTACAACACACAGCAACAAGAACATACAAAAAATCACTAATATTGACGGGTATTCCCGATGTCATTGTCTCATTATGGAATGAATATCCATCATTTTTGACATACACATCCCATTGCACTAAAAGGTTTCACTTCCAACAGCTCTTGTGTTGCACTTCAATATATGGGCACTGGTTCTTACACTTCTGTCTTTTTCAGTTTGTAAGCCTATGCAGCTCAGGCTATTGGCACTGATTTGAGCTCTCTTGTCCTCTCAGCTGACATGAAAACAATCAAAAGGAAAAAAAGAGGGCACCAAATGATTTTTCTTTTGACAAACATATTGTCTGAATCCCAGGGATCGGTCAGATACACACCCCACTCCTCTGCTATCCAGATTTAGTGCAATTAAAACAGAATTTAATGACAGAACTTCATACAGTTACACAGACATTAAGTTACTCAGCTCATATCAGTAACTCGTTCTATTCAAAGATAGAAAAGCTGAAGTCGTTGTTCTTTTATTATATTTTCCTTAGGCCGCTTCAATGAAAAATAAACTTAAGATGTGGCATGATTATTGTCATTTTTATGTGGATTTAGAGACTGTAATCTCACATGACTGGTCTAACGGAAAACATTGTAGCCAAATTTACCCATCTCACAAAATGAACTCTCAAGAAAACTTTTTTCTGCTCTTCTGACAAACTATTTAATTCATTTAATTATCTTTCATATCAGAAAATGTAGATTTTGTTTTGTTTTTATAATCTTATATCCATTCTTCAAATTTCAAGAAATTCACATGATAAACATATTATTCCCTACTTTCACATAATATGATCCCTTGGATACGCAATATCCCTATTCAAACATTTCTCTACCCCCTATGCACCAATTTCTTTCTTTTCCTTGTGACTTGGTGATTGCCACACTTTCATTACCTATTCCAAATTATTTAAAACTAATTGCACAGCCTAATCCTAATCTGGAACTAATTAGAAAAAGACATCCACAGATCTGATATCAACATGTAAAACTCAAATGGTTATCTTCAGCCATCGTTCAAAGGTTCTCCTTCAACAGCTGATCACCATTAATAATTAAATATGCCTCTATCTCCAGTTCACACATATACTTTGTAACATTATGTACTCCTTTATATACACATATTCACCACCTCTGAATTTTAAACCCTGTCCTTACTGCTTCTCATAAATTAATCACAGATATATAATAAAGTTACAAAAATAAATTTACACAAATTCTTACCCTAATATATACAAAGATCATACTCGGAGACTGCCTTACCCAATACCTTTCCTCACAATAATAGGCTCTTGTGGTTTTACCACTATTTAATATTCAAATTTTGTTTCCTTACCTGGCTTTTCAGAAATACATTCTATTGTCTGTCAGTAAATAATACAGCTCTCCCTTTGCATGGTCATCAATTCCCTTAGTATTGTTTACCTTCCTTCATATCTCTTCCTCGACTTCCGCCTCATCCATTGTAAATTTGGCTGTGTGCAGACTTGCCACTAAATCTCTATCATTCCTTGCACTTCTAAATTCAACCCTTCTCAAGCGTCCTCCAGAATGTAGTTCCAGCACCTGATCCTTACAATCAATGCAAGCCCCATTTTTACACAGGAAATCATTTCCTAACACAAGATTTAGACAGAGATTTCTTATACCAGAAAAACATGAATAAACGTTTTTCCTCCTATATTTACATCTAATATAACCTCCTTACTCACTGAATTGATGCAACTTCCAGTTGCATTTTTTATTCTCACTCTTGTGACTGGAAATTCAACTGTTCCTGTTGTTCTAATCTGATTGTACAAGTCTTCTGCAGTGCCACTAATAGAGCTCTCTGTATCAATCAATGCATTTTCACATACCGCTTCAACAATGACATTTACAATTGGCTGCACATATTCATTCACATTTTTCTCTAATTTAGTTTCAGCTAACAAGTCATCTTCTATCTCATGTATGCAGTACTTTACCATGTTGCATACTTGACCCTCACTACTAGGGCTATATGTGTGGTGTCGCACAAGTACAAAGTGCGCGCCACCTACTTTCGCCGCGCGCCGCCATGCATGCACGGCGCGGCGTTCTTCCGACGACAGCCACGAGCGCCCTCTGGTACAACGCCGCTCGTGGCCACCACTGAAGGACATCGGCCACTTCGCACTTCGGACTGAGATAGCAACGAGTTAGGACCTTCGTAATCCGATAGGCACGAGTGAAGACTTTGCTATTGTACAGGCACTAGGCAGGCCTCTAACAACTACGTATCAACATTCTGCAGTACTATGTAAAAGTTAAGTATTGTTACATTCTGTGCAATATATCTCTTTCTAATTTACTCGAGTGTTTATAGTTTCTGGCTGCTCCCCTCCGTACCTGCACCAGCGTGTCGGTTTCATTCCACTCGGCCACCGACACCTACGTCGAGGCTGGGACACAAAAGCGGCGACGAAGTCGGGACACAAAAGTGGCGACGAGGAGTGATAGAACCTTGGACCAGCCCGCTTGCAGCAGCCAGACAGCAGCAGTCGGAGCACGCAAAAATTGCTCCCGCCCACCCACCCTTATTATAAGATTTTTGGGGGAACATATTTTGTTACGTGTTTTGTGGACTTTTTTGTTACAGAGCGTCCTCTTTCATATTGCATTTGTGTTTTGTTATAAGTTACTTGTATACGCGGCGCCTAATCGGTCAGCATGGCCACTACTCCGAACCCAAACTTAATGGAAATTATTCAGTTACAGACGGCGCAAATCTCACAACTTCTCAACGCAGTGGCGCAGTTGACGGCGACTCAACAACAGCCGTCGCATCAGCAGCCCACACCTGCCGCCGCAACGCTTCCGACGTTCCGCCAGTACAACGAACGTGAGGAAGAATGGAGCGACTATTTCGCGCAGTTTCAAGAACTCGTCGCGGCTCATCAAATTACAGGTCAGACTGTTAAGCATCTTTTATTGTCCGTGGTGGGCCCCAAAACGTTTGTGTTACTGCAGAAACTGTTCCCGCAAGCATCTCTTCGTGATGTAGACTTTGAACAAATTGTAGATGCACTAAATGCTCATTATGAGAGAAAAGTTCTTGTAGCCGCTGCACGGTATCGATTTTTCAGACTTAAAAAATTACCGCAGCAGTCACACCAAGAGTGGATTACGGAATTGAAGGGCTTAACCCGCCAATGTAAATTTACTTGCTCTTGTGGACTATCGTATAGTGACGTGATGTTAAGAGATGCGATTACGCAGAACATTCAGGACCCCAGAATTAGAGCAGCAATTCTAAAGCAGTCTGACCCCTCATTAGACAGTGTACTGCAGCTTATAGAAGCGCATGATACTTTTGACTTAGCTGATGTAGAAATGCAAAGCCATAGTGTAAATTCAGTGCGCCGCAACGGACGCTTTCCTAGCCGTAGTTCTCAGTATAGCACTAGTGATAATTATTTTTCTAACGGCCGTGCTGAACAGACAGTGAACAGTAGCCAGTGTAAAAGTGCGATACAAAGGTCGCCCCGTAGTGTTACACAGTAATTTGAATAACGGGCGCCAACGCTCATTTCAGAAAAATGTACGTAAATCTTGCCCCCAGTGTGTGTCTCGCCACAAGCGTGCTCATTGCCCTAGTCGCAACGCAACCTGTTATCAATGTGGCAAATCAGGACATGTACGGTCTGTGTGTATGCAAATTAAAAACTCAAAGAACAGTAACGTTAGAAACAGTGCTTCGCAAAGTGCGAGAACAGTTCATTCTGTAAATGTTATACGGGCTGTGGACTTGGACAGTGCTTTCCTTGGATCTCAATTGCAAGAAAGTAGTTCTGCGCCTATGGCAAAACTATATAGTGCACCACGTAGCAAGCGCCGACGAGCGCGTAATTCTGTGCAACGGAAAAGGGTTCGGGACAAGCAAAATGACTATGAACAGTGCATTCCTGTAGTGAAAATAGTGCCTTCTGCAACTGCTCCTTGTAATAGTGCCCAGTACTGTGTAGCTAGTGACAGTAGACATCAGGTAGCTACTCAAAGTAATATTAGTGCAGTAGCCTCGCATTGCGCGGACGCCGATCCGGCGGTAGTGTCATCTAGTGACAGTGTGGTTAATCCGCTGTGTGCCGAGTATGCGCCGCTTCCTACCGCACACAACCCGCGCAAGCGCAGAAAACAATATGTATTAGACGTTGCCCACATTCGCGCACCGGTCGTGCGCCAGAAGCACAAGCTGTTTGTTACTCTCTCTATAGAAAATGAGACTGTGCAATTTCAGCTTGATACTGGTTCCGCTGTTACATTAATAAATAAAGACACATATGAACTTCTGGGTTCGCCAAAATTGTCGCCGTGTCAACAAGTGCTAACAGCGTACACAGGTCAAAATATTCCCGTGCTAGGAACGTGTAGCCTGCCCGCCTCTTTTCAAGGTGTAACAAAAACAGTTGCTTTTGTTGTTCTTCAGGCCAAATCTACACAGAACATTTTTGGACTAGATGCTTTTGACTTGTTTGGTTTATCAATTCAAAGAGATGTGCTTCAAATTTCGTCAGTAGTGCCTCAGGACAAAATCAATGCATTGTGTGACAAATAGTGACTTGTTTTCGCCGGAACTAGGTTGTGCAAAAGACTTCGTGGCACATGTAACTTTAAAAGAATCTGCAGTTCCAAAATTTCGTAAAGCTAGACCAGTGCTTATCGCCTTGCGTGATACAGTTGCCGAAGAACTTAAACGTTGGCAAGATAGTGGGGTGATTTCTCCTGTTTCTGCGAGTCAGTGGGCCTCGCCTATAGTAATTATACCCAAGCCGTCAGGAAAACTTCGTCTCTGTGCGGACTTCAAATCAACAGTGAACAGTCAAACAATTGTCGACACTTATCCCCTGCCCAGACCTGAGGAACTAATGGACAAATTAGGTCAGTCTCGCTTCTTTTCTAAGATTGATTTAGCAGAGGCATACTTACAGATTCCACTTGATGACGAGTCAAAAAAGTTTTTCGTCATTAATACTCACATGGGCCTTTTTCAATTTCAACGCCTACCCTTTGGCAGTTCTTCCGCTCCCGCTATTTTTCAGCGTTTTTTGGAACAGCTGACAGTTTCTGTACCTTGTTGCTCGAACTATTTAGATGACATTGTGGTATCCGGACGTACAGTTGAAGAACATTTAGCAAACCTGGAGTGCCTTTTCAAAGTTTTGACTGCAGCTGGTCTACGTTGCAATAAAGCAAAGTGTTCGTTTTTTCAAACTGAAATAGAGTACCTAGGCCATGTGATTAATGCCCAAGGAATTCATCCCTTACAGTCACATCTTAGAGCAATCAAAGACTTGCCTCCTCCTAAGAATGTGCACGAATTGCAAGCAGTAATGGGAAAGCTTAACTACTATTTCAGGTTTATTCCCAATGCCTCTCAGATTGCAGCTCCACTGCATCACTTACGTAGGAAGAATGTTCCTTTTGTATGGTCTAAAGATTGTCAGGTTGCCTTTGACAAACTAAAGTCTGCACTACTCAGTGATGCATGTTTGATTCCCTTTGACCCACAGAAGCCTGTAGTGCTAGCAGTTGACGCCTCGTCGTACGGTGTAGGCGCTGTAATCTCACATCGTATTGGATGTCACGATCGTCCTATTGCCTTTGCATCCAAGCTACTGACGCCGACGCAACAGAATTACAGTCAGATAGAAAAGGAGGCCTTAGCAATCATTTACGGCGTCGCAAAGTTTCATCATTATCTCTATGGCAGAAAATTCTATTTGTTGACAGACCACAAGCCTCTCACGTCGTTGTTCTCACCCACAAAGCCAATTCCGCCATGTACGGCACAAAAGCTTCAGAGATGGTCCTTGATATTGTCAAATTATCAGTATGAGATTTTGTACCGACCTACCACTAAACATGCCAACGCGGACACACTTTCCCGACTTCCGGTTGGCCAGGATGTATCATTTGATTCTTCAGAAATCGCATGTTGTCAGATAGACTCCAGAGATGCTTCCGCTGTCGCAGACTTTCCTTTGAACTCTCGTCGGGTTGCACAGGAAACAGCTGCAGATGCAGACCTAAGTGTGGTAGCACGTTTTGTTCGCTCAGGGTGGCCTGCCAGAGCCAAAGACATTGATCGGCCTCTGGTTCGACGTTATTTTGCACAACGTCATGCATTATCCTTAAGTCAGGGTGTACTGTTGTTGCATACCGACAACGACCAAGCAAGAGTGATTGTTCCTCGTTCCCTGCAACGAGAAGTGTTACGCCTCCTGCATCAAGGACATTGGGGTATTGTTAGGACAAAGCAACTGGCCAGACGTCATTGTACCTGGGTTGGTATGGACGCTCAGATAGAGAACATGACATCACAGTGTACCGTTTGTGCGGAGCATCAGGCGGCTCCTCCGCAACGTTTCTCAGACTGGCCACGCCCCAAGGGACCATGGCAACGTTTACATATTGACTTTGCCGGACCTTTCTGGAATACGCGATGGTTAATTGTTGTAGACGCTTTCAGCAAGTTTCCTTTCGTGATTGCCATGAACTCAACGACAGCTTCTAGTACAATCAGTGCCTTAACATCAGTGTTTTGCATCGAAGGCTTGCCTGAAACTATCGTCAGTGACAATGGACCTCAGTTTGTTAGTGCGGAATTTCAACAGTTTTGTCGTGTGAATGGCATTCTGCATATCACCACCGCACCTTTTCACCCTCAGTCCAATGGTGAAGCAGAACGTTTCGTTCGAACATTCAAGTCTCACATGGAGAAGATGAAAGGTCAGCACTCCAGGCAGCAAGCTCTTCAAATTTTCCTGTCTACGTATCGATGCATGCCACGTGACGGCCCGTCTCCTGCCGAGCTGCTACACGGCCGCCGTCACCGCACTCTCCTTCACCTGCTGCAGCCTCCGACGCACCGAGTCGGTTCGTATGGCGCTACGCGTTTTCAGGTTTCCACGCCGGTGCTGTACAGGGTGTTTGCTGGAAACAAGAAGACATGGTTGCCGGGCACCATTCAACGCGTGCTTGGGCGCAATATGTTTGTTGTACGTTCTTCCACAGGGTCGGAGCTGCGGCGCCACGCAAACCAATTGCGCCTGCACAGACCGCGCGATCCTGTCTCCGGTTTCTTGATTCCAGACCCAGTTCTGCGCCAGGGAGCACAACCACATCGTTCGTCCCCGGACTACGAGATCCCTATGGACGTCGACGTACATCCGACGCAGTCGCCGCCGCCGCTGTCGCCGCCGCAGATGACAGCGTCACCGAGAGGGACTCCGGGACCGTGCGGGCCCCCCCAGCTTGGGCCACGCACCTCAGAAGACGATGACCTGCTCCCTCTGGGCGGGGGCGGGCGCCCTTCCCCAGGTTTCGGCGGGTTCCCTGGAGGATCGCAAGGCGGATGCCGGGGCGCGGACGGCGTCTCGATCCCGGCCTCAGCTACGACGCCCGTCCCACCAGTAATGCCCCCGCTCAGGCCCTCCTCCCAGTGCCGTCGCCGTGGCCCTCAGCCCTACGCCACGACGGCGCGGCGGTTTGGGGGGGAGGGGTGTGGTGTCGCACAAGTACAAAGTGCGCGCCACCTACTTTCGCCGCGCGCCGCCATGCATGCACGGCGCGGCGTTCTTCCGACGACAGCCACGAGCGCCCTCTGGTACAACGCCGCTCGTGGCCACCACTGAAGGACATCGGCCACTTCGCACTTCGGACTGAGATAGCAACGAGTTAGGACCTTCGTAATCCGATAGGCACGAGTGAAGACTTTGCTATTGTACAGGCACTAGGCAGGCCTCTAACAACTACGTATCAACATTCTGCAGTACTATGTAAAAGTTAAGTATTGTTACATTCTGTGCAATATATCTCTTTCTAATTTACTCGAGTGTTTATAGTTTCTGGCTGCTCCCCTCCGTACCTGCACCAGCGTGTCGGTTTCATTCCACTCGGCCACCGACACCTACGTCGAGGCTGGGACACAAAAGCGGCGACGAAGTCGGGACACAAAAATATGGTTCTATGTTATCATCATCATCTGCAAATACTTTTTCAAACATCTCTTTGAATTCTGGGTTCCCAGCATTTGGCATGGCTATCTTCCTTGCAAAACCAAACTTGTCCCTTTCACATACATTTGGTTCTACAGTTTTTCTATAATTTAAAAATTGGATCCAATCACTAACCATATACTCATGCTCCTCTTTCTTCATACACATTGCATTCATTCCACCCTCTTTCATATCCTCATACTGTTCACTATTATAGATGACAAAAGTTTGTATATCATCCCCTATTTCTTGTTCATCACTAGATCCCTCATTTACAGAATCGAGTTCATCATTCATTTTACTAGTTTCCAATGAGAATGTGCTTTGCCCCCTCAATTCATCAAATTCTGGATCCCCACCAAATGTTTGTTTAAGAACATTGTAATATGTCTCATTTTTCACACATTGTTCTCCTAATCTTTTTATGTAGTCATAATTATGAATTGCCCAATCATTGGTACCCATTTCCTAACCCATTTGACCTCCTTCATCCAGCCTTTAAATTTACTCTTTTAATCCTGTTCCCAATCTACATTAATCATAGGTTTTTGTATATTCTTATTTACATTTACATAATCAAACCACACATCATCAACATGCACTGTACCAGATACAGCTCTCATTACACTGTCATTCTTAGTTGCTTTAAATTTTGGAATACCCACATTTTTTCCACACATGTTAACATTTTGTTTAATGATAGTGCATGCATCACCGGCTGTGTGAAACTCAGCCTGCCCACAACAAATATCACTTTCATTTTTTGATAAACTGTTTTTAGTTGCACTCAAATTCATAAGATTTGGAGTAGATTCTGTGATCATACCAGAACCTATAAGAGCATATTTTGTCACATTTAGTTTGATGACACTCTTGCTACCATTCACACATCCACTTGGCATACTCTCAATCACACACTTACGCTCCACATGCTACCAATATTCACCTAATACAGAAGACAAACCAATGCTGCTTTCTTAAAGATCTCTCCCACTATTTACTCTTTCACTAAACAAATCTCCCACATTACAATCTCCACTTTGATTTTTATGCTTTCTTCTCTTATTTTCATTCCTCTTATGCTGTGTAAACCATCCACAAATAATTACTTCAATACCCAATATTGCATCCTTATTACATATTCTTTCTTCCCTTCTCTCTTTATATTCTGGACATAGTTATTCCTATCTGATCCCCTGCTACCTAGTTTGTAATTATTTATCCTTCTCTCGGTCCTGTTTCATGCCTTGTATCCTGTCCCAAAGCGGACACCTTTGGAACAAATTCTAGTTTTTCGAATGTTGTCTCTGTTCTTCATTTCTATTTTGTTGCCTTCTTCTTTCTCCATTTTCCTGTATTAAACTTCAATCATCCCTGTTATTTCTTCCCCATGAATCCCTCTGATTCCTACAGTCACCATTCCATCTCCCCCAGTTATTTCTCCAATTTTCATTCATGTTCCTTTCTCGGTGGTGGTCATGCTGGTTATTTTCCCAATTTCTGGTATTCCTACTATCATTATGTTCCCTTTGATTAGCTATATGTTGAGGCTCCCCAACTCTAGGTTTACTTGCCATCGTATGATGTATTTTTTCTATAAAATCTAGAAATTTTTCAGTGGAGTCAGTAGGGCAGTGTATAAGTTGCCAAATTAAATTCTCTGGCAACCTCCAGCAAAGAGTGTATATTTCAGTAAGAGCTCCTAATGGTCTATATAAGTGCACCAATTTCCTTAACTCTTCTTGTCAGAATTCCTTCATAGTCTGTTTATCTCCCTTGTAAGCAACCCCATTTAAGAATTCATTTTGTAACCTGACTTGTTTAGCCTGGTTCCAGTACCTACCTAAAAGTAGTTTTTCAAAAGAAACGAATTTCTCAGCACAATGGTTAGCCCACGTCTGTGCGGAGGCTTCTAATATTCTTTTGATGTATTCTATTTTGCAATTATCAGACATTCCAGGCAGGAATTGATCTTTGCATGCTGCAATAAAATTTACTACATGGTATTGACTTTCTCGTGAAAAAGTCTTAAAAGGTAAAGCAGTCAACAATCCGAAGATAGGTTTGAACACCACAGTGCTTTACAAGGCATGGTCCTGTTTGGAGGTGGTATGCCGTTGCCTTCCTCCGACCTTCGAACTGACTTACCCAGCCAGTTATAGGGGGACCTACAGTTTAACGTGGGTTCCGAACCACAGTGCTACTTGGTATTTTTCACATGAGCAATACTGCCAGAGGTGAAAGAAGTGGAAAGTGACAGATAAAAATCCTAGGACCTGGCGGGGATCGAACCCATGACCTTCGGATTTGTAGTCTGGCACTCTACCACTGTGCAACCAAGGCACAACGAAAAAGTCTTACCACTTGGTATCTGCATCCCAGACCAAACAGTATTTCCAGATGCAGAGCACAATGAAGGAAAAATGTTTTTTGTTCGTTTAGAGGATTACACTGCATGATTTCCGCTTTAGTGCTTGTTCCATCCACATGCGCCTTAATACAGTTTCAAATAAACAAAAATACATCCTAATTATACATACATTAATGGACAAATAGGACAAGTTTCAAACAAATATTGTTCACCACACAGCTATTGTTTAAAATGAGTTTATTTTCTCCTCATCACACTTCACATTTGTAAGATTATAAAAAATGTTTTTTATATGACTTTAGCCCCAAAGCAACTTCGCACTTTTCCCCATACACCAAAATCCTTTAACTCCAAAAGAAAAAAATGGGCACTTCGGCCGCAATAAATGTAATACATTTTATAAAATCATGCCAATGAGCAATAGTGCCCTGCGTGACTCAGCTTCTGTTTTCCCAGTCCTGTGGAAAAACCCCATTGTCACAAAGTTCCCAAAGCTCACTGGTCCCACACATGTGATTTAAATGTGCTGGTGTGTGGCTCTATACAATACAAGTGCTCGGTGTCAACCTCGGGGTACTGTCATGTCATACTGCTGTCTGGTTTTTATACAAGTTGAATAAAACTCTTCACTCCCTATGTTTTACCCCTGCTACCTTAGAATTTGAAAAAGTGTATTCCAGTCAACAATGTCAAAAGCTTTCTCCAAATATACAAATTCTAATAAAAAGTAGGTTTGCCTTTTCTTAGCCCATCTTCTAAGAGAAGTCGTAATGTGAGTATTGCCTCCCATATTCCTACATTTCTCCTAAATCCAAACTGATCCTCCACAAAGTCAGATTCCACAAGTTTTTCCATATGTCTGTAAATAATTCGTGTTATTATTTTGCAACCGTGACTTATTAAACAGATAGTTCTGTAATTTTCACATTTTTCTGCACTTGCTTTCTTTGGAATTGAAATTACTACATTGTTCTTGAAGTCAAAGGGTATTTCCCCTGTCTCATACATTTTGCATACCAGGTTGAATAATTTCTTCATGGCTGGCTCTCTTAATGGTATCTGCAGTTCAGAAGGAATATCATCTACTCCAGGGGCCTTGTTTTGACTCAAATCTTTCAGCGCTCTGTCAAATTCTTCTCCCTTTATCGTACCTCCCATCTCATCTTCCTCCACTTCGTCTTCCATTTCTATAATACTGCCTTCAAGTTTATTTCTTTATATAGGCCTTCTAATATTCCTTCCACATTTCAGCTTTCCCATCTTTGCTTAGTACTGGTTTTCCATCTTAGTTCCTGATATTCATACAGCTGTTTTTCTTGTCTCCAAATACCTCTTTTATTTTCCTGTTCTGGTATCCATCTATCTAACTAGTTGTAGAATAAAAACAATCATAAAAGAAGCAGGTTACATTTATTTAACCAATATAAACTACCAAAAAGTTACTAATCCACCTCAGGGCATTACAGTGTCTCCATTTGTAACTGCAGAGCTTAGTTTGTACCATCCAGAAAGAAAGGAAGCTAATATTGTTTTTGATTATTTTCATGAACATGTTGATGTAAACACTTAACTCAATTTAGACAACACAAATTATTCGACAGAATCGGCGTACTCATTGCTGCTTACATAGTAGCTCAAACACTTGGCTGCACTTCATGCTTACACTAGACCTACATAGAGGCAGAGCATGTCCAACTCACACCCCACCTCATCCCACATCAAGCCTTTGCTCCCTGATGCTAAAATACAGTCTCGAGTAGGTGTGCTGTGATTTTTTGTGTGTAGAAATTCATTATTGTTCATTATTTAGTATTATTTATGCTGCCTTCATTCAAAGAATACACATTTTCATTGCTCTTTCGATATGAAAAAAAAAAAAATCAAGATTTGTACATCTAGGTGATGGCGACATAAGGAAGTGTTGATCGTGAGATAGTATTAGAGACCCTTTTAGTTACAGCTACATAAGTTGGAAATGTTGTATAAATGAAAATTAATCAGTAATTTTATTCACTTATTATTAATTTTGTTATGTAAATTTCTTGTCTTGTTTATTTTGTTGAAAATACATTTGACCAAGATGGAATGGTTTTTGGGTCTGTTACTGTATTCTTAAAATAACAACAAAAAGACAGAATGATGTTTTGGTTTTATTATAAAACTAAAATAAATTTTGTTGGTTACTAGTACCCCATAACCTCCAGCTGGTACTTTGTCGGTTACATTGATTTATATGGCATTTGCTAGCAACAATTGGTGCTATTGCGATGTTTTGAAAAAAAAAAGGGTATGCTTATTTTTATTTAAACTTTACCTGTTGCTGCCACTTTACACAGAAATCAACTCTCTTATTGTGTCTTTAGAAAAATATAACACTAGCATAAACTATTTTAAGTGTCAGTAACAGTGAGATACATTTTTAAAGGAGATGTGATAAACCAGTTGTTTCCTTTGACTAAAGGAAAAATAAATGTCAAATAAATAGAAGTTCAATTCTCTGCAAAAATCATGGACATATAGCCACTCCATGAAATTTTATCGTGTTGATAAAAATTCACAAAATAACTATAATCATACTGTGAATGTAAATACTTAGTATGCAGACATAACTTTAATCTATGTTACAAACCAAATTTATTGGTTTATGGCATCTATTATAATAAATTCATTGGCAGAATTATCAGTAAATTAATATTTTAAAGTAATTTTGTCCTTTGTATTTATCCATGTGAACTTAAAAAGACAGGACTCCCGATTTGCCAATTGCCCCTATCCATGTGACATGCAGTGGAGCTGCCACTGCCATTGACATGTACAGTCATGGACAAAAATAAAAAAACTCAACATATTGCCATGTCTAATACATAGGGAAACTGCTGGCATTCAAAGCAGCTTTGTCACCTGTCAATCAATAAATACAGATCCCATGTGATTTCCAGGGAATGTTATACCATTTGTCCTGCAAAATAGTTGTAAGTTCATGTGACAATGCTGGAGGTGGAGAGCAACTACAACTATGCAGCCTCTTCTCCAGTGGTCTCCCCCCACTGCCGATATTGAATTTCATAGCATGGTAGATTAAGAAGATTTCTCTCTATCTCTCTATCTCTCTCTCTCTCTCTCTCTCTCTCTCTCTCTCTCTCGTTATAAGAGTAGGTTGCTGTTCTGCACCCCTTCCTTGGAATGTAAACTCAAAGAGAAGTTTGAAACAGAAGCAAAAAATATTCATGCAATTAAGTGATTTTTTTCCATTGTACCATTGCAAAGGTTTTATGGCTTTGACATTATATTTTCTAGTGTTAAGGGCATTTGCGTCACTGGTAGGAGATTTTGGAATTCCAGCTTCCCTGCTTCTTTTTGTTTCAGGGCTGACAGGATTCATGAATGCAACATTCAGTTATGCAGTTACTTTTGGAGCTATCCTCCTCTTATTTTTGTCACAATACTTGTCAGTGACTGGCCATCATGATCACACAACACACACACACACACACACACACACACACACACACACACACCTTCATCCATCTTTTGGCACAGTGGATAATAAACCAGTTTCCTTGCATACAGTATAAATCAATAGAGTTCCTCTTGAAACATGAAACTTTTCCGTTACCTTCATTATGGAAGCACAGTTGCTGTTTGTGTTCTTGTAAAAGAGTGTAACCTAAAAGCTTGGCTACTATACTTGTCTACCTATTAGATATGTATATTCAATTAGTGGTAGTCTTATCACCTTCATATCAACAAATCTTTCTCACATTACAAACATTCTGAAAGATCCATCTGCATATTTAATCATATGGGAGGAAGGCTCTAGGAGAAAAACTATTTGGATACATTGTAGGTTTGGTTTCAGGAACAAACCTTTCACTCTAAAGTACAGTGTGTGTTGATATGAAACCTGACAAATGTTTGCTTGACAGACTCAGTACGAGAGGCCTAACTTCTGTGATTGTGCTTTCTTAATGTCTGATCTAGCCAGAAAAGCTCATGGTTTGTCTGTTATGTTAAACTGACTAGTATGTTTATTCTGCTTTCCAAACTCTTCAGACTCCCATGTACATCATACTCGGCTATCATGTAAGAGGGAAAGAGTATGGTGGAGAAATTCTTAGTCATAGTCCACGATTTGTTTCTAAACTGGAACTTTCATCATGCAGTAGAGGGAAAACTTTGAAAGTTTCAGTCTAGATTGGGAGAGTGGCTGTAAACACATGACCTATCTAACTAAACTGTCTTTAGATAAAGGACAATGTAAATATTTGTTGGCAGTACAAAATCTGCTGGCTCTCATTGTGAGGTAGAAATATTATATTCTTCAAATATTAATAATTAGAACATATAATAGCTTACAATAGTAGCATTATGAAATACGCTGCCTGCTGTAGTATTTGAACATTGAGAATATAGCACACCCCTCATACTGACACGGTAACAGGCAATATGTTCCCTGACAGGACTGCTAATGTAATTCACACTTTTGTCTGGTGAAGAGCATAACACAGAAAAGTTTTAACAGTGATAAACTAAAAATGAAAAGTCCATGCTTTAATAAGAGACTACTAATAATTTTCATATATTTTGTTAAATAATTGCACTTATATAAAAATAGACATTCTGGTTCATTTTATCAAATTATCAGCTACTCAACAGGGACAACATTTTGAGAATCGTGTCAATCAAATAAAAGCCTTTTACATTTATCAAAAATCTACTTTTCTAGAACTATCTGTTTTGCAGCAGTGATAAGACTAAATAGGCTTACTTTTGCTGGATCTGCATCAAATAACAAAGAATCTTAGTGAATAGTATTGTTTGCTGGAAATTGTCATCTTTGATTGCACTGTTAATAACACCTTATATGTTTACTTATTTTTAAATATTACTTATTTATTTATTTTACATGACAGGCAAACAAACTGATAAAAGCTATGGCAATAGCTCACAAAGCAGAGCTGGTTGCTCTCCAAATATCTTTACTAAATACTGTTTCTGCCAACCAATCAGTGGATTTATTGCTGAACCTTACTGCAACAGAAGTTTCTGATGTTATAGTTAACAAATTGAGGTAATGTTTTTATTGCATGCTATCTTATCATTGTTTCACCACACTATGACAATTCTAATATTGTCTTAGATAAACGTGTTATCCTGTGTTGCAGCTTCCCACAAGCTTGTATTTTAGCTCGTGCGTACAGTCATCCAACTGACTGGGGAGCTGTGCTGTACCAGCACTGCATTGTCAACAGAGAGGCAACCTACTTGTCAGAATTCACCCACAGCATGACACTCACAACTGCACATGTAGAGGACATTGCTAGACGGTGAGAAACAAAATAATTTTCTTGTTGTTGTCATTTTAAGGGGACTAAACATCTAGCTCATCAGTCCCAAATAATTTTCTCTGGTCCATTTTAAGTATATGTTAGATTAAGTGTTTCAAGGTAACATTGTGTGTTATGATATAAAATAATTATTGCAGCAATATCTTTTCTGTTTGTTGAGTTCCACTATTTTGGTAAACTTTAGAAATCATGTCACATAACATTGGAAGTTACTGTTGACACATTGTGAATGGTGTATGAGCCAGGCTCATTCAGTGGTAATGTCAGGCAGGCGGCACTGACTCATGCAACGCTAAAAAATTCTTAGCTGCCATTGCAAATTCTTCCCTCTGCTGGTAACCATGTAAAATGAAGAAAGAAACTTTTGTGTGTGGTGCTGCCAAAAGTGAGTTGAGTTGTAATGGTTTGCATGCAACAAAAGGGTTTTGTATTTTAAGCCCAATACTGCTTTGTCAACTATGTGTGTTACTGTCTGCTGAATGCTCATGCTCTGTATATTCTCGTCTTGCCAAATCTAGACAAGAGAGATCTTTCAATGCCCTGAAAGAAGAAAAAGACAATTTTGGTTGAGAAGGAGAAGCTAATTATTTGAAAGAATCATATGTACAAGGGATTTTTTTAATGAAAACAGAATTTATTTAAAAAATGTGTATCTGCTAATTTTAATATTTAATTGTAATTTTTTGTAATAGATAAGAGGTTTCATTGTTTCAAGTGAGACAGCAAACTAAAGTATTGCATTCATCATTATAAAGCTGTAATTTTTTAAAAACTTTTTATACCCAGGCCGCTGAAACATTGCACTTGATGTTTCGCGTTGCGGCGAGTTAAGTTGGCTACATGCTTTAGTGATGTTGCAACACTAGCCTCCATACACACAGCAGATGAAACGGTTTTCAGTTGCATCTTGTATATGTCAGCTATTGAGCAATAAAAGCAGGTACAATAATTCGTTCTTGAGCTGCTATCACAAAGCAACAATTAATTAGCGGCATAGTAATGAACACCAGAGCACAACAACGCACACGCTCTCGATAACAGAGCAAATAAATATAGAAAATTAGCATTTGATCGTGAAAGATGCAAAATAAACAATAATCAAGATAGTAATTCTCTCTCTACGTTTTGTAATCACAATGCTTTTCACTCAGCAATTTACAGCGACAATGGTGCAATTACATGCAGCTCCCCATCTGCACTGTTGTTGTCACTGCCAAAATTGTCGTCATCACCAAGACAAATCATGAGCTGCTCATGATTACTGATGATCTCCTCTATTGTCTGCACTGCCTGAATCAGTTTTTCAACCCGCTCGACTTTTTTTTATTCCAAGATGCACCATCCACATTGGCAACAGCTTCATGCAACAGCCTTTCCACCTCTGTTATTGTGAAACACTTATTATTTTTCCTCATGTCACTCCATACTAATTCTGTAGGGTTAAAATGGCAGTGATATGGGGGCAGCCTTCTTACATTGTGACCCTGTTCCTTTGCGATTTCGTCTACTACATATGTGGGCGTAATAAGCTCATTTTGTTTCACGAGCGAATATAAAAGAAGTTTTGACATTGACATATCTGCAGAAATATTTTTTTCTTGTAGCCAGTTTCATGTATTCACTTCCGATCGTTTGAGGCAGAATGAACTTCCTGCTAAGAGCATATGCTTTGAAGTTTTTATTCATACGAAACTGAGAACTTACTCAGAGAACGTCTCTATAAAAATCTCTTTATGGTGACATCCATTTAGTTCAACTCGAAAAGTCAAGATAAACCACTCACAGTAAAACAAATCGCATCAAAACGCACACACAATGTAAACACATGGTAGACACTATGCACTTCGTTGTTTACCATGCTGTGATTGGATCGTTCCTAGCCACTAGTGCCTCGTGCTTCTTGCTCTTTGATTGTTATCTGTAAACGTCAAGTGCAAAGTTTCAGCGGCCTGGGTATAGAAACAGCAATCTGGCTGCACAATCCAGGGTGACTTACACCATCTTCAATGTGTTGAAAGTTAATTTCATTGAGGAACTAATTTCCCTAACACTATTTTTGTATCAAAAATACAGGCAATACTTCCAGCTTGTGTCAGAGGTAAGAGTTACTGTGATGCTGAAAAGAAACACAATGCAACAGTGTATGGTGGAACATGGCATGATTTCTAAATTACGGTAACAGGTAGCTTGTAGTTCAAGTTCAAATTCTGCCCTTGTATGAACTGGTGTATCTGATCTACTTTTGCTGTATTACAGCATTATTTATTAACATGTTCGTAAAAGTTTACAGCTGACACTTGAAACGACTGAAGTGCACCATTTGTATCGTCCCATTTTACCACTACTGCCTCTTTGAAGCAGAGTTATTTCAAATAACTTAACAAGTTGGTTTTTATATTTCACCCATTTATTTATAATAATATTGTTCACAATAATTTGTCCAATCAGCCTATTTGTACAAGCTATTATCAGATAAATACATTATATAAATGTTTTATTGTTGCACATATTTAATTTCAAAATTTGGAATGCTTAAATAAATGCTCTCATTGCCATTAGCAAATTGTTAACAATTTTCTTGTAATCTACATTACATAAGGTTCTAGAATGCAAAGAGCAATTAAGTATTCAATTTTGGTTTGGAACTTATGAAATAAACCCCATAATCTGTTCTGAAATCGTACTAATACTCAGTATGAGAGTGCAGTACTGAGCAATACTGAAAGAGAAACATCTAATATTGAAATAAATATTGTGATTTAGGCAAGACACAAATATCATGTGTGTTATAAACTGATTAATAATAGGGGCTATCATGTATGACAGTAAAGAATCGTATCAGGTCGTTTAGTAGACACTCTCTCTGGACATTACATTACACCATTCTTCTGTAACTGCAGTGCTGCAACTTGGAAGGCTAGTGTCGCATCCATGACTGTCTGTGTTGGTGTCGTGAAAGTTGGCTCTTTCTCTGGTATGGACATGACTTTCATTCCAAGTGCCAAACATAAACTTTCACATATACATTACACTACTATGTACTAGTTATGTAAAATTGGATAAAACCCACTGATAATTGTATAAACATGGTAATCATTGTGTTTAATCGTATCATGTAGAACATAGCAAGTAATTTAGACGAAGATTACTCACCAGGCGAAGGAGCACAGGTGTGACAGCATCACAAATAAATAAATGAATACACACACACACACACACAATCGCAAGCTTTCGCAACCCAGTTGCGTCTTCAGGCAGTAGGGAAGGAGAGGGAAAAGGAAATGATGAGGGTTTTAAGGAAGGGGGTAAGGAGCCATTCCAATCCCGGGAGAGGAAAGACTTACCTTGGGGGAAAAAATGGAGGGTAAACAAATGCACACATGCCCACACATTCACACAGACACAAGTACTTGTGTCTGTGTGAATGTGTGGGCATGTGTGCATTTGTTTACCCTCCATTTTTTCCCCCAAGGTAAGTCTTTCCTCTCCCGGGATTGGAATGGCTCCTTACACCCTTCCTTAAAACCCTCATCATTTCCTTTTCCCTCTCCTTCCCTACTGCCTGAAGACGCAACTGGGTTGCGAAAGCTTGCGATTGTGTGTGTGTGTGTGTATTCATTTATTTATTTGTGATGCTGTCACACCTGTGCTCCTTCGCCTGGTGAGTAATCTTCGTCTATTTTTTATATTTTATTTTTCCTGCTAGGAATTTTTCGTCTTAATAATAGCAAGTAATTTTTTATAAGTAAAAAATAGATGAAGAACACTTACCAGGCGAAGGGGCACAGGCAGTAATAGCAACAAATAAACACACAGACACACACACACTCAAAAATGCTAGCTTTCGCAGCCTAGCTGCTTCATCAGGCAGAAGGGAAGGAGAGGGAAAAGGAAATGATGAGGGATTTAAGGAAGGGGGTAAGGAGCCATTCCAATCCCGGGACAGGAAAGACTTACCTAGGGGGAAAAAATGGAAGGTAAATAAATGCACATACACCCACACATTTACACAGACACAAGTACACTTAGGCAGACATACTGTAAAACTGTTCTACAGTATGTCTGCCTAAGTGTACTTGTGTCTGTGTAAATGTGTGGGTGTATGTGCATTTATTTACCTTCCATTTTTTTCCCCCAAGGTAAGTCTTTCCTGTCCCGGGATTGGAATGGCTCCTTACCCCCTTCCTTAAATCCCTCATCATTTCCTTTTCCCTCTCCTTCCCTTCTGCCTGATGAAGCAGCTAGGCTGCGAAAGCTAGCATTTTTGAGTGTGTGTGTGTCTGTGTGTTTATTTGTTGCTATTACTGCCTGTGCCCCTTCGCCTGGTAAGTGTTCTTCATCTATTTTTTACGTATATTTTTTTCCTGTTAGGAATTTTTCCTCTATAATACAAGTAATTTTTTAGATATAGAACATAACTTTGACCCAGGTAAAGCTGAGATTGGTTGATAGTAGCAAATAAAAGCAGATTAAGGCAAAGACATTTAGTCAAGTTGTCTAATTATGTCACTTGAAGAACCTCTTGTCTCACCTGTGAATACATAGAAATAGTGTGAGGTTTCTTAATTTCATTATCATTCAAGATGGAAAAGAAAAGCTTAACCACATAACAATGAAGGAAGACAGATTCATTCATTCAACATATGTAACCTCTTTAATGTATGGTATATTAAAACAAGCTGACATAAATGAACACAAGAACAATCAAAAATGACAATCTCTGGCACCATTAAAATAATCACTATCAGTGCTCCTTGGCAGCTGACACAAGAAGCTGATTTCTTTATAAATACTAGTTGGGTATCTGTCAAACTTTTGCTGCTTCTTAGTATGTGACCAAAGACTTCTGTGACCACAAAATTCACCCCTTTCTGTGTCAAAGTTGGATATAATTTTAACAATGGAAAACCCAATAGGAATATCAATAATGGAGGATAGGTAACAACACACTGTAAAGATGCTCGCTGAGCTGCTGACAGACACGAGAATAGATAATCACATCCACACAACTTAAATTTTCAGCCACGGCCTACGTCAGAAAAGGAAACACATACATTCATGCGATCATTCAGAAAACTATACACACACAACAATCATGTCCAGCCACTCCAGCAACACAAGCTAGACTGTGAATGAGGTGGGGAGTGGAGGTGGAAGGATGCTTGGTAAAGGTGGGGATGGAAAGTTCCAAATTGCATGATGGATTTTAAAGGCAGGAATTTGAATTGCAGCAATGAATACATTGAAGGAAAGGGGTGGGAAAGGATAAAAGGGATGTGTAGAGGAGTGGGGGGATTTGAAATGTTAAAAACAATAAGGAAAAATAAAGTTGGAAAAAAATTAAGGAAAAAATAAAGTTGGAGAAAAGGAAAAAAAAAAAAAACAACGTTGGGGAAAAAAGAAAAAATAAAGTTGGGAAAAAAGGAAAGAATAAAAAAATAAAAGTACTATATTAGGGGGATATTGTAAGTGGCAATACAAAGTCATAAGGAAGACATGGATACAGGATAATGGGGGGGGGGGGGAGATGTTAGGCATAGGGTGCAGGGATGGAAAGTTCTTAGGTTGAGGCCAGGATGGTTGCAGGACCGTAGAATGTGTTGAAGGGACAACTCCCATCTGCACAGTTCAGAAGAGCTGCTGGTGGAGGGGAGGGTCCAGGTGGCTCTGGTAGTGAATCAGCCATTGATGTCCAGAGTGCTGTTTTCTGATGCATGCTGTGCCACAGGGTGGTCCATCTTGCTTTTTGTCACAGTTTGGTAGTGGCCATTCATTCTGATGGACAGCTTGTTTGTGGTCATATTGATATAAACACTGTGCAATGTTTGCAGCAGAGTTGGCATATCACACGGCTGCTTTCAAGGTGGCGCGACCTCTGACGATGTAGGATAAGCCTGTGACAGGATTGGAATAGGAAGTGCTGGGTGGATGGATTGAGCAGGTTTTGCATTGGGGTCTTCCACAGGCAGACGATCCCTGTGGTAAGGGGTTGGTAGTGGCTTAGGGTTGGACTAGGATGTTGTGGAGGTTGAAAGTAAAATATAACTTTGAACAGGGAAGATCACCCTTTCTCCTAGTGTTGTAGCTATGAACCCTGCTATTACTTTTGAATTGGGTTAGATTGTTAATAAAAAATTTCATAAGTTGCAAACTTACTGTGAATATCCCTAGCCCCTTAAATAAGTGTCTGCAGAATGATCTTGAGTGGGCTCCAGCAATTATTCTGATTACATGTTTTTATGCAATGAATACTTTTTTACTCAGCGTTGAATTGCCACAGAATATGATCCCATATGAGAGCAGTTAATGAAAATAAGCATACTGAGCTAATTTACTGAAACGTATATCACAAAAATTTGCAATGACCCTGACAGCACAAGTAGCTGAACTCAAATGTTGTAGCAGATCTTCAGTGTGTTTCTTCCAAGTCAATCCTTCATCAATGCATACAGCAAAAAAATTTGAATATTCTTCCTTAGCTACAGATTTCTGTTCATATTTATTAATGGTGTCCTGCCATTTATTGTATGAAACTGTATATATAGGTTTATCAAAGTTTAATGAGAGTCCATTTGTAGAGACCCACTTAATAATTTTCTGAAAGACATCATTTACAATTTCATCAGTTAATTCTTGTTTGTCAAGTGTGATAGCTACACTTGTATTTTCAGCAAAAAGAACTAGCTTCCCATATTTGTGAATATTGCATGGTAAGTCATTAATGTATTTTAAGAACAGCAAAAGACCCAAGACTGAACCTTGTGGGGCCCCATTTTTGATAGCTTTCTCGTTAGAGGAATTAGCTGTTTTTTGCATATTATGTGAACTGCTTATTTCAACTTTCTGCACTCTTCCAGTTAAGTATTATTTAAACCATTTGTGCACTGTCCCACTCATACCACAATACTTAAGCTTATGTAGAAGAATTCCATGATTTACACAATCAAAAGCCTTTGAGAGATCATAGAAAGTCGCACTGGGTGATGTCCAATTATTCAGAGCATTTAATACTTCATCAATGAAAATATATATAGCAATTTATGTTGAAAAGCATTTTTGAAAACCAAACTGTTTTAATGTACATATTATATATTACAGTGTTTTGATATGGTATGAAAATTTCTAAAAGAATCTAAAGTATTTGTGTTTGGGGAAGAGGGGTAGTTTTCATTCTTGTTTGTGTAACTCCATGCCTACAGTATCCTACTATTTAGTGATTAGGTACCATATTGCTCCTAAATAACTTTCTGAGTTTCTTGAAATGTAATGATAGATAATATTTTTGTTCTTTGATCCTGAACACCCCCCCACCCCACCCACGCAAAAAAAAAAAAAAAAAATAAAAAAAAAAAAAAAAAATCACTACATCACCCAACTGTAAGATCACAAACAAGTTGCGTAGAAGTCAGAGCAACAACCCTAAAATATCATGGCTGTATTCCATTTGTCTTAAAAAATATATACTTATTTGTACTTTAAATTGATGTTCTCATTCCATACTAATATTGCGGAGATTTTTAACTTTTTTGTGTGGAAAATTGAGATTAATCACTTGAAAATTTCCCTATGTAGGTAGTGCCTTTCACAGAAGGATACTAATTACAGTGTAAAGGCAAGAAAAGTTTGAAGTCTTTGTTACTTATCTGCATGACATGCAGACAGAGTAATTTGATTTGGTCATTGGCAGATCCAAAGGTTTATGAAGATTCACTATAATAATAATAATAATAATAATAATAATAATAATATTTATTCAACATCGAATAATAAATATACAGTCTCTTGACATTGTATAGATTATTCTTCTGAATACGTCAGTTTCATAAATTATAAACTAATGATTACTGTTTCATATAGACATTATTTCTTTTATACAATTAAACGTATTACATGTTTTTAAGTCTATTCTGACAATTAAACAGTTAACTACAGTATTACATGTTTTTAAGTCTATTTGACAACTAAACAGTTAAATACATTACATACTTGTCTTGGTTAAGAAACATTTTTCATATAGTCATAGAATTCATCTAGAGAATAGAATGCATTTTCAATTAGGATCCTTTTTAGTTGGTCTTTTAATTTGTTTTTAGGAAGGGCTGCAAGGCTTTTAGGTAGTGCATTGCTAAGCTTCAGGCCAACATGAAGTCCATTTTTTTCATATAATGCTGTTCTGTGGCTGTTTAAATGGTATCTTAGTTTTTGTCATGTATTATGTTGATGTAGATCACAGTTTAGGTCTGGATTGATTGTTTTCACATACATTATTATTTTTAATATATATACCCCAGTAATGGTAAGTATTCCCAATTTTGGAAAGAGATTCCGACATGATTCTCTTGGTTTGGCCCCACAGATAATTCTGACCGCTTTCTTCTGTAGTATCAACAGAGTGTTAATGTTGGCTTGTGATGTTCCACCCCAAATCTCTATTCCATAGTTTGTGTTGGATGCGAATAATGCATGGTATGCAGTCTTTAGGATATGCATATCTTTACAATATTTGCTGATCTGGTTTATGGCAAAGATATTTTTAGACAGCTTTTTGCCTAGGGAATCTATGTGAATGTCCCACTTAAGGTTGTCTTGAATTGTGATACCCAAAAATTTTGTATATTTTTCCTTATTAATACGAATATTTTTTACGTATATTTTTCCTTATTAATAGTTTGATTTCCTATTGATAATTTCATGTCAAAGTCTGTTTGCTTTCTAGGGTTAAATTCTACAATTGCGGTCTTGGAGGCACTTACATTTAGATGGTTTTCATTGAAATACTTGACTATTTCATTAGTAACAGTGGTCTTTGTGTTTGCACACAATTGTTGTATCGTCTGCATACAATATTATTTTATTATCTGGGGAACAGTACTTTATATCGTTCACATAAATCAGGAACAGGAGGGGTCCCAAGACGGAACCTTGGGGTACTCCATATTTAACATCTGCTACTTTGGATTTGAAATACCCACTGTTTTTTTTAATGAAGACAAATTGTTTCCTGTTGCTCATATATGACTCTATTAGGTCAAAGCATGTTCCTCTAATACCCATGTTCCATATCTTGTCAAGTAGTATGGTGATATTAACGCAGTCAAAAGCTTTTTCGAGATCAAGGAACACTCCAGCAACTTGTTCGTTGTTCTCTATGGCAGTTATTATTTCATCTACGAGCTGTGCTGCAGCTACTGAAGTTGACTTGTTTTTCATAAAACCATTTTGATTCTCGAATATTAGGTTGTGTAGACTCAGAAATGCCATTAGTCTGTTATAAATAACTTTCTCGATTACCTTGGAAAATGCAGGTAAGATTGAGATCGGTCGGTAGTTTTCGATTTTATTTTTATCACCTTCCTTGTAAATCGGAGTTACTTGTGCTATCTTTAGTCTGTCTGGAAAAATGCCCGTTGTGATTATGTCATTTACTGCTGTCGCCAAGGCATTTGATATGTTGTCTATGCACCTTTTAAGTGTTCTGATAGACAATCCTTCATAACCTGCAGAGTTTGAGTTTTTTAGTGACATCACTATGTGTTTTATTTCCCTGCTGTTCGTAGGTGTCAAGTATATGCTATGTCTTACTGGATTGCCCTTATATGTATACTGGAGGTTTTTGAACTGGTCATTGATGGATTTTCCCATAGAAGAAAAGTACTCGTTAAAAATATTTGCTATCTGGTAGGGGCATTTGATGTTACCACCTTTGAAATTGATACTAAGGTCACTAGCTGATTTGTCCTTAAAGTCCCTAAAGCTATTTATAACTTGCCAGACAGCTCTGCCAGAGTTGTTAGAGTCTCTTAACATGTTAGCTTCGTGTTTACTTCTGGTTTCTAAGAGGAGATTTTTGTAGTGATCATGATAGTTGTTACATTCTTCCTTCAGTCTATGATTATCACTATTTTTTGTCATTGCGGATTGGAAAAGTCTTAGTTTTTCTCTTGCTGTTTTTACTTCAGTGTTTATCCAGTTATTCTTTTTTATTTTATTTTTTTTTACAGTCATTTACTGGCAGGGTTGTTTCTGGGCATGAGACATTGAAGCAATAATAAAAGTCAGATGCAAATTCATTGAAAGTGAAAGAGTTATTTTCATTCCATTGTAAGCGTTTGAGCATACTCTTAAGGTTTTCGATATTGTCATCATGGGTGGCTCTTTTTGTTACATAGTGTTTCTTTTTGCTTGCAATATGAAGGTTTTCAGCTTCTATCAGTACCTGAACCCATGGTGGTCAGAAATTGCAAGCTTCAGAACTGATGCAGTGTATTTAAAGTGTGACATGTTAGTAATAATGTTGTCAATGCATGATTTGCTGCTATTGACCTCCCTGGTGGGCTCATTTATCAAGGGATTTAGTTTAAACTGATCTAGTACCAGCATCAATTTTCTTTTAATGCTGGAGTCAGGAGACAGCAAGTCAATATTTATGTCTCCTACTAGAATTAAGTTAGCCCAGCCATTTTTATTACAGTGTTTGCTGTCAATGTCTACAAGTAGATCATTCAAAACTTCAAAGAAAATTTTAAGGCTGCCACTTGGGGGTCTGTATACACCTATGATAATTAAGTTCTCTTTCCCCCATTTATAGTTAATTGCTGCTAGTTCTATAATCCCCTGTATGCTGAAAGCACTTACATCAATTACATTAAAGTTACTGCTTCTAGATGCAAAGATAGCTACCCCTCCACATTTTTTCATTTTCCTGCTGAAGGCAGTACAGAATATCATGGAAAGTGGCTGGCAAACACTAATTATCTCTTCTGTATACCAGTGTTCAATTATAATTTGAACCCAAGTTTGTTCTGCTGGACACTGGTGAAAGTTTTCACACTATTAGGATGTCCAGCATGCATTTCAAGTTTCCCTGATTCCTATTTGAGTGACTATTCCTGACATCTTGGTTCTGAGTGTGGTTTGTTGTTTTACTAGCTACAAGTTTTGGCCCTTCCATTTCGGTTTTATTTGGATATGGTGGAGCTGTGGTATTTTTGTTTTTTGCAAAGTTGTTTGTCAGATTGGGTGGTGTGGGCCATTCCATGGCAAAGCACGTATTAATAACACTTTGCTGAGAACTTCGTCTCATTTAATAATGCTACACTTTGTTGGGTCAGTTGACTCAGTAGATGTTGAATGTATCTGAATATGTTTTTAAGATTTACATAATCAAATCTTATTGTAGCCAAGAAGTAAATAGTAGATGTTGAATGCATACAGTGACTAAACGATGGCACTGTTGGGTCTGATAGTTATTTTGTCTGACTACATTTTGGAAGCATACACACTGTCTGTTTTGATATCATTTGTTGTTCCTGCCTTTGAATAAATGTATTTTCTTCAGAGTTCTCACTATTATACTTTTCTATTCTCTAATCAATTACATGTCTTACTTGAAATGAGATCTCAGAGAAACATTACATTTCAAAAGACAGATTCTTGCAATATGTAATATATTGGAAAAGGATCGAGAAATGGGAATAATTGAAGAGCTACAACAACAAATAATGGTAAAATAACCATTATGATCATAGAATTCTTTGATATGATAAAGGGGAAAAAGATTGAGTATTAAAATGATTGGTTTTTCAATCACAGCATATAATATGAATCGTGTCAAGTGGATGGGGGGTTGGTTGGTTTGGTTGTTGAGGACAGGGGGACCAAACTGACAAGGTTGTGAGCCCCCCATTGGGGAGGGGAAGGAGCCTGTATAGGAAAAAATCTGAAGGGAAAGGAAGTACAGTCCTGGGAGGAAAGAAAAGAGAAAGATTGCATTAGTTCAGTGTCCCATGCTTGCCACACATGTACTCATGAAAGAATTGTGAGTCCCTGGAGAGAATCAGGGTAAAAGATATATTTTAAAACAAGTTAACTGGAAAACCACAACAAAAAATTCGGTTTCTCTTTTGATTTAGTTTATAATATTGTAGAGACAGAACTATGTATCTAATCTTGGACAGTATTCACACAATGAACACATTCACACTAGCACAGCTCATGCAAATGACTGCTCTCTCTTAGTTGCTACAGGCTAATTCAGAGACAGTGGTCATTTGTGCACAAGTTGTGCCTGTTTTATTGTGTTAATGGGTGTGTTTGTGGTCTCTTTTCCTGAAGAAGGCCATGGCCAAATATTTTAAGTTTTGTGTAAGTGTATTGGTCTTTTCTATGTGCCTTTCTGTAGCTCAGTGATTGTCTTTTACAGTAAGTTGGAATGTGTTCTCATTATATTATTGGCATTTCAACCTGAATATTTCATTGTTAGTTCATGGAGACTATAAGTGTGTTTACTTCTGCAACTCTAATTGTTAGCACTTAATGAATGCAGTGGATAGAGACTTATGTTATTGTTTTAAGATTCCATAACATACCAGTACCATTATGTATCAATGTTATGGTTTTTTAGATTTTTTCTGGTTTCAGGTTCCAAATGGAAACAAATGTGACACAAGAGATGGCACAAGAAATGAAAAAATTCATTTTACATGCACCAAGTGTTGAAGTCAAATATCGAATTGCCAGTCAGTTGGGATTCAAAGACATTATTCAGACACTTCTTAATGGACCTGAGATAGCATATCTGAAAGACACAATATGGAGAAAAGGGTTTAGAAGACATAACATTCCATAAGAATAGAAATTATCTGGTGATGTATTAGTGTCTATTTAACAGAATTCCTGTTGGTAGGATAAGATATGATGATTATTGCCCAATATTATTTTTATACATTATTTATTCTTTATGTAAAATAACACAGAAACACATTTTTGTGGAGAAATATTCATCTTTCATCTGATTGACATCTGTTAAAGGTTCCAAATTTTCCCTTTACCATATGCAGGATGGCTGTGACCTAATTGTAGTCTTTTTTGTTCTTTTAGTGACAGATACAAGAGTTTCTGTTTATAATAAACAAAAAGGAGCAGTGATCTCTCCTCTAAAAAGCATTCTTTTAGGACAGTATCATTTTAACAAAATTATGTTTCCAATATCATTATAGAGAGCATATTATGAATATTTATTTAAATATTACTAACTCTGACTTTAATATCTCACTGTTTCCTTTATTAGAAAACAATAAATTCTGGTAGTATATATAGGACAAGGGAAATATTTATTTCAGAATGAAAATGTGGATAATTTTAATAAGAAGTATTTTAATTTGAATCTCAATATGACTGTTTTATACTAAAGTGTTTGTAATTAAATTTTCAGTAATATTATGTAATTTTATTGTATTATGTAAAGCATCATATTTTTTATCATTTTATTGAAAAGTAATGTTTATAAGTATGTATCAGAATATTTTATCTGTTTTAAAAGTGGAGTGTGAGTAATTAGATAACAGAATCTCTTGTTTACATTGCTAAAAAATTTGTGTATCCTACATAAGACATTTAATATTGTTTAACATGGAGCTGTGATTCCTCATACAGAAAAATGTGTCAGACTCCCAACAAATAAAGAAGGAAAATTGAAGTGAGGAATAGTTCTCTCTAGTACTTTTAAGATATTTGCTGTGGTGTGTAAATGTTCTATATTAGAACTGATTAAACTCTATGTAGATCATGATTTTGTTTTCTTGAAAGTAAGATCAGCTTAAATGGGTGCAGTAAATGTTTCTGAGGATCTTCCAGTTTTCTAATTGTGTACACTACATATATCAATCCCTATTTTATCAGCAAGCTTTATGCTGATAATTTAGTTAATCACTGTACCATCATCATACAATATTGATAACAGCCACGCATCTGTCATTAAAATTAAGAAAAGGCCTTTGTTTGTTATAATAAATATCATACTTTGAGCTTTGAGTAATATGTTAGAAATGTATAGTTGTCATGTTATACACACCATTTTCAAATATGCATAGTGTGCTATACACAGGATTACTGTGATAAAAATGATAAGTGCCTGAAATTTAAAATGTTACTGAAAATGACAACATTGAACACCAGTATTGTATAAAAATAAAATTTCTATGTTCCTATTAGTGTTTAATGAAATGTAAATAATTTAAATACTAATAAACTTTTTAGTGATTTATACGCTCTTTTTAATTTTCTATTAAGGTATGTTACGTGAGAGTTGAGAATTGTTTTCACACACAACCTGAACTTCAGTCGTGATATTTCATACTAATTCTTATATCCAAATTGTAGTCATTTCATGAATGGTTTTCAACAAATTTCATTTAAACACTTTGAAACTGGTGTTTTGTGTTGTTGGACCCTGTGTATGTCCTTTTACACCAGTATTTCATTGAAGCTATCACGTTTGAAATACATTTCTATACAACTGTAAAACGTATATTCATTGTGATTATTATTTATACAGGTTTTGCTATGTTGTGTATAAATATGCCATGACATTCATGTTCTTACTACTCAAGTCCATTGGTCCATTATTCATGTAAACATCCTCATCTGCCACACATTCACCATTCATTTTTGAAATAGTTTTGAAATCATAGGATTATCAAGAAAGACATCACAAAAAAATAAAAAAATAAACTAAATAAAAATTGAGGGCAATTACTCATCTAATATTACTAGTTAGCAGATGGTAGGAGCTGCACAACTCTCACATAGTACTGCTGTAGTATGTTAATACAAGGGTCATTGCAAAATTCATCACAACTATTTTTTTTTCTTTGATGATAACAAATTAAAAATTTCTGAAGTATACAAATGGAAGGTTAGTTCATCCATGTCGTGTTTCTGTATGAACACTCTCTCTCTCTCTCTCTCTCTCTCTCTCTCTCTCTCTCTCTCTCTCTCTCTCTCTCTCTCTCTCTCTCTCTCTCACACACACACACACACACACACACCAGAAACACATGCCTGCAATGATTTAGAGTCCTTTGAACTAGTATCCCAAAGAATCCATCACCCACTGCCTATTGTAGATGTCATTGTGGGAAAGCGTGAAGGTAGCATGTGCATTAGCAGTCTTGCTATGTGGGATGAAATGGCACCAAGTCACTCTCTAATGCCATAAGCTATGATGATTGTTAACTAGTTAGGTTACTGATTTCAATAAAATTTCTGCCTAATTGATTTCTTACAACACGATTCTGCCAATGATGTCATATCAACATGTGAAGATTAAAGTAAAAGCAAAAAATGACACTAACAGGACAAGCATAGGAATGTGGGGGCCTTTGGCTGCAGACATTCTAAGTGGGAGAAAATGACAAAAAGCAAACTGAAAAAAAAAACCACAAAATACACTAAACAAAAGTACAAAAACTGTACATGGAATCAAATAGTTCAAGTGCCCTAGATACTGCAAATCAAGACAGCAATACCAACAATGAACACCATTGAACAAAACCAACTGCATGAAAACAATATACCAATATTGAATACTTCAATTAACCTATACTACACCTAAAATCAAGAAAATGATACTATTCAACCCCCACGCCCAAATCCCATCAAGATTAAAATGGTATCGAATACTTAAATTGACCTATACCTCAAATGAAGACAGAGATACCAATTTTACCTCCCCCCCCCCCTCACCCAAGTAATAAACAACAAAGAAATGGTATCAAAACACGGCAGTCATTTCAATTGTTCCATTCTAACATAATCTTGTTCACCACAGTCAGTTTTCACCAACTCACAACTAAACTGTTGGCTCCAACCTAACCTAGACATTAGCACAACAATTTCTCATTTTACATTCATTGGCTTTGCCAAATACAATAATCACGCCACCTACATGCAATATGGTATGTTGCCTACCTACACACACTACAGAAATGTTGCTGAAAATCCCCCTTACAGTGGTCTGAAGCTTACTTAAACATCTACCACCAACACCAATGGAAACACACTACAAAAAGTAAAACACATGTACCAAACATATTTCACAGTGTACAAAATACCAACGCAAAAAATAAACCACATGCTCCTCTCTACTGTCCCTCACCACACTTTTGATAGCTTCATTGTACACTAAACACAATCAGCTTTAACACCAAGCAACTGAAGAAATTTTATTGTACCCAGTGCATCACACAGCGAGAAAGAAACTTATTCATCATATCTGTCCTAACAAAAACAGAAAAATAAAACACACAAAATTATAGGAAGGCAAACTAAACTTGAAAAATCATACTACTTAAACGCATAGTAACACATGCACAGCAGAAAACAACTTTAAGATAAGCAGCCACACATGAATACGATTAATGTCACACACAAACACGCACACACACACACACACACACACACACACACACACACACACACACACACACACACACACACACACACAGACATTACAACGAAAAATGATCATGAACCAGTTTACTTACACCACAAGAGCATGCCACCACATACCTACATATACCACCTGTAAACATAGTCAACTCAAAAATATCACACAATGATGACATCAAAACATAAGCCATCATCTCAGGTCAAAGTCTAGGGGTGGAATAACGTCCTACAAATGACCTGTGTACTGTTGAAGCTGACAGTAAACACATTTGAATTTATAAAATTTATTTAGTCTTTTTTCTTGTTCTATATCTTTAAGGCAGTGTGTGTGTGTGTGTGTGTGTGTGTGTGTGTGTGTGTGTGTGTGTGTGTGTGTGTGTTAATCTCTCCCTACATGTAATGTTTTCATATAAAGTAACCTTTCATTTCCATATTTAAAAAAAAAAATTTAATTCACTGCAATTTCTGAGAAAAAAGTAATTTCTATTACTTTTGCTATGGCCTTCAGATTTATATTTTGCTCTTTTGTGTCCTTAAAAATGGCATGTTAGTGATAAACACAGTCAACAGGTATGGGTAAGGAAACCTGAAGAGTTTGTTTAGAGACGAGCAAATAGCAAAGGGATAATCTGGGAGTTAATTGCAAAAAATCTGTACACAGATAAATTTATACTGCCAATTTTGAGACTATTAGTAGCATACTTAGAACAAGCCAGAATGTTTCCAAGGCAGGGACATGTATCTTATTTATGCAAATCTTGAGCGCACACTTTTTACACCATAATTATCAAAATGAGGTGCACATATGATTCAATGGCACATTAGATTCGAATACAAACTTGAATCGTTCTCAGGTATTTCTGTCCATATCTGATCTAAGTAGCTAAATATTTATTAAACTCTAGCAAGAGAATATAGGTATGGTTTCTGTGAATTATGGAAAAGAAGATGTAAATCGGGTAAGAACTTATCAAGTTGAAAGAGCTGGTATATATTCCGTTCAGAGGCATCAAAACAAAAACCCATTACTGCGAAAAGAGAAAATTTTCTTTAGTCATCAGTTTAAATAGAATGTGTCTTTCTTTCTTATTTATTTATTTTTATTTTTTATTTTTACTTTTTTTTTCCCCTGGGAAATTTTGATACTTGCCTGTACATTACAAAAAATTATTGTACTTCTCAAATTCATGTCGTTATTGCTGGCCTACTACACTACTTCACATTGTGTTTGCATTAGGTAGTCACAAAATGGAAAGCAAGCAGGCAAAAATATTGTATGAAGCTACTTTCAAGCTTTTCTTTATGCTGAAACATATGCTAGCAGGAGGATCAGGAAGAGAGTTCAATGTAGTTGAGTAATATTCGCTTATGGAAGAAACAAAAAATTCGCAACTACTGCAACTAGAAATAAATTCTCTGGACCTCAGAAAGGAAAACACCCTGACACTGAAGTAAATGTTTTGCAGAAAGAGAAGAATTTTCCAATGGGCCAAATAACCAATGCTGATGAGACTCCAATTTCATTTGATACACCACCTAATTACAAGACTGACAAGTAGGGTACAAAAGAAGTTACCATCAAATCATCTTGGCGTGGAAAAACAATGCATAACAGTAACGCTGACAATCGAAGCAGATTGGCACAAAGTTCCCCCTTTTTTAATCTTCAAAGGAAAAACAAGCTCAAAGACTGCAAAAAATGAAACACTATTCTCCAATGACGAGAGAAAGGATGATTGACTGAAAGTTAGATGCTTGACTGGCTCCAAAATGTGTGTGACTTCCTGGTGGGCTTTCAAAGCAACCATCAACGATTTGTCTTGATGAATTTCATGATCATCTCAATAACGAAGTAAAAAAAGATTATCCACAGCCTACCCAGTGACCTTGTTAATATTCATGGAACGATGACTTTTGTACTACAAGCCCAGGAGTGTAGTGTAAATGAATGGGCCGTAGACAGCAGTTCTCTCTCTCTCTCTCTCTCTCTCTCTCTCTCTCTCTCTCTCTCTCTCTCTCTCTCTCTCTCTCTCTCTGAGTGAGTGTGTGTGTGTGTGTGTGTGTGTGTGTGTGTGTGTGTGTGTGTGTGTGTGTGTGTGTGTGTGTAAGCTTTGCAGTTGTTTTCTATTGGTTGTGCCTTTCTGCAGCTCATCAGGTGTGGTGAGCAGTGACCTATCCTTCACAAAAATATTGTTGAACCCTTCCTGGAATTTCCACTGTTTCATTCAAGAAATGTTACATTTCAAATACTCTGGATGGCAATGAAGATGAAATGCTCTGGAATGACACCAAGGATGGCAGGGAAGGAGGAAATGAATCTATTTCTGATGTAGATTCATCAAAGGATTCCAGTAATGATGGCATTAGTGAATAATGATGAGTAATGCCTGTAATTGCAGTTTGTTTCTTTGTATGTAATGCAGGTAATCAAATTAGGTGTTCTTTTTTAATCTTAAAAATTTCACTTATGAGTAACTTAATAATAAATTATGTTTTTTTACAGTTCATGTATTCACAGATTATTAAGATAAAGTTAGCATTTTAAAATAATTTTTGACAATACAAATAAATGAATAAGAATTTACCCTATCAGCAGTGTGCCAAAACTAATTTTTTTATTAATCCAATTTTTAAAGTTGAGGTGTGAATTACATTCAATGGTGCCTTAGATATGTATGGATACGGTAATTTGATATCACAATAGTTGTAGTCAAATGTCAGTGTGAATCTTAATCTAGAGGTGATCTTATACTGCTGGTATCATCAATTAAGAATGCATAATTGAAGACCTTGGTGCAAGAAGGGGACAGCTACACTTTTTGCTGGTTTTCTGTTTTTTATTGACATATATGACAGAAAATATTCTCTCTGTTTGTGTGGAAGAATGATAGAGCTCCCGGGAGCTGTGCCATTCTTGTGCCAAACATAGTTCGCTCTATGGCCTCTTGAGTTGCCAACAGCGAATACCTCTAGTTCTTTGTTTACTTCAGTAGCTCATACTAAGTGGACTGGGAATGCACAAATGGTAAAAATTACTTATCTTAAGTTACTGATGCCACAACTTAACGTACTGCACTGCAATGACTCAAAAAACCAACTGGGTCATCCAATGATGACTACACTAGTTGCATGCCACCATGATGTATGCCATAGGGCAAGGAGAGCAGTCTCAGAATAATACCAGAACGGACGTTCTGCAACCAGACGCCGGCTGTTTTCAAAGTGAGCTCCCCATGATAACTTGCATCAGCCCATGTAGAATGGTTGTCATTTCGGACACTGGGAACTACATGCCCTCACTGGTGGTGACTGCACTAAACTCAAAAGTTACAGTCTCCTAATGGCTACAGACCCATTCACTGTTTGTTCACTGGCCAGAACTGCCCACTCCGCACGTCAAATAACCAAGTCTTGCGTGCGCGGCCTCAGATATACACAGTGAGAGCGGCAAGTCGTGCTGTTCACGAGACAAATGACAAGTGAAACCAGGCACTCCGTGCCACCCAAGGTGAAGTAAGAAGGAATATCTATATATGCGCGACAAGTAACTGGCAAATCAAGCTAGCGTGGCTCAAGAAGACAGTAACTTAGTTTAATATTATCATAATACAATATTGTTTTTGTCATAAAGCAAACATGTAACTCATCATACTATTTTCAAAATATATAATTGTTTTTGTCACTATTCTCTCGTTTTTTACCAAGGAAACCAATAAAAACACACATATTTGGAGCAAACAAAGGACAACTCCAATACATGAACCTTCATATTATGAGGGCAGTTTGATAAGTCTGGTAAAAATAAAATAAAAAATTCTTTTAAAGGCGAAAACTTACTTTATTTCTTGACATAGTCTCTTTGCAAGACTATAGACTACACTTGGTCGACTGAGTTTCCAATTTTTTCAACCTATCGACAAAGTAGGCTTTGTCCAACTGTACAAAATATCTGTCACAACAGCGAACACTTCCTCATTCGATGAAAATTTGTTCCCACCAAGCCAAATTTTCAAGTTTGGGCTAAGAAGTAACATGGGTCAAAGTCTAGTGAATAGGGTGGGGAGGAACCAATTTGGATTGCAAGTTGTGCACTTTTTTCATTGAGATAGCTGCTGTGTGGGCTGGAGCATTGTCCTGATGAGACAGCACTTTCTTCTGTGCCAATATTGGACATTTTTCAGTAGTTCCTGTTTCAAACAATCCAGCAGAGCAGCATAATAGGGCACATTTATGCATCTGCCTTTTCCCAAATAATCTGTCAGGATTATACCCTAGGAATCCTAAAAGACATTCACTTTCACTTTTAAGCTGACAAAACAGTCTTCGCCTTCTTTGGTGCACACTCCCCACTCTTTGTTGATTGTCTGGACTCTTATTTGGTCTCTGGAGTGAAATTGTGGATCCGAGTTTCATCCACAGTTGTGAATCTGTGCAAAACGTACTGTGGATTGCACCTGAACAGAAATGTTCTTTTGTTTTCGTTGTTGGTCTTAAGTGAGCAAGCATGGCACCCAACGTGCACAGAGCAGCTTCATGACCAGGTTTTCATGGAGAATGTAATGCACTCATTCAGTTGAGATGCCTGTAATGTTTGCTTTCTTGTGAAATTTTAATCTTTGATATTCCATTACTATAACAGGTACCTTATCAATGGTTTCTTGTGTGGTAACTTTAACGGGCCAACCGGAGTGTGCTCCATCTTCTGTGTTTCTCCAACCATGTTTAAACTAATTGATCCAAAAGGAAATGGTCTTCAATGTTGCTGCAGAACCCACACAGACCTCATCCTCTTCAGATATGATCTGTGCAGCTGTCCAAGCCCTCAAATGAAAATGTTTAATCACCGCAAGAAATTTGTTTTTCTCCATCCTAAGGAACTAACTCATATACCACTTCAGTTGGCAGCCAACAATCAACTAATAACAGCTGCCATTTGAAACTTTCTGTAATATCTGTGGAAATATCAGGCTTACCAACAACAGTTCAGGTTTCGAAAATTTTTTGCTCTTTCATACAAGTGTACTAGATGTATCAAACCACCCTCATATATTACGAATAATCAGTTTAAAAAAAAAATCATTGAATTCAATCAAAAATAATACAAATAAGAATATAGAAATAAAATCTTAACCAATTAATTTTTGAAATGTTTTTCTTTGTTTCTGAAAAGTTTAGAAATATGGTGCTGTCCCTTTCTTGCACTGAGAAAATCTGGATAAATAACACACAAATTGTATGACCAGTGCAGGCTTGACAGAAGGGCCACTCCAAGAAGCCATTTCAAAAAATTACTTATTGTTAACAGTAAGAAATATAAAAGAGTTAAGTGAATGATATCTCTGGGAACTGTTGAGGATGTTGTGCCTCGATGACTGTTGCTTAACCAAGTAGTGTGATATTCAGTGTGTATCAAATCTGTAAAATTGGAAGTAAAAGCTAATAACACTGTCAGTTCAGCAACTAAAATAACATGTCTGCCTGAGGTGAGTATTGCTTTATATGGAGCAGGTGAGATTATCATGAAAGAAATGAGGGAAAGGAAACTGCAGAGTGAGGGGAAAGAGATGGGCAGCAGGGGAAAGAGTTGTAAGAACAGTCTCAAGAATGTCCGTCTTTGATGCAGAATTAGTTACATAGCAGAATTCAGAGTATGAGAGGGAGAGAGAAGTGGATTATAGACCCATGGTGTCTGTTCCTGTACACATGTTGAATATTTTGAAAGTAAACCAATGAGAAAACAATCTCCATAAATTGTATAAATATAGGAAACAGACAAATATATGTGTGGAATTTGACAGGGTAGGCTATATTCGTTCATTGGGTAATATGATCAGTTTGGAAATAAATTGGACTGTTATGCCAAGCAAAGTGCACACTGATATTCAAATAGTGCATGAGCATGTACATGAGACAGCTGGAAGGGTAGCCCTGATAACTAAGAGTCATCATCTGATCAACAGTTTATATGCAGAACTCCACCAGCACCATCTGTCATCAACAGTATTTTTATAATACCATTATATTAGCCACTTGCTACTACTCTATCATTTTGAGAGTCACTCTATGAATTAATAAGTGAGTTCATCTATAGTTATGTAATTCCTTAGGTTCCTATTTAGAACAAAAGTACTGATGTCAAGGGTCAAAATTACACATGTTTTACAGTCTGTGGTTTTTCTTCCATTTGAATCTTCAATGGAGGTTTTACATAAGACTCTTACACAGCAGCAGGAACATATGACTAAGATGGAAAGGTTGTTTGCAATGTTGCCCAGACTATCCTGCTGTTTGTTCAGTCACCACCATTTCTCCCTGTGATGAATCAGTTGAAGGCAGGGACACTTACTAGAAGTAGCTCCTCCAACATATTGTGCCATCAAGGTGACCTACATAGAGGTTTGTAAGGACCTTTTTCATAATGGATACCTCTTCAAGTGTTTCACATGTTGTACAAATTAGCTCCCCTGCAGGAATTATGGACTCCTTTTTATGATGATATGTGTAGACTGCCAATCTCCTATCAAAGTAAGCATATGTATTTTGTTGCTTCTCATGTTCAGTTCTGCCAATGTTGCACACAATCATTGTAACTGTATAACTCTAATGTTCTCAGTTGGCTGTGCTTCACAGACTAAGTTCATCGTGGCCAGGGATGCAATCATACATTCAGCCACAAATAAAGAGGTTCTTGAATAAAAGATTGTCTTGGTTGCAAAAACTTTTATTGAAATGACACGTTTCACCCGGTTTGAGCACCTTCAGATTTCTGACAAAGAAGAAAAAATTGATCCACATCTTACAATAATAAGAGATTGTAATAATGTTGGTACTGATATTTTACCTACTCTGTGATAGAGGGTGTTTAGGTCAAAATGCAGCCATAGGATGTCTTACCGAGACAATAACAATGTAATCCGTTGATCAGCAGTAACACTGACTGTTAAACAAATTGATACAAAGATCAACTGACTGGATATTGAAATAATGTATACTCCAAGATTTACCTTATCTGATGTCTCTGTGCCATATAGTAGGTCTTCAACTCATACACGACATGTGTTGGTATTGGTACTGGCACTGCCACTGCCAGGAGCAGTGTTCAAGTGTCTACTGTGAGTAACCGCTCTACAACACTGTAGGTGTTGGGTCAGTCGGACAACAGTTGTTAATTTCAAATATGGGCATCATGTACATAACATACCCAATATCTCATGAAACAAATTTGAAGGAATGCCAAGTTATATAACAGAATATTACTTAAAAATTTCCATAAAAGTGTCAAAAAATTTTTGGTCTTTTGAAGTCAACTGATCGTTTAAAAGTCTCAGGTGTTAAAAATAAATCCACTTCAAAATCTCAAATTCTTTCAGGATGTTTAACTCCTGTCCTTTTCGGGCATAATGCAAAATTTCTAAATTATCTAGGGTGGGAGCTTGATTGCCAGAAGACTTTAAATGCTCGGCAAAAGGAGAGTATTTCTTTATTTGCCCCTTTTTTGTTACCAAATGTTCACTGAAACGTGTTTTGAATGCCATTCCTGTCTGACCCACATACTCAGCTGGACAGTCTACACATTTAAGCTTATAAACGCCTGAAGTTGAATGTGTCTGTTTGATAGGTTGCTTGTTGTGTGTTAGAATTTGTTGTATATTTGTTCCACAAGAAAAGACAATTTGTACATTAGTATTACGAAACAATTTGGCTATATTATAGCTGAAAGGTCCTAGGAATGGGAATGCAGTTAGTATTTTTTCGTCAGCTAATTTCTTGGTCGAGGTATGCCTCTGGTCTTCTGTAAGCATGACACACTCTCTATATAGCTGGTGAACCACAGATTGGCTGTAACCATTTTTCTCTGCGATATGGCAGAGCATATGAAGCTCATTATTTATTGAAATTATAGAGGGAAACTTTCCCGGTGGGATAAACAAAAATAAAAATAGAAAAGAGATGACTTACCAAAAGGACCAGCTTGTCGAGAGAAACAAATAAAATCACACACAAACACAAATACAAGCTTTCACCACCACTGGCAGCTTCTTCAGGAAAAAGAGGAAAAAAGGGGAGGAAAAGGGAAGGATATGGGTTTTAAGGAAGTGGAAAAGAAGTCATTCCAATCCCAGGAGTGGAAGGACTTACCTTAGGAGAAAAAAAGGAAGGTAAACAAATACACACACACTCAGACATATCGAAACGCAAACACACCTAGACAGACATTTGTGAAAAGCAAAGAGAACTAACAAAATTACAATTTTTTTGTAATATTGCCATTTAAAAATTGTAAGAGGTGAATCATTTTTTCTTCTTTGTCAAAAATCTGAAGATGCTCTAACCGGGCGAAACACATCATTTCATTAAATGTTTTTGCAACTAAGACAATCTTTTATTCAAGAGTTCAACTTAACATGGTTGCTGCGCCACACCACGAAGAAATGGAATGGGAAGATTTTTATAATAAAGAGGTTGGTCAATGTAGCCTTCAGTGTTAGGACCCTACATTAGAAGTCATTTTGAACATTGCACAACTTTTGGAGGCCGTACAGGCCATAGTCAACCAATTAGAGGCTTGGAGTGATGCTGTCACTGTTGACAGCATGTTACCCCAGAACATACACTCTAGTGCACTGGAGGAAGAAGAGGCTATGGCAGTGCAAACCAAGGTGACTTGACCAACAAAGACAAGGTCTGCACCAGCAGCAGGGACAGTGGACACCACTTTCTTGGTGCCCCTCTTGTTTTGTGCAGCATAAGTAGATGCCCCAATTACAAATCACAGTCTCCAGCAGCAGCAAACATCTAGCATTGTTTGCTAACCGAATGCCTTGTGTCCAAACATTTAAGACTCTGTTGTGCAAGTGTGTTGAAGAGTTCTTGGTGCTGTTAGCTTTCCTTGCTTTTTTCTTTAAAAATGGAAAATAAATAAATAAAATGAAAAGATTGAAAGTGTTTGTCAGCCTGGGACCCATGTACATCAACCATTTTGAGGGATAATATTTGAAACCTTCTCTTGGTTGTTGATAAATACAGATCATTGAGGAAGATAAACAATGAAAAAATGTAACACTTTATTTCTGTTCTTAATTTTTTTTTAACATATTGACATCACATAATGCACTGTGTGTGTAATGAGCCTATAAAGAAGCTGTTAGATAACTCTTCAGCATCACAAGATTTGCTGCAAATGCTTTGATCTTAATGTGCAACTATTATTTTTACTGGTGTAAGTTTTCTAAATTCTGATTTTTAATACTTCAAACAATGTATGGACAAAAGTTAAAAATTAACAAATAACAGTCATAGTTGCTGTCATTTTCTATTTTCATTTACATCGAATTTATGTTTTTTCTTCCTTGGAAAGTAACAGTCCTGATAATTTTTGAGGCTGATGAATGAGTTACAAGTTGCGAAATGAAGATGTAGATAACCTCAAATCCAGCCATGAAACTAAATCCAACAGAGAGACTCAGCAAACCACCACTGAAACCTGTAAAATGTTCAAAATTTTGTCATAACATTTTTATTGCTTTGATCTTAGTTTAATTTTCATTCTGTAATGTTTGTGATCACAATCAGAATTACTTACCCAACAATATAGTCAGTCTGTCAACAACTTTCTTTCTATATTTAGTAGCCATGAAGTTTCCATAATAAACATGAAACAGTGTGTGATTTTTTATATCATATTCTCTGCTGAAAAAAGACATATGTTTTGTACAATACAGATTTTGAGTTTGTAAAATGATTTTTAATGAGTACTTTCTCAAAGATCTTATTATTAATTAAGGGAATGTATGACCAGAGCAATAAAAAATAGTTTCTAACAGGTTAAAGCCTAGTGTGCAAAATTATGAGGGAAAATTGAAGAAGACTGAAGGATACAGTAATTACCCTTGATGGAAGGCTGTTTTTTCAGTTTAGAAAGCAATGAAAATGATTTTAAAAAGCACAGAAGATTAATGCTGATAAACCACTGGGGTGAAGAATGAGGTAACACCTGTGCCTGCGTGTGTGCAAGTGCATGCGCTTGTATGTGTGTGCAGCATGTATGCATTTTATTTTTATATCTATATGAATTTTTATTTTATTTTATAATTATTTTCCTCCCCTCACCTGCCTCCCCACTCCATTCCTAAGCTGCATCTCATTAGTCCCATCTAGGCTGTGCTGTACCCATCCCCACCACCGTGACACATCCTTCCTGTTCCCCATCCGCTCCCCTATTTACACACCGCAGAGCATGATTCAAAGTGTGGCAGCCAGAGGTGATGGTTGTATGACTGTATTGTGTGCCTGTGCGATCGCATGAACATATTGTTTTCTGAAGAAGGCCATGGCCAATAGTTGAAAGTGTTGTATGTGTGTATCTTTCGTATGTGCCTGTCGCAGCTCATCGTCACAACTTTGTGGTGAGTTGTAAACTGTCCTTATATCATTTGTTTACTGGTTATACATAAAATACTATTTTTAATTCAAATTCATTAATTTTATGTAAAACAATACAATAATGTTTTTCACAGCAACCACATAAGAGAGCTTTTATGATTATTGTCGACACAATAATTAAAATTATGTAAATTATTTATTTCAAAAGGAATTAGCAAAAGATGTAAATGGAAACTAAATCAGGATTAATTTTGTAACCTTTCTGTACAGTTTTCAGAATGAACAATACATAGTTCAATTCATAAAATATGCCGCGGTCTAAAGTGCCTCGCTGCTAAACGCACAGATGGTCACTGTCAGAGATTCGAGTACTCCCTGGGTCATGTATGTGTGTGTTGTCCTTAGGTTAGTTTACCTTAGTTTAAGTAGTTTGTAAGCTATGGACTGATGACCATGCAGTTTGGTCCGATAGATTTACAAACATTTGAACATCATAAAATACTAATTGTTCATCTCATCATTTACAATATAAAGAGTCTTTATTAAAGACCATATTTAATTACAATTTTCATTGTATTTGCAAATGAATTTATTATCTGCTGATGATGTACTTTCATAAAGCTATGTAATGTATATGATTGCAGTTCTGTAACCACATTTAATGATAAAGTTTCAATTGTAATAATTACAAACAAGAATACGAAGTAACCATATTTATTGTCATGGTCATATAAATACTACACCTGCTGCAATTGTTTCAGCCAGTTTAGTTTTGTTAATGAGTGAGGTTAGTTCAGACCCTTGTCTTGTGAGTTCTACTCAAGTGTGCTATGTAATTTTTGCTTATGTAACAATAAGCCACTAAAGTAAATAGATGTCAAGAATTCTTTTCCATTTCACAAATAACAACGTTACCTACAAAATTTACAGAAATTATAACACCCGCAAAGACATAGGCGGAGTGTTATACTCTGAACCCAACCAAACTCAAGGTTGCCAAGACCAAGTTTGCTGAGATTGCATGCCACCAGTTCCCAGCACCTGTCAGAGTCCATGGGCATTAGCTCTTCACCTTGTCAAGAAGAAGGATGGCTCCTGACATCCTTGTGGTGATTACTCAGGACTCTTAACTGTTATCTGGTGCCACTTCTGCAGAGGTACAACAATACTGCACAATTTTCATCACAATTGACTTTGCCAAAGTTTATACACAATTCCTGGTCATAGCCAAGGATCTTCAGAAGACGACCATCCGATACAGCCATGGTGCAGGAGTGCCTTACTCGCTACACTCACAGCCATCAGTGGACTCTTGATAAACAGCGTAAATGGACTTGTCATGGTCATATAAATACTACACCTGCTGCCATTGTTACAGGTAGTTTAGTTTTGTTAATGAGTGAGTTTAGTTCAGATTATCATCTTAGTGAGTTCTATTCAAGTGTGCTACACTCATCAGTGCAGTGCATTCCTTTCCTGAGTCAGTTCACACCTCGTACAGCTTACAAATCTGTGGTTCACCTTGTGGTGGTTTTGGTGGTCGATGATATGGCAGGGGCTAATATTTTTGGTCTTGATGCTTTCAATGTGTTTGATTTCTCTATTTTATACTATATTATCCTGGTTTCTGATTCTGTTCCTTTTTGTGACCTTTGTCAGTAATTTAGACACTATTTGCTGAAGGCTTAGGCTGTACTACTGCTTTTACTGTGCATATCACCATGAAACCTACGGCACACCCCAAGATTTTTCATGACTCCCAGGTTCTGGTGGTTCTGCGGAGCCAAGTCAAGGCTGAACTCGACCACCTGCAGGCTTCACATGTAATTAAACCTATTTTCTTTAGTGGGTGGGCTACCCCTCTTATGATTGTCAAAAAACCCTCGGGTTCCTTTTGTTTGTGTGTTGACTTTAAGGTTACTGTGAATACTCAGTCTGTTATTGATTTCTCTCCAATACTACGCCCTGATGAACTGCTTGCTATCCTCACTGGGTCCCAATCTTGTTCTCAATTGGGTTTGGCTGAAGCTCATCTACAACTTCTGCTAGACGAAGGCTCTAACTGCTTGTGGATTGTGAATACCCCTTTTGGTCTTTACCACTAACAGTGACTGCTGTTCATTGTAGCTTGCATCCTGGACACTTCTCAAAAATTTTTGGAGCAACTTTTGTGTCCAGTCCCTGGCTGTGTTAACTTTTTAGATGATATTATGGTCACTGTTGTTTCCCTGCCTCGATCCACATCGGTTAAAGAGTTACAAGCTTTTCTGGGTAAAATCATATTACCATAGTTTTCTGCACCCACTCCATCACCTTCTGCATAAAGATGTGCCTTCTGTCTGGTCTGCAGATTGTGAACACACATTTTGTATTTTGAAACAGCAACTGATGTCTGCTCCTAGTTTAACTGCTTATTCTCTGGATCAATACCTTGTGTTTGCTATGGATGCTTCTCCATATGGGGTGGGGGTGGTACTTGCTCAGAAATACTATGTCAGGTCTGAACGCCCCATTGCGTATGCATGAAACACTTTTATGCTTACGCAGCAATGTTATTCACAAATTGAGGAGGTGTTAGCCATTATTTATGCCTTGAAAAATGTCTTGTGTACCTGTATGGTGTGAAGTTTCATCTTATTGCAGATCATAAGCCTTTAAATGTCACTTTTACACCCTTGCCAGACAGGGTAGTTCATCAGTTGCAGCGCTTGATCCTGTTTCTTTCTCAGCTCAATTATGAGATTCATTTCTGTCCTACGGCCCAGCAAACAAACACGGACACCCTATCTCACCTCTCTGTTGGCCCTGATCCAGCCTTTGACCCAGAGGAACTCCTATGTTTTTATCTCAATACTGAAGCTCAGGATGCTGTGGATAGTTTTCCCCTTGCTTCATGTCTGTTGTCAACTGCTGTTGCATCTACCTGTGCTTTGATATGTTTTGCACTTTGTTCGTGAATGTTGGCTTGACATTCCTCTGCACCAGGCATTCGACATCTGTGGAATAATTATTATTCTTTTTGGTTACTTCTGAGTATAAGGGGGTACTCCTTTGGGTATAGAAGGTCAGTCACAACAAGTGGTTATTCCAGCGGTTCTCCGTGCCCCAGTGTTACAGATGCTGCATCACAGGCATTGGGGTGCATGCCACACAAAATCTCTTGCTTGTTGGCCTGTGTTTTCGCCTGGCATTGACAGTGACATAGTGTGTCTCATGTCCATGGGAATGAAATCATGTTAATTATGCAGGTCTGTTCATGAATTCTTACTGATTCTTTGTTGTGGATGCTTATTCCAACTTTCCCTATGTTTTTTGGTGCCCTAACATGTGCATAGCCATGACTACACACTCATTGTCTAAGGGTTTTGCTATTGAAGGACTGCCACTCACTTTGGTTTCTGATAATGGCCCCCTATTTACGTCAATGGCATTTTAGGACTTTTGTGTTCAGTTGGTGGTTCGTCATGTCACGGCTCCTTCCTTTCACCCTCAATCGAATGGTGAAGTTGAAAGACTAGTGCACACCTTCAAAGTTCAGATGCCAAAGTATGTGCCGTCCTCCTCTGTCAATGATGCGGTGCTGTGTTTACTGCCCACCTACTGCTTGACGCTGGTTGGGGATTGTAGTGCTGCCAAAACGCTTCATGGCCATCAACCCTGGATACTACTGACCCTGCTGTTGCCACGGCAGGCCCATGAGCTGCCACAGCACTTCTACCAGCCTAGCTCCACCATCTAGTCATGGGCATTTGGGCACTGCCCCCACTGGGCATCATTGTAACCTGCCTAGGCTGCTGCCTCTGATCGGTGTACACTCTTGACAGTGTATTGCACCATCACTGGGATCAGCTGCTCCCCCAGGAGTCCGTGGAAGCCATATCATGAATTCATGTTGACTATAGGTCAATAGTTGCTTCTCTTTGAGGTAATGCATAATGTTTGAGGAAAGTATATGTTCTAAAATCCTGCAGCAAGCCAACATAAGTGATATAGGACTGCAGTTGTGTGAACCACTCCCACTGCCTTTCTTGAATTTTGGAGTGATCTTTATTACTTTCCAATCTTTGGGTACAGATCTTTCACTGAGAGAATGTTGCATGTGATAGCTAGGTACAGAGGTATTGCATCAGCATACTCTCACATGAACAAAATTGGTATACAATCAAAACCAGGAAACTTTTTTTTTTAAGTGAATTAATTTGCTTGGAGATGGCAGTGAACCATTGTGTGTAAGTGTTGATACATTCCATTCCTGCTCATTTGCTATGTAACAAAAAATAAATTCTATGTGTAATAACTTAATAACTGTCTGAATTTTGTACAAGTTGTAAATAATCTTATGTTCCCTGCTGACTTCAGAATTTTAAAGAGTGTATTTCAGTCAAAATTATCAAAACTTTCTCAAAATCTACAAAAGTTAAATTACGAGTTTACCTTTCCTTAATCAATCTTCTAACATAAGTCATAAAGTAAGTATTGCATCCTGTATTCCTACATTTCTCCTAAATCCAAACTGGTCTTCCCTTGGTCTGGCTTTCACCAGTTTTTTCATTCTTTAGTAAATAGTTCATGTTGCATTTTTGCAAGCATGACTTATTAAACTGATTGTTCTGTAATTTTCACTCATGTCAGTGCCTGCTTTTTTGGAATAGGGATTATTACATTTTTCTTAAAGTTTGGCAGTATTTTGCCTGTCTCATTCATCTTACATACCAGGTGGAAGTTGAGGGAATGTTTTATACTCCTGGAGCCTTCTTTTGACTAACGTCTTTCAGTGCTCTATCAGATTCTTTGCACCACTTTGAAATCTAATTTTTTCACTCACACACATATGGAGCAAATCAAAAATTTTGGAAGTAATAACAGATGATAGTGGATTCACAACCATCTATATTGAAAAAGGAAATGAATTATCCACTGCAGTACTGTAGTACCGGAAATCATATAGTTTGTATTGTTCATGGATTTGGTCTTGAGGAGTTTATTTGGTGGTATACACAAATAAAACTACCTTTACTTAGAACTGACTTTATTGTGTCTGCACATTACAAACAATAAAACCAAACTGAAAGACAAAAACGGTGGCAGATCTTCCTGATGGGAAGTTGTCAAAGAGCATTTAGTCACAGATGTTTGTAGGTGTGACATGACATAAATCAATATGTTTTTACTGGTGCTGCCAAACAGCCCCCCCCCCCTTGCAGTACGGAGTACACCTGTTCTGGCGGGGAAGAGGGTGGCATGGCGACTTTGGCATCACTGAGAGTTGTCTGCAGTAGGAGTACCACTATCAGCTCGACTGCATCGTCTGGTATCGGCGCGGGCGCTCGGTGTCTGTGTACAGGCGGCCACCAAACAATGTAGTAGTGGAGATGTGGTAGTTGCTGTGTTGGTCATGTAGGTCATCGGTGTGTGGCGGGAGGAGGCATAGTCGGTTGAGTCCAGGAGGCATAGACCAACACCAGTGGGGTCAGCCTGGTCAGGGAGATCGATGCACTTCACTAGGTAGCACTCAACCAGTGCAGTGGTGAATGAAGCACACGAATTGAGGCAAAGAATGAACGTGGAGTGATCATGATACACTACTGAGATGTCGTTTAATAGGGCGGGGGAGGGGTGGTACGGGTATGGTGTATTCAAGTGCTGGTGAGGGGTGGAGGGAAATATGGGAGAAACTGCGGAAAAGTGAAGTAGGAGAGGGTGGGGGGATAACCCCGACAAAGGCGAGGGTGGTTTCGAGGAAGTGTCTGCAGGGTTTAACTGAGTGCCTGTATGTGTGTTGCTACAGTCCGTATCTGGTGGGGCGCTCGACAGAGTAAAATGGTCTCATGACTTGGGTTGTCAATGGGGGAGGTGCCAGACCTCCGCTCAACTCGATTGAGGGGGACGTCTTTGTCCATAATGTCTATTGTGTTAGCCAAGTATGAAGCACCCGAGGTGGGCCGGAGTATGACTGTTGCAGCAGCAACCTGCCTGAAGAAAGTGTGAAAGGTATGTATGTGTGGGGTAAAGTGTGACTCGACGGAGTTGGTTGGTGTATCTTAGTACAATGTGAGCACTTTGGGCAGACCCAGAAGTACCAGCAGGGGCGCGGGAATTACCAGTTTGCTTGGAAGTGTCAGGTTCTGCTCATATACAAACTCTGCTATCGTGCTGCGTAAGTCTACCTTGTAAGCTGTGCGCAGTCCTAAAAGTATGAGAGTTAGCACTTCCATCCAAAGACTGACATAGCAACAGAGGGCTGACTTCAAGGTCCAGTGCCACTGCTCTACCAAGCCGTGCTTTGTGTGTGGTAGGCAGTTATGTGGATGTGTTTGATGCCCAACAAGGTTCAGATGCCGTTGAACAGGGCCAACTCGAACTGTCAGCTTGGTTGGTCATAATTACTGCCATGCAGCTGAAACGCAAAATCCAAGCGTCCATAAATGCATGGGGCTACAGTCATGGCTGTAATGTCCATTACTGAGATGGCATCCACCGACCTTGTGGTAATGTCGATTATAGAGAGAATGTACTTGTGACCACCTGAGGGGAGGAGGGGTCCCGCGAGGTCTATATGCACTGGAAACTGTTTGTGGAAGCTGGGAAGCTGCCGAGGGGTGGGGTGGTCTCACGGTAGACTTTTCTCCACTGACATGTGGCACACAACAGCACCCACTCCTGGCAGTCTCTCCATATGTCACGCCACACAAAAGGCTCACTTACTAGTCTTGTGAATGTCCAGATGCCTATGTGAGCCAGGTTGTGGAGTATGTCCAACACTTCCTGCAAAGTGAGCATGGGATAAAGGTACGCAGTGAACCAATCAACTTGATGCACCAAATATCTCCTGTCACTCCTGGGAAGGTGAATCGAACCAATTTGAGAGACGTACTGTGATCAGACACCAGAGCTAACATCTTCTCAGCTGACAGCAGCGCATTGAGGTTCAACAGGTCAAACAGTGTGGTGTCTACTTGAAATAGGAAGTCCGCTACGACATTGTTTGCACCTTTGATGTTCCTCACATCAGTCGTAAACTGTGAGATATAGTCTTGGTATCAAAATCTGAGTCGTGGTGGGTCAGCTGGTGGATTCTCAATAGCTGCTGCAAGTGGCTTGTGGTCTGTGAGAACATAAAAGGCACAACCTTCAACATCTGGTCGAAACTACTTAATGGCTTCATATACGGCTAGAAGCTCCCAGTCAAAACCCGAGTATTTCTTCTGCACGTTATTGAGCTTATTAAAAGAAAAAACTGGAGGGGTGACGTTTTGCCATTGACTGTCTGGCTTAACATCAGTAGTCATGAAATTTCCTGCTGCGTGATGTGGGTGCACGAGGGTTACAGTGTTAACTAAAAATTTTTTGAAATTGGCAAATGCTGATGTCATTTCAGGTGTCCATGTGATAGTGCAGTTGCCTGATGTGTGCTTCTGGGCTAGTGAATTGGTTAAGGGTGCCTGTACGATAGTTCCTGTTGGTAAGTGCTTCCAGTAATAGTTTATTGTGCCTAGGAGATGAAGGAGCTCTTTGAATGTGGACGGCCGAGACATGTTTGTAATTGCGCTGGTGGAGTCTTAATTCCATCGGAGGAAATGGTGAATCTGAGATATATGACAAATGGTTGCTGTAACTGCAGTTTGTTTCCATTGACTTCAGTGCCCATAGTGGCCAGAGTCTCAAAGACAGTCTGAACATGTCTCTTATTATCCTCAACAGAGGAGCTATACACCGATATATCATCCAGATATATGAAACAAAATTGGAGGTGAAGTAACACTTCTGTAATAAACCTATGCCATGTCTGGGCAGCATTTTTTAATCCAAACAGCATGTAGCAATACTAATAAAGTCCAAAGGGAGTCATAATCATGGTCTTTTCAATGTCTTCCAGTGCCATCGGGATCTGGTGATATGCACGCTTCAGTCGATAACCGAAAAAATTGTCGTGCCAGTCAGTGCCTGTGTGAAGTTCGCGGTATTGGGGTTGGAGTAATTATCCAATGTAGTTCTGCCATTAAGTAGGCAATAATCTCCACACATGTGCCAGGTGCTGTCTTCTTTCTCAACTTTGTGGATGGGTGTAGACCAGCTACTTTCTAAGGGCTCGATCACATCTGCATTTAAAAGGTCTGTAAGCTATCTGACCTTGGTTAGTTGTTCAGAGTCTTCTAAGCTTGCTCAAGATAGGCATACTGTCAGTGAGCTTAAGTCTATGAATGGTGCCGTTAGTGATCACTGACACAGTCAGCATCACATGTGGGAGTGTTTGTTTACATGCGCAATGTGGGTGCACAGTTGTTCAATGTGTGGTGCGTGAGGTGGCTGGGTTAGGGTAAACCAAAGTAAGCCGATGCTTGCTTGTGCCACATGGAACTGGGGTGGGGTGGGGGTTGTCACGTGGCCTGTTGGCTGTCTGCTACAGGTCACGTGTGTTTTGTCTGCTAAAACATTACTAGGTTATTTCTACCAATTTCAAACATGATACTCAGCTTTTCAACATTACGATGTATGGGGGTTCTGCTTGCTGAAAAATTATTCACCTAGGGCATCGTGGTAGAAATAAATACTCATAGGTACAATTTTTCACTTATTATTTAATTTCCAATCAAACTGCTTCTTATTCCACCAAAACATTACAACTTCATAATGTACACAATGCAACAGAACTTAGCTGATAGTACTTCCACTTTAAAACGCAGATTGACATAGATTATAAAGCACTTCACAGATGCCAAAACTCGAACTCCCTCACGCAAGGCGGTGAGGCAAATATATAATGTTGACAATAACAACATTACATTATGCATTGTTCATAACAATTGAATATACTAATTTACAATTACCAAACACACAAGTAAAACATTTCATGTACACAAAAATAATCACAATATAAAATGAAAACTATACATACAATAATTTTAGATGGTGCATATCTTTCTAAGTTTTAATCGCGGTCCTTTTTGTTTTACAACAATCAGCAATGTTAAATGTCAATTAATTAGTTAATGAGTACATCATACATGTTCCTAACATATATTGAACTATCAAATATCTTGGCAATTCTGAAAATAGGTACAAATCTCACGTCAGTCAATATATACAAAGAATTACAATCTTCAAGTCTTGACTATGACATTAATTAACACAATTAGCTGGTCTACACAACTTGTTTATGTGCCTAACATATATACAATGCTATTTATGTCTTTTGGATTTTCATGTCTTTTCTGTCTAGTTCTTGAAATAATGTACAATGACAAAACTATTGTTTATAGAACTGTCTGGAAAGGAAATATAAGAATCTCTTAATTAATGAAATCTGTCACTTGTTAACTAATCACAGTATCACCGAGACACTGTCCTACACTGATTCCTAGGCTCGCTATTTCATTTGTAACTAACTTCACACGCAACATATATCACTATTAGACCACACGATTCCGGGTCTGTTGCAGACAGTATCATATGATAACATTGAGATGAGAGGGCCAGCAGTATCATTACACCGCATAGTTGGCGCCCGTAACATGGCGTTGTGGTGGAGTTCCTTGACGAGTTTTCAGTTCTAGCCACCAGGGTGACACTTGGTACTGTTTAGTGCAGAATAGAAGTAGGACTGATGACCTAGCTATTTAGTCCCCTTAAAACAACAACAACAACAACAACAACAACAGAAATGTCAATAGTGTCTGAATAGACTGCACATTGATCTGGTGGCACTGCCTGTCCACTGATAACTGTCATAGCCATGGAAACCATATTATGTTCACAAAAGTGTGTGTGCATGATGGGTGAGGTTACTGAGTCCTGACACACTTTAGATGTGCTGCTGCTAACCTGAGTGTTGGTGTCCTTTGGCAACTGTCCTAGTGTCTGTGTGAGTGGGTTCGTAGAAACATCAGCAGAGTGGTGTTGACTGCCTGCAGCAGCATGTGATGATGTCATAGCTGTGCTAGTTGCATTGACAGTGGAAGTAGACACACGTCTGCCCCAGTGTTTACCAAGAACCGGGCATCAGTAGCCGTGTCGCATAAGTACAAATGTCCACACTTAGTGGTTGCCTCCCACACCAAGTGGAGAATCAGAAGGCGCCAGTTCATTTGATCACAAGGGATAGCACCTAGACCCGCCTCCGGCTGTTATTCGGAAACAGGCAAGGCCGGTGGCACTTCCTGGCCTTTTCCCTGCATCTAGTGTGAAAATAGCATAGGTGGTAGCATGGCTGAGGAGGGGCTCTTCACTCTGTGTTGTCCTCGTCTGATGAGTCTGGTGGAGGAGTGGGCAGAGCAAGTGACATCACGGCAGTAGACTGAATAGCCAGCTGATGGTGTATTGAGCCAGGGGTGGTGCGATCGGTGTTACATGCACAGCCGTGGTCAATGCCGGGCAGGTGTGGCACATTGTGTGACAGCTGCTCTTGTCGTTGCATGCACTGTTGTACAAACAACGTCATGTGAGCACTGTCAGCAAACTTGATTTTTCTGGCTGATGGGGCACATGGCCGATTATACAAGCATCATCTGGACCTCAGGGGGCAACTTGTATAACCATATGATGAGCAAGGCGTCATGCAACATGAGGTTGTTGCTGACGAGGAGATGCAGCCTTCACCACAGCTGGCACAGAGTTCAGTTGTCCAGCTGTTCTTTGTATAAGATGTAGGTAGTTGATCCACTTCTCAGGGGTGCAAGACACTTGTTCCAGGATTACATGTTTGGCCCCTCATACATGTTGGTGGCTGTAGGATGGCTGACCAGGTCGCAGATCAAGTCGACATTTGCGTGGAGGCGTGTGACCAGACACAGGTCGTGAGTGGAGTCATCCAGGGAGTAGTGATTGAAGATTGCCTCTGCTAGACGAAACCACTTCTCTGGTGACTCTAATGAGGATGGTGGCAGTCATGGCAGTCATCCTGGTGATGGTGAGGGTGGGACAGGTGGCAGACAGTGTTCGTGGGCGGTTAGCTGTAACTGTGGTGGAGCGGTGTGGTAGGCTCTCACCGTGATGTTGGCATTTGGCGGAGCACCCAAAACAGGCAGGTAGCTGCGTATCCATGCTAATGCATTTGGCAAACAGCGTGGAAGTCTGACACAGCAGGAACACCGGTGTGTGTTGATGTAGTGGGCAGCTGCGCAGACGGAACCGGATGCGGTTGTAAATAGGGGGCACACTATGTGTGTGGGTGGAAATGGTTGTGGTCAGCCCAATGCAGTCAATGCGGCATTTGTTGTGGAACATGGCTGAACAGGTGCAGCAAAATGCGTGTCCATGGGTTCGTGTGAGTGCTGCCGTGCTAAACATCCAAAATTGCACTGGGATGGTGATAGCCCTAAATGTGTGGCACTGTTGTCCCTGCAAGTGTTCATTGTGTGCCCTAATGGAGGAGTGTCCAAACTCTGAGAATATTGTTCACGGTATATAAATTATTGTTCACATTGTTGTTCACAGACACATTGACACTAGAATAGAAATTATTTTGTCTCACTGGGGCACTCTGTGCAGCTTGTGGCGGTACAGCGCACAGATACGTAGGGGCCTGTGGCAATGCAGCTGACGACCATTCCAACGAAACACAATTGTTTGCATGCATGACACGAGGCACAGCTTTGTGTGATGCACTTGTGGTTGGACCTGAATGTAACACATAATCGTCTGAAAAACTGTGCGCTTCAGTTGCACACGAGAAAATTGACAGTCTCTGAAAACTGGAGTAGACAGTCACACTTCTAACCTCATCTGTACTCCTTGAAGTGGCAGTAGTGTCTGCTGAGGTGGTTGAGGTGGTATAAGGTGTTGAACTGTTTACTTGGTCTGAAATCCAGGCAGGTTGTATACACCATCAGCCTGATACGTTTTATGTGAAGCCAAGGAAATGTGGCCAGGTTACCAGCCAGCATCTGGGATGTATTTAGCAATGGGAGTCAAATTGCGGAGGTCATGTGGCATGTAAAATGGATCAAGAAACAAATTAAAAATCTTGGGGTCACCACTGAGGAGTTTATTCAGTGGTGTACACAAATAAAAAACTACCTTTACTTAGAACTCACTTTATTGCATCTGCACATTACAAACAATAAAACCAAACTGAGAGACAAAAACAGTGGCAGAGCTTCCTGAGGGGAATTTGTCAAAGAGCATCAGTCACAGATGTGTGTAGGTGTGACATGACATAAATCGATATGTTTTTATTGGCGCCACCACAGTCTAATACACTTCAGATTGTCACAACAGTAGAGTGATCAACTGTCCCACATTTTCAGGATGTCCAAGTTTTAAGGTATTTTATAAATGTCCTATTTGGGACATTATTTGTCCCATAATTAATTTGTTTAGGCCTAAATGGATTGTCATTTTATAGCGATCAACATGAATTTTCATAAATTTAAGCAGTCATGTCATCTAGTTTCAACTAATTGGTGAGTTTGAAAGGAGCATCTTTTGAGAAGTGTTTGGAATGTACCTTCAACCTTTAAATTTTTGTGATTTTTTACAATGGATTTGGGATTAGATAATGTACTTCCACTTTGTCACAAAAATGAAAGCCATCATTTAAACTTGCAAAGACAGAAGGAACAAGTAAGTGTATATGTGAATATAATACATAATGGGCCATGAAACTTGATGTCCATGAATTATATTCAAGATTTATCTGTTGAACAAACAAATGTGTAGAAGATGCTTGTTTAAAAGAGATGGTTGGTTACTTTAAACTTGCTACCTGAAGAAAAACAAATTAATGGTAATTTTTCAATACTGATACCACTCTTGTTTTCTATTCCTATACCTTTGCAGAGAGTACGTTAAGCCAGGGGGAAAATTGCATGGTCAGACCTTAGGAACAGACTTCATATGAGTATTCTTAAATCAGAACTGGAAATAAAAATACATTTCAGAATAAGTTTCACAGATATCTATATTGCTGTACTGAATGCCAAAGAAATGTGCTAGAAGTGCCAATAAATACAGTTTCGATGATGTAATAGTTTCAATTATGTTGAGTTTTCAGTATTTTTATACTTAGTAGTTATGACTAAAGGATGAAATTTAGAAGAAGCGCTGTTCATACAACTGATAAAATTAAGAAGAGCCACAGACATGTCTTTTCTTCCATTTCCAATTTGTGATAACATTTAGTCTATAATATATTCAATTAGATTACAGAGGAAAAAATTCCTAACAGGAAAAATATATTAAAAAAACAGATGAGGTTTACTTACCAGACGAAGGAGCACAGGTAGCTGACAATAACATAAATAAAACACACACACACATAAATGCAAGCTTTCACAACCATTTGTTGCTTCTTCAGACAAAGAGCAGGGAAGTCGAGGGAAAAGGAAAGGATGTGAGTTTAAAGGAGCGGGTGAGGAGTCATTCCAATTCAGGAAAATTAAAGGAGTTATTTTATTTTATTTTATTTTATTACTTTAACTTTTTTTTTAGTTTTGTATGTTCCATTTAGATAAAGTTTATCTTTTCACAGGTTGTAAAAGAAATTGGACAATAGAGATGAGGGAAATATATTTGTCTATGTCACACACTAGTAACAGTAATCTCAGTCAAATATGGAGAAACTGGAAATACAATGCTAATTTTAAAAGTTAATTTTTTTCTTGTAAAAATTACAATTAAAACTGTTGCTGTCCTTCAAAACTGTCACTGCCCCCCTTTTTGACTGCTTTGTCCTTCATTCCTTCATTCAACAGTTGCTACATTACACAACAGTCATGTTTACAGTGAGTACAATCCCCATATCACCAACATCAGCAGCCAGCTGCAATGATTCTCTGTCTAAGTATGGGAGGCATTGTCCAAGATCACAGAACAGGATATTACTTCCTGCTCTGTATGTGACTGTTCTGCATTACCTGCTGTTCATGTAAGATGTGCTGTCACACTTCTTGTTGACTGTATCCCTTGTTTTCTGTGAAATGATGTGATTTAAGCATGACAGTGCACCACTTCATTGTTAATCTCCATGAGCACTGAACAACATGTATCCTTATCATTGGATTGGAAGGGGAGGTTCTATGCAATGCTCAGTGCAATCATCAAATCTCACACCTCTGTATTTTATCCTCTGGGTGTTACATCAAGTCTGTGTAAGAAACTCCTCTACTACTGAATGAAGACTTCCAGAATTAAACTTTGACTCTGCAGCAGAGTGTGTGCTGATATGAAATTTCCTGGCAGATTAAAATTATGTGCCAAAACCGGGACTCTAAACTGGGACCTTTGCCTTTCATGGGCAAGTGCTCTACCAAATGAGCTATCCCGGCAGGCTTCACAGACAGTCCTCACAATTTTACTTCTGCCAGTAATTTGCCACCTCCTCTCCAATTCACACAAGTTCTCCTGCAAATCTTGCCAAATTAGCACTCCTGGAAGAAAGGAAATGGTGGAGACATGGCTTAGCCACAGGCTAAGGGATGTTTCCGGAATGAAACATTCATTCTGCAGCACAGTATGCAGTGATATGAAACTTCCTGGCAGATTAAAATTGTGTTCCAGAACCAGGAATCAAACCTGGGAACTTTGCCTTTTGCGGGCAAGCACTCTACTGACTGAACTGTCTTGGCATGCTTCACAGTCCATCCTCACAACTTCTGCCAGTACCTCACTTCCTACTTTCCAAACTTAACAGAAGTTCCAGTTCAGTCACACAATTTTAATTTGCCAGGAGGTTTCATATCAGCACACACTCCACTGCAGCGTGAAAGTTTCATTCTGGAAACATGCCTTAGGCTGTGGCTAAGCCATGTCTCCACCATATCCTTTCTTCCAGGAGTGCTAGTTCTGTAAGATTCACAGGAGAACTTCTGTCAAATTTGTAAAGTAGGAGGTGAGGTACTGGTAGAAGTAAAGTTGTAAGGATGGACAGTGAAGTGTGCTGGGATAGCTTAGTTGCTACAGTGCTTACCTGTGAAAGGCAAAGGTCCCTAGGTTCGAGCCATGTCTCCAATATATCCTTTCTTCCAGGAGTGCTAGTTCTGCACAATTCACAGGAGAACTTTTATCAAGTTTGAAAAGTAGGAGGCAAGGCACTGGCAGAAGTAAAGTTGAGAGGATGGACCATGAAGCGTGCCGGGATAGCTCAGTTGGTAGAGTGCTTGCCCGTGAACAGCAAAGGTCCCAGGTTTGAGTCCTCGTTCCGGCACACAGTGAATGAAGACTTGGTTACTAGGGTACAAGCTGCCTGTCTCCTGATAGAACAGATGCTAGGTACCTTTGAGAAGGAGCAGCATAACATGACAATCTTGCATGAATCACTTTGAACAATTATAATAGGCTATGTTGCTGTTAAGAAGTGTATGATGTGTATATCTGTAACACAATAAATATGTATATTTGACATCTGGTTTCATGTCTAAATAAATTAGTTTGTGGATCCGCTATCATTGTTTCAAACTGAAATAAAATTTTTAAAACACCTGTAAATATTCATCATATTATAGTTTTTCCTCCGGAAAGTGTTAAATTAGCAAAATAATGGGCTTTAACACTACTATTAGTATTTCATCTATTAATGGAACTATATTTCTGCCTTTCAAGCAGAAAAAACTTCTTAATTTAAATACATGGTATGTATTTTGAACAGTAAGCAGGACGACTGAACACTTTGAGATTTTCATTATGCCTCACTTTCTAACAATTAAAGTGAAAGATAAATTTATGTGGAAACAATATGAATCAATGTTTCACCATCATATATATGATTGTCTAAATGCTAAATGGTTCTTATCAAATTCCTATTTAATATATCAAAAATCAATTTGTAAAACACTTTAACTACAGTGAAAGGTTTTGCATATAAAGTAAATTAAGTAACATAATTAGACAGAAATAACTGCATTTTACTTACGCCAGTAGACTGTTGCTTTCTGTAATATCCCCATGCAGTTTTACTCCATAATCCTGTACAGGATACTCTCTACTGATACAATCTGGCATACAGTTACATGTAGGAAACCTTGTCTGTTCATTTCTCTCTAACTGCAAGTCCACCATGTAGAAAGATCCTGTGAGAAAAACAGTAAGTGCTATAGTACATCAAAGCATGTTACCTTTCACTATCTATTGTACTGAAGACTGCAGTCTCAGTTTATAATAATAGGTAATCCTGGATAAATATCTAAAGTGACTAAGTAAGAGGATAGCCACATGTTGAGGTGGTCTTCAGTTTGTTGCAACTTCCCTCACTACTCTATAATGTGACTCTTCATTTCTGAATGACTATTGCAACCTACATCATTTTGAACTTGATTACTATACTGGTATTTTGTTTTGCCTTTTTTGTTTGTTTTTTTTTTTTTTACCTCCCACATTTTCGTCTAATACTAAAATTGTGGTCCCTTGATGGCTTGAAATGTGTCCCATTCGCCAATCCCTTCTTTTCGTCAAGTTATGCAACAATTTCCTTTTCACCACAATTTTATTGAGTACCTTCTCATTAGTTACACAACTAATCATAAGCATTCTCCTGTAGCACCATAATTCAAAAGCTTCAATTGTCTTCTTGTCCAAACCTTTTGTCATCTGAACCTCACTACCATACAAGGCTTTACTCCATACATATATCTTCAGAAAGACTTCCTAACACTCAAATCCATAAAACTTTCCTCTCAAGTGCAGAGTGAAAATATAATTCTACTTAAATCTATATTCAATATTGACAAATTTCCCTTATTAAGAATTACCCCCCTTTTTTTTGCCATTGCCAGTTTTCATTTTGTGTCTTCTCTACTTTGACTAAGTTAGTTTGGTGCCACAATAACAAAACTCAGATAATACTTTTGTTGTCTTGAATAGTGATCGCATTTCCTCAGCATTGTCTGATTTAAATTTACTACATTTAATTACCTTTGTTTTGCTTTTGTTAATATATATATCTTATATAATCTTTTGAGGATACTGCCCATACCAGTCACTCCTCTGCCATGTCCTTTATTGTCTCTGACAGAATGCAATTGTCATTACCAAACCCCATTGTTTTTATTTTTCTCCCTCAACTTCTCCAAATTGTTCTCTAGTTTCCTTTAATGTTTGAACAATGTACAATGAGAGCAAAAATGATTGCTTGGCCCAAATAATTTAGAGTCCAAGAACAGTGTATTGTCATGCCCAATTTTAGAAGTACCAGTAGCAGAAGCAACAGTCTGGATGATTGAGTGACCTGGCCTTGCAACATCAGCTAACATGGCTTTGCCATACAGTTGTTGTGAATGACTGAAAGCAAGGGGGAAATTACAGTCATTACTTTTGCCAAAGACATGTAGCTCTACCGTATGAATATATGATGATGGCATCTTATTGGGTAAAATATTCCAGAGATGAAATTGTCCCCCATTCAGATCTCCAGGCTGGGTCTAATCAGGAGGATGCTGTCATCAGGAAAAACAAAACAGGCCTTCTGTGGATTGGAGCATGGAATATTTGTTCTATCCATCACCCCATTAGGTAAGTTAGAAAATTTGAAAAGAAAATGGATAGATTCAAGTTAAATGTTGTGTACCTGTTAATTACAAGATGGTAACAATAGGATTATTTTGTGACTGTCAAAATCATTTTACACAGTGAACCACCAGATATTACTTCAGAAAGCCAACCTGCTAGGAATAAGTGGTGTAGAAAATAAGTGGTTAGAGTCATACCTTAAAGATAGGAATCAGAAAGTAGTAGCAGATATTATTGATGTGCTCTGCCATGGCCCAGTTTCATCTGATTGAAAATAGTTAAATGTGGAGTACCCCAAGGCTTCATTCTTGGTCCTTTACTGTTCCTTATTTTTATAAAAGACTTACCACAATTCTACAGTGCTATTTTTGTAGAGGACACAACCATTATAATTGATGGTGATACATGTGAAAATCTTCAAGGTTCCATTAAAAATATTCTTACTGATCTATTAAAATAGTTTAGCAGAAATGGAATCTCATTGAACTTCAATAGGACTAACTATATGCAGTTCACTGCAAAACAGAGGAAGACATAACTGTTAAATGTGGCACTGTGGCACTAGATAGAGGTGATACAACAAACTTTCTAGGTGTCTCACTTAACTCCAGAGTAAACTAGTCTCATCATATAACAAACCTTCAGAAAAGACTCAACTCACCGATTCCTGCCCTATGTGTGATCTCTGAGAGTGGGAATTTAGACACTATGTGAACAGCATACTATGGCTACTTCCATTTCTTATAACTTATGGAATAATATTTTGGGGTAACCAACCACTAGCAAAGAAAATATTTTTGGTCCAAAAGTGTGCAATAAGAATAATGACTGGAGTTGACTCTAAATGTAGTAGTAGATATGCTTTCATAAACAAAAATTCTTACTGTTAATTCACAGTACAAATTCTCACTGATGTGTTTCATCAGCAGAAATACTGAGTACTTTCAAAGAAATAGCGTGTACCCTGCATATGATACCAGAAGAAAGCATGAGTTTCACAATGATTCTAAAAATCTGACTATGGTGCAAAAAAATGTGCAGTACTCGTGTTAAAGTTTTTTACCTTTTCCTCCAGATCCTAAAAGCAAGTTCGATGAAAAATTTACATTTAGGGTCTTTCTGAAACAATTTTTATTGGAAAAGTCATTTTACAGTTCAGAGAAGTTTTCAGGTCACAATGTAAAATCTTAGAACTGCTGACTAGAAATTTATAAGTCTAAGATATTTTAGTTCTAAGAGTAAGAAATGATGTAGGTTTTGCTGTAACATTCATAGTTGTTTTCAAAGAGTTTCTATGTTTTTTTTTTTTTTTTTTTTTTTTTTTTTTTTTCAATTTCTGTATCCAATGTTTTAGTGCAACTTTGTCACTCTCGTACATAAGAATAATGATAACAGGTTTTAATATTAAGTTTGTATAATTATTTACCATTATTAATGTTTTGGATTGTAACTGACACACTCTATATCCTTGTGAACTTATCACAGTTGGATCAAAAGGGTAAGAAATACTTAAATAAATACATAAAATTAGGGAAGTTGTGGTCAGATGAGTACAGGGTTATAAATAAAAAAATCAGTTGGGGGAACACAGGAGTAGGTCTCATAATGAAAAAGAAAATAAGAATGAGTTAGTTACTATGAACAGCATAGTGAAAACATTAAAGTAGCAAAACTAGACACATAACCAACACCAACCACAGTTGTACAATTTTATATGCAAACTAACTCTGAAGTTGATGAGCATATTGAAAAAATGTATGAGGAAAACTTGACCGTCATGGGGGACTGGAACTTGGTAGTAGGAAAAGAAAAGCAAGGACTAATAGTATGTGAATATGGACCAGGAAAAGAGGAATGAAAGACAAAGTCACCTGATAGTATTTTGCATGGAACATAATTTAATCAGCTCGCTCAGTGGCACGTGCATGACCCTGTGTTGCTTCTTGCTGTCACAACAAATGTCACACACGCTAGTAAACAAATGCTTACCGCCACACCCACTGACGTACCAGTAGTTACGAACAACTTGGTGCACAGACTTCAGCTAATAGACAGCATCATTATACCCTGGCCTGACCTGTTGACGCCACTGCCACACTACATACCTTGGTCACCCCCCCCCCTCTGCTCTGCCTCATCAGGGCATACTCCATACTGCAGGGGAGGGCTGTGTGGTGGTGTGATCACATTGATCTTTACAACAGCAAAATTCAGTGTGTATCTTTGGGCCCATATCTTCAAGGCAACAATGTCTCTGTGCCCGCTGGCCACGTTTTCCTCAGTCTGGTTCCATACTTGTAGACGATAGACACAAGAAACACAAATGAAAACACACACAAACAACAAACATTCAAGCTTTCGCAACCTAGTTGCTTCTTCAGGCAGAGTAGGGAAGGAAAAGGAAAAGGAGAGGATGAGGGTTTCAAGGGAATAGTAAGGAGTCACTCCAATCCCGGGAGATGAAGGACTTACCTTGGGGGGGAAAAAGGAAGGTAAACAAATACACACACACCCACACATGTACATACGCAAACACACCTAGGCAGACATATTGTAGAAAGCAAATAAGATGAACAGAGATATAAATGATACCATGACAAGAAAAGTATGTAATTGATGTAATAACGTTAAACCTAAGTGACAAGCATAGGAATTAATGGTTTCTGGGATGGGGCAAACTACTTAAATGGCAATCTCAATAACTGTGACATACCAAAAGCTAACAGAAAAATTAACCAGACATACTCACACAACAAAAAGCTAATTTATTCTTTGATAGTTGTCACATGGAAACAAGTGGAAAAGATAGTTACTATTAGTTATGAAATTCACTAATTTCTCTCCCAATTATATTTTGTACAAGTATGTGTGTCTTTTAGTAATTAGGTATTTTCTCATAGACTTTCATAATAATCAACTCATGAAGTATCGTGAAAATGATTTCTTATTATAATGATTGCCTTTACAAACTAAATATTTTGTTTTTGCAGTCCATAAAGTATTTGTGATGAAGGAAACACTTTCTATACCAGCATTAGTACCAGGTACAGCTAGCACAAACCAATTAATGAGCTACAAATTTTTTCATCATACATCTTCAGAGGTAAATAAGTTGAAAATGAGAGATCTGTTTTCACTAACTCACTTCGCATTACTCAATTAATAAAGGTTTTGTTCACATATATTTTTAACATGTTCAATTCCACAAAAAAAAAAAAAAAAAAAAAAAAAAAAAAAAAAAAAAAAAAAAAAAAAAAAGATTTCACATCTGTCTTTCAAAATATTCTCACCAAACTACAGTAAACATTTAAGACTTTACTAGACAGACTTCCAAAGAAAAAGATATTTGAGCTGAGCCCAGTTTCATGGTTTCAGCACATGGTTTCAGCACATGGGTAAGTCCATTCTGCGATATAATCAATCAATTAACATCTTGTGAAATTATCCTGAAATATCCTAGGACTCAAAGACTCTTGGAAAAGCTGCATATTGCATGTGAAGCAATTATGTAATGCCAACCAAAGAAATTAAAAAAATAGAGTCTTTTTGACTTTGAGTTAAAGCCTATTTTCTTTATTGTTTGATTATGACCACATTTTTTTCTCCATTTCATTACACTGCACATTACTTAAAAACACACTATTTCAAAATATACGGGATGTTTAGTAAAAACTGGGACAATATATGTCCCGTATTTAATTTCTCGGAACAACAGGACACTTAAGCCAAATAAGGGATGATCCTGTAAAATACGGGACGTCTGGTCACCCTACTATAATATCTTCAAAGTGAAGATTTATGTCTGATTAATCAAACTTGAAGTAAACATTATTGACATTAGTATTTAACTTCTGAGAAAAGGGAATTATATCATAAGAAAAAATTCATTGTTATACATTATTAATAAATTGTATATTCAATGTACACACCTATACCACTGTAAGTGGTCAATGGTGAATTTTCCGAAATGAATGTAATGTAGGGAACGTGAAATCTGCACCATAAATCTATAATGGACTAACATTATTAATACTGCCCTACAATTACACAATAAAAAGAGAGGGTTTCTTTATGTAAACTATGTAAAATCATAAGTATCTCATCAGTTACAGGTGCTTTCCCACTGTTAAGCAATTGAAGCAATTTTCTCTTGAAAAGTAACTTTATTCTTCTTTATCTCTTCCTCTCTCTTAGTCCTTTGAGTTTAATTGAGCTTACACACAATTTCTTATTCATTATCACACATGCCTTATATGACTTTAAACAATAAATTAAGAAGTGTGCTAAGTTTTTGTATGGGTCATCCACTGGCATCACACTGTCAATATACAAAACAACAAATTAAGGGGAAATCTTAAATTTCCAAATCTATATATTGTTTAATAATGCCACACAGAAGAGAGTTTCATTATCAATGTGAAACATGCTTCCCTAGATGAGGCAGTAACAGTACATATCTACATCTTGTGCTTTTTAAGCAATTGAAGAATATAAGTTTTTCTAATGTTAATTATGGAGGGAAACTTTCCCGGTGGGATAAACAAAAATAATAAAAATAGAAAAGAGGTGACTTACCTGAAGGACCGGCTCATCAATAGAAACAAATGAAATAAATAAAATCACACACAAACACACATACAAGCTTTCGCAGCCTAGCTGCTTCGTCAGGCAGAAGGGAAGGAGAGGGAAAAGGAAATGATGAGGGTTTTAAGGGAGTGGATAAGGAGTCATTCCAATCCCGGGACAGGAAAGACTTACCTTGGGGAGAAAAAAGGAGGGTAAACAAATACACATACACTCACACATTTACACAGACACAAGTACACTTAGGCAGACATACTGTAGAACTGTAGAAAGCAAAGAAGTTAGAAGTTATGTATTGTTATGTAATGTATATAAGAAGAACAACTTTCACTATGTACTGTCCCCATGCTACTTCAAAGTACTATTATTATTATTTTGCCACCCACAGATGATTTGGAACTCTCTTAATTACATTATTTGAAAGCATTAAGACAAATATAATACTTACTTTTATTCTTACTCAAACATGGAACATCAAATAGTGAGCATATTCGATAAATATCTGAAACATATAGAAGAAGTAAAGTTCAAAAATAAAGTAGAAATGATTACCCATTTTAGAGGTAAAACCAAGTAAAAATACTTTAACAATGGAAAATCCAATAGGAATATCAATAATGAATGATAAGTAAAGAGGCTCGCTAAGCTGCTGACAAACACAAAAATAGATAATCAAATTCACACAACTTAAATTTTCAGCCATGGCCTTCGTCAGAAAAAGAAACACATAATTCATGCAATTACTCAGACAACTATACTCACACAACTATCATGGACTCCAGTGACACAAGCTAGACTGTGAATGAGGTCGACACTTGAGGGGGAAGGATGCTGGGGAAAGATGGGGATGGAAAGTTCCGCATTGTGGCAGCGACAACTGTAATCGACCATCAACAAATAATCATATCTTGATTATTGTCTTTGGACAAGCTGCCTCTCAGCTGCAACCAACAATCACTTTCATTCCACCCCATGAAGAACCCACATCATGAAACAAACTGATGCCAGCATTTTTATGTAACTTTGTAATACTTACTAAAAAAAAAAAAACACAATTTATGTTATATTAGCCTTTTAGAATACTCATATTTGTATCACATACCTATAATCATTCATGCTCATTTTTTGTTTGTAAAAATATTATGATGACTGCAAAAGTCACCAGTTGGTGCCGCTATGCAAAAAATACAATAAATATATAAACCCCATATCATCCTCAGGGCCTAATTATTTACCACCAAGCTCACCCAACCATTGGAACCAAGTGTTCCTTAGCTAAACTGATTGATCTCCTCTCAGCCCCTTTGTCACAAAGAGGTCATGTTTCAGTCACTGCCACACTTCTCCTATTTGTGGTCACTGTTCCCAACAATTAACTGTATGCCATCTTCTGGTTGAATGTTCATTTTGTAACAGTCTATGCCGCAGTCTGTGTTTCCTATCGAAGTTGCCTGATATCTTAACAAATGACATGCGGTCTGCAGATAGAAATCTACGTAGGGATTGCCTTGTTTTTTACCTATTTCTTTTAGAAAGTTGACCGACTGCAAAGAGCCTTCTCCTTTTATTCCCTTTGCCTTTGCATTGTCCTGATTTACTTATGTTCTGGCTTCGGTGCTATGACCTCAGTAGTTTTGCGCCCTAAAAGGATTAAAAAACTTAATAAATAAATAAATAAAAATAAAAATAGAAAAGAGATGACTTACCAAAAGGACCGGCTTGTCGAGAGAAACAAATAAAACCACACACAAACACACATACAAGCTTTCGCCACCACTGGCAGCTTCTTCAGGAAAAAGAGGAAAAGAGGGGAGGAAAAGGGAAGGATATGGGTTTTAAGGAAGTGGAAAAGGAGTCATTCCAATCCCAGGAGTGGAAGGACTTACCTTAGGGGAAAAAAAGGAAGGTAAACAAATACACACACACTCAGACATATGGAAACGCAAACACACTTAGACAGACATTTGTGAAAAGCAAAGAAGTTGGACAGAGATACCAATTGAGGTAGATGCTCTGTCCACAGAACCAAGGCAAAGATGCTAAAGATAGTGGGCGGGAATTTGAGTTAGCGGAGATTGAGACCAGGTGGGCAACGGGAGGAGAGAACAAGCTGAAGGGCAAGTTCCCATCTCCGGAGTTCTGAAAGGTTGGTGTCGGTGGGAAGTATCCAGATAACCCGGACGGTGTAACACTGCGCCAAGATGTGCTGGCCGTGCACCAAGGCATGTTTAGCCACAGGGTGATCCTCATTACCAACAAACACTGTCTGCCTGTGACCGTTCATGCAAATGGACAGTTTGTTGCTGGTCATTCCCACATAGAACGCTTCACAGTGCAGGCATGTTAGTTGGTAAATCACGTGGGTGCTATCGCAAGTGGCTCTGCCCTTGATCGTGTACACCTTCCGGGTTACTGGACTGGAGTAAGTGGTGGTGGAAGGGTGCATACGGCAGGTTTTACAACGGGGGCGGTTGCATGGGTAGGAGCCAGAGGGTAGGGAAGGTGGTTTGGGGGTTTCATAGGGATGGACTAGGAGGTTACGAAGGTTAGGTGGGCGGCGGAAAGACACTCTCGGAGGAGTGGGGAGGATGTCATTAAGGATGGATCTCATTTCGGGGCAGGATTTAAGGAAGTCGTATCCCTGCTGGAGAGCCACATTCAGAGTCCGCTCCAGTCCCGGAAAGTATCCGGTGACAAGAGGGGCACTTCTGGGGTTTTGTTGAAGGTTCTTAAATTGGAGGGATGAGGAAGTGGCTCTGGTAATTTGCTTCTGAACCAGATCAGGAAGATGCTGCGGGATGTGAAAGCTGTTATTAGGTTATTGGTGTACAGGTTCAGGGATTCGGGACTGGAGCAGACCCTTTTGCCACGAAGACCTAAGCTGTAGGGAAGGGAACGTTTGATATGGAATGGATAGCAGCTGTCATAATGGAGATACTCTTGTTTGTTGGTAGGTTTGATGTGGACGGATGTGTGAAGTTGGCCGTTGGACAGATGGAGGTCGACATCAAGGAAAGTGGCATGGGATTTGGAGTAGGACCAGGTGAATTTGATGGGACCAAAGGAGTTGAGGTTGGAGAGAAAATTCTGGAGTTCTTCTTCACTGTTGGTCCAGATCATGAAGATGTCGTCAATGAATCTGTACCAAACTATTCTGACTATTCTGACCCCTCCTCAGCTTCTTAAGTACCTCCACAGAAGACTGTGCATTATAATAATTTCCCTTAAGATCATAATAACTTGGGAGATATTTTACTTGTTTATAAGTAAGAGAACACCATTAACAAAAAATTTCCTAAGAGCCACTTCTTTCTTATGAATATACAATAATATATACTAAATACTAGGTTGTTGGGCAGCACATGGAATATATATAGAATGAAAGCTAACCTTTGTTTGGAAACATGAAAGGCATACAACCACAGACTCTAACAAAAGCATCCACACGGCACTCCATTAGGCAGTTCCTGTATGTATATCTTTTCATTGTTGTCAGCTCCTGTTCATCTTCAAAGTAACAGCCGTCATAGCTTCGTTTGTATGGTTGTAGATTTCGTACTGCCTCTTCAGTGTCTATAATCTGTAGAAAAAAAATTTAAGATGAATGTGAATCTTTTTCTATCAAAAGGAAAACAGCATTGTATTTCCTCAATCAATAACTGACACAGTTATAAATACTTTAAGTCACACTGGCACGTCAAGACAAAACTACTACTGGATTTGTATAAAACAGAATATTTTTCACAGACAGCAGTCTATCAATTATAAAATTGATTTAAGTCTTAAGCAAACTGTATGAATTATGTCACATTTAAGGATACATGGAACACTTAGTTCAACAAAAAAATCTACATTAATAAATCTAAAGATTAACAATATTGTTCTATATTAATTATGCCACTGTTAAAAATCAAAATAAAACTATGTTTTAATATCAATCCTCACTTTAATTCAATGCTGGAAGACCAGAGTGAAACAGAAATGCCATAGCAATCATTGTGTCCTAGAGGCATACTGTTAGCACAGCTGCCTAATAAGAACAGCTCCCAGTTCGAGACCTGGCTGGGCACAAATTTTCAGCTTTCCCCACTTTATTTATTTAGGTATTCACTGGCAGCTGATTAAATTCTCTGTGTCATAAAGAAGGTGTTCTTATGAACAGTGGTGTAATGACAGTACATCATTGGATGAAACTGAGAATAGTTTCCAACATTTATATATCTGAAATAAATCACAATTTGCAATCATTTATGGCTTCACTGTACTAGGTTTAGATGGAATACCAAAGTGCAGGGAATGAAAATTTGTACCCGGCCAGGATTCAAACCCAGGATCTCCTGCTTACTAGGCAGACACGTTGACCACTCCACCACCGAGGACACAGTGACCAGCTCGACTGCAGAGAACTCTTCCCTGCATGTCTCCCGCCACGTCCAAATCTCCATTCACCATGCTGTCTCTTTCCTATTACCACAGCCTATTAGTTCTGTAACGCTTGCAGCCTGAGTAATGTATTCCCACATCAGGGACAACAGACCATGAGTTATTGAGACACAATTAATTGTCATCAGGAGCCCAGCCTCGGCTTGTATACAATTATATATTTTTGACGACGTTACAGCATTCAATGAATGAAATAAATCACAATTTGTGATCAGTTATGGCTTCACTGTACTAGGTTTATATGGAATACCAAAGTGCGGCAAAAGAAAATTTGTGCCCGGCCGGGATTCGAACCCAGGATCTCCTGCTTACTAGGCAGACACATTGACCACTCCGCCACAGAGGACGCAGTGACCATCTCAACTGCAGAGGACTCTTCCCTGCACATCTCCCGCCACACCCAAATCTCCATTCGCCACACTGTCTCTTGCAGCGTGCTCAGTAATCATTAAAGCGTCAGGGAGATGATGGATAAACTCCAGTGGAAGACTGCAAGAGAGACCCTCTGTAGCTCGGTACAGGATTTTGTCAAAGTTTCGAGAACATACCTTTACCAAGGTGTCTAGCAATATATTGCTCCCTCCTGCATATATCTCGCAAAGAGATCATGAGGGTAAAATCAGAGAGATTAAAGCCCACACAAGACAGAATAACAATCTTTCTTTCCCCAAACAATATGTGACTGGAATAGGAGGGAGAACCGATAGTGGTACTCAAGATACCCTCTGCCGCACACCATCAGGTGGCTTACGGAGTATGGATGTACATGTAAATCTAAAAAACACTATGAAATGATTACAGCAGAGTTGGTGAATCACATGGTTGCTTTCATAGGTGACTCGACTTCTGATGGGGTAGAATAAGCCTGTGATAAGACTGTTATAAGAAGTGCTGGGTGGGTGGATTGAGCAGGTTTTGCATTGGGGTTTTCCACAGTGTTATGATCCCTGTGGTAAGGGGTTTGGTTTAGAAGTGGCATAGGGATGGACTAGGATGTTGAGGAGGTTGAGTTGGTGATGAAACACCATGTTAAGAGGGGCCAGATTGACCTTGGGTAGGATGTCTCTCATTTCAGGACATGATGACAGATAATCAAAGCCCTGACAAATGATGTGATTTAATTTTTCTAGTCCAGTATTGGGTGACAAGAAGGACATTCCTTCTGACTGGCTATTGGGGGTGGAGGGAAGATTGGTAGTGTGCAAGGATATAGCATGGGAAATCTCTTTGTGGACTACGTCAGGAGGGTAAAGTCAGTCTGAAAGGCCTTTGTGAGAACTTGACATATTATGGAATGGATGGCTGCTGTGAAAGTGTAAGTACTGTTGGTAATTAGTACATTTAATGTAAAACCGAAATGGAAGGGCCAAAACTTGTAGCTAGTATAACAACAAACCACACTCAGAACCAAGATGTCAGAAATAGTCACTCAAATAGGAATCAGGGAAACTTGAAAGGCATGCTGGACATCCTAGTAGTGTGAAAACTTTCAGCAGTGTCCAGCAGAACAAACTTGGGTTCAAATTAATTCACCAAAATTTTCAAAGTCTTAGTAATAAGCAAAATGAGATGGACACGGTTGCAGGGATTGATAAACCACATGTCTTAGTTATAACTGAACACTGGTATACAGAAGAGATAATTAGTGTTTGCCAGCCACTTTCCATGATATTCTGTACTGCCTTCAGCAGGAAAATGAAAAAATGTGGAGGGGTAGCTATCTTTGCATCTAGAAGCAGTAACTTTAATGTAATTGATGTAAGTGCTTTCAGCATACAGGGGATTATAGAACTAGCAGCAATTAACTACAAATGGGGGAAAGAGAACTTAATTATCATAGGTGTATACAGACCCCCAAGTGGCAGCCTTGAAATTTTCTTTGAAGTTTTGAATGATCTGCTTGTAGACATTGACAGCAAACACTGTGATAAAAATGGCTGGGCTAACTTAATTCTAGTAGGAGACATAAATATTGACTTGCTGTCTCCTGACTCCAGCATTAAAAGAAAATTGATGCTGGTACTAGATCAGTTTAAACTAAATCCCTTGATAAATGAGCCCACCAGGGAGGTCAATAGCAGCAAATCATGCATTGACAACATTATTACTAACATATCCCACTTTAAATACACTGCATCAGTTCTGAAGCTTGAAATTTCTGACCACCATGCGGTTCAGGTACTGATAGAAGCTGAAAACCTTCATATTGCAAGCAAAAAGAAACACTATGTAACAAAAAGAGCCACCCATGACGGCAATATCGAAAACCTTAAGTGTATGCTCAAACGCTTACAATGGAATGAAAATAACTGTATCACTTTCAATGAATTTGCATCTGACTTTTATTATTGCTTCAACGTCTCATGCCCAGAAACAACCCTGCCAGTAAATGACTGTAAAAAAATAAAAAAGAATAACTGGATAAACACTGAAGTAAAAACAGCAAGAGAAAAACTAAGACTTTTCCAATCCGCAATGACAAAAAATAGTGATAATCATAGACTGAAGGAAGAATTTAACAACTATCATGATCACTGCAAAAATCTCCTATTAGAAACCAGAAGTAAACACGTAGCTAACATGTTAAGAGACTCCAACAACTCTGGCAAAGCTATCTGGCAAGTTATAAATAGCTTTAGGGACTTTCAGGACAAATCAGCTAGTGACTTTAGTATCAATTTCAAAGGTGGTAACATCAAATGCCCCTACCAGATAGCAAATATTTTTAACGAGTACTTTTCTTCTATGGGAAAATCCATCAATGACCAGTTCAACAACCTCCAGTATACATATAAGGGCAATCCAGTAAGACATAGCATATACTTGACACCTACGAACAGCAGGGAAATAAAACACATAGTGATGTCACTAAAAAACTCAAACTCTGCAGGTTATGAAGGATTGTCTATCAGTACACTTAAAAGGTGCATAGACAACATATCAGATGCCTTGGCGACAGCAGTAAATGACATAATCACAACGGGCATTTTTCCAGACAGACTAAAGATAGCACAAGTAACTCCGATTTACAAGGAAGGTGATAAAAATAAAATCGAAAACTACCGACCGATCTCAATCTTACCTGCATTTTCCAAGGTAATCGAGAAAGTTATTTATAACAGACTAATGGCATTTCTGAGTCTACACAACCTAATATTCGAGAATCAAAATGGTTTTATGAAAAACAAGTCAACTTCAGTAGCTGCAGCACAGCTAGTAGATGAAATAATAACTGCCATAGAGAACAATGAACAAGTTGCTGGAGTGTTCCTTGATCTCGAAAAAGCTTTTGACTGCGTTAATATCACCATACTACTTGACAAGATATGGAACATGGGTATTAGAGGAACATGCTTTGACCTAATAGAGTCATATATGAGCAACAGGAAACAATTTGTCTTCATTAAAAAAAAAAAAAAAAAAAACAGTGGGTATTTCAAATCCAAAGTAGCAGATGTTAAATACGGAGTGCCCCAAGGTTCCGTCTTGGGACCCCTCCTGTTTCTGATTTACGTGAACGATATAAAGTACTGTTCCCCAGATAATAAAATATTATTGTATGCAGACGATACAACAATTGTGTGCAAACACAAAGACCACGGCAGTCTGGAAGTGCTGTGCAACACTGTTACTAATGAAATAGTCAAGTATTTTAATGAAAACCATCTAAATGTAAGTGCCTCCAAGACCGCAATTGTAAAATTTAACCCTAGAAAGCAAACAGACTTTGACATGAAATTATCAATAGGAAATCAAACTATTAATAAGGAAACGATTATTAAGACGAAAAATTCCTAGCAGGAAAAATAAAATATAAAAAATAGACGAAGATTACTCACCAGGCGAAGGAGCACAGGTGTGACAGCATCACAAATAAATAAATGAATACACACACACACACACACACAATCGCAAGCTTTCGCAACCCAGTTGCGTCTTCAGGCAGTAGGGAAGGAGAGGGAAAAGGAAATGATGAGGGTTTTAAGGAAGGGGGTAAGGAGCCATTCCAATCCCGGGAGAGGAAAGACTTACCTTGGGGGAAAAAAAGGAGGGTAAACAAATGCACACATGCCCACACATTCACACAGACACAAGTACACCTAGGCAGACATACTGTAGGGAAAAGGTTTGGAAGAAAACGTATTGTTGTAAGAATTAGCGGACTATGAACAGTAAACAAAGGAGTGAATGTAGCAATGAACTGATATGTAAAATGTAAAAAAATGAATAAATAATGAATAATAAAAATAAAAAACCAAAGGGAAAGTAAGATGACAGAAAAGATTTTGAAAAGTAACAGAGCAAGGACGGAAGTAATTGTTGAATTCAAATATATGAAACGATTATTAAGACGAAAAATTCCTAGCAGGAAAAATAAAATATAAAAAATAGACGAAGATTACTCACCAGGCGAAGGAGCACAGGTGTGACAGCATCACAAATAAATAAATGAATACACACACACACACACAATCGCAAGCTTTCGCAACCCAGTTGCGTCTTCAGGCAGTAGGGAAGGAGAGGGAAAAGGAAATGATGAGGGTTTTAAGGAAGGGGGTAAGGAGCCATTCCAATCCCGGGAGAGGAAAGACTTACCTTGGGGGAAAAAAAGGAGGGTAAACAAATGCACACATGCCCACACATTCACACAGACACAAGTACACTTAGGCAGACATACTGTAGGGAAAAGGTTTGGAAGAAAACGTATTGTTGTAAGAATTAGCGGACTATGAACAGTAAACAAAGGAGTGAATGTAGCAATGAACTGATATGTAAAATGTAAAAAAATGAATAAATAATGAATAATAAAAATAAAAAACCAAAGGGAAAGTAAGATGACAGAAAAGATTTCGAAAAGTAACAGAGCAAGGACGGAAGTAATTGTTGAATTCAAATATATGAAACGATTATTAAGACGAAAAATTCCTAGCAGGAAAAATAAAATATAAAAAATAGACGAAGATTACTCACCAGGCGAAGGAGCACAGGTGTGACAGCATCACAAATAAATAAATGAATACACACACACACACACAATCGCAAGCTTTCGCAACCCAGTTGCGTCTTCAGGCAGTAGGGAAGGAGAGGGAAAAGGAAATGATGAGGGTTTTAAGGAAGGGGGTAAGGAGCCATTCCAATCCCGGGAGAGGAAAGACTTACCTTGGGGGAAAAAAAGGAGGGTAAACAAATGCACACATGCCCACACATTCACACAGACACAAGTACACCTAGGCAGACATACTGCTACAGTATGTCTGCCTAGGTGTACTTGTGTCTGTGTGAATGTGTGGGCATGTGTGCATTTGTTTACCCTCCTTTTTTTCCCCCAAGGTAAGTCTTTCCTCTCCCGGGATTGGAATGGCTCCTTACCCCCTTCCTTAAAACCCTCATCATTTCCTTTTCCCTCTCCTTCCCTACTGCCTGAAGACGCAACTGGGTTGCGAAAGCTTGCGATTGTGTGTGTGTGTGTGTATTCATTATTTATTTGTGATGCTGTCACACCTGTGCTCCTTCGCCTGGTGAGTAATCTTCGTCTATTTTTTATATTTTATTAATAAGGAAAAATATATGTAAAAAATATTCGTATTAATAAGGAAAAATATACAAAATTTTTGGGTATCACAATTCAAGACAACCTTAAGTGGGACATTAACACTCTGTTGATACTACAGAAGAAAGCGGTCAGAATTATCTGTGGGGCCAAACCAAGAGAATCATGTCGGAATCTCTTTCCAAAATTGGGAATACTTACCATTACTGGGGTATATATATTAAAAATAATAATGTATGTGAAAACAATCAATCCAAAACTAAACTGTGATCTACATCAACATAATACACGACAAAAACAAAGATACCATTTAAACAGCCACAGAACAGCATTATATGAAAAAAATGGACTTCATGTTGGCCTGAAGCTTAGCAATGCACTACCGAAAAGCCTTGCAGCCCTTCCTAAAAACAAATTAAAAGACCAACTAAAAAGGATCCTAATTGAAAATGCATTCTATTCTCTAGATGAATTCTATGACTATATGAAAAATGTTTCTTAACCAAGACAAGTATGTAATGTATTTAACTGTTTAGTTGTCAAATAGACTTAAAAACATGTAATACTGTAGTTAACTGTTTAATTGTCAGAATAGACTTAAAAACATGTAATACGTTTAATTGTATAAAAGAAATAATGTCTATATGAAACAGTAATCATTAGTTTATAATTTATGAAACTGACGTATTCAGAAGAATAATCTATACAATGTCAAGAGACTGTAAATATATTATTCGATGTTGAATAAACATTATTATTATTATTATTATTAAATGTGTGGATGGATCCATCAGTTTGATGCAGGTTAACATCCAGGAAGGTGACATTCTGGGTTGAAAAGGACCTAGTGAAATTGATGTGAGAGAAGGAGTTGAGGTTGTGAAGGAACAAGGGTAGTGTCCTGGTCTTGAGTCAAATTCATGAAAATATCATCAATGAACCTGAACCAGATCAGGAATTTGAGGTTTTGGGAGGCTAGCAAGGTTTCCTCTAGACTGCCATGAATAGGTTGGCACAGGAGGGTGCCTTCAAAGGAAAAGTAATTGTTTCTTAGGATACAATTGCTAAGGGTTATAAGAAATGACACTGAGATATATAGTGTTCAAGAGCAGCAAGACCATGGGCATCTCAGATATTGGTGTATAGTGAAGAGGTGGGGATGGCGGAGAGTCCGTGAAGGAAGTGGTTGGTATCTTGGATGCGTTAGGCTAGGTTTTGAACAATTGGCTGGAGGTACTGATGTGTGCTCATTTTCTTCTTGAAAGCACATTGAATTCGGTGACTGCTATAGCAGATTTTCTGGAACACTTCTTTGAGGTGATCCAGTTCTGGTTTCAGATTCTCTTGGTCAGAGATTACATGTACTCTGTGGACCAGTGTATTTAGCATTCATTCCCTTTGTGATGGATGATGAGAGGTAGAGGTTTAGACATACTGGGCTGTAAAAGTTTTGGGACTGATAACCTAGCAATTTAGTCCCCTTAAAATCCCAACAACAACTGCTGTTGAGGCTGTCGACTGTTCTGTACCACTTCAATCATGAAATGAATTTGGCTGTGGATAGAGTTCATATATTCTAAGAAAACCTGAAGTTCATCTTCCCCATAAGACCAAATAAAGAATGTATCATCAAAATATCTTTACAAAAGCTGTCAGTTTTAATGGTGCTGTGCTAGTCCTATGTTCTCAAATTGTTCCATGTACACTTGATGCCAAAAAACATGGGCCACTGCTGAATACAACCCAACTAACAAAGCTGTGTTGTGGGTACTCTACACACAAAACCCCTGTGGGGAAGAGTCATTTCACTATACAAAATGGATACCACAAAATACCCTAGACTACTAATCTTTAAGGCAGTCGTTGCAGATGTAAAATGATAACATCACACAGAAATACCAGAAACCACACAATATTAGAGATGAGACAGCCCTTAAAGCTCGTGAAGTAAATTCAACACAATAATTGACTTTTAAGACAGGCTTATGTCATTAAATGGCATGATGGGCTTTTGTTTGTAATCTCAATTATAACCTATTGTTGACCAAAAAAGCTTGCGTCTCTGAGGGAGACTCAATTAGGTATAGACAAAAATAAAATATCAACTTTTCACCAGTACTGGCTTACAAGGGTGAATATCTGAACCTGGGAATAAATTACAATAATTTTTAGCACTGCATGAAAACTCCCATGAGGCTTATATTGTCCGTGAAAGATCCACAAAATTTGTGTAAAGTAGTGAAATTCATAGGCATTAAACACAATGAATAAAAGTTGCAGAAATGGACACAGATTAGAGCCCAGTATATATACATTAATTGATAACTATGCACAATCACTAATAACGTGATGCTGGAACTGGAATTTCGATACAAACGACTTTTCCCTGTCAGAGATTTGAACCTGGTATCTTTCAGCATTGTATTAGAGCTACTAATATATTGTTTTGTCAACAGTAGTGTGATGTGCACATTCTCAGCTAGAGGGAATGAATAATTCTGTGCTGCCTGAGACTCAAACCCCACGCATATCTTCGTTTTTGACCTTACATAAAGTGTCAACCACAACATTCTCATTCATTAGAAGCTAGGATCCCACAATTTGTTAAGACCTGGAGGGGTTGGTATCCTGAAGAAATAAAAAATGATTAAGCAGTATGAATGAATGAAGAGTTAAAATACTAGAAAAATTTGAATCAAAGCTCGACTTCAGTCATCTGCAAATATTTTTAAAAATTCTCAAGGCCACTAAAAATAAGAAATGAAGGTTCTATGACCTTACATAACAATGAATTGATAACTATGCATAATAAGATGTCACATATTAAGTATGTCTGCCAAAACTTGGTACTGGAACCTGAATGACGTTGCAAATGAATTTTGCCTGGCAGGGATTAGAAACCGTCACATTTCACCAATGAACCATAGGTACAAATATAGTTATCATTTCATCAGCAGTAGCATGATATGCACATGTTCAACTAGAGATAACATAAAGAATAATTTTATGCTGCCTGGGACTCCAACGCCATACATGTGGACATTTCTGACCTTAAACGATGTGTCAACCACCACATTCTCCTTCATTACTAGCTAGGATCATGTTGTTTGTGGAGACCTGGATGGGTTTGGTATCCTGAAAAAGCAATAAAATGGTGGAGTAATATCACATCGACTTGTAGTCCTGTGCCAATATTTAAAGAAATCTTAAGGCCATTAATAATATGAAATGAATGTCTTTTAACTATAAATGACAATGGTTCATGAATGAAAATAACATTGTTAGTGTAAGAGAGCCTGCTTGTCACAGTTTCTGAAACAATGTGTTCTGCCTCTGACAGCAAAAACTGAACCAAATCTGTTCCAGCCAGCAATGAATGGACTAGTTTAATTACAGCACAGTCATACATTCTATGTTTTGTGTTGCTGAAGTTACAAAGGATATGTATGTGACACTTAAAAATTGATACCCCAACATTATTTTTTGGTAGCAAGATAACTTTTGATGGCCAAAGTAAAGAAGATATAAAATGCAGAATGGCCTTGGGAAGAAAAGCATTTCTAAAGAAGTGAAACTTGTTAACATCCAATATTAAGTTAAATGTTAGGAAGTCCTTTCTGAAAGCATTTGTCTGGAGTGTAGCATTGTATGGGAGTGAAATGTGGACGATAAGGAGTTCAGATAAAAAGATGATAGAAGCTTTTGAAATGTGGTGCTACAGACGAATGATGAAAATTAGATGAGTAGATCATGTAACTAATGAGGAGGTGCTTAATCGTATCGGAGAGAAAAGGAGTTTCTGGCATATCCTGACTAAGAGAAGGGATAGATTGGTTGGACACATTCTGAGACATCAAGGAATTGTTACCTTAACATTAGAAGGAAGCGTGTGGGGTAAAAATCATAGAGGGAGACCTAGGGACGAATAAAGTAAGCAGATTCAAAAGGATGTAGGTTGCCGAACGTATTCTCAGATGAAGAGACTTGCACAGGACAGGATATCATGGAGAGCTGCATGAAACCAGTCTACGGACTGAAGACCATAACAACAACAACCCCTACATTAATAAACCCATGTGTTACTCATTCCAAGCTAACCTCAGTGCAACCAAACACCAAATTTTGCTCACAGAAATAATACATGCTGACTGTGTCTCCTCTTCTGAATGGAATGCAAACCTTATATAAAACTATTGTGTGTGGCATTTTACAAAATTTAGCAAGAACTAGAAATACACCTTTTGAAAGCTTGAAAACTGGTTGTGGTGATGGAAAGATTGGTAACAAAGCTCAAAATCTAGGATATGTGTGGAGGCAACAGTTTGGATATGGGATCAAGAAGTTAATGAAAGTGACATCTCAAAACCTGGTTGTGATGAAAAAACAATCTTTAGAGTAACTAAAAGTCTCTGTTAAATTTGGAATGTTCGTTTGTTTTTGAGTTGGTAAATCCAAAAATGTTTAGACTGAAATAGCAGGATAAGGTAGATTGTCTTTAGTGAAACACAATATCTACATTAAAAGTCAACAAAAGTGAAATCTGAAACCCTGGTTGTGGTGACAGAATAATTTTTAGTGTAACCTCAGGTCCATGTTATGATGGGAACTTCTGCTTGGTTATGTGCTGGTAAATCCAACAAATTTGAAGATGAAATAGCTGGATGAGGTGAATGGATGGTCTGTAGTGAAACACAAGATCTACATTAGGATGTGAGGCATCTGTCTGGCTGTGAGTTGGTGATGTCAATAAAAGTGAAAGATGAAAAACTTGTTATCATGGTATGGTCAGTAACAAAGCTTAAGGTCTAGGTTATTTGTGGAAGCACTAGTTTGGATAAGGGTTGAAAAGGCAATAAAACTGAAATCTGAAGAGCTGGTTGTGATGACACATTAATCTTTATGATAACCCAAGGTCTATGTTATAGTGGGAATGACTATTGGTTGTGTGTTGGCAAATCCAACAAATTTGGAGGTAAAGTAGCTGGATAAGGTGAATGGATGGTCTGTAGTGATCTCTTTATCTACATTAGAAGTCAATTAAAGTGTAATATGAAAAGCTTTGTGGTTGTGGTTAGAAAATGTTCTTTTTTGTGACCCAAGGTCTATGTTAAATTGGGAATTACCATTTTGATGTGAGTTGGTAAATCCAACAGTTGTGAAGACTAAAATAGCTGAATAAGGAGGATGGTTTGTAGCAAAACTCAAGACTTACATTAGAAGTCAATAAAAGTGAAATATGAGAAGGTGAGTGTGGTGACAGGATGAATTTTAGTGTAACTCAAGGTCTACGTTAGATTAGGTACAACCATTTGGTGTGAGTTAGTAAACCCAAGAAATATGAATTGAAATAGCTGCATGAGGTGATATATGGTCTGTAGAAAAACACAAGAATGATGTCAGGTTGTGAGGCAACAGGTTGGTTGCAAGTTGGTGATGTCAATAAAAGTGAAAGATGAAAAACTTGTCATGGTCACAGTATCATCAGTAACTAAGCTTAAGGTCTAGGTTATGTGTAGAAGTACTGGTTTGGATATGGGTTCAAAAGGCAATAAAATTGAAATCCGAAGAGCTGGTTGTGGTGACAGAATGTTCTTTGCCGTTTTCCAACATCTTTGTTAGACTGGAAACAACTATTTAATTGTGACTTGGTAAATCTAACAAATCTGAAGACTGAAATAGCTGGATAAGGTGAATGGATGGTCTGTAGTGACACCCAAGATATATGTTAGGTTGTGAGGCAACAGTCTAGTTGAGAATTGGTGACGTCAATAAAAGTGAAAGCTGGAAAACTTGTTGTGTGACAGTATGATTGATAAAACAGATTAAGGTCTAGGTTATGTGTGACTTGGATAGAAAAGTCATTAAAGTGAAATCTGAAAAGCTGGTTTTGGTGACAGAATGATCTATGGCAGTGTTTTTCCTATGAGATAGCACAGCTTTGATACGGTTTGTGAGGAGTGGAGGGGGGTCACTAGAATATTTTTATTTGGAAGGGATTCACCAGAAAATTTTTACTTCAAAGGAGGTCAATTTTCTGGTGAATCCCTTCAAAATAAAAATATTCTAGTGATCCCCCCCCCCCTCCTCACAAACCATACCAAACTGATGTTATCTCAAAGCAAACAAATGTGATATTCTTTCTTTTATTGTGGCATTCTTTCAAATTGTTAGCCAAAGTTTTTCTATGTTTTTCAGAATTGAACACATGTAAGCTTTTTTTACAGGATTTCCAACAGAAAAATATATTTTGATTAACCACTGTTTTACATTTCAGGCAAGATTCAGAAGCAAATTAAGCTTTTTAAGGTAGGTTCCACTGTATAGATAATTTATAAAGAAGTAGATCTTTTTCGAATTTTTAAAAGAACATTTTGTATAAAGTTTTTTTTCCTATCGATTGGTTCCTGAAAACATTTTCCGACTTCGTGGTTATTCATCATTTACATGCTGTATTATAAAACAGTGTTTGATCAATTCATAATTAATGTTACATAAGGAGCTGAAAAATTTCAAACCTCACTTAGGCATACATTTTTGTATTACTGAACCACTGGTTATTTTTTTGCTGCTAGTATTTCCTGATGGATGGCGACACCCCAAGCAAGGTTTGTGATCCCCCTGGGGTTTCTGATCTACAGGTTGAAAGCACTGATCTATACCATAACTCAAGGTATATGTTAGTTTGGGAACAGTTGGTTGTGAGCTGTTAAATCAAACAAATGTTTATACTGAAGTAACTGGATAAGGTGGACAGTATTTATCGAAACTCAAGATCTACATTAAAAGTCATCAAAGTGAAATCTGAAAACCTGGTTATGATAACAGAATCAGTTCTAGCATTAATCAAGGTCTATGTTAAACTGGTAACAACCGTTTCGAAGTGAGTTGATATATCCAACAAATTTGAAGACTGGAAAAGCTTGAGTAGGTGAACGAATAGTCTGTACCAAATGCTAAGATATATGTTAGGTTGTGAGGCCAATGTCTAGCTGCGAGTTGGTGATGTCAATAAAAGTGAATTCTGGAAAATGTGTTGTGGTGATGGAATGGTCAGTAACAGTTCGGATAAGGGTTGAAGAAGTTAATAAAACTGAAATCTGAAAACCTGGTTGTGGTGACAAATGATCTTTAGTGTAAACCAAGGTCTATATAAGAGTGGGTACAAGCGTTTGGTTGTGAGTTGGTAAATTCAACATACATGAAGACCGAAATAGCTGGATGAGGTGAACGTATGGTCTGTAGCAAAACTCAAGATCTACTTTAGGTTGTGAGGCAACAGTTTGGTTGTGAGTTGATCAGTCAATAAAAGTAAAAGCTGGAAGCCTGGTTGTGGTGATGAAACGATTAGTAATAATGCTCATTTTCTAGGTTATGTATGGAGGCAACAGTTCGGATATATAATGAAGAAGTCAATAAAACTGAAATCTGAAAAGCTGGTTGTGGTGACACAATGAGTCTGATCGTGGCCCAAGTTCTATATTAATTTGGGTGGTAACAGTTTGTTTGTGATATGGTGAATTCATTAAAAGTAAGGGAAAAAATAACTAACTGGTGCTGCAAGAATAACTGTAGTGTAGACAAAGGTCTGTATAAGATTGGAGGGGAAAGGTTTGGTTATGAGCTGGTGAAGAAACCGAAAGATGATATAGCTGATTGAGGTGACGGAATGATCTGTAGCAAAGCTCAAGTTCTAGGTTTGGTTGGGAGGCGAAAGTTTGCTTTTGGGTTGGCAAAGTTAATGAAAGTGAAGGTGCAAGTAGGATTTTCTGGTGAAGGAATGGAGTATAGTGATAAACAAGGTCAATGTGAGTTTGGGAGGACACAGATTGGTTAAGAGCTGATGAAGCAAACAAAATTGAAACTTGTTATGACTGGTTGAGGTGACGGAACAGTCTGGAGGCTATTCCACAGTCTATGTTACATTTGGAGGCTACACTTTGGATAGAAGTTGGCGAAAGCAATGAATGTGAGTGTGGAAATAGCTGGATGAGGTGAATGTATGGTCTGTATCGAAATCCAAGATGTATGTTAAATTCAAAGGCGACAGTTTGGATCTGTGTTGGCAAAGTCAATAAAAGTGAAAGCTGGAAAACTGATTGTGGTGACAGAATGACCTGGACTGTAGCCCAAGGGCTATGTTAGATCAGGAGCCAACAGTCTGGTTTTGAGTTGGAGACTCCAACTAAAGTAAAGGCTGAAATAGGTGGCTCATATTACAGAAAGATCTGATGTGAAGTCCAAAGTCTGTATTAGGTTTGGAGCAACTGTTGGTTAGTTGTTGAAGTCAACAAATTTGAAAACTGTAACAGATATCTGAGGTGATGGAATATTCTGAAGTGCAACCCAAGGTTTGTGTGAGGTAGGGAGGCAACTGTTTGGGTGTAAGTTTGCAAAGCCAAGGAATGTTAAAGTGTATGTAGCTGGTTGATGTGACAGAATTATGTAAAACAAATCTCAAGGTTTACATTAGGTGGAGAGGTAAAGAAAATAAAGTAGAGAGCTGAAATGCTTGTTGTTGTGTTTGGATGGTCTGCAACATGGCCAAAAGTCAAGTTTAGTTTGGTTGTGACTTTCTGATGCCAAATAATGTGAAAGCTGAAATAGCTGGCTCATGTCATGAAATGGTCTGCAGTGACAGGTTTGGACTGGGCCAGAGAGCCCGGCTGGCTACCCAAAAGCCTGGGATGAGGATAGATGGGATATTATCGGATGGTAATAAAATATACAAATTATTCATTTTCAATTATATACATATTATTATTAAGTACATTTAGTTACATTTTAACACAATACAACAAATCTGAAGCTAGCCAGACAACTTTAAAGAAAAACGAGAAGAAGTTTCTGCTAAGCAGTCAATAACTTGGTTGTAGAAGCTGCTATTCTCATCATCTTTGATTAGATTCGATTCTGTGTTTAACACAATCAATGAATCTAACAGTTCTTGTCCGATGTGCAAAGCCGTTCCCCGTCAGGGGGTGGATTCCTCCCCCAAGCATGGATGTTTGTGTTGTTTCTAGTATAAGTTAGTTCATTAGTAGTTTGTAAGTTTAGGAACTGATGACTCCAAAGTTAAGTCCTGTAAGCTTAACAAAGATTGGAAACTTTTTTAAACAGTTATTGGCCCAGTAAATACTGAAGTCTCATTTTGGTGCGCTTCAGTGCAGAAAACCGTCTCTCACAAGTCACTTGGATGAATGAAATTGTGAGAATTACACAATAGACAACATATAAGTTGGAGTATGTACTGATGTGTATATTGTATTGTGACAGAAGTTTACATGCACATGGTATGCAACTCTGGCAGGCATCCAAACCACTTTGGAAAAAACAAATGGTGTCCTTTGCTGTATGGTGTAAGATTTTCAAGTTCATCTTCTTCTTCCTCACTTTGTCAATCTGAACTGTTCACAGCTTGCTCCCTAGATGGAATGTGTTCATCAAAACTTTTTGCAAAATATTCTAATTCCATTGACAGCACTTCTTTATCAACATTTGCAATTGAGGTGAGAGACTTTAATGCATCATTAGGAATCACATTTTTCTTAATTTCATTGAAGTTTTTTGGGTCCAAACAAGCAGCATCCTTCATTAAATGTTTGTTGCAATTGATTTTGTTTCTATTTTTATTAAAGCTGTGTTAATAATGACTTTGTAGACAGAAATACAGTAGAGTCTCTTTGGTTCTGCAGACAACAAACCCACTTTGTCTTGGCATGACTCAACGTGTTCTTTTGGTATTTTAAATATTCTTTGTAGTGGTAGTGTGATCTGTATGTCGACATCAATACTTTTGGCTTCTGTTAATGCTTGAACTTGGGATGAAAACAAAGTTGCAGCTCTGAATACGTCTTCAAAATTATCTAACAGTTCTTGCAAAATTATCTCCAAACTTCTTATAAGCCCCTAAGCTTTAATATAGTCTAATGTAGGTGTTTGGAGATATTGGCTTACTGAAGTTGATAAGTCAAAAATTTTCTTGAATACAAAGGCTGTCAGGATTGTTTCAAATTTCAAAAAGGAATCCATCAATGCTTTTGTTTGAAACGAAACCTGAAGATATGGCACTGAAAGTTTTTATCAATGTGACATATAGACTTTTCTCAAGAATAGTGGTCAAGGCTCTGTCTTTAGCCCACCACCTCATTTTTCTGATGTTTTTCTTGAACAGCTGCTATTTCAGAAATTTTCCACCCATAAAGATGTGCGCTTAAATGACTCATGAATAAAGACACTGGTAGACTCCAAGAGCCCAAACTAATGTATTGCTCCAGTGCAGCTTGATGTCGCACCTACCAACACTGATTTAAAACATGCGCATAACAATGCATGAAAATTAATTTTGGTACTTATTCTTTCAGTGTCACTGGAAGTCAATTATACCTGCCTGCCATATTTCCTGCATCATCAAAAGATACGCCAACAAGATCTTGCAAGTGTAAGCCTAACTGGGCTAACTCGTGAGTTACACGAGCTCTGTAGGCTTCTCCTGTTGACTTACAAACGGGAACCATGCTGATTGCCCATTCTTGTGGAATTCCATATGCAAATTACGGCTTGATCGACAATGCCAACATTCTGGCAAGAATCCACATTGATGCTAAATGATTTCATCGCCTGGATTTCTTTGAGGATCTCTTGACTTGCACAAATATTAATCAATTTGTTTATAGTGGTTTTTGATATAAAGGTAATACAATTACCTCTACCCCTACCTTTTGCTGACTCTTTTCTTCTTCTACTTTCAATAATTACCTTGGTTATGTGGGTTTTATGAACTGGACTGTACTTCGGTAATAGGACAACTAAAGTTAGGAAGTTCCCGTGATTTTGATTTTGGCCATCGGCAATATTTGCAAGTAAATACAAAGCCTCACTTTTTCCACAATTTGAGGGTTCGAATCCTCCCTTGGGCATGGATGTGTGTGTTTCCTTAGGTTAGTTTAACATAGTTTAAATAGTTTGTAAGATACAGACTAATAACCTCACAGTTGAGTCTGATAGATTTACAAACATTTGAACATATCAATGATTCTTTTAAGAACCAGATGCCTGTTGGGAAGGTCTTGCATGTTTTTTTTTTTTTTTTTTTTTTTTTTTTTTTTTTTTTTTTTTTTTTTTTTTTTTTTTTTTTTTGCCTTATATGTTATTCCACATTTCCTCTTTTTAGCAAAGCGATCATGGCTAACTACTGATTTCTTCATGTAACCAATTGTTCATAAATATGTTTTTTTTCATGGCATAAGACCATCAACAAAGGTATTTCTGCCTCCTCCTTCTTTCTTCGTATTGTCAGGTGCAAAACACATGCAGCTTGTACAAAATATCTTATTTAATTCTAGTGAATAAGAGACAGATTCTCGTTGAATTAAAGCTCCGGTTGGAGACTTTCAGTAATAAACTCGACTTCCATCAAAAGGCAAGCTGTTTTTATCACTTGAGGGCTCGATAGGGTGGACAGACAGGAAACTAATTTTGTCTGCAGTGTTTGCATTTTTCCTTGGTGGAGCAAAATTAGAACTTCTTTTAATTTCACTGAATTTCACTGCAGCGGTCATGTGTCAGGGTCAGAAAGAGATTCATTTCTTTCTTGTGCTGTGTCATGACTGATCTTTACAACAGCCATTGCTGCCACACTCTCTTCTGAACTACTTCCATGAGAAACAGACTCCTGTATTTTGTGTGACTGCAATATTGATGATGTAGATGATGATGATGGCCTTATAAAAATATATTATATATAAAATCTTACAAGGTAGGGGAAGTCATGGGCTGGGTCTCACGATTTGGCTCGAAGTATTTGAGAAGAAGCAGATAGATGAACCTTTTAAATTTCTAAAATATTTCACCTGCATGGGCCATAACAAAAGAGAAAACGCTCATTAAAGATGGGGTGGCATTTGAATGAGGGAAAACTATTATAAAGACAGTCTTTTCTAACAGATTTTTTAAAGCACAATTACAACTTAAACATTTTATAATCCTTTAATGTTTCATTCTACCTTAATGTACACATGCAGTCAAAGACCTGGGAGGTCTAATAGCACGCCAGAGAAAAGTAAAGAATGTTCCATATGACCTTTCTAAAACATAAGGAATAGCTGTGCTATTAGGTTCCTGCCTAACCACATCCTCGATGGCAAAATCAGGAAAAACGGGTAAATATTTGTAGGGAATAAGAATAAAAATGTCAGTGCTGTTTGCACATTCATGCTTTTCAAACTGAAGGATGATACGAATATTAAAACGAAAAATTCCTAGAAGGAAAAATTATATATAAAAAAAAATAGACGAAGATTACTCACCAGGCGAAGGAGCACAGGTGTGTAAATGAATACACACACACAAACGCAAGCTTTCGCAACCCAATTGCTTCTTCAGGCAGAAGGGAAGGAGAGGGAAAAGGAAATGATGAGGGTTTTAAGGAAGGGGGTAAGGAGCCATTCCAATCCCGGGAGAGGAAAGACTTACCTTGGGGGAAAAAAAGGAAGGTGAACAAATACACACACACCCACACATTTACACAGACGCAAACACACCTAGGCAGACATACTATAGAAAACAAAGAAGTTCAAAGTTCTTTGGTTTCTATAATATGTCTGCCTAGGTGTGTTTGCGTCTGTTTGTGTTTGTTTGACAGTAAAACTTTTAGTTTTTGCACAAAAAAATTAAAAACCAGCAGACCAGCAGCAACTATTGTCCTGAACAATGTTTAACAAATTAAGAAAGCCGACTTGAAAACACTTTATCTTATGATTAAATGACGACAGAAGTTCAAGGCACCAATGGAAATATACAGTTTTTATTCAAGTAGAATGAAGTATGTTCTGAGGCAAAAGTTCAGTTCATACAATCGACAAGGCCTAAAAAGTAAACTGAATTTTTCCCTTTTATTTTATGTTTTGTTCTAGTAGGGTGCAGTAATGACTTTGTTAGGGTTAATAATTTTCATCAAAGAGGAAAATACGCTGAAGGTCATTGTTACAACGTGAGTATTGCATTTTGTTTAATGAGTTACAACAAGGAAATAATTTTTCAAATACTTCACAGGTCTCTCTCAAGCTCCAGTCAATTAATTTATAAACACTTTGCAAAATGAAACACGAACCTGAGACTCGATAGACTTTCTACAGAGATGTTTGCTATTATCTTAAGGTATGCAAATTCAAACTATTAGTCTGTAAATTATCTCATCTAAAATTACAGTAACTCAGTAATATTTAGTACAATCATGTCAATTTTTTTGTTAATCATAATAATTAGCCCAGTAAAGGAACAAGATAAGTTTCTTTCCTTACTGATGTTAAATGAAAAGTTACATGGAAACTGTCTTTTTTCTTATGAGAAATACAAGTTAAATTCAAATGCAGGGCTGCTGCGAGCCAGCACTTGACGCAGGGCAGCAAGCACGATCAGCCACGCCTGCTGCCCGCCAGCACAGACAACTCTGTGCTGTCAGCCTGCGACCACCCATCCCAGCACTGCCAACTTCTAGTGGCCCTCTTTGCATGCCTGCTGCTCTGCCCGACTGTTACCAGTTGTGGCTGCTGCCTTGCGGTTTGCGCCACGCTGTGAGCGATGCGTCTGGAAGGAGGCGAGATTCTGTGGCCGCCAACTCCTCCCCGCCCCCCCCCCCCCCCCTTTTTGGACTGCTGCTGTTGCGTCTGCCTTGTGCATAACAATGGTGGATCCATTTACCGCACACTTGAAATTCCTCAATTATTCAGCCTGCATGAACCCATCGAAGTGTATGGTAGTTAGGGCAGGGTGCCCGAGGGCCCCGAACAGGGTAGGGCCCGGCTGGCAAATGCCACCCTGGGCTATGCTGAAGATCATCTGAACACAAGAAACAGCATTTCAGCTCTCTACTTCAGTTTATTCACGTCTCCACCTAACATAAACCTTGAGATTTGTTTTACATAATTCTGTCACATTAACAAGCTATACACACTTTAACATTCCTTGGCTTCACAAACTCACAACCAAACAGTTGCGTCCCAACCTAACATAGCCCTTGGGTGTCACAGCAGTCCATTCCTTTGCCAGAATATCCTATTTATTCCTTCACATTCATTGCCTTCATCAACTCACAACTTAACTGTATGTTGATCAAAATATCCACGGGTGTACTGCCGGTCTATAGTGTCCAACGGGCACAATATTTCGGCGATCAAACATGTCGCCATCATCAGGTGAACTGACGGACTGAGCTCCTGGAAACGCGCCGGCATGGAGATCCGCACGCTACGGCTGCTCAAAGGGAACTGGATTCTAGCCCGGTAGCGGGCCATTTAAATAACCTTTAAATAACCGATTGCGCCGGCGTCTGAGAAGACGTCGGTGTGAGGGCTCTGTCCGCTGTGGTCATCACTTCGTTACATTTGCTAGATTTACTTTTAATTAACCCAATTGCTGGTTCCCAAGCTTTGCTAAGGTTATAGCCAGAGTCACGGTTTATGAGGTCGTCACTTGTGCGAATTTCACTGGCCTCTCTAACGACGCAGTCCCAATCTCTTGTTTTCTCAAAATGCGGGCGATCTTCCCTGAGCAGGTTGCAGCTCGACTTCCGCCTGATTCAGCTGAGGAAATACGTCGTGTAACTTATCGTGCATTGACGAAATCCAAGCCCATGAAGTCGAACATCACTAGTAAAGAGAGGGTGGCCATTCGTGACCTGAGGGAGCGCCCTGATATTGTCTTACCGGCTGACAAAGGCAATGCTACGGTTGTTGTCTCCCATAAGGACTACACTGAAAAGATGCAGAGCCTGCTAAATGACGATTCCTACCGGAAGATCAACGTTGACCCCACAAAGAAGGTGGAAAACAAGACGAGGGCGCTTCTCAAGGATGCGGATTTACCAGAGGGTGTCGCCAGGAAACTGCTACCTCAAGGTCCGGTACCGCCAAGACTTTATGGACTCCCTAAGGTTCACAAAGATGGGGTGCCGTTACGTCCCATTGTCAGTAACATCAGAGCACCTACATATTTGTTGGCCAAATACTTGACGGGAATATTAAGTCCTTATGTGGTTAAATTCCCTCATCACATCCGTAATTCCGTGGATTTTGTGAAACGCCTTCACAACTTCAGGCTGGATGAGTCAGATATCATGGTGAGTTTTGACGTCGTTTCGTTGTTTACGAGGGTGCCCCTTTGAGAGTCACTAGATTTGATTGGTAAGAAATTTGACGAGAAGACCACTGAACTTTTTAGGCATGTCTTGACCTCCACATATTTTCTTTTCAATGGCGAATACTATGAACAAACGGAGGGAGTCGCAATGGGTAGCCCACTCTCCCCTGTGGTCGCAAATTTGTACATGGAGAATTTCGAGGAGGAAGCCCTGGCATCATCTGAATGGAAACCTACTTCCTTTTTCTGTTATGTGGACGACACATTCGTCATCTGGCCACATGGTATGGATAAACTCCTTGACTTCCTGATCCTGACACATCTGAACTCCATACACCCCAACATCAAATTCACTTTGGAGACTGAAATGGAGGGTAAATTGCCGTTCCTTGACATCTTGGTCAAGAGAAGAGCTGATGGCACCCTGGGTCATAGTGTATATCGGAAGACAAGGCACACTGATCTGTATTTACATGCAGACAGCTGTCACCAACCTTCACAGAGGAATGGGGTACTTAAAACTCTAGTACATAGGGCGCGCACTATCTCCGACGCAGAGAGTCTACCTCAGGAATTGAAACACCTGAGAACTGTATTTCGAAAAAATGGGTACTCAGAGTGGCAGATTCAGCGGGCTCTCCACCCAACCACTACAACACAACCTGTGGAAACGGATGAAAACGCAAGGGAGGATGTAGGCACTGCGTTCGTTCCATATACCGGCTCACTCTCAGGGAAGATCGCCCGCATTTTGAGAAAACACCAGGTTGGAACTGCTTTTTGTCCGCCGAATAAAATTTGTGCACTGGTGGGGAGCGCTAAAGATGATCTCGGTTTGAGGAAGGCGGGCGTGTACCAGATTCTGTGTCAGTGTGGAAAGTCATATATTGGACAGACGATGCGTACCGTCGAGGATTGATGCGTTGAACACCAGAGGCACACACAATTGATATATCCGAGCAAGTCGGTGGTCGCTGAACATTGTTTGTTGGAGAATCATGCCATGGAGTATGAACACACTAGGATTCTGGTACAGACGTCGAGATACTGGGACTGCGTCGTTAGAGAGGCCATTGAAATTCGCACAAGTGATGACCTCATAAACCGTGACTCTGGCTATAATCTTAGCAAAGCTTGGGAACCAGCGATTGGGTTAATTAAAAGTAAATCTAGCAAACGTAACGAAGTGACGACCACGGCGGACAGAGCCCTCACACCGACGTCTTCTCAGACGCCGGCGCAATCGGTTCCACTGCGCGGCCGCGGCGCGGGGCGCGGGGCGTGGACCGCGAGGGGTCGCTCCGCGGGCCGAGGGTATTTAAATGGCCCGCTACCGGGCTAGAATCCAGTTCCCTTCGAGCAGCCGTAGTGTGCGGATCTCCATGCCGGCACGTTTCCAGGAGCTCAGTCCGTCAGTTCACCTGATGATGGCGACATGTTTGATCGCCGAAATATTGTGCCCGTTGGACACTATAGACCGGCAGTACACCCGTGGATATATCCAAACTTTTGCCTCCACACATAACCTAGAAAATGAGCATTAATAGCAATCATTTTGTCACCACAACCAGGCTTCAGCTTTCACTTCTATTGACTTTGTCAACTCACAACCAAATTGTTGCCTCACAACCTAAAGTAGACCTTGTGTTTCGCTACAGACCTCCTCCAGCTATTTAGGTCTTCACATATGTTGAATTTACCAACTCACAACTGAACAGTTGTAACCACTCTGATATAGCACTTGGGTTACACTAACAATCATTGAGTCACCACAACCAGCTATTCAGATTTCACTTTTATTGCCCTTTCAATCCATATCCAAACTGTTGCTTCCACACATCACCTAGAACTTGAGCATTGTTACTGATCATACCATGACCACGATTTTTCCAGCTTTCACTTTTATTGACATTGGCAATTCACAACCAAACTGTTGAATCACAGCCTGATATAGATCTGTGGTTTCGTTACAGACCATCTGTTCACCCTATCAAGATATTTCAGTCTAAAAATTTGTTGGATTTACCTAATCACATCCAAATGGTAGTTCCAAATTTAACATAGACCTCAAGTTACATAAAAGATCATTCTCTAACCACAATCAGCTTTTCAGCTTTTGCTTTGATTGAATCTGTTCACCTCATCCAGCTATACCATTTTCAAATTTGTTGGACCAAATGGTCATGCCCACTATAACATCGATCTTGAGTTATGCTCTAAATCATCCTGTCACCACAACTAGTTTTTCAGATTGAACTTTAATCATTTTTCAGCCTATTTCCAAACTGTTACTTCAACATATAAACTACACCTTGAGCTTGGTTGCCAGTCATACTGTCACCACAAAAAAATTTCCAGCTTTAATTTTTAATGACATCACCGACTTGCAACCAGACCGTTGGCTCACAACCTAACATAGAACTTGGGTTTCCCTACAGACCATTCATTCACCTCACCCAGCTATTTCAGTCTTCAAATTTGTTGGATTTACCATTTCACAACCAAGCAGTTTTTCCCAGTCCAACATAGGCATTAGGTTACGATAAAGATCATTGTGTCACCACAACCAGCTTTTCAGATTTCACTTTTATTGCTCTTTCAACTCATATCTGAACTGTTGCTTCCACACATCACCTAGAACTTAAGCATTATTACCAATCATACCGTGATCACAATTTTTCCAGCTTTCACTTTTATTGACATTGCCAACTCGCAACCAAAGTGTTGAATCACAGCCTGACATAGATCTGTGGTTCTGCTACAGACCATCTGTTCACGCTATCCAGATATTTAAGTCTAAAATTTTGTTGGATTTACGTATTCACATCCAAATGGTAGTTCCAAATTTAACATAGACCTTAAGACACACAAAATATCATTCTCTAACCACAGCCAGCTTTCCAGGTTTCACTTTGATTGAATTCTAATGTAAATCAAGAGATCACTACAGACCATCCGTTCACCTCATCCAGCTATACCATTTTCAAATTTGTTGGATTTATCAGCACACAACGAAATGGTCATTCCCAATATAACATAGACCTTGGATTAGCCTAAAGATCAATGTGTCACCACAACCAGCTTTACAGATTTCTCTTTTATGTAATTTAAATGTAGATCTTGAGTTTTGCTATGGACCATCCACCTTATGCAACTATTCTAGCCTAAACATTTCTTTGATTTACCAACTCACAACCAACCGGTTGTTTGCATGCTAAGATAGACCTTGAGTTATGCTGTAGATCATTCTGTCACCACAACCAGGTTTTCAGATTTCATCTTTGTTGACTTTTAATATAAATCTTATGTTTCACTAAAGACCATCCACCTTATTCTGCTATTTCAGTCTAAACATTTGTTGGATTTACCAACTCACAAACAAATGGACATTCCAAATTTAACATAGACTTTTAGTTACTCTAAAGATTGTTCTTTCATCACAACCAGGTTTTGAGATGTCACTTTCATAACTTCTTGAAACTACATCCAGACTGTTGACTCCACATGTAACTTAGACCTTGAGCTTTGTTACCAATCATTCCATCACCACAACCAGTTTTCCAGCTTCAAATGGTGTTTTTCTAGTACTTGTTAAATTTGGTAAAATGCCACACACAATAGTTTTATATGTTTCGCACTTCATTCAGCAAAGGCGTCTCAGTCAACACATATTACTTCTGCGAGCAATATCCGGTGTTTTGTTACTCTGAGGCTAGCTTGTAATTACTAAGGTATGTGTTTATTAACATTGGTGTATCAGTTTTTTAAGTGCCACATACATATCCTCTTCACTTCCAGCAATTCAAAACATAGAATTCATGACTGTACTTTAATGTAGTCCATTCGCTACTGACTGGGAAAGAGTTGGTTCAGATTTTGCTGTCAGAGGCAGAACACGTTGTTGCAAAAATTGTGACTAGTAGGCTCTCTTACAATGTTATTTTCTTTCATGAATCAATGCCATATAACGTTCAAGGGCCTTCATTATGTACTATTAATGGCCTTTAGATTTCTTTAAATATTGGCACAGGACGAGAGTCGAGCTCTGATTCCAATTTTTCTCTGAATTTTAACTCTGATACAATTTTATTGTTTTCTTAGGATACCAAAGCCGTCCAGGTCTTCACAAACAGTGCGATTGTAGCTACCAGTGAAGAAGAAAGTGGTGGTTGATATCTTGCATAAGGTCAACAACGTCCATGTGCGTTGAGTTGGATTCTCCAGCAGCACAGAATTATACTTTACGTATTCTCTAGTTGAACTTGTGCACATCGGGCTACTGGTGACGAAACAATAAATATACTTGTAGCTATAATACATTGGCGAAATGTGATGAGTTCGACTCCCTGCCAGGAAAAAGTCATTTGCATCTTCACACTCCAGTATCACGTTTTGGTGAACATACTTAATATGTGACATCTTATTGTGCATAGTAATCAATTCATATACATATTTGGTTCTAATCTGCATCCATTACTGAAACTTTAAATCATGGTGTGTAGCACCTGTGCAATGTCCTACATTACATATCTTTAGCAGTTCCCTATCAGGGACAATATATGCATTGGAGTCCTGATGCAGTGCTTGAATTATCATAATTTATTTCCAAGTTCAGACATTCCCCCTTGAAAGCCACTAATGGTGATAGAGTTGAAATTTTAAGTCTCTTTGGTTAACAGTATGTTCAAATTCAGCTTACAAACAAAATTTCATTATATCACTTAATGAGCATGATGACTTGTCACTTTTGTCAATGAAAATTAATTTACAAACGTCACAGAATGCCTTGTCTCTAATACAGTGGTTTCTCATATTTGTTGTATGACGGTACTGATTTACGTCTGAACTGACTGTCATAAGGAGATATGGTGTCAGGTAGTCACTTGTAGTGGCCGTTTCGTATAGTACAATGACTGTACGGTGATATGTTTATAGGACCTGCAACACACCTGCACTGTTTTGGTTGCATACAATCAGGTGCAGCCTACACATGGGAATTCAGGGATGGCCCACTTTTTTAGCATCAAGTGTACATATTCACCACTAAAGATGACAGAGGACTATCCATAGGCATACCTCATGTCTGTTCATAGTAATTCCTGTCAAAGAGAAAATATGTATATTAGTGCACAAAAACTAAATAAGTGAGTGAACAAGGGCCCAAATTTATTCTCGGTGAGTTACAGTGACTCTTTGAGTGGAACTCTGGTGAAGTCTGTTGCACATGGCTGAAGTTCTGCTGCTCTCTGGACTGTGAAAGTACGTCAAAGAAGATCAATGGTCTTATCCTCTATCCAACTGGTTGGATCTGTTATCATCCAGAGTTGTCTAAGAACTAGTACATTTTCTGTTTGTATTTTGTAGCTGTTATTAAAATACTTATGCTCATCTTACCTGTTGGGAGGATGATCATGTCTGGGCCGTCATGGAGAGACCGTAGGGTACCTCTTTCTAGTATGGAGATGTTGTGTCTCAGTGGTGTGGAAGTGGCAAGTATAAGGCTTGTTTCCACTATATCTCTTCCACTGTATCAGATGGTAGAGTGGAGGCCAATTGCTCCACTCTGCTGATGTTTCTGCAATATGTAATTTTGCTGGTGTTGCAGCAAAATTTAAGCCCTTCCCTAGGACACAGTGCAGCATCATTAATGGTTTTTCCTGGAAGGTTCATGATGGTGTGTCTAGATCACTGTTGTGGCTGTTTGGATGCCAGTCCATTGAATTTCAAAAATTGTTTCTTCGGTGCATTCTTTCGTGTCAGCTCATCTTGTGTCCAGAGAAGAACTTTCAGCCCAATTCCAAGTAATAGGGGCAAGAAAGGATGCCAATTCTGGAGGTGGAGTAAAGAGTTTGTATCCTATGGAGTCAAGCAGGCGGTGTGTGTCTATAGTCCATTTGTACACTAGAGTCAGGCTGGCTCTTCTTGTTATTTGGTTTGCAGTTGGTGTCTGGATGTGATGTACAATCTTGGCAAATTTAGACATCATGGAACCTCATCAAAAAGGCAAGTGCACTTAGAAAGCATTATTTTCTGTTTCAGAGCTTATCAAGCTCCTTTATTTGCTGTAGAATCCCCTCCCCTTAGAGGAAATTGATGTGTATTTGTTGGATTTTACGGTGAATATGCTGTATGAGGTTATTTGAGCTGCAGTCAGATTGTTGGTCATTGTGAAGGAAGGAAGGAAGCTTAAGGTTTAGTGTCCCCTCGGCATTGTGGTCATTAGAGATGGAGCTCAGGCTCAGCTTTTTGGGAAAGGAATTCAGCCATGACCTTTCAAAGGAACCATCTCGGCACTTGCCTGGAATATTTTAGGGAAATCACACAAAACTTAAATCTGAATATTTGAACCACCATCCTTCTGAATGAGAGTCCAGTGTGTTACCACTGCGCCACCTTGCTTGGTTGGTCATTGTAAAATGAATTTTTTTTTATGGCTTAACTTGCCATCATTATGAGATTACCCCTAATAACTGAGTTTCTGCACCAACTGGTGAGGTAAATAAAGTGATGGTCTTCTCCCTCCACTGACCCCACTTTATGGACTGCATATGCTGTGGTAGTGGGAGGGAACTGACACTCTGCTGTCAAGGCACATACCTCAGACTGTGCTCTGCCTTCTTTGTGTGCAGTCTTCCACTTCTTTGGCGTTTTCAGAAATTTTAATGTCAGATTCCATGCTTGGCTGAGTTGAAAGCCACTATCCTTGTTGATAAGATTCTCATGTAGCTCTGTTGTGTGGACAGATTAGACACAAACTGACAGCTTGACACTGTGGGATGCAAACAAACTCTTTACATCTAAAGACTGGAAAAAGGCACTGGTACCTCCCATGTATAAAAGAGGCAATAGAATAGACCCATAAAATTACAGACCTATTCATTAACATTAGTTTGCTGTAGAATTCTTGAGCATATTATCAGTTCTGATACAGTAAATTTCCTTGAAACAGAAAAGCTTCTGTATGTGTATCAGCACAGCTTTAAGAAGTATCGATTTTAACCCACGTGATGCAGATAAGTAGGAGAAACAATCCTGTAATGTTCTAATACAGCACTAGTAGTGTGCTTCTTGACAGATACCTAGGTGTAATACTGCACACCAATATAAAATGGAACAAGCATGTAAGAAGAGTTGTGGGGAAGGCAGGGCCGGTGCAAGGCACGTGCAAAACGTGCGGCCGCACGGGGCGGCACTTTCCGAGGGGCGGCGAATCTGCCGCCCTCCTTTTTTTTTATTTTTGTAGGACAAACTCAACAGTCATGCCAAAGAGAGGACTCAAAAGCAAACCTCGGAGGGAGCAGTTTCGGGAACTGTGGCACGGCGCCTCGACTACCTGCCGGTCACCCCTGTTGAACAAGGGGAGGGAGGAAGACTGATTTCTTCCTTGCCACTGTAGCAGCACCGTCGTGTTTACGCCGTAGGAACAGAGAGGGGGGAAGCAGTCTGGTGTACATGCCCGGCCAGTATTCTTATGGAGTGTTGCCAGTGTGTTACGCGCCTTGCGTTTACTTACAACTAATACTGCAGACGACGAAATCTAATTTGAAAATTCAAATGCAATGTTAGATACTGTGATTATGTGTTAAGCCTCCAACAATATTGCTAAGCCCTTCAATGGTAGTTTCCGAGTGTTTTATTCTTCCCGCATTATGGATAAAAATTGTTGAACATTACTAGTCAAACATGTCCAACACCTACAATGACTAGAGGTATTCCGAATGGGTAAATACGCAGCGAGTAATTACAAGGGATAAAGACATTGGTAGTAAGCCTGGCATAAGTTGGGTTTCGACATATTTTTCAACATTTTTGCTATCCGTATCTGAGTGACAGTCAAACGTTTTGGTTTTTGAGCCATGAAACACCTGTCTGCGCCTGCATGAACAACAATTAAACTCTGACCGTCACTTTTGTTTGACAATACTACTCACACACAATCAGTTTGCCAACATTTATTTACTGTATACGGATTTCCATTGAATACATTATCTGTTCACAACAACTGAAAAATGTTTATTTACTTTAATTTGGTAAGTTCATGTTGCGCAGGATTAACCGACCCTCCAGCATGAGTGTGTTTTTGTCCTTACGATAATTTAGGTTGAGTACTGTGTGTGTGAGAGCTTAGTAACTGATGACCTCAGCAATTAAGTCCCACAAGATTTCACACACATTTGAACATTTTCATAAATTCACAAGGCTTGTTAAAATTAGCTATATTTCTTCAATAAGGTTTAACTCTATTTTTGAGCTAGTGCCCGGTGACTGTTATGTAGAAATCTGTAGAGAATGTCACATATCAGTCACATTTTTTGTTTTGTTTTTATTTTCCAAATCTACATATATATTTCGGGTACAGTGTGGCTATTCCCAATGCTTTATGTTTACATCTATACCGTCATGCTGAACGTAACTGTCAACCTGGCAGTTTACATGTAAGCACATATTAAAAACTTCTGAGACTGGCCACTCAGCGGCCGAAACCTAGGTAGATCTGAAAAGTAAAAACAAATATTGTGATTGATTGCTGACATTTCCTATAGATTTGTTTAAATGAAATTCCACAAACGTTTTGAAATACAAAAAATCGTGGGGTTGGAGGGGGGCGGCAATTTAGCAGCTCGCACGGGGCGGCACTTGGGCTTGCGCTGGTCCTGGGAAAGGCAAATGTACAACTTTGCTTTATTGAGAGAATTTTGAGAAGGTGTGATTCGTCTGTGAAGGAGACTGCATATAAACACTTCTATGACCCCGTCTCCTATATCGCTCAAGTGTTCGGGATCCACACCAGATTAGTTTAAAGGAGGACATAGAGGCAGTTCAGAGGCAGGTGGCGAGGTTTGTAATTGGCAGATTCAATCAATGTGTGAGTGTTACCAAAATACTTCAGGAACTCAACTGGGAGTCACTGGAGGAGAGATGACATTTTTTTTTTAAAGCACTATTGAAGAAATTAAGAGGGCCAGAAATTGAGGAAGGCTGCAGAACAATTCTACAGCTGCCAACATATATTTTGCCTAAAGACCACAAAGATAAGATGAGAGAGATTAGGGCTCATATGGATGCATACAAGTATCTGTTTTTTCCTCGGGAAATGGAACAGGAAAGCAAGTAACTAGTAGTGGTACTGACTACCCTCCGCCATGCACTTTTAGGTGGATTGCGGAGTATGTATGTAGATGTAGAATTGCTGTCCTTGCTTGCCCTTATTACTTAGGACTGGGTTGAAAGTACTAAGACACTCTTCTTGGTGGTTTTCCAGCTTTAATACCATTTGTTTAAATGAGTGCATTTACATTTGTGGTGTGAAATGTGAGCCCAAGCTTTCTAAACCGGCCTGTAATTATTTTTCTCTGACAGTGGAAGTGAATACATCTTTTTATTATCAGATATACCACGATAATAATTATTTGTTATTTCCAAATACTAGTGCAGGACTATCTTTTGATTATGACCCCAGAATACTTATGTACATGTCTACCTTTGAATGAATACATTAAAACATAACTATTGAACTTTTCCTTACCTGTGGCCACATGGGAAGAAATATTTCATATCCAGTAGGTATAATTAAATGTGGTACACTCTCATCTGGGTAGTTGTATGAGTAATGTAGCATGACCTAAAATATAAATATCAAATTTTACATTGTTGTTCTTAATTAAAAGAAATTTTATATAGTGTGGGCTTCTACAAAATCAAAGCTACAACTAAAGAGGTCGTAATTACAGTCAACTAAAGTAGTATGGGATCAATAGCAAATTATGTATTCTCTGTGTGACATCAAACCTTTCATCTAGCTTTCTCATACATTTATTTTTGTTTAAAAACACAGCTGAACCTCTTTTATGTAACACTGTCAGTAGATGTAGTTTCACTAGGCATGGCCTACATCTAAACAGGACTGGGAAGGAAGATTGGAACAGCTGAGTCAAGGAAGTATAGGTGGTGTATCTTTGGTACTGAATGGGAAATTATGGATGGGAGAAGTAGTTATTTCCATGATAATCCACACAACAGCTTCTCATGTCTAAAGGGAATATCCAACTATCTAAACTATTTTGAAATAATCACCCACAAGATTCTAACACACTAAATGACACATATGCTACAACCAAAACAAAAAACCTACTAGGAACAGAATCAAGGTATATTTTACAGGCCTAAAAATTCTTCAATAAAACATCAATAAATGAAAAATTATTTTGTTTCTTCTTTACTTGAAGAGCAAACCACTGGTTTTTAATTTTCATATCCGTGCATGTTTCACTACAGTTGATAAACCGTCGGCGGATCTTTTTTTTTTTTTTTTTTTTTTTTTTTTTTTTTTTTTTTTTTTTTTTTTTTTTTTTTTTTTTAATTGAACAACAGAAATATTTTAGTTTCTACAGGTTATTATAAGTTTTTATTGTTAATTAGAAATTTATATAGGAATACTATATTGAGCAATAAAGCACCCCACTAAAGATGCTACAATTGCAGTGAAACATATAGGGTGTGTACTGTAGATATGAAAATAAAAACCAGTATTTTGCTCAAGTCAGATCATCAAAGAGAAGAAACAAAATATTTATAAAGCAAAACTGGATCAAAAAGGGTGTCAATATCAATACGATTAATGAAAAATTACATACAGCAGTTGGAAGTTGAGCTCCGGTCCTCGAACTGAATACTGGTGTAAAGATACAGAAATCGAACACACAATGTTATCATAGTGTGAAATGACAAACTCTTACTGCATGTTCATTTCAAATATTGGGGGATGAGGCACATATTTTAGAAAATGTACTCAGTTTAAATCAAGGGATGACTTTAATGTAGTAATTGGAGGCCATTTTGAAAAATTCAGCTATTGAATTAACAGAGATTGAAATCACCAAGAAATTAATCATTTTTGTATGTAGCAATCACCCAGTGTTGAAATGGGGACCATTTGAAAAGGTCTTTATAGTCCATTTTTCGCCTTACTATTTCTTTAGTCCAGACTTCCTTCTTAGAAGGCATTAAATGTTGACAAAACCTGCAGACTTGGTTTCAACCGTTTTGATGCTTGTACAATCAACTACCGATAGTGGCAGGCCCATGGCAAGCCATGATAGGCCTTGGGGTGGATCCCATTGATTTATGTATGCCTCATAGACAACTTGACCACAGGTGTTCAAAAAGAAAGGAAAGAGGGTGGGGCAGGAGAGAACACTTCCCTTCTATTGGAATCCATGGTTAATTTCTTATTCATTTCAAAATTCTCATGTTCTTGTAGAAATAATTATCTCTGATTCAACTGAAAGGAATGAAAAGAGTAAAGCTGAACCTTTATCAAATATTACATATCTTGGTTACTGGTTACTTAGCAAATTATACCATTCTCTTGTCAAACCAGATGTTTAGCAACTGTTTTGCAATCTAGGAAATACTATAAATCCTTACAGAACATTGCCTAAATAGAGTATGGGATCATTTCCACACCACTTCCTTGTACAGTCCTTAAGGGGGGATATAAGAGAAAATATATAGGCACATATAAGCTACTATATGTAACTTCTGCTGTCTGGTACATAATTGAACAAAAATTTGCACATGTTGTTATTATGTTATCAGGTAAAACTTGTTTTTTTTTCCTCTCAATTAAATGTACCATTCAGTTTGATAAGGACGTAGCACATTTATTGAGAGAATATTTTTCTCAAAGGTTACTTTACATATCACTTTCACAATGTTGTATATCAGCAGGTTCAAGCAAGATGCAGTTGTAGTTAATGGCAGTGCTCAAAGAGGCAGCATGTGTAGTGTTGTGAGTAATCCTAGTGTTCCTGCAGTCACCTGTGGCTATTTGAGTCCATCTGTCCAATGAGTGGTAACTTACAAGTTTTACAACAAATTTGTAGCATTTTTAGTGCTCAAGTATCTATGTTCAGAATTAGAAGATGTAACACTTAATTGGGCATAATTGAAGACCAAGATACAACCTGTGACATCATCAAAATGGTGGAAGTGATGCATATCACACATAGCCAATACGGTGTCTGAAACAATTACAAAAAAACCAACACATGCACATATACACATGCAAACATTTACAAAACACTAATAAAATGACACTAATGGGACCAGCATGGGAACTTAGGGGTTTTGGGCTGTGTTGCCTGGTGAAATGTAGTTGTAATGCCTTGTATAAGGAGGAGAAATGCATACCACCACCTTTCCAACTTTGATAAAGGTCGGATTGTAGCCTATTGTGATTACAGTTTATCGTAACACAACATTGCTGCTCACGTTGGTCACGATCCAATGACTGTTAGCAGAATATGGAATCAGTGGGTTCAGGAGTGCAATACAGAATGCAGTGCTGGATCCCAACAGCCTTGTATCACTAGCAGTTGATATGACAGGCATCTTATCCGCATGGCTGTAACAGATCGTGCAACCACATATCGATCCCTGAGCCAACAGATGGGGACATTTGCAAGACAACAAACATCTGCACAAACAGTTCAACGACATTTGCAGCAGCATGGACTATCAGCTCGAAGACCATGGCTGCGGTTACCCTTGATGCTGCATCACACACAGGAGCGACTGCAATGGTTTATGTAAGCAAGATGGCACCGATCGGACCTGTAAGTGTAAATTGCACGAAAAAAAAAAAGACGAAAATGAAGTAAAAAGTGGTAGTAACTGTAAGATGTGTTGCTAGAAAGTAGGAACAGGTATTCAGTGCAACTATTATAAATGGTGGTTTCACGAAAATTGCTGTAAAATTAACATAAAACTAGTAACTGTGGATTACTCATGGTCGTGTGATGCTTGTGTGGCAGAAATATGTGAAAAAATAGTATATACACATTATTATAGACAAGGAAGCCATAATTCAAGTGCTTCAAAATGACATTAACGCATTGCAAAATAAATGTGCTATGCTTGAAAATAATTGCAAAATGCTGGAAAACAGCTGCAATGTCTGTTTCAAGGTAGGCCTAAACAAAAACGAGTGTTATAAAACAAGTGAAAAGTGGCGCTCCAAATATGAAGACATTGTGAAGAAATATGAAGAAATGATAACTAGAAGTGAACTACCCTCAGTTTGCATATTATATTCACGTGATTCGCAAGTAGTCAGTTATCCAGGTGACCATGAAAGCAACTCCAAAAGTGTGAACAGAGATCGCGATTCCAGTGCCTCAAACATGAAAACAAATAAAGAACTGGTAGCGTCAAACATCACCAGCAGGCTAAAAGGTAATGTGCAAATCTCTCTTCCATCAGAGAAAAACACTAATTGCCCGAGAACCAGGCAATCAACCCCCATAAACTCAAAATTATCGATCAAAAATTCTCGGAACACAGTTGAAGCAAATACAAACTTTCCTGCAAAACAAAATTTGTGTGACAAAAATCTTAAAGCGATCATCTCTGGAGACAGTAAAGCTCAAAATGTTTCAAAATTTCTTAATGAAGACGCAGACTTTGAATGTTTAGGTTGTGTTTATCCCAACGCAAATGCAAGTCACGTCCTGAAACACATAAATCAAATCTCTAATCAAACAGGTGTTCCTGATATTATGGTCATTGCAACAGGAACAAACAATGTTGCCTGCAACTACAGTAAAGATCTTTTAACTACTTTAAGAAGCAAACTGCCTAGCATTACACCAAAAAAAGTCTTCTTAGTTGACATACCATTTAGACATGATCTCCCAAACTGGTCAATTGTGAATAAAGAAGTAAAAAGTACAAATTCACATATACATAAACTTTGTTCTAAATTCTCAAATGCCACACTGATAAAAGCCAGAAAATTTCATAGAGATTAGTACACATGAAATGGGTTTCACCTAAATAACTTGGGCAGAGATAAAATTGCAAATTTCATAATAGAAACCATGAAGAAAGAAAACTCACAAAGAAGGCCCACAACACCTCTTGGTTATAGTGAACTGAACATCACCCCTACTAACAGCATAAACCACACCAAGAACCGAAATGTAAGGAAAAGCCATCAGTGGAAACATAGTACAACAACCTTGGAAGAAAAAGATGTCACTAAAGATGCAACAGATTTGAAACTAACATCAACACAAAGGGCAGCACAAACAACCAAAGCAGTATCTCCACTGGTAAAACTACATAGGCCTAGGGAAACGGAAGTCTGGACAACATCAGATGAGGGAGCAACAGACCCAGAAGCAAAAGAGAAGCAAACCACAACTATAGTAAAAGAACCAACATCAAATGCTGCAGGTAGACAGAATACAGAGCCTCCTCTCCGGCTCAACGATTTTTTAATTGAAGGCAGCAAAGAGAAGAAGCCCTTAAGGTAATCTCTCAACAGTGTCCAGTACCTTCAGAATTTGCAATCAGCAGATTTACTTTCATAATGTGCAAGGACTTAGAAACAAAGTGAGTGAAATAGAAATCTTAATAAATAGTACTAGGATTTTTATCTGTCACTTTCCACTTCTTTCACCTCTGGCAGTACTGCTAATGTGAAAAATACCGAGTAGCACCGTGGTTCGGAACCCACGTTAAACTGTAGGTCCCCCTATAACTGGCTGGGTAAGTCAGTTCGAAGGTCGGAGGAAGGCAACGGCATACCACCTCCAAACAGGACCATGCCTAGTAAAGTACTGTTGTGTTCAAACCAATCTTCGGATTGTTGACTGCTTTACCTTAGTAACAGTGAATTAGCAAATGTGCAAATACTATGTATTACTGAGCACCATATTTGTTCTTCTGGAATTGAATGTGTTGTACTACCACAGTTGAAACTGATGAATCACTTCTCAAGGAAAAATTTCAGAGGTGGAGGGAGCTGCATATTTGTAAAAGATAATATTACTGCTCTGCCACTGGACATATGCAACTCTCACAACACTGAAAAAGACATAGAATTATCAGGCATAGAACCCACTGACTTTAATATTTATTTAGTATCAGTTTATAGATCACCCTCAGGCAACTTGAGCTGCTTCTATAACAAATTGGCCTTACTACTAGAGAAACTAACAAAACGGAAAAACTTCAGAATTGTTATTTGTGGTGATTTTAATATAGACTTCCTAGTAGAAGATAGTGACCATTTAAACAAAAATTTTATGACTCTTTATAACCTAGAACTAAAGGTCAACTCTCCTGCCAGAATAACAAACCACAGTCTAACTTGTCTAGACCAAGTAGCTACTGACATGGATTGCACTGCATGTTCTGTAAAGCTAGGTTTTTCTGACCACAATGCTCTATTCTTACAAGTAAATGTGCCAGAAAGCAAGCCCTCTCTAAAAAAGCTTTCAACACAAAGTAGAAACTATTGTGAAAGCAATTTCCACACCTTTCTGTACCACATGCAAACAGAAAACTGGTACGAAGTATATCAGTCCCAAACTGTAGATAGCAAATTTGAGGCTTTTCTCAATACTTTTAATTATTACTTCAACTACCATTTCCCCTTAAAAACAAAAAGTATTTGCACTAACAGTAAACCCTCTAAGTGGATGTTGTTGTTGTGGTCTTCAGTCAGGAGACTGGTTTGATGCAGCTCTCCACAATACCCTATCCTGAGCAAGTCTCTTCATCTCCACATAAGAATGACAACCTACATCTGTCTGAATCTGCTTACTGTATCCCTCTCTTGGTCTTCCCCTGCAATTTTTTCCCCACACACTTCCCTCCAATGCTAAATTCACAATTCCTTGATGTCTAAGAATGTGTCCTACCAATCTATCCCTTCTTTTAGACAAAGTATGCCAGAAATTCCTTTTCTCCCCAATTCTGTTCAGTACCTCCTCATTAGTTACACGATCCACCCACCTAATCTTCAGCATTCTTCTGTAGCACCATATTTCAAAAGCCTCAATCCTCTTCCTGTCCACGCTGTTTATCGTCCATGTCTCACTCCCATACAAGGCAACACTCCATACAAATGCCTTCAGAAAGGACTTCCTTAGGTTTAAATCAATATACAATGTTAACAAATTTCTCTTTTCCAAGAACGCTTTTCTACCATTGCCATTCTGCATTTTATATCCTCTGTACTGCGACCATCTTTTGTTATTTTACTGCCCAAGTAACAAAACTCATCTACCTCCTTTATTGCTTTGTTTCCCAATCTAATTCCTTCAGCATCACCTGATTTTCTTACACTGCACTCCATTACCCTAGTTTTGCTCTTGTTAATGTTCATCTTATATGCACCTTTCAGCACACTGTCCATTCCGTTCAATTGCTCTTCCAGGTCTTTTGCTGTATCTGACAGAATTACTATGTCGTCGGCAAAACGCAATGTTTTTAATTCTTACCCTGAACTGTAATTCCTTCTCCAAATTTCTCCTTGCTTTCCTTTATAGCTTGCTCAATGTACAAATTGAATAACATTGGAGAAAGACTACAACCCTGTCTTACTCCCTTTCCCACCACTGCATCCCTTTCATGCCCTTCAACTCTGACAACTGCTGTTTGGTTTTTGTACAAGTTGTAAATAACCTTACGCTCCCTATATTTTACTCCTAAGTGGATAACCACAGGTATTATTACCTCAGCAAAAAGAAAAAGAGAACTTTTCTCCCTCAGCAAGATCGAATTTGGCAAAACTGAAGAATTTAAGAATTTCTTCACTAAATATTTTAAAAAAATGTAGTTAATGCAGCCAAAAAGCTGCAAAATGATACCCTTCTCAAATCATCATCAAACAAAAGTAAATCTATGTGGAAAATTATTAATACACACAGTGGTAGAAATCAGCATCTAACAAGTAATGTCAACTTAAAAATAAATGGGAAGTTAACCTCAAATAAAAAAGAAATAGCAGATGAATTTAACTCATATTTCATTAAATCCGTTGAAAGTCTTACAGATCACCTAAAAAATAATCACCTCCCAAAACTTAACCCAAATAATTGCACCGACACATTGTTCTTATCACCAACAACAGAAGCAGAGATAGAAAAAATTATTCAAACAAAAATTTAAAAAAGTCCTCTGCAGGACAAGATGAGATCCCTTGCTTCCTTCTTCATAATTGTAGCAAGCGTTTTAGTAAACCACAGTCTCACATAATAAACTCCTCATTCCTCAATGGCATATTTCCAAACAAACTCAAAACTGCAAAAATCATACCCATACATAAAAAAGGAAATAGAGATGATACTAGCAATTACCGGCCAATTGCAGAACTCTCAGTATTCAGCAAGATATTCAAATACACAATGGCAGACAGACTCAAGTCATTCCTGAGGAAAAATAATATCATATCATATCACCTGCTCAGTTTGGCTTCCAAGAGGAAAAAACCACAACCGATGCTATACAGAAACTCCTAGATCACACTCTAACACTAGTAGATAAGATGCTTCCAGCCATAGGCATTTTTCTTGACTTAACAAAAGCCTTTGATATGGTTAACCACAATATACTGCTGCAAAAAATTTACTCCTATGGAATAAGGGGCACGGGCCATAACTGGTTCAAAAGCTATCTCAAAGACCAATATGTCCAAATACATGAATCCAATCAATCAGGCATTGCTAATGTTGAACAGTCATCTACCCAAACCATAAAACATGGAGTTCCCCAAGGCTCAGTGTTAGGACCCTTGCTGTAAATGACCTCCCCTTAAGTTTACCCACTGACAAAACCTTTCTCTTTGCTGATGACACCACAGTTATGATATCTGACTCTATAGACCATCTTCAAGGTACAGTAAACAGAAGCACAACCCAACTAAACTCATGGCTAGAATCAAACAGACTACTCCTCAATATAAAGAAGACAGTTGGTATTACCTTTCATACAGTTCAGAATAAAAACCAATCCGTTCCAATTACATCACTGAGTGACAATCAAGTAAATTTCATCAAGGAAACCAAATTCTCAGGGGTTATCATCTCAGACACACTTACACGGAAAAGCCACATTAACATAACGTGTACCAAATTGAGTAAAATACGTTTTATGATTAGACAAATAAGAAACATTGTTAGTACCAGCACACTTACATCAATGTACTATGCTCTTTTCCATTCTGTACTACGTATGGAATTATCTTCTGGGGCCATAGTGCAGAGGCAATGAAGCTGCTTATACTCCAGAAAAAAGCAGTTAGATTAATACTGTTCAAACAACAGAAAGAATAATTCAAACCATTGTTCCAGAAACTGAACATACTACCCCTCCCATGCCAGTACATACTAGACCTACTGTGTTACACGAAGAAAAACATTGGCAACCTAGATATAAACTCAGATTGGCACCACCACGATACAAGGTCAAAAAACTCCCTACAATTAGTTCCACATTCAACAAAGCTATACAGTAAAGATGTAAAATGTATGGGAATAAAACTGTACAACCATTTCCCACCAGAAGAGAAGAATATTGCACTAGTGAAGGATTTTAGAGTAAAACTGCGGTCATTCCTAATTAAACATTGCTTCTACAACATACAGGAATTTATTGAAACCAACTTGTCATAAGAAGGTTCACATTCAAAGAACATCAGGCAATGTATGTCAGTTATTAACATCATTCGAAGGAAATGTTAAATTCTGATATTGAATAAGTATGAGACCTATGTAAAAATTACACTGCATCTTCATCTAATGATGTACTCTTCCAAACAAGTAATTATGTATAATTCTATAGCATTAATTTTCTACCTTATGTTAAATGTAACCATCATAGCATCTCCATCATCTTCCATCACATCACCTATTCTGACTTGTCCTATATCGTGATGTGCATGTCTGTACAATGTATGATTCAGAGGACCAAAAGTAAATAAATAAATAAACCTGGGTGCATGAATGGCAAAACATCATTTTTTTGGATGAATCCATGATGGTCGCATCCGTGTTTGGCAACATTGCGGTGAACGCACATTGGAAGTGTGTATTCGTCATTGCCATACTAGTGTATCACCCAGCATGATGGTATGGGGTGACATTGTTACATGTTTTGGTCACCTCTTGTTAGCATCAACAGCACTTCGAACAGTGGCTGTTACATATCAGATGTGTTATGAACCGTGGCTCTACCCTTCATTCAATTCCTACGAAACCCTACATTTCAGCAGGATAATGCATGACCGGAAAATATTTGACAGCTGCCCTGGCCAGCACATTCTCCAGATCTCTCACCAATTGAAAATGTCTGGTCAATGGTGGTTGAGCAACACAATATGCCAGTCACTACTCTTGATGAACTGTGGTATCGTTTTGAAACTGCATGTGCACCTGTACCTGTAGACGCCATCCAAGCTCTGTTCGCCCAAAGGTTATTACAGCCAGAGGTTATTACAGCCAGAGGTTGTTGTTCTGGGTACTGATTTCTCAGGATTAATGAACCCAAATTGCGTGAAAATGTAATCACATGTCAGTTCTAGTACAATATATTTGTCCAATGAATACACGTTCATCATCTGCATTTCTTCTTGGTGTTGCAATTTTAATGGCTAGTATTGTATATTCTCTGGCATGGCTCAGTACTAATATACAGTATTTCCTCAAACACCATGCTCATGACCTAGTTCATGAATTACCTTCCCCCCTTCCGTTCCCATTCCTTTTTTCTTCCCTTCTCTCCTACATGAAGAAGGAACCCTGTTCTGAAAGCTTGTTTTATTTTCGTCCTTTTTTTCTTTCTGTGTGTGAGTATTGGTGGTACAACTCAAAGTTATTTAAACTTCTGGTTCGTGGCATATTATGTACTACACAATTATAAATCACTCACTCAACAATTAAGATTCAACACAATATAATAACTGGACTGGGTATGCTCACCACAGGATCACAGCTCACACCACATTGGAAGATTTGGGTTGACTGCTACGGTGATAGTCATGAGGCAGTGATGTAGAAACTTGTAGTCCCACTTCTCGTCAGCTGGTTGAAGTGTTGACCAGAAACAGCAGCAGTTGTCTACTCTCATTCTGGCAGCATGTTTTATTCGTCTTCCCAGTATTTATAATCATCATCTGTCTTTGAAGTCAACAACTGGATTGACAATTGGAAGGCTTTTGGCACCTCACAAACAGATTTTAATCAAATTTCTTGGTTATAGTATATCATCCCAAATTTATGACTGGATAGGGGGTTTCCTGTCAGAGATGCCACAGTTTGTAGTAATTGATGGTAAGGCATTGACTAAAACAGAGGTGATATGGTGATATCAGGCATTCCAGATAGTAGTGTTATTGGTCATCTACTGTTCCTTATTTACATAAATGGTTTGGGAGAAAATATATGCAGCTTTCTTAGGTTGTTTGCAGATGACACCATCATTTACCATCTAGTAAAATCATCTGAAGTTGAAAATCAACTGCAGAATCGTCTCAATAAGATCACTATGGTGTAAAAATTGGCAATTTATTCTAAAAATGAGAAGTGTGAAGTCATCCAAATGAGTATAACTAGGAATTACTATTACTTCAGAATTAAACTGGAAAGGACACATAGATAATGTCATGGGAAAGGATAACCAGACACTTCATTTTATTGGCAGAATCCTTAAAAGATGTGACAGAAGTACTAAAGAAACTGCATACACTACACTTGTCTGTCCTTTTTAGCAGTATTGCTGCCCTGTGTGGGATCCTTATCAGCTGGGTTTGATGAGGGACATTGAAAGAGTCCAAAGAAGGGCAGCTCATTCTGTATTGTCACGATACAGGGGAGACAGCATCACGGGGGATGGGAATCATTGCAACTACAGCATTTATTGCTGTGGCATGGGCTACTTATGAAACTCCAATTGCCAAAATTCTCCTCCAAATACAAAAATATATTTTTGATTCCCACTTAGATAGGTAGAAATGGTCATCAGAATAAAATACAAGAAATCAGAATCAGATGGAGAGATTCAGGTATTATTCTTCCTGCGTGCTATTCGAGAATGGAATGGGAGATAAATAGTATAAAGGAAGTTAGATGAACTATCTACCAGGCACTTAAATGTGATTTGCAGTGCATCCCATGTGGATGTAGATGTGTAGACGTTGTTGATTTCGGTAATCATAAGCAACTAATTCATATACTTTGATTTCAAAACTGAAATTCTGTATTAATTCTTCAATACTCTAAATGAAGTAATTTCATTTTCACACTTGCCTCCAATTTCCAGGTTGTCCTATTCTCTTTAGGTTGTGTCCTGCCACATAGGGTGTCAACTTGTAATGTCGCAGTGTGTTTTCTTCAGTATTTTGACAGTACAATATCCTTTAGTATGATTAGTCCTTAGGTACGAGTATACAAAAGTTAAGATGTTCTTTTCACAAAGTCCAGCTAGTCTGTGCCCTGTGTTAAAGGAATTAATATTTGAAGATCCAACTAGTCTGCGGAGATGTCTTCATGAAATTATTAGAACATCTGAAAATTTACTTCTTAGTTTTACAGATTAAAGACGAACTCTTCTTTAAGATTATATAGAACTCTATTACATTCAGAACTAAGCTACTACATTAACTTGACATGATTAGTTCTGATGCCTTCCAAATGGTATCTCAATAATAACTATAACAATTACATATAAAACAAATGATAATTAATCACAGAGGCTATAGAGCTTCTTTCTTCCATGGCACACAATAGATGTGAATTCAGAAGGACAGTGGTTCAAAACCAACTCCGGCCACTCAGATTTAAGTTTTCATGATGCCCTCAAATCACTATAACAGGCAAATGTTGAACTGGTTCCTTTGAAAGGGCATGCATGATTTCCTTCCCCTTCCTTAAAAAAACATTCCAAACTTGTGCTCCATCTCGAATGACCACATTGTCAACAGGATGTTAAATCCTTACTTTTGAATTTTTTTGACACAAAACATATTGGTCACACTTCTCTCTGAAAAAAGGCAGTAATCTTTATTTTCCAGTGTTTGAAAGGTTATTCCAAATCTATGTTACACTTAAATCATCTTTTTCTTTTTGAAAGTACCCCTCCAAACATTTCAGAAGAAATTAAACAGAGCCTGTTTACAACATTGGTGTTCATTGTTTCCTTCATTTAATGGAAGTACTCTTTAAATAGTAATAAATAAATAAAAAAAAGGAGTGGGCATATTGAATATACTGTATGGCATTTATGAGAAAATAAGAAAGTAAAATATGACTACTGGTAATGTAAGAGTTAAGCTGAAATTAGAAATTTGCATAAAAAGTGAGATGGAATAAAATGGAGCTGTATTTTTGCAAGAAGGTGTATTACAATATTATTCATATAATGGATATTTAAAATGATTACATATTTTATTTGACAAGGTTTATCATGAAAGATTTCTGATATAATGATGTTGAAAAAAAAAAAAGACCAATGACAACATTGTAGTTTATACCTTGACACCATGTGACACATGCAGGCTGGAAATGTACTCATCCTGGACATCTCTGACCACCACAGAGAGACCCATCTGATGACCAGCAGAGCTAATGCGTCGTGGATGCCCCACATTCAGCTTCCTCTCATAGCTGCAGCAGTGATATAAAACATAGGGTTAGTAGACTCCAGTGAACATCTCTCAAGTCATTGATGTGCACTTTGCTGCATACAGCTACATGTAATAAAGGCACAATATAACGTGGCCTTTTTATAGCAGCAAAAGAAGAATCAATGAGAAGCCACATGACTTCAGGCTAACACCATTTGTTTCCACCTATCGCCAGCCTCCGCTAGGATGCAATACAGCACAAAAGAGCAATATTGTATTATTAGTAAGTAAGTCGTCATAGTGTTTTTTTGATAATCAGAATGTTCTGAAACTGTGTCTGAACCCAGCCATTGCTTGGATCTATGTAAATAAAAATTATAGAAGGAAACTTTCCTGGTGGGATAAACAAATATAAAAAATAGAAAACGGATGACTTACCCAAAGGAAAGGCTCGTCGACAGGAGAAGCGACCAACGGTTGCGAAAGCTTGTATGTGTGTGACTTTATTAGTGTCTGTCGACAAGCCTGTCCTTTGGGTAAGTCATCCGTTTTTTATTTTTTATATTTGTTTAAAAATGTAAATATTTGTTCAAAACCATTGAACTGTTGGTGGGATGTGATGCCAATGCCCACAATCTATCATGGGGCAGCAAGGACACCAACAGTAGAGGTGAGCACCTTCTTGAATTTCTCCTATCTAACAACTTGGAGATCCTGAATATGGGTGATGAACTTACATTCAGAAATAGTAGAAGGGAAGAAGTAACTGACATAACTTTTGGTTCCATGATGATGGGAAGTTAGGTCAAACAGTGGCATGTGGTCCTGGAGTCATCCTCATCAGATCACGTGTATATTAAATTCAAGGTTGAAATGGGAACCAGACAGACCATGGCCTATAGGAATCCCATGAAAACGGACTGGGAGACATATAGGAGAGACCTTGACTTCAGCCTATCGGAAATTAAAACTTCGATAAGGAATCCAGCAGAGTTTGAGGAAGTAGCAGAGGCTGTAACCTCTGCTATAGTGACCTCATACCAGGAAAACTGCTCAATCACCAGGAAGTGCACAAATAGGAGTGTGCCTTGGTGGAATAATAACCTGGAAATGCAAAAGAAACAGGTAAAGACTGTTCAACCTTGCGAGGTGCAAAGGACAATGGGCAAAGTATCATGAGGCCCTTGTCAATTACAACCTTGCCATCAGGCGGGCAAAGGAGGAAGTGGAGGCCACGGCTGCTCAAGCGAGACTTCATAAAATCCTCACTAGGGTACCAACTAATCCAGGAGGAACACTGAGGAAGGAGGATGGGGACTATACAAAGACAGCACATGAAATGCTGGAACTGCTCCTCAAGACTCACTTTCCTCAATATACTCTGGTAGATAACTCAGACCAGAATGCGATTCTTGAGAGACAATGGTTCTCAGGTATTCGCAAAGAGGACTGGGATTTGGCCAAGGAGTGTGTCGATTTCAGAAAGGTCCAATGGGCAGTGGGAACATTTCACCGTTCAAGTCACCTGGCCTCGATGGAATCTTTCCAGCTCTCCTGCAACAAGCGGGAGAAAATCGTATTAGATTCCTATGCAGGTTATTCAGGGTTAGGCTAGCAGCAGGAATCATTCCCAATGTCTGGAGGGCAGTGAAGGTTGTCTTCATTCCTAAACCAGGGAGAATTGATCATACCAAGGCCAAGGATATGAGACCAATCAGCCTGTCCTCCTTCATTCTTAAGACATTGGAAAAGCTGGTTAATGTGCATGTTGGAGAAAGGAGGTTAAGTAGGGCTCCTCTACATTTAAACCAACATGCATATCAGCCAGGTAAATCATCTGAGATAGCTCTCCACCAAATCATTGGGAAGGTGAAGAAAGCACTACACTTTCAGGAAATAGCTACTGTATCTTCCTGGACATCGAGGGGGCTTTCAGCAACACGACCTTTGATTCCATGGTTAGGGCAGCAGAGGTGCATGACCTAGGGACCACTATATGTAGGTGGACTAGGGCCATGCTCAGTGGAAGAAAGGTAGAGGCTACCATGATGGATGAAAAAATGGTAATCAACACAACTAGGGGTTGCCCGCAAGGAGGAGTTCTTTCCCCTTTATTGTGGAATCTAGTGGTGAATGATCTCATTGGAGAATTAAATTCTAGGCAGTACTTTTACCAAGGATACACAGATGATCTTGCCATAGTAATACTTAGCAAATTTGCTGACACACTGAAGAATATGGCACAAGGTGCATTGGACATTGTGGAAGACTGGTGCAGAAAACAGGATCTGGGGGTTAGTCCTGAGAAGATTGTTGTTGTACCATTCACAAAGAAGCATATCCAACATTAAAGTTGGAATCTAAAGCTTTTCAAAGAAGCGCTACCTGTGAAGGGGACAGTGAAATATCTAGGGGTTATCCTAGATGAGAAACTGACATGGACCCCTCACATTAGGAATATTTGCTCCAAAGCAAAAGGTACTCTAATAAGTACCAGGAGAGCTGGTGGCAAAAATTGGGGCCTGAGCCCCAAGGGTATGCACTGGATATACACCACAGTGATTAGACCCAGGATCACCTATGGGGCAGTCATGTGGTGGAAGAAGGTAGAACAGCAGGTTGCTGCTAAGGAGCTTGATAAGGTGCAGAGATTAGCCTGCTTAGCCATAACAGGCGGAATTAGCAGCACACCAACTGCTGGTATGGAAACCATGTTGGATATGCCCCCATTACACCTTTGGGTCAAGATGGAGGCAACGGCTGGTGTATACAGACTCAAAACTGGCAACAACTGGAACTCTTTGGGATATTCAGAATCACACACTAAAATAGTGAGTGAGGTAAATATAGGAAAGGTTGGGGAAATGCCAGCCGGCTATATTATAACCCCATACAGCTTCAACAAGCCTTTCAATATTGTCGTGTTGAAATGGAAACAGGCTTGACTTCGAAGGCAACTAAACACAGCACTTATAATGAAAGCACGTTTATTATGAACTCAACATACACGCAGCACTGACTGCCTCTCAGGCAGAGTGCACTGCTATTTATACACAGACAGAATTTACCAGAAATTAGGACAGTTAAAATAAGAAACAAGTAGAATTTACAAGTGAACATAAGAAAGATGTAGAATCTTCTGGAATTGTTAATTACAAAGAAATAAATTTTTGCCGGTGGGCAGAATTGAACCGGCAACCTTCTGCACCGCAGTCCATGATGCTATCCCCTGCGCCACGCCGGCAGTCGGTGTTCGTGGTCTCTCGGGGCAATATAACAATTGGAAGTAGGGAGCAGTGGGAGAAAATAGTTCGACACCGTACGGGGGATATTGTCTGGTTCACTGACGGGTCAAAATCAGGCCAGGGTATAATGGGGTGCTGCCAAGACTGGAGGGCGTCATCTCTTTAGGGAAACTGGCCTCAGTATTCCAGGCCGAAATCACTGCCATCAGGGCGTGTGTGGAGGAGAATTTGCGTAGGTGCATAGCATCTATATCTATTCAGACAGCCAGGCAGCCCTGAGATCACTGGCAGCTCCTGCAACAAGTTCTAAAATTGTTGCATAATGTCACAGGGTTCTGGTGGAGCTAGGCCAAAGCAATAGATTAAACCTATTGTGGGCCTCTGGCCACTCGGGGATCAGTGGCAATGAATATGCCGTCAGATTAGCCAGGTTGGGGGCACAGACTCCATTTATTGGACCGAAACCTGTCCTGACAATCACCAAGGCAATGATGAAATTGGAGCTATGTAACTGGCTCAGAAGACAGCACATAGAATATTGGACCAAAGTCTATCAACAAAAACATGGCAAGGTAATGATGCCAAAGCCATGTTTTAAAAGAAGCTCTGCAATCCTGGGCCTGAACAGGAGAGAGATTAGACTCATGGTTGGATTGCTGACAGGCCATGGGAATTTCAAAAAACACCTACACACAATGGGAATAACAGAAGAGGACCCTAAATGTAGGATCTGTGATGACGATGATAAAACTGCATCACATCTAATCTTCGAATGCATTGCATCGGAGAGTGAAAGGCACAGAACATTTGGGACAACCAGACCTGAAGAAATTGTGTCTAATAAATAACTGGTAAAGGGACTCCTTGCACTCTTCAAGGGCATTGGTTGGCTTTACTAAATATACAGGGAGCGATACACAATAAACTTAGTTTCGGTTTGGGCAGTGGCGGGTTGGACCAAGACTGTTTTGGCTTCCCTGGAAAAATCAAATCAAATCAAATCAAATTATGAAAGACTGAACATGATGCTAAGCACAAAACTCAAGAGCAGCTGGACCAATTCACATTATTTATTTATTTATGTATTTTTAAGTAAGTTGTTGAAGTTCAAGGAAGGTTCTTGTGAAGAGAAAAAAAAATGAAACTTTGCATGGAAAAACATAAATCTCATGTTCCTTTTATACATTCAAACTTCTGTACCTGTTTATTATATCAGTGAACTCCTCACAAACTGCTGGAACTGTTTTGATAAAATAAATAAATAAATAGATAAAATAAAATAAAATAAAAACAAAAATGTATGTTTGAGTGGATCCCAGGACAGTTTAGATTCACTGTTGGATCCAGAAGGTGTCACTGAAAAATAAATATCAAAATTGGTGATTTTATATAGGCATTGCCCTTCTGGAATTGATTCATATTTTATGCACTGCCATACTTTTCATCCAGTTATGATACAATTTTATGAACACTTGATTTTCAAAACAAAAGGAACAGCACTGTCTACATAATAATTTGCATGATGCATATTGGAGGGCAGTGACAACAAACTTTGATGCCAATCTACAGTTTTATTCTGATCTTGATGAAATTTTGCACACTTGAGCTTCAAAAACAAGAGAAACATCACTGTCTACACAAGTTTTTGTACAGTGCATGACAGACAGTACCTTACTCCAGACTTTGACACCATTTGACTAATAACCGTAAAATTTGGTATTTATATAATAATTTTCCATATAAAGGGGAGGGAGGTGATGAACAGAGAGAGGGAACAGTAGGAGATGTCAGAAAGTGAGAGCAGGAGGCAGTTATGACAGGGCCTCTTTGGAGAACATGGTCTACCAGAAAATTGAAATAAATAACTACCCAAGCAACGGCAGCTTTTCAGCGAGCTGATACAAACAGAGGCTTAGGAGATATGGTGGAAGTGATGGGCAGAGAGATTGGGGAATAACATATTTTCTAATGTTGAAACATTGCTAGGTTCACTAGTTTTATATAAAGTACAAAGGTGAAAGTTCATTTGTTCAAAATCCCAGTCTCTGAAAGTTCTTCACAGATTGCATTGAAATTTTGGCACACTATTGCATTCCATTTCATACATGCTTCCAAATACTCACTGGAATGCCATCTGGTATTTTTGTTGAATATATAATCAATGGGGAACGCTGTAGAAATGCAAATTTTCATTTGTTAAGGCAAGAACTTTCACAAATACAAGGTTCTGAAGATAACATGAAACAAGGTTCTAGATTACACAGAGTTGTAAGAAGAGAGGGAGTAAATTGACATAGACAGGGTGGATGAGGAGATGAACAGGGAGAGCATGATGAGGAGATGGGCAGGAAACTGGAGGAGGATTGGATGGAGAAAGAGAGGGGAAGGAGATGGGGAAAGGGAGGAGGTGGACATGAAGATGGGAAGGAGACAGGGAGAGGGGTGGGAGCAGATGGAAATGGACAAAGACAGAGGAATGAGGACAGGGATAAGGGGACCAGAGAGTGCAGGATGTATATTCAATTCCCATTCACAGAACATTGTGGATTTAAATATAATAAAAAAGTGTGCTTTCCTTTTTCTTTCTTTTAGATTAAATCTGTAACAGGCCACAGCAATGCATGTCAAGGTACAGCTAGTTAAGAACAAAAGACTTCAGCAATGGCAGTTGAAGACATCTGGAGCTAGAAGTCACCACCACCAGAAGTAAAAGATAACAATAATATCTGGTTAGATGATCAATCAATAGTAGAAGAAAACTGTGTAACATTGGTAAATTTTACCATGACTAGGAAGGCAGGGAGAGTGTGGGTCCCTGTGGTGTTACATGAATAAATTTCACTATGAATAGGAAGGCAGGGCAAGTGTGGGTCCAATGTGAAGAGTATTCACAACAGAACATAACAGTAAAACCAATGCTATGATAAACAGCAGGTAGAGAGGTACAAGAAGTAGAGAAGCCATTGGGTAAGCAGTTGAGAATCTTTAACTAATAATACAGTAGGTAGAGGGAGATGGAAATCTAATATTCGCTGGAAGGGAGGGGGGGCTAGAGTGCTTGGTAGGTGAATGAATAAAAGATAGAATTGCTGAAGAATATGCAACTTGTAGTAGTAGGGTAGCTATTGGAATACTGCTGCAGTCTCCATTATTGCCAGATTTTCCCCTTCCCCGATGACATGATTTATGATTTCATGCATTTTTATCAGATTTCACCTGTCCCTTATCCTTGTTATGTCATTGAAGTGTTGCTCCATGTATAAAATGGTGATAATTCATAATAGCACAACTGTGCTATATGCATATCGAGTTCACCCATTTCTCCACTTGGTGCTGCTAGCTCTGCTTTGTGCACTACACTCTCACACAGTAAAGTTACACTTTTGCAGTCATACCTTTATTTTTCTTGCTATAAAGTCACAATTATCATACATATTGTGGTAACATACTTAAACTAGATTATTTTTGAGAAGGATAGGTTGCTTACTCACCACAGAGAGTTCTAATGAGCTGCAGAAAGGCACAAATAATGGAATACAATTTCATAGCTTTCAGCCTTCATCAGTTATAGACACACACACAGACATAACCGCCATATCCAATCAGAGACAGTGGTCGTGTGTATGTGTGTGTGTCTGTGTGTGTGTGTGTGTGTGTGTGTGTGTGTGCCTCTCTAACCGATGACGGCCTTAACAGCTGAAAGCTATGACATTGTGTTCAATTATTTGTGCCTTTTTGCAGCTCATTGGATCTCTCTGTGGTGAGTAAGCAACCTGTCCTCAAAAATATTGTTGAATCCTTCCTGGAATTTCCAGTGTTTAAACTAGAACAAAATACTGAGAACGTTTTTCTTTTTCCCCCTGGGCTGGAAACAGGAGAGCACAACAATACATAAACTGTGTAACTTCACATACAGAACTTAATTTTTGGATTATCAATGTATTATAGGAGCAAGAATAGGATAAACTAGTCATTGAATGTGGTATGGCAACACTAATATTTATTCTTACCATTTCACTTCATATTCCTGCTGCAGACCAATGACAAATAATTGTAAAATATACTACAAAATATAACATTTTAACCACTCACTGTTACTAATGCTGTGAATAAACTAAAGTGAAAAGTTTCAGTTGTCTTATACATATTTAAAAACATTCTCAATCTTTAATCCTCTCTCGGTTTGTGTTTCTACCAATTACTTTCCAGCTTTTGAATTATAATTTAGAATTTCTTTGTCAGTAGTCAAGCAAGAATGCTTCAGCACCTGTATCTCACAAGGCACAATACAGTTGCTTGTCTGGAAGTGACTATAACAGTATATGCATACTGCAGAACAATAACACTCTAGACTTCTGTGAATTGAGAATATTATTTGCCCTGGCCAAGATATGTTTTAATTTTTTTTTATTTGTGCTTTTAATACACTTACTTCAAGTGGATCAAGAAATTTAGATCTCCCAAACAACTGGATTCTGCTTAAATCAGAAGTGGTATCACTGTCACAAATTTTTAAACATTTGGGGGAGGGGGGTTGCTTTATTCACAATTGTCCTTTTTGTGGGAGATTTTCTTATCTTTAACGTGGTAGACAAATATTTCTGCACATTCAGGAAAATGTGAGGAACTGAATTTGGTTTCAAATGCCAATTAATTAAAGGCAATTCTACTTTCTTTTGATCAATAATTAACTTGTCAGTTTTTAATATTGAATTTTTTGTATAATTTTACCTACCATCCTGACAGCCTCATGTGATTATGTTTGGAACATCAACAACAGGGTAGAAAAGTTTTGCTGAGATGTTAATATTCTTAGAAATCTACATAGAATGACTTTATTAGTGTTTCCTACAGACCATGAAGTAAATAATTAATGCTATTCCTGCTCTATGGTTGGCATGTTCTTGCATGTACCCTTGTTCACACAGTAAAAATAATTGTCCTCATAAAATGAAAATTTCAGGATGCAACATTTGTGTTGTCATGTAATTGCTAATGCCAACATCACACATTATCATGTGAGGCTGCCAAGACGGTAAATAAAATATAGCAGAATTTTCAGCAAAGTGAGCATCACCGGGTTGCTTAAGCTTCAGAGAACGAAAATTCGGCTAGACAGTAACTACTGCTCCAAGAGATTCATCAGCAACAGACAGTTTTGTGGCAGTTTACTTCCTGACAAGCTACTAATCCACATCCTAATGAATACAATTGCTCCTTATACAAAAATTGAGTGTGTTGCAAATGTTTTGTGGATGTTTTCATCAGTTTCTGTCCTCCCACTCATCAGTTCAACATGTCGATCACTCAAAACCAAATGTAAATTGCAGAACTGTTCCATGGCTTCACATATATGATGGACTATAGTATACCATAAATCCATCAGTTCAACACACTACCAGTGAAACCTATTCCATGTGAAACATCTATTCTATTCCAATCCTTGTACCTCAGATTCCATTCATAAATGAAAAGATGCACAAGATCTTTTTTGTGTGCAATTTTGTGAGGAATATATTTACTAATAAGAGCTCTGTTCAAAAAATGACCCTTTCTGCATATAAATTGAAAAATTAGTACAAATTGACTTTTGGAGAGGATAAAAGGGGAACACTCCCCCCTCCTCCCGTATGAAGAAGAATTTTGCTGTTTCTTATTACTACACCTGAATTAGTATTTTCCCAAAGTTACAAAGATTTATAAATTGTTCCCCAATTTACTGATTTTCTTACTAATTTGTCTGTGATACAGGCACTTAACAGGAAGGCATTGTCACTTCAGTTAAGGAGGCTGCACATCTAACTATTAATTTCAAACAAAATATTTGATTGGCACTCATGTCTTCTAGTTTAATTTAATAATACCACTAACAATGTGTACCACTGTGCAATACTTCATAATAAACCCAATATATCTGGAAATCAGCAGCGAAGCACACATAGTGTTCATAACCATAAACAGAACAGTGCAAAACAATCACAGTGCTGCACAGTTGGCAATTCCCGCATTAACTCTATTCAGCCCATGTTATTGGAAATGAGAGATAACACTTTCTACTTCTGTACATGATGTTGTATGTCTAAAATGGGAAAAGTCAAGATGGACAATTGTCCTATTGGTGAATGTATGTGCAACGTGCATGGTTGTCAGATTTATTGGACTTTCGCCAGCCCTATGGCAACATAATTTAGTAAGACCAAACTGAGGATATTGGTCCAGTATGCATAGTTCCACGTCATTCGTACTGACAGGAAGTATAGAATTTAAGATGGTTGATCTCTTTATATGAGTGCAGCCTGTCTAGTAAGTATAGAGTTTAAGATGGTTGATCTCTTTATATGAGCACAGCCTGTTGGGTTGCTAGGTCCCTTGGCCCAATTAAAAATGGGGGAAATTCAAAAACCAAAACGAAAGGACTAACACAATTGTCCTCATCCACACAGTCTATTAGCTCCCCTTCTGACACCACCTCACCCAGCCCCCCAAATTACATGCAGCAAGCTACAAGTTTAGAATCCAAGAGCCAACAAGTTCTAAGTTAAAAATCACAAGTAATTAAAAATCCAGTAAAGTAGTTACAATTTCCATCATTAAATATGTTATTTGATAAAATGTGAAAATATTATTCAAAAGACTTGCAAGTACATAACTCAGCTAAGTATCACTGAAGTGCCACAAGAAAGATGAAAATGATATCCAAAATAGGCACAAGCTTTTGGAAAATTGTTTCCTTCATCAGATAGGAGAGAGAGGTTGTAGGAGATAGGGGATAGAAGGGAAGGATTATTCACACTTAGCCTATAAGTTAAGTATGGTGTGACTTGTGATACATGGAAGTCAAAGGTATTGTGTGCTAAGTACTGAGCCATGCCAATGACATATCAATGAGGAGACATAAAGAAGGCAGGTTTTAAGGGAGTGGATGAGGAGTCATTCCAATCTCTGGAGTGGAAGGACTTACCTTAGGTGAAAGAGGAAAGCTAAACAAACAAACAAACAAACACACACACACACACACACACACACACACACACACACACACACACACACACATGCAAACACACCAAGGCAGACATTTGTAGAAAGTTTTCTACTCTACTCTAGATCGTACAGTTATCTCGTTTCAAGACACAAGAAAGTCACAGACATGACAGAGCAATTTGTTAAGGCTTTACCAGGCTGGGATGTTACTGAGTGACTATGAGGATGCTTCTGGGTGGTCTGGGGTTAGGAATATCATTACTATATTGGAAGAAATGGACTGCTTGGATCTGTTTGCGGGCAAGAACTGTAGGCTAGCTGCAAGAAAGGAAAGTGTTGAACAGGTTGATGGTGTAAGTGGTGAGGGATTCATCATTGAAGCAGATATGTTTCCCACAGATGCCTAGGCTGTATGAAAGGGATTGTTTGGTATGGAAGGTATGGCAGCTATCAAACTGGAGGTAATGTTGTTTGTTTGTGGGTGTTATATGGATGAAGATGTGCGTGTGGGACTCAACAAGGTGAAGCTCAACACCAAGGAAGGTGGCTTGGGTTCTTGAGAAGGACCAGGTGTATTTCAGGTTACAGAAGGAGTTGAGGGCTTGAAGGAAGTTCAGAAGATTTTCTTCACAATTTGTCTAGACCAGAAGGATGGTATCTATGAATATAAATCAAGGCAGAGGGTGCAACTACTGTGCAGCCTGTGAAAAGGTTGGCATATGAAGGGCCAATCCTAGTTCCCATAGATGTCCCTCTGATTTGTTTGTAGGACTGGTCCTGTGGGTGAGGTTGAAATAGGCGAGTGTGATAAGGAATTAGGTTTTTGGGAAGCTTTTGGTTGGCTGTTGGGAAAGTTAGTTTTCTAGGACAGAAAGATCGTGGGAGTGGGGGATGTTGGTATAAAGGGATGTGACATCTATAGTGACAAAGAAACTTTCAGGTGGAAGGGGCATGGGGATCAATTTGAGCCATTCCAGAAAATGGTTCATGTCCTTGATATAGTATGGGATGTTGAGGTTTATAGGTTGGAAGTGTTCTACCAGAGCTGAGGTGCCTTCTGTTGGTGCTTTTAAGCCTGCTACAATGGGACAATGGTTCTCATTATGGATGTTAGGGAGTAGGTAGAAGGTTAGTTCAGGTGGAGAAAGGAGTTTTATGGAGGCGGTGGTGAGACCATGTGATGGCCCTAGGGTTTTTAGGATTTTCTGTAGCTCAGCCCATCTTTTCAGTGCCATCTTCTAGAACAGTGCTCAATCTTTACTGCAAAACCCTTTGCCCTTTATCTGGCCACACAGTACACCAGACAGCATGAGCTTTCTAGTGTTGTATTATAGGATTCTCTGAGTGCTCTCAGAGCCTTTGCATGCTATACTCAGTCCATCCATAATAGATCAAATAAATCGCATTCCCTCAACCCAGGCTGAGCTACAGAAAACAAAGACATGACCAGGAACCCACAGGAAAACCACATTGTATTCATTGGCAGTAAGCAAGTGAAGGCACTCCAGCATATGCCTCCTATTCCATAATCTTGTAGAACTGACAAAAGCTTCCTGCTAAGAACATGGTCATAAACCTTTTCTAGATCTATAAAACATAGATAAAATTCACTGTTCAACTCATAGCATTTCTCCATTATCTGCTGTAAGCTAAAGATCTGATCCTGACAGTCTCTAAGATGTCTAAACCCACATTTATTTTCATCCAACATGTCTTCAACTAATATTCGCACTCTCCTTTCAACAATATCTGAGAAAATTTTGCCCACAATGCTAATTAAAGCGATACCTCTGTAGTTGTTACAATATTTCCTGTCTCCATGCTTGAAAATTGGTGTGATTACTGCTTTTGTCCAGTCAGGCAGAACCTCTCCCGACTCCCTTTCAATTATCCTGTATAATCATTTCAGACATGATATTTCACTGTATTTGATGAGTTCTGACTTAGTGTCATCCACCCCAGTTGCTTTATTGCACTGCAATCTATGGACCATTCTCTCCACTTCCGCAAATGTGATCCTGTTTCCATCATCATTCATATCCCATTGTGCCTCAATGTCTGACACATCAATGAATATTTCATCTACATTGAGTAACTCTTCAAAATATTCCCTCCATATTCGCAAAGCATCCACAGGATTCACTAGCAGCTTTCCTGACCTGTCCAAAAGACTTGTTAATTCCTTCTTCCCTCCCTTTCAAAGACCGCTAATTATGCTTCAGAATGGTTTTCCTCCAGATTGACCCAAAATTTCTAAGTTATTTCCAAAGTCTTTCGATGATTTCTGTTGGATTCTGCAATTATCTGTTTGGCTTTGTTTCTTTCTTCAATGTAACTTTCTCTGTCTGCCTCAGTTCTAGTATGGAGCCATTTTTGAAATGCCTATTTTTTCCTTTTACAGGCTGTCTTGACTGTGTCATTCCACCAAGCTGTTTGTGTCTTCTTTTCTTTACACACTACTGTTTCAAGACATTCTCTGAGCCACTTCTAGTATTGTGTTCCTGTACCTTGTCCATTCCTCTTCCAATGATTTCCTTATCCTGAAGCTTCTTCATACATTTCCTTCTAGATCCACACCTGACATTCTGCACTTTTAGCCTGACAAAACCAATTTCACTGCAGATTAAACAATGATCAGTACCATCAAAGAACCCTCAGAAAACACAAGTGGCTCTCACTGTCTTCCTGATCTGTTATTATATATTCAATGACAGATCTGCTTCCTCTGTCTTCCCAAGTATACTGGTCAATGTTGTTATGCCTAAAAAAGCAGTTTGTCATAACTAAGCTCATACTGGCACAGAAATCCAAGAACTGTTTTCCATTCCTGTTGGCCTCCATTTCCTCTCCAAACTTACACATAATCTTTTCATACCCTTCTCTTTGATTTCCTAACCTAGCTTTGAAATTGCCTATGAGCAAAACACTGTCCTTGTCCTTTACTCTAACAACTACATCACTGAGTACATTGTAAATGCATTCTGTGCCTCTCATCTTGATCTGTCTCTTCACAGGGCAAATAAACTGACACAATTTGATTTTCTTGCTGGAGATGGACAAATCTATCCACATCTGTTGTTTATTTACATACCTTACTGCAATTATGCTGGGTTTGATTGTTTCCAGATGTAAAATCCTACACCCCGATTCACTCCTCCTGCTTTCACTCCTGACAGGTAGACCTTGTCTTCTCACACTTTGTCTTCTTTCTCTCCCCTTATCTGAATGTCACTTAGAACTAAAATACCTAGCCCAATCTTACTTGCAGCTCTGCCAGCTCTACCTTCTTCCCAGTGTAGTTACCATTGATATTAATAACTCCCCATCTCATTCTAGCTCATTTGCTAAGTCGTATCTGAGGAGTCTATGGTCTGTGAATCACAGGTGGGGACTCTGTGACCTCCACAGGACCGAGGCACTTTGCTCTGATTATTGCCAACAGGTTGCTGGTCCTACTTGCCCAGAGTGCCATTGGGTTTTACCCTTACTGAATGAGTGACTAATGTCTTTATTTTAACAATAACTACATCTTCTAGTAAAATATCTCAAAGGAAAAGTAAGAAAAATTTGACATTGTTACCTGACAATTTCATCAAGCACACCAAGATAGTTAAAGGAGCAGCAGTAGCCCTCAAAAGTTTTTCTCAGAACGAAAATATTGCTGCAGCGCTGCATTCTCCCTTTCCACTTACATACCGGCAACATGCTATCACAGGATGGTGATATCTATAAAGCAAAAAAGGAGGAGGAATAGAATTATAATTAATCTTTGTAAGAGGTAACTTATACAAATAATTCTTAGAACTATTTCTTGAATTCTGAAATTCATCGCCATACAGTATTAATTGAAAAGATGCAAAGAAAGCTACTGCATTATTGACATGAGAGGAAGTGATGCATACATCCAGTAAATTTCTGTCTGTTTGGAATGAAATGCTTTGGCTATGCAAAGGTGTGTGCAGAATGGTTCTTGGAAGGCCATAGAACATGACAAGACAGGTAACACTGCACCACCCAGATCTCACATCATCCAAATGGCATTGCAGGGCAGATCTGTGTTTTGCTTTGGTGCAATAGTGGAACAATTATACACACAGTATCATTTCAGGAATAACAGCCCATAGCCATTTATTACAGCATGATATACATGCCTGTCATTAATTTCTCCACTTACCTTTGACTATTGTACTGAAACTTCCTGGATGGCAATGATATATGTAATGAGTCACTGGAAACAGGCAGTAATTTTGGATGAATCCAGGTTGCATTTTTTTTTTTTTTTTTTTTTTTTTTTTTTTTTATGGTAGCATTGTGGTTTACATAGGCAGGAGAAGCAATGTCACACTGACTGCATTTCCACAAGTCCTATGGTACCAAACCAGTGCTGTATTTATGATGTTTCCCAACCAGGGGATAAACTTGGCAGTCATGCCCCCTTCAGCGGTTCTCTCTTGCTGCAACTCCCCCCCCCCTCCCCCGGGCCAGTTCAGAGTGTCATATTTGGTGACCCCACCTTCCATCCACTCGCTCCCCCTCAACAGGGTCAAATACCACTTTGGCACCTCTCTGTGAGTGCTGCCCAGGGTAGGCAATCCAGTTTGTCCCCCCCCCCCCCCTCCTATTCCCACTAGTTCCAAAGTCTGCCTCAACTTATGGTCTTACTTTGTAGGGTGAACCATAAGTCACTGTTGCTATGTTTCCAGGCACAATGACCAGTCTGGCTTACCTGAATGATATCATGTGACTTGTAACTACATCCTCTCTGCAAAATAACCCAGACAAATTTTTATCAATACAATGCAAGGACTACCTGTTGGTGTCACAGGATGCCAGCCTTTTTAACTTTTTAGAATTATCTGTTATACTGGAAGTCATATTTTTTTTTTTTTTTTTTTTTTTTTTTTTTTTTTTTTTTTTTCCTCCATATAAGAAATGACAATGGCCCCAGAACAGGTCACTAGGGTACGCCCATTTGATGTGTCCCATTGTAAGTGCATATCATAGCCATTTTCAATACTGCAGAGAATTACCTTCTGCTCTCTGTTATTAAAGTAAGAGGCGAATCATTTGTGAGATACTCCTTTCATTGTTACATGGTGTTCTCGGATCAACACAATCAAAAGCCTTTATCAAATCAAAGAAGATGACTAACATTTATAGTCTTTTACTTAACCCATTCAGTGTCTCACAGCTCACTGCTTGCAGGGAGACCCACGAACCCACACAACCTGTCCAGGCATCAGAGATAAAATCTTTTAGATGAGAATAAAACTGCTTTCTTGGAGAAACTTGAAGACTCGGTCAACCATTTGTGAATCATTCGCCAAAATAAAAATACAATGAGTGCGGAATTCCATATTTTGTACCATAGTGCTTTTATATGTGTGTTCACATAATTTTAAAATGTAAAATAATTTGAAATATTGAGTGCATTTACCTCCTAGATATGTTGACCACAAACAAATTACCCTACTGCAACCTGTCATTTAACTGACACATCCTAATTCTCATGATTGTCCTGTTAGAACAATTTTCCAATGTTTTAGGCTCTTTGTTGATATTACAATATTTGTGTCATTCGCTTGTTAAAGTGATATCATGGCTGCCATCTTGTGTGCATGTGAAACAGCAGTTTCTGCCATACTGATGTCGGGATTGGTCGAAGTACACAGTTTGTATTGGACAGTTCGGTAATCCTGTTTTCGTCACCTACAACATACAGTACCCCTCAAAACTATTTCAGAAAAAGCACTGTTTAACAGTATCCTTTTTCTGTTACAATCACAAAGGAAGTGACATGACTGGCAAACAGAATATCTGTTTTGCATTTATAATGAGAGCTCTGATTAACACATATTTGGAGTGAAGTAAGCTAAACCAGCAAGAACCCATCAGGTTCCCTTCCATTATGTATGTTTTTGTACCCATGACTGTATTTGATTTTTGAAATAGGTGATTTACAGCAATCAGTCATTATTTGTAAAACTGCTTTATTATGTAGATCCAAACTTCGACAAGTGACTTGTCATTCTCAATGTATACATTTTTAAATCAGTATGCTAAACATGTGCGTGCCTTTAACTGCAATAAACTGTGACAAGTGTTCTGAATGGTGTTCTAAATTAAACTGTGACAAGTGTTCTAAATAGTGTTTATGACAGTATGTAACATCTAAAATAAACTGGAACAAGGGTTCCAAATAGTGATTATGGTGGTTAAAGGCAAGCACATGTATAGCATACTGATGTAAAATGTATGCATTGAGAATAGCAAGTCACTTGCCAAAATCTGGATCTGCACAATAAAGCAGTTTTAGAAATAATGACTGATTGCTGCAAATCACCTATCTGAAAATTGGGAAACCAGGAATAATTCTTATGTTATTTTGTGTGTACACTATTTTTAAGTGCTCACCTTCCTCATAAAGACATCCAGAGACACGTTGTTGAGGTCCAAGATGCTTTGCGCAAACCTCAGGTGGTCAAAATTTCTCTCTCGTGGTTCGATCAGTTCGACGAGCTTTGCCAGTTCCTGCAATCCCTTTTCCAGACTCATGCCTTCAGGCAGGTACCTATGAAGTCCAGATCATATTTTAAGAACATCAAGGAGACAAAAGTTATGGGACATCTAACATCATATCAGACTGAAATGCAGCAGCTTGACATGTCATGAACTCAAGAAGTTCATTGGGAAGTATTCTGCAAAAAAATTTAGTCATGCTGTTACTGTTAACTATCCATGGTCTATGAAAGTGTTGGTGGTACAGGATGTTTTATGTTTTACGTGAAGTGATCTCTAGACTATGACTCATAATTATTTGATGGGAGCAGTGGCGTATCCAGGATTGTGGTGAGAGAGGGGGGGGGGAGGGGGCTAAGGTAAATCACCAAGCTGAAACTATTCTAAAAAAAAAAAAAAAAAAACACTAGAAAGGGCTGCACCTATTCATATTGGGAAGATTGATCTCTTTCTTTTTCTTTTTTCTTCCCCCCCCCCCCCCCCTCTCTCTGTAGGGGAGGCTGCAGCAAGATCTGAAGGGGCGGGGCCTCCAGGAGGGTCTGGAGACAGGGGGGGGGGGCACTGCAGCCCGACAGCCCCCCCCCCCTCCTGGATATGCCACTAGAGGGGAGTCATGTTGGGTGATATGGATGACCAAATAAATAATTCACATGAGTATTCCATAATGTTCTTCAACTAATCAGCCACATTTCAAGTGCATTCTCATGACCTGAAGTCCAAGAGTAACTGAAAATGATCCCAAAGTAGCCAAAAATAACTATTTTCAACCAATGATCGGTTACACTTCACTTGAACTCTACCAACAGCTTTTACCAACTGAAATTGGTCTCATCCAATCAATATGGTCATGAGTCTAAAAGAGGAGTACAGACACACTACTTGGTTCTCAGCTGCCCATTAATGGCAAATCATGCTACACTGTCCTAATGGATATAATTGTCACAATAACAGTACCAAACTGATTTCTGTACCTATTTCAAGCAGTGTTGCTTGTCTTTTAACACTATCAACTCTCTGCAAATGGGTCTATGGGGTTCTGATGCTACTTTTTGATTGACAGCTCAAGGTCGTTGCCTCTTTCCCCCAGTTCCAGCACCTCCCCAAGGCCCTACTGTGTCTCTCACTAATCCCTACAACAACAAAGTTGCTTAGGCCCAATTAAGGATGATTGTGCTAATTTCATTTCCTGCCACAGTCAAGTCTCATAACCCACTACCCCCCCAATCTCCCACCCCCTCCTCCATTCTGAGCCACCTAAAGTACGAAGACATTTTGATATCAAATTGATTCACTCCATTTCCTGTTTTTCACAGCCACCACCTCACCTCCCTCCTTCTAGGCATCCTGAGAGCCTGATTGACTTTTCTAACTGCAGTTTCCTGTCTCTCACATGGCTTTCAGTGTTACGTGAGAATACAGTGGATGAGATTTCAACCCCCAATTCTTTCAATTCTAGACCCCCATTATATGGAACATAAAATGTTTAAGTATATGAAATTCCAGAAAACAGAAGGAATTTCAAGAATTTATGTGAATTTCAAAAATCTGTGACAGTTCTTACGTTGAGCATTCACTTTGAGATGTACAGTGACAGGTCCTGTCTTGCACCAAGGCCACAATGCAGATAACTGCCAAAAACTGAGTGGTGCACCAGTGTCTCAGTTGACTTCTAGCTTAAAACACTCCCAGCTTAAGGTAATCAGCCTACTGAGAGCAAATATGGCTCTTTCTCTTTGTCAATACAAGCAGCCCATCTCAAACTAGTGTACCTTAGGGGTGCATCTACTGCCAAGATATTGCCAAACGTAGACATGTCAACAGCCACCAGCATACAGGGGAGACAATGTATGCACATTATCTCCAATATCCAGTTTACCGCTGCTGCCTGAAATTCTTGACTGGTTTTTTTTTTTTTTTTTTTTTTTTTCTCTCTGTAGCAAATATCAAACTGATTTACCAAAGTCAAAACATCTGGAATGATTAACAGAGATGGACTCTGACTTCGCTCTCTCTCCCAAACACAATCAGCCCTACAAATGTGTGTTTCCTTTGTTTGTTGAAGCTACAGAAATAAATAAATAATTAAGACATGGATGATGATTTGGGTAAAAATATAAACTTAGACAAGTAACAGAGGAGTATATATGGAAATGTAGCCCATTAATGTAAAGATAGAATATTGGAAAACTATCACTGAGCTACAGACATGCACATAAAACAGAGAATCACATTCACGCAACTAAATTTTTGGCCATGGCTGAATCACATTCACACAACAAAACTTTTGGCCATGGCCTTCAACAGAAGCAGTTAAACACAGAACCGACTCGTGGCAACAACATATTAGACCTTCTGGTGACAAACAGACCCGAACTATTTGAAACATTTAACGCAAAACAGAAAATCAGCGATCATAAAGTGGTTACAGCGTCAATAATTTCAGCCATAAATAGAAATATTAAAAAATGTAGGAAGATTTTTCTGTTCGGAAAAAGTGACAAAAAGTGGATTTCAGAGTACTTGACAGCTCAACGCAGAAGTTTTACTGAAGTATAGATAGTGTTGAGGAACAGTGGTCAAAGTTCAAAGCCATTGTACAATATGCATCAAGAATCAAGAATCTTTATTGGCCATTGATCACACCAGGTGAAATAGGCTTCGTCATTGATACATTTAGGTACAAAGTTTCTTACATTCTGTACACTGAATTGTTCAAAAACAAGCAATTTCTAATTAGCATATAGTAACTAGAAGTGAATTAAGTGCAAATACACATAAGTATTGTATACAGATGCCACCAAAAGCTGCACAGTACATACAGTATGAATTTCAAAAAAAGATACAGGTATTAGATAAATTATTAAATATGTATTAGTGGTGCATAATAAAATCGTTCAGGTAGAGGGTACAGCTATTGTTTTACATACATATAATATATCTAAGTGATAAGTTTACATATACACATATTCACAGTACTTTACTTATAAATTTATTCCAGCACTACTCATGTCATAAAACTCATTCAAAGAGTAGAATGGGTTGTCACATAGCCAGCTGTACAGTCTATCTTTAAGAATTTTACATGACATGGCTCGAGCTGCTGGTGCTAAGTTGTGAAAATTTTTAGAGTGTGTACTTTGTGCAAGTTACCAGTTTTTGATAGTCTGTGTCTTGGTATATCAAATCTGACTTCTTTCTTGTGTTATGATCATGAATATGTTCCCTGACAGCCCATTTCAACCACTGTTTTTTACATAAATTGCACAACTATATATGTATAGGTTTACAGCAGTCAATAGCTTGAGCCTGGTAAAGAGAGGATGACAGTGCTTCCTGGGGCCTCTTTTGCATATTAGATGAGTATGTACCCAGAAGATCGAAAGAGATGGAAAGGAGCCACCGTAGTACAACAACCGAATTAGAAAACTGCTACAGAAGCAAAGGGAACTTCACTGTAAACATAAATACAGCCATAGCGTTGTAGACAAACAAACCTACATGTGAATAGAAGGAACGTGTGAATGAGAGAAAATTAAATGATCGTCCAGAATGTTGGACATTGGAACAAGAAATCGTATTTTTTGAGAAAAGTGTCTGGTTGATCGTTTCAAACAAGGAAAACTTGGTTGCAGAATTTTCAAAGAAGTAAGAAGTGTATGCATAAAAAAGAACTAAACAAGGCATGAACATTGCACATCCTGAGGTTACCGAATTTGTGTCATCTTCCTGGTGGTTCCAGAAAAGAAGAAATTGTTTCTTTGCGGAAAAGAAATTAAACATAAATAAAGTTACGCTCGTCAAGCTGCTGCCCAAATAATAAGTTGTACCAAACAGCAGTATTTTAGTTGGAAAAAAAAAATTAGGCGGTACTCTGCTAGGCGGAGAAAACGTTTAGGCGGTTCCGGTACTCTGCTCATTCCACTTGAAACGAGTCAAATGAACATTTTTAGAAAATGAAGAAAGTACTGTAAAGATTTAGGCATGTGGATATATTAACAAAATATAGCTATAATTTATAGATTTGAAACTCATTTTTATTGTATTCAAGTATTTAGAGTATATGAGAATACCACCCATCGGCTTTCCACATCTTATCGTAAACAATCAGGTGTGGCGTACCAGAAGACGATAACATTGCGTATTGCTGCCGGGAATTAAAACTAGTTAATTGTTACTGATGGTAAGGTTACCAACAGTTGAACATGTACACATCCAGCCGATTGAAGCAGCATTGGTCAAGGAAATTAAAATTCGCTTCTATTTTAGTTCCTACTAGCGTTTCGACACACTACCCTATAATCTTAAACTGACTACAGTTCGAAAAAGATGATTAAGTATACATAATATTTACGGTAATTACTTTATCTTGATAGATCGTTCTCAAAACGTGTCGAGCTAAGCATGAAAACGCGTGCAGTGTTTCATGATTAAATCAATGGAAATTAAGTCACAATGTTGCGAAGATATGTACTGTCCCTTAAATTTTAAAACGAATTATCGGAATTTCGCGCTTACTTTCTTCAACGAATATTACATACAAAAGTCTTTGCGTATGTCAAGCTCGTTGGCGTATATAGTGGCGTCGCCCGCTAGTATACTTGTGTGTGGTGGAAAGCTCAGTTCCATGCGAGCGTGTTTTTTCAAGAGCTGCAAATACCCTCACACAGACTTGCGGTGACGTCTAACATCGAGCAAATTAAGAAAGATAATGTTTTTGAACTATAATTTATAAACTTTTCACGAACTGATTCCGCACTGTAAATGTTTGAACTATATAACCAGTATTGCGACAATGCGGCACTTGCTGTGAACAGTGTAAAGACAAGAAACTTTGATAAATAATGCAAGTAATCCGTATTCTAATTTTTTAAATTGTGTAGTCCTATTAAGCCTACTCTTTCTCTTGTAAAATGCTGTTTTTTATGGGAGCAGCTACTTATTGAAATATACAGTCCTTGAAAAACGTTAACTAAATTTAAATTTTAATACCCATGGTTACTGCACATTCCGAGGTACCGGAGATCAAAGAAAAAAAGTAAAATTTTATCTACTAATCCAGCGGTTGGCAACTTCAACAACAAGGTAGGGTAGAAAACCTTTGCCACGATGTTAATATTCTTAGAAATTCGCGTAGAATGACTTTAGTGTTTTGTACAGACTTATGGCAAATAAATAATCATGTTACTGCTCTATGGTTGTCAGGATTTTGCATGTAATTGTCTTCGTAAAACGAGAATTTCATAATAAAACATTTGCATTGCTGTAACGCGATTGGTTTATGTCACGTCACTGGCAACACTGATCACGCGAGGCCGCCAGGACGGTAAAGTAAAATGTAACGAAGAAACACATATCTAACCTAAAACATATGAACGACAGTACCCCATTTGCGTTTTACGAAAAAAAAAAAAAAAACAATTATAAAGGCGAACTCAAAAAAGCCAAAAACCTAAACACAAAATTTAATCCAAATCGCTAGTGTCGCTTCCGAGATACGCGAAATATATAAGTACAAGAATTGCTAATTTAAATGTATTACACGTAAACTGTATAAAGTACGTGTGTTTATTGCATTGCATCTAGAACAAATGGAAGAGGTACCTATTTATTCATTATACGTTGATTACTTGATTTCAATGTGTATACAGTATTCGCTGTATTTCGTTTCTGCCATCAGTACTCAGTAGTTTCTCAAAAATAGTTTAAGGCCCGCGATATTCCTTTGTTCAGACGCAACCCCCTCCCGACTGCTCTCCACCGTTCTTAATCATTCGGTATGATTCGGCACTTGCCTTCGAATCATGAATCGTCACGGGTCAGACGATTCTTTTCAACAACGATTCGTCCTCAACAGGAGTCGTTTCCTACGATTCTTTATTGGATACTTATTATGTAAAATCACGTAGTTTCAGGAAACAAGTCTATATAAATAAATTTTAAAAATCAAAATCCGACCCTGAATACTACATTTTATTCGAGAAGCAAGAAATTAGCGTTTTTAAATAACAATTTTCTTTGTGTAAAATCGGTCTCCTTCAGGAAAGATAAACATAGAAATCTAAAGAGAGGGAAAAATCGAGATGGCGTTAAAAAAATTTAAAATCACACTTTTATGTAAAAGGAATATTTTTGTGAAACTGAGCTTTTACAAAAAATAAGTAAATAAAATACAACTATAGATGAGCTCAAAAAGCAAAAAGTCTCTAAATACAAAATATAATCCAAATCGCTACATCCGTTTCTGGGATGATAACTGGCTAATTGTTGTGCTTCATCAGTCATTAATAACTTTTTTTATTTGTTTCCATAATTGTTTTAATCACTGTCTTTCTCATTTCTTGTGCACTGTGATTAATTATGTTAGTGCATGTTTATTTACGAACCAAACTGCCTGACATGAGAGAGCCCACAAATATTTTCATTGATATAGTTGAGCTGAACAGTGTTACTGCTGAAGATATTTGTAACACAGTCAATTGAACAGTCCGATACCCGTTTCTTTTCTTGAAGTTCGGCATATTGATGACGTCATGGGTAAAAGCCAGCGGGTGGTATCCTGCGTCAATTGTAAGCAATGTTCGCTGCATTATATCTAATGTTGGAGTACCCTCAACCTTTTCTTTAGAAAAAGAGCACTTATGTTAACTAATGAGGCCTGTGTACTGACAAGTTTATTTATACAGTAAATGTGCAAGTCTGTTCTTCAGACTGGCAAATTAGTCAATTACTCTGTTGCTGATGTTTGGAATATCACTGATTTTCTCCTTGTGACTGGAACAAACATCCAGCCTTTCCCGATTCATACTGTTCCTGAGGAAGGTTTTGATTCTATTTAAGATGCTGAAACTGTGCTTTACTTCTGCTGTTGAAATTGGTGTAGTTAGCGCAACTTTTAAGTTTTTGTGCACTTCAGTGAATGATTGTTCAAAGGAATTTTCCACAAAGAAAGTAAACAGCTCACAAACCGATGTAATGCCTCTAAATGTATCACTGACAGTTCATCTTTCAGTTTATCGTGGCAAATAAACAGACTGTAGTTTAATGAAAACGTATTGACCAAAGTGGCTGGGAAAATGTTATCTAAAAGAAGCAAACTTACTTTTTTGGATCAATGATTTCAAAGCTGCTAAATACATGAGAGTTTTGAAATCTTCCTTTCCTTTCTTTCAAGTGCTTGGTCATAATGTCACACACTTCTTTGGCATCTGCTGTCAGATTAAGTTCACTGCTACATATGGAACATTTTCTTGGAGCTGCAATACATCCATTACCAGAAACTCTCCACACTGCTGAATGTTCTTTCGTATTTCAGATACAGCACACTCAAAACGATGTCATGCACTGGATATGGTAACGATATTTGCACTCTGCATCTGAATTGTGTTCTGGAAAATATCATTGTGCTTCATGATATCATAAAAAATTAGGAGGAAAAAAGTGTGGATGGTGAAGTAAATTTCTTGAGGCAAATGTTTCTCTTAATGTAACATCGTCCCAGAAATCCTCTTCTTCAATCTCTTCAAAACTTTCCAATAAGTGCAATATGTTTTCTTTGACAGTATTTACAATGTGGTACTGGAAGTTCCCCATCTAGTGGAATAGACTCAGGAATTTTGTTGCGGACTGTCTGTAACAAATCACTTCGCTTGGGAGATGAAGAAGAAAACGTTGATAAGCTTTATTATTTGCGAATAACAATGTTGTCGACTTTATGCTTTTACTACAAGCATTCTGAAGAACTAAAATCATCTGGTGCGCATAGCAGTGAACGTACTTGGCATGTGGGAAAGTGCTTTGAATCAGGGATGCACACCACTGTGACTGCCACGCACAAGGGGAGGCCGCCAATTGTGGAATTTAGATTCGATTGATACTGCGCATAATGAAAGCTCATGGCCAGAGGTGTAATTTGGCAAAGCACCAAGATGCACTTCTCAGCCGTTGTCGAGAAAATCGACAATTTAAAAAAAGCCGTTGCGGTGAAATACTTTCTACGATCTCTACGATTAGTAATATTGTACACAAGCGTGGCGTGGCGCTCGGGTTGGTAATCCGAAGGTCGCCGGATCAAATCTCGCGCCATGCAACTTTTTTCATTTTTTTTTCTTTGTCTTTCAAGTAAATATATATATATTTATATATATGTATCTTACTAACCAGAGTGATAGTTATCATAGAAATATGGAAAGCAGAAAACAGCACAACATCGAGCACATCTGATAAACGATGCGTTTTTACAAGAACAATTGTTTTTTAAATTACCTGTTGTGAAACACACCTGATTAACATTCTGAAAAATTGTTCTATCGTTCGTCAGGTTTGACTTACACTATACGTATTCGTTTCGGAATGTCTTTTATACTTCCTCCGTTAACTATACGTGGTAAAGATAATGAAGACAATTAATAGCATTTGTGAAATACAACTTTGCGGAAAACATAATGATGTTCGAAGTCGCCAGTTGCATATAATAAGTTGTTTGAAAGTCGTTTGTCGTGGAAAAACTGGTGACTTCGAACATCAAATGTTATTAATTGATAATGTGTGTGTGTGTTTGTGTGTGTGTACATTTGAATTACAAAAAAGAAATATTAAAAGAAAGTTGCATGCCGCGAGATTCGATCCGACGACCTTCGGATTGCCAACCCGAGCGCTTACCGCTACACCACGTCCGTGTACAATACGACTAATCGTAGAGAGTATTTCACCGCAAAGGCTTTCTTAAATTGTCGATTTTCTCGACAACGACTGAGAAGTGCATCTTGGTGCTTTGCCAAATTACACCTCTGTCCATGAACTTTCATTATGTGCAGTATGCATCGAATCTGAATTTCACAATAGGCGGCCTCCCCTTATCAGTACTTTTTAAAATCTAACTAAGTCATATTCTGTCTTATAATTAACGTTTTCAAAGGAAAGAAATCTTCCAACATGTTTCTTCCCCTTAATATACCGCAATAAATGATAAACTGACTTCTGCACGTAATATCTGTTGTTTCGTCAGCTTGTACAGAAACAAAAGTTCTTCGATGTAAGCTTGATACCTACAATCCAGAAGCTCATTTTGTGTTATGTGTGACGTATATTTACACAAGGAATTACTAGAGCTGCATAAGGGATCATCTCATACACTGTCAAGGTTTCTCAAAAGAGATAACAAGTCTAAGAAATTGCCACGGTTTACTGACTCTTGTTTTTCATTGTGAGTTCTTAGTGCTAACTTATGAGTTCCACGAAACACTAACAAGGAAACCTATCGTAGTGTCACTTTCCGATTTTTATGAAATTTGGATATAATACATGAAAAACAATGGGACACGTAATGTTATTTTATTTCATTTTTAACGGCGGAATAACATATTTCAGGGGTAAAACGGTCCCTCCAAAATTGGGGCTAAAATGGAAAAAATCGCGATAACTTAAAGATTAGTAAAGCGATTTTAATGATTTTTGGTATGAAAGTATTTTTTGATAAGAGACGAACATCGGCCAGGGGGAGTGACAATTAGGGAGGGGGGAGGGGCAACTACCCCTTGTGCTCAAAAAAATTGTTTTGATTTAATCGAAGTAGAATCTATGAAAACTTCAAAAGGAAGGCAAATTAAGGAATAATATATATATTGGGGGGTAAATAACCCTCATATTGCTGCGTTCGTTTGATACTGCCCATGAAACACCTTGTGAATCTATATTTTTGAACTGTTTCACCTCTTAAATATAGGCCTATTTGTATTTAAAGTCGCTGAATCCTAATCTGAAGTCATATTCTCAAAATTAAATATGGTTGATCCAACATAGCGGACGAAAAGTCGAAAAAATGCTTGAATAGACAGTAACTCGACATGCGACTTTCAAAATACTGTACAATCAACGTTTGAAATAATGGTGAAAACAAGCGAATAAAACATGTTAAAATGTGTATTGCTTTTAATCACATAAAAATAAAATTGAATGACAAATACATTTATAATAAAATCGACTCAACAGAACTCTTTCATTACCTCTATGTAATACGTATGTGTGCAAACAATGCGTCGTGTTCTGACAACACGAAAAGACAATTGTGAGTGGCAAGGGGACTCACCCTAATGAGGCAGCAGGAAGAGATGAAAATCCGGCCATGCGACACCTCCAAGCGCTACATCACGGGCAACGCTAACGTCGGCGGTTAAAATTTTCGAGCTTTCTTCCGCTATGCTGGATCAACCATATTTAATTTTGAGAATCTGATTTCAGTTTAGGATTCAGCGACTTCAAATACTAGTATATTGAAGAGATGAAATTAGTTCATAAATATAGATTCACAAGGTGTTTCATGGACAGCATCAAACGAGCGCGGCTAAATGTTCAAATGTTTGTAAAGCTTATGGGACTTAACTACGGGGTCATCAGTCCCTAAACTTACAAACTACTTATGAACTACTTACGAACTAGGACGGCACAAATATCCATGCCCGAGCGGGGATTCGAAACCCCGACCGTAATGGCCGTGCAGGCCGTGACTGAAGCGCCTCAGTCCCCTCGGCCACCGCGGCCGACCAGCGCGGCAATGTAAGGGTTGTTTACCCCCTAATATTGATACACAAAAATAAGAAACACTTATTCCTTAATTCGCCTTCCTCTTGAAGATTTCATAGATCCTACTTCGATTAATTCAAAACAATCTTTTGAGCACAAAAAATTGGTCACTTTAGGGGTAGTTGCCCCCCTAATTGTCACTACCCCTGCAATATACTTAGGCCGATGTTCGTCTCTTATCAAAAGATACTTTCACACGAAAAATAATTAAAATCGCTTCACTAATCTCTAAGTTATCACGATTTTTCCATTTTAACCCCAATTTTGGAGGGACCGTTTCACTTCTTAATATATATTTTTCCACCGCTAAAAAAGTAAATAAATAAAAAACACGTGTCCCATAGTTTTTCATGTATTATAACATCTCGGGTGCACAGTGTTAGAGGGCCACACTACAAATCCGAAGGGTTCGAGCCCCGCTAGGTCCTACGATTTTTATCTGTCACTTTCCACTTCTTCTCCTCTGGCAGTATTGCTCATGTGAAAAATACCGAGTAGCATCGTAGTTCGGAACCCACGTTAAACTGTAGGTCCCCCTATAACCGGCTGGATAAGTCAATTCGAAGATCGGAGGAAGGCAACAGCATACCACCTCCAAACGGGACATGCCTAGTAAAGCACTATGGTGTTCAAACCAATCTTCGGATTGTTGACTGCTTTTTCTTAACATAACCATATTTCATAAAAATCGGAGAGTGACACTTGGGTAGGTTTCCTTGTAAGCACTCTACTAATTCTGTTAAATATGTGTCTGTTCTTTGTAACTAATTCATTATGTTCTTGACTTATATAAGGGACGGGTCCAGGGGGTCTGGATACCCCCTTATCTTACAGTCAAGAAAAAGTAAATTAAAACTATAATATTTGCTAATACCCACTTTCTTAAATCCTGTGCCACAAAATTATGGTCATGTAACATGCTTGGTTTGCATAGCAATAATCTGTATCGAGGTATGATCCAACAAAACAATAGCTGTGCCCTATAACTGGGTCATTCCTGTTTAACTGTTGAATTGTCACATTTGAAACAACTATGAAACGAATAAGTTAGATATTTTGGGTTAATCCTTAGGATACTGCAGATCCCTTGTCTAGAACATTTTGAAAATCGTACTGACTTTCTGATGATTTTACTAGACTGTAAAAACCATCATGATGTGCCAACAACCTATGACGTTGCTCAGATTATTTCCTTGATCATTCCTATACATTAGGAGAAGCAGAGGATTTATGACACTTACTTGGGGGACACTAGATATCAAGACATGACTCTACAATTTTCTTTCTGTTACTGTGAATTGTGATTTTTATAGGGAAAGAATGAGTCGATAATTCGTAGGCATGCAATTTGATTAAAAAGTCCTTGTTAGAAACAGTGTAAAAAAACCTTCTGGAAATTTTGAAATATGGAATCAATTTGAGATTACCTGTCTCATTACGTCTTGAGAATAAAGAGCTAGTTATGTTTCAGAAGAACAATATTTTCTCAACCCGTATTGGTTGTGCCAGAAGAGATTGTTTCCTTAAAGCTGATCATAATGTGCAAGTCAGTATATGCTGCAAAATCCTACCACAAATCGACGTCAGGCGTAATCCATTGAATTACATGCACAACTCAGTATTTCCATTCTTGAGTATTGGTGTAAGCTTTGCCAGTCTTTAGACGCCGGTGTTTAATGGAACGATAGTTGTATAGGATGGCTAATAATAGAGCTATTATATTGCCGTCTCTGAAAGGAATCTAATCTGCTTGCAATCCGGACCAGAAATGATCAAATGTTTGTAAATCTATGGATCCAAACTGCAGTAGTCATCAACCCCTAGTCTTACAAACTAATTAAATTAAATTATGCTAAGTACACAACATACACCCATGCCTGAGGGATGACTCGAACCTCCCAATTGCAGCAGCAGTGCACTCTGAAGCATGGCTCCTTAGAGCGCTCGGTCACTCCCACGCGGCTCTTGATTGGAATACTTACCTTTTATTAACTGATCTTAGTGGCTTTTGAACATCTAGGACATCTACTTCTATTTCATTCATGCCATCAGCTTTTCTTTTTTTCGACTCCTAGAATATTTACTTTGTCATCTTTAGTGTAGGAATTTCGGGCAACTGTATTTATTTAGGAACTCCACTTAACTACAAGAAACATTCATTGTAGAGAAATGTAGGCATATACTTCTGCAGGAATATTGTTAAACTATGTGGTAATGTCATTCAAGCCCAAGTACTCAAAAGGGGTAAAAGACAAACGAACTTTTGTTTTTCTTTACTATCTGACGAAACCAGACATTAACACGGAGAGAGCAACTAGTCTTCAAAATGTGTCGAATTCTGATCTGAAAAATCAATTATCGACAGAGGACATGTTTGATCGCAATGAATGGCAACAATGATTATAACACACATCTTATAATTAATTGGGAAAGACTGTCATGGCGCTGCAGTGATGAGCTCCTAGTTATAAATCTTGATAGCAACTGCAGAACAATCCATCAGAGTCCAATTTATACACTGTATGGCTCAAGTTCTTAATTTATTTATAGTGCATTAGATTCATATGAGATAACTATGAAACTGAATTTCATCAGAACAATAAAAAGTACAGTAACCTATTACGACAATCTCCGTTTAGAGGCAACTTTTTGAAGAAATGTTCGGATCAGATTTACTTGTCCCACTTTGTGATACATGATGGACAGAAGAAGTTTGTGACAGTAGAAATATTTGCGAAAATGAGTGCTGTAATGCGATCAGCACTTCGGGCATTTCAAGATGCTGATAACAGGGATGTCCCCTCCCAACAATGCCAACTACAGACCACCGTTGAAAATAGCCCGTTTATCGTGTCGTTAATTATACTAAGAAAAATCTACCAAAACAACGAATATAGGCGAAGTAATGTAGGTCAATGTGGGCTCGTTTAATAATTGCAGTCAAGCAAAAACTACGTAAACCAAAATAATTGAAATCAAAATTGGTTCTCAAACTTTTGAGAGCAAGTAAAGCAGATTAGTGCCATAGCTGTTAGAAGAACGAGCAGATGGCAGGAATATAACAGGAGACAATGCTGACATATATTACTGTGGAAACATTTTCCTCTTTTATTGAACATGTGATTCCAGAACTCATTGCACGTTTTAAACCTCATGAAAAACGATCGCGTGGATTCGGATGATTCTTCCTGAGAAAAATAGTAATGAATCCAGCACAAAAGACAGTATTAAAAAGGTATCATCTTTTTTTTTTCTTTGTTTTTGGCGAAAATGAAACCACAGCAGTTCTGAGTGAATGTGGAACACAGCGTAATCACTGGGAAACGTATGGAACAAAAACTTGTCACTGCAGTCGTAGCCATGGGCAGTGTGGTAAAAGTTTTTGTTTTCCTTTCGACTAAAATGATTTACATACTGTCTATTTAAACTCTCACTGTCCTTTGAAAAATATGTTCTGCATTATAAAAAGGTCAAGTCCTTACAGTAGAAATAAATTGTTACATGAGGGACTTTCTGATCTTGCTCCAATCGTGATTCAGAAGAAATTATGAATGTAAAAATTATGCTGCTTTATTTAAGTACACGTCACTTAACAGTGTCCCTAGAAGCAATTTTTAATCAGGCACTGCCGGTTTCGTGGTCTAGAGCCACACCACCATGTGCCTATAACCGTTAAAACAGGAAAGTCTCCGAGGCACAGAAGTTGCGACCAACCGTCATTATTAAAACCGATTTCCTTAAAAAATGTACTGCTAAAGCTACAGCTGCCCTCAGCACAAACAATGTACATAAACGTATGCTAAATGCCAAAGTGTCTCAAAATTAAATACAAACGTGCAATAATGTAATAACGTGTACTTACCTACTGTTTAGGTTAGTTACTTTCGCTATAAATAACTTCGTTACTGCGTATATTCCATTTGTTTTCTGCTAATTAGTATTTGCCTGCAGACTTACTTGCATATTTATAGAGTCCAATTTGATTGATTTTATTGGTGTTAAAGTAATACCTCGTTAAAGCGTTAACGAAGTTACAGGAAAAAATAGTTCACCTTTCTAAAGAGCATTATTGGATACCCCCCTGACAAAGCTATAGGTATGTCAGTGATTATGTTTCTGAATTGACATTTTATACGCCGAAAGTCTCTGAGCAGCAATGTTAATTGTATCAAACATTTTATGAATGAAGTCCACTTTCTTCGTGTTTCTTAATTTGCTCACTTAAAAGCTTTAGATCCTTGCAGCTAACTCTTGTCCACAGTCCTTCACCACCAAACAACACACAGTAGAAACAAAATAATTTTTGTTTCTCTTCACTCACAGTTAGCCAAGACTTTTTGCAGAACCATGTATAGCAGCAAGTGTCATCTTCTTTCCGTCGAGGTGAGACATCAGGAAATCTTTTCTGTGCACCTACACGCTTGATTTCTAGCTTCTCTTCCGTACTTAAAGAATGAAAATGCGTTTTAAACAAAGAGTCTACTTTATCCATTTTTTACTCACTTTATGAACACTCAAATTGCAACGACACAGCTCCAGAATACGTTTAGATGTAGGTGCTAAGGGCCCAGGGTCACCATTCCCAAACTCTGCGAACCCTGGACAGATCCGAGAGGGGTGGGGAGTGGGAACGCGACAGGTACACCAACACCACCTAGAGAGAAGGCCGCGGCGCTCTCGTGTGACGTCACGCAGTATAGGCACAAGGCCTACGAGAAAGACAGGCCCCGGCGCGCACGTCATGCGACGTAAGCATAGCAGTTCTGAGCCGGCAGGTCGGCTACCTGGTTGGCCGGCCGCTGGGGCACGGCCCACCGCCTCACAGCGGCCGGCCAACTAGCTAGCCGGCCGGCCGGCTCAGGACTGCTATGCTTACGTCGCATGACGTGCGCGCCGGGGCCTGTCTTTCTCGTAGGACTCGGTATAGGCATCGTTCGCGTAGCTGACGGTGGCCGCTGGGGCACGGTCCACTATGCCGTAGAGTGCAGCCAGTGAAATTTGGAATCTGTGGACTCGTTAAACTTCCAAAAATTGAAGAACAGCCAGGTTAGTGTGTGTAATAAATCCCCAGTGGAAACAAGTAAATCTCGTAATTAATTCTGTGAACAACAAGGTAAAAAAGACTGGTTTTGTTTAAACATCATAACGAACATCGAACGAACTTGATTTTGACATGAAAGCCGGCAATTTGATTTTTTTGTTGCAGGGTAAATGCTGCTGCAATCTGTTGGTGATTGTAGGAAATACAAGCGCAGATGGCATTAAGTCAGTTGGAAGCAGTATCGCTGATATCTAGTGATATCTTTGTCAAAGAGGACATTTTGTTTTGAAACATGTAGTTTGATTCAGCTGCAAACGTATTTGAAATAATTCACTATGTATGTTTTTATTTGACTGTGGATTATCATAGTGGAATTTCTCGTTTTTAACATCGTATATTAGAATTATTGTTTTTCTATAAAGTTTTGCTGAAATCGCTAACATTGTGTAAAATGAAACAATACCCTATTTTCGTCCCCTTATACGCCCTAATGTCGTCCCACTGACGAAATTTGGAACAGCTTTCAGTATAATAATAATTTCGTGTGGCTCAGTGGCCTGGTGCAAGTCTTTCGATTGGACGCCACTTCGGCGACTTGCGTGTCCCTAGCCTACCCCAGTTATCCAACCGGGGAAAGGGGACCTACAGCTTAACGTGGAATCCGAACCACGTGTTTTTTTTTCTCTCTCTCTCTCTCTATGGGTAGTTCTCGTTGTTGCGGTCTCTGATCGTTTTTGTTCGTTCTTGTTCGATGCTTTGTTGGCTCAGCTTTTTTATTACAGAGAGCGTTGAGCCCTCTGACCGGGCGCGCTGAGCCACCCGGCACCTCAAGACCACCGGGCCCGACAGCTTTCATTATATAAATCTGTTACAGTCTAATTATTACCGATCTACTTAATATTTGTGCGTATTTCTGATGGGTAGACGCAAAGAATGGAATTCTGATGCAATGATTGAAGAAGTAGATGCTGTAAAAACAAAAAAGGATGGGCTACAAAACTACGTCAAAAACCTGCAATGTGCCAAGGGCTATGTAGAAAGCCTATGTCAAACCCTCTCATTCTCCTGAAGAAATGGCGAAAAGATGGATTAAACAGCCAATCGAGGGGCTGCTTGTAGAGTATTGGTTAGAAATGGAAACACGTTGTCTTACTTCTGGAGTTGTGGCAAGGATGGCTTTCCGGTTAGCTGTGGTAAACACTTTGCCAAATCCGTTTTGTAAAGCAACACAAAATGCTGGACGAAATTGGAAAAAAATTGTTCTTGTAAAGGCATCCTAATCTTTGTATGAGAAGACCAGAAAAACTATCTATGGCTCGGATTCAAGGGTTTACAAAGGGAAATGTGGATGCAATTTTTTTCTATTCTAGAAGTTGAACTTGAAAAAACGAATCATGATGCAATTAGAATATTCAACGTATATGAGACTGGAATTTCTGTTCTGCAGCATAAGTCTAGAAGAGTAATTTCAGTCAAGGGAGAAAAACAGTTACTAAAGCTTGCCTCTGCAGAATGTGGAGCAACAATCACTGCAATCACTTTTATGTCAGCGGGTAGGCAATTTGTTCCATTAATGCTAATATCCCTTCAAGAAAGATGTCAGAATGAGTTACTTAATGGTTCATCTGCTGGTTTAATTGGTTCGTGTTCAAAATCTGGATGGGTCAGTGGTCCTCTGTTTACCAAATGACTTGAACACTTCATCAACATCACAAAGCTTTCAAAAGAGAAGCCAGATGTGCTAATTCTGGGTGGACACTATTCACATACTCGCAATATAGATGTCATCAATAAAGCTGGTGAATATGGAATTTCAATAGTTTGCCTTCTGCCCCACTCCACCAACAAGTTACAGCCATTAGAGCATTTCTTTATGTTCCCACATAAAATTTATTATGCATCTGCAATAGAAAACTGACTTGGAAATCATCCAAATCGAGTTGTTAGGAAGCTCCAAGTAGCTTCCCTTTCCGCAGAGGCCTTCAGTCGTGCAGCAACGGTACAAAATGCCATTAGTGTTTTTCGAAAGACCGGATTTTCTCCATTCAATGCAGGGATATACAGCGATATAGATTATTTGAGTCATCTGCAGGAAACGTAAAACCAAATCACAAGACGCTGACGTCCCTGCCCAAACAGCCGGAAATCCTTGACCTCAGCAAACCCTTTGAGTCGTCTGCTGCTAGTCCCAATGAGTATTGAGAGACTAGGATTACCAAATTTGTTAGCCCAAAAGATACCAGAAACGTTCCAGTAATTACCCTAGCGACCAGCACAAGAGGAGGTACTAGCTCTCCACATAAAAAGTTAAGATTTTGGAGACATATGACAATGTTAATGGGCCTAATCCTTCATCTAGAATGGCGAAGACTGCAGAGCAAGGGATAAGACGGAAGCTTCAGATGAGAAAAACTTCAGTTGGAAATAAGAGAAGTGCTAATCAATCTAAATCATCAAGAACTTCTAAAAGAAAATCCTCAAATAACAAGGACCTGGAAACAGAGTCATCAAGTGAAACAGACTGATTGGTTTGGAGCTCAAGGGACCAAACTAGACTGGTCATCGGTCCCAGTGAATCACATATCTCGTAAATGTCAACAGTTGATGAGGACTCTGATGAGGATGTAGAGTGTCATATGTGTGGTAAACCATTCTCATCTGACACCAGAGGAGAGGTGTGACTTAATGATCGTTTTAACTGGTGTAATGAAGTCTGTACAGCCATGGCAAAAGAAGAAGAACTTTGCATGTGATTTTTGCATTGATCAGTGACATATCCTTTATTTTTCAGCGCTTTTCTCTCTCTTTTTTTAAAGTTATTAAGACTATGTATTTGTGTGAGTTTCTGTTTCTACACGTCGGGAAATTATTATTATGATTATTATTCTTGTTTTTGTCCAAGACCTTTCGTAAAAATTAAAATGTTACTGTGCATGACTTTTATTAATAATTGCTTTGTATTTATTTCTTATGACTTAATGACTAAATTCTGTTTACTAATATTTCAAGGTATTTTTATAATTTCCTCACTTTATTTCTCCTTACCACACTTAAGGTAGAATGCATAAAACCTTAAGGTTGTGTAATTTGGACACTCTGCCCTATCTAAACAAAGTTCTCGAAGTCTGACAGCTGTCAAATTTATGCCTTATTCATACAGCGATAGTCAAGTCTCCGGGCTACTGAGATACTTTGCGACTGACAGTGAGAAACGCGGCATTTATAGTTAAATGGAATCATTCACACGCGGGTACATGAGTACCATAGTCACAGAGTCACCGCGACTCGGATACTACGCGACCCGACATGGACACCAAACCTCCCAGTCCCTTGTTTACATTCGTACCATTTGATTGCAAAGTGTGGCAAAAGTTTAGTTTGAAATTCGTGTTAGAAATCAATATTTGCTAGCTTTCCGGTGAGTTAAAAAAAAGGTAAAGCAGTCAACAATCCGAAGATTGGTTTGAACACCACAGTGCTTTACTAGGCATGGTCCTGTTTGGAGGTGGTATGCCGTTGCCTTCCTCCGACCTTCGAACTGACTTACCCAGCCAGTTATAGGGGGACCTACAGTTTAACGTGGGTTCCGAACCACGGTGCTACTCGGTATTTTTCACATGAGCAATACTGCCAGCGGTGAAAGAAGTGGAAAGTGACAGATAAAAATCCTAGGACCTGGCGGGGATCGAACCCGGGAACTTCGGATTTGTAGTTTGGCACTCTACCACTGTGCAACCGAGGCTGAGTTACCGACTTTAAACGTTCAATACAGCTCAGAAGATGTTGAATTGATTCCTCATCTGGTGTGTGGTGGAGGGCACCACGGCTATTTTCTCTCTTTCCCTTTTACTCTCACGACTGTTTCGCAGTAAGAATGACTGCCAGGAAACCCTGGGAGCTGGTTCCTCATTAGGTTTTACCTTCACAGTCTTTTCACTAGATATACGTGGGAGGGCATATTTATTGACTCACAGAATAAAACTGAAATTAAATTGAAAGTTACCAAATGTCTACTGTAATCTTCGAAATAAATTTAAAAATTTCATCCTCACTATACTAAAAACCAGAAAATAGTTTTTAAATATTTAAAAAAAAATAAAACATTCTTTTGTAAAACAGACTGAAAGTATTAAATAATTTCTCCTAATCCCATACAGATAGATTTAAAAATTTATGTTTATGATTTTTAAATAGCTGCGACAATACCTGTACAATTTAAAACAAAAAACGTGGGGTGCACGGAATAGATAATAGTAGGAAGTAGATGTTGTTTAGACAAATTACACAACCGTTCATATTATCTGTAGTGAAAGAAAATCGTTAGTGACTTTGATGAACTACTCATATCTCAGTTATCTAATGAATGTGCTCCATGTTTTTCTTTTTAAATATTACGAATATTGTGCTAGCTATTAAAAATTCACAGGCACAAGAATTTCAGATCTGTCTGCACGTACTACCAGTAATAATAAAACTATTATATACCACCGTCACTGCTAGTGTTGCTAGATATTGTTCTACAGGAGATGGGTGCACAAAAAGCGCGCCCTGGGAGAGAATTTAGAGCGATAAATGGTTCAGGGGGAAATTTAGGGTTAAGTGAGTTTAGTGAGGATTTTTTGGGGGCTTCTCAGGCAGGAACGCTATCGGAACTTAAACTGTTCTTGGATTGGGGATTACTCCAATTAGAAGTAGTCAGTGGCTCTAAAGAGCTAGAAAATCTGTTGCATTATCTGTGACTTTCAGTTTTACTAGTAGTCCTTCATCGTAATATTAGTATTGTCTTATTTTTGGATTTCTGATCGGTGCGAATAATGTTTACGTCTGAAAATGATGACAGAAGACATGCGTGGTGCACGACTGGACGCTACACTATCAACGGATCTTCCTTTCCTCCGCAAAAAGAGTCTTGATTCAATTCTTCATTAACTGTTTAGTTACTGATTTCGCTTGAATTAGACAATAATAGAATTTCGCGGAATGGTTCACAGGATAATATTTAAACACAGGATATTTTTAAGCTATTGTAATCTCGTAGCGGACCGCAGAATAAGACTTTTAAAGAAATGAGTATCCTGAGAAATTCAGGACATCTGGTCACCCCAGCCGGCCGCGGTGGCCGAGGAGACTGAGGCGCTCCAGTCACGGTCTGCACGGCCACTACGGTCGGGGATTCGAATCCACCCTCGGGCATGGATATTTGTGCCGTCCTAGTTCGTAAGTAGTTCATAAGTAGTTTGTAAGCTTAGGGACTGATGACCCCATAGTTAAGTCCCATAGACTATACAAACATTACATTACTGGTCACCCTATATCTTTCGAGAATTATGCACCTACCAATGATGTTGCTTGTCTTAAAATTTTGTGTCGCTTGGTCCTGTACTGGAACCAACGAATCAGAGGCTGGGTTCTGTTGTATTAATGTGCGGTCCCGATCTGTCACTTTCCACTGCTTTCACCTCTGGCATTGCTGTTGATGTGAAAAATATCGAGTAGCACCGTGGTTCGGAACCCACGATATACTGCGAGTCCCTTAAAACTGGTTGGGTAAGTTCGAGGGTCGGAGGAAGGCAACGGCATACCACCTCCGAACAGGACCATGCCTAGTAAAGCACTGTGGTGTTCAAACCTTTGTTGACTGCTTTACCTTTTATAGCTCGTGCAAGAAGTCGTGGCCCGTGCGCAGAGACACATTCTCGAGTTGTGCGTAGGGCGAGTCCATTCCTTTGTTTCTGCTGGGACGTACACTTCGATTGTTACGCTGACAGTCAACTGTACGGTGTCCGGACACTTGCCACGCCGGACACTTGCCACGCCGTACTTTTGCCACACTTTTATCTGCTCCGAATGGTCGGGTGCCCCTGTCTCCTTCTCCTCCTCCTCCTCCTCCTCCTCCTCCCCCCTACCATCCGGCCCGAGAACTTCGTGGACAGTGTCCTCCCCGTCATATGCACAATGGTCGCTTCCGCATTTCGTAGTACGACCGTCAGTATGGAAGTTATTACAACGGCCAAGGGCAGGGCTATTGCCCACTTCAATGCTTACGCGATAATAAGGTGTGGGTGTGCTTACTCCGAAAACAGGATCATTGCAAGGAAAAGCTGCTTTCGAAGAACGGACACGTATTGAACGTAGAGAACACCTTTGAGGACCACCTAACGATGCGACCTTTATAAGAAGTAAAAATAAAAAAAGTGTATCAGACCTCAGTATCCTTAAATATCTTAATGATGAAGTTAGCTGGTCAGAGTTCGGTTCACTAGCGTTTAACCAATACGCGGTGAAATTTAACTTAACGAAGCAAATACAAAAAACATCACTCGAATGATTCTCCACTGCTTTTCAATTTGTAATTCCCTAAGTAGGTAAAAGCTCGTACAGTTGACACGTTAGGAGAACTTTTTTCTACCTTCTAATATTATGGCCGTACTGTCAACGATTATGAGTCTTTGTATGTAAGCCACATATGGTCTTCACTTATATAGTTAATTAAAAAAAATGGAGACTGTCTCCTAGGAAGATGTCAACCGAATTTTTATCTTTTTTTTCTTCCTTTAATGGACATATTTAGCGTTTAGTTTTGGTAAATATCTTTGTTACGGATTTGAGCTCGCTACAACTTTGGGTTCACTTATCCCTATATCTGTCGTGATACTCAGGAGTATTTCTGACTAAGAGTTCAAGTGTGTTTACGAAACTATTTACAATGTGAATGGGCTCGTAAACTAATTGTTCAAAATAATTTTAAAAAAGCATTTAGAACAATATTGGAAGATGTATCTGCCACCCGTCAGAAGTGTATTTTTCTCAACATACGGATGGTAGATTTAAGTCAACGCCAACTATAATTGTATGAGTAGTGTACCTATTTGTGTTGAGACTCAAGTTTTCCATGAACTCTTCATCGGCTGCATCATGAGAGTGCCGGGGTCGGTAAATTAAAATGTTCCAATGTCTGTTAAGCTTAAGGGACTAGACTGCGGGGTCATCAGTCCTTAAACTTATAAACTACTTATGAGCTACCTTATACTAAAGGCAACACAAACATCCATGACTGATGAGGGATTCGAACCCCCGACGGGGAACGGCCTCGCGCGTCGCAGCATAGCGCCACAATGAGGTTGGCCGCTCTGCCGCGGCAGTTATTAATTTATTCCGGTAGTCGAGAATAACATCTGCTCACACTAGTGACAGTAACTATCGACTTCAGTTTCGCTTGTGAGCTAGTGCACAAATTACATTGTGCTTTTTGTTTCTTTTGTAGTGCAGAAAAAGAAATTATGGCATTTCCATTAAAAAACTAGGGTGTTTCCTCTGCGATTCAGCTAAACAATGTAGAATAACAGTATTCTTTGCAAGCATAGCATTCTATATTCCTTCATTTCTCCAAATTTATATGTCGACTTTAGGTGATCTGTCAAACATAGACGCTCTTATCTATATTTTGTAAACGTATTTTCTGTCATTGATTTGAACATTGTCCAAATTCACTTTATTAACTAATATTTCGCCGCAAAAGAGTAAATTTATGAAGTGCGTCGCTTTTCTCCTTTTTTTACGCAGTTTTAGCAATTAATATATGTACAAATGCAGTGATCAAACTTGAATGATAAGCGAACATTCGAATTGTCTTTATATCGTTCCTTTTATGTTCCTTCCATGGCGATGGACTGTTTCTATCGCAATCAGTAAGTGTGGAAGAAAGCTACCGTACAAACGGAGGGAGACTGAATCCATATTTGTGGTTGGAAGAACTAATTACACACTGACATAGCCGACGGTATTGCTTTCGTTACCCAAAAGTTATAAATATTTCGATTTCGGGATATTGAAAAGAAGTTGTACATTTCGACGAGATGTCGAACAAAAATATCTCTTTCGTATTGGCCCTATTGTGTAAGATCGGTGACGGAGGTTTGGAAGCAAACAGCAGGAGTACGGGGAAAAGCGTCCCTTGCTTGAGGGGCCGCTAATCCTTCTACCTGCCGAAGGGTCAGGTGTGGCAAAAGTCCGGCGTGGCAAGTGTCTGGCGTGTCAAGTGTCCGGCATCCAACTGTACCCCGCGACCAGTAGGCAACACGCAACTGAGGCGGCCGCCCCTCCCAAACAAAGGAATAGACTGGCCCAGCGCCCAAGTTGAGAAACAGGGGCCACGACTTCTTGCACGGACTATACCTGGGCGATCATTCTGCGACTCTCACTCTGCTACTGTAGTTTCTGAGTTTAGTGGGTTTCCTGATATGTCTTCTATTCATCAACCTCAGTTAAGGGGGCGCCAAGCGCAGCAGAAAATAGCTGTCTCCCATATTTTAAAGATACCCTTTTCGAGGGCTTAGGTGGATTCGTCATGAGCCAAAGGATGCTGCGTGCCGTTTACGGAAACGGCCTCTCACCCTGAATCATTCCTTACATCTGTTCATCAGGCCTAGCTAGACTCTGTCTGGTCACAGAGACATTGCGACACAATTTCCTCTGTAACTATCTTGCACTGACAATATCATTTGAACATTATTATTACCATATTCTTGTTATAGAGATCTTTTAACTAATGCATTACGTTTAATTTCAATATATACTTCCGTGTATCATTTCTTGGGTGGTAGAGGACTCAATGCTGCTGCTGTTTTTCCAAATTTTTGTTGTTGCAATAATTACGCTAAGAACTTTTTTAAACCCAGCCCATTTAACACTTTTCACTATAAGCTACTTTTTCTTTCTTTTCTTAAGAAATATTTTGAATTTCCTTAATATGGGAATGAATTAAGGATTACCAGTGAAACATTTTTGTTCCTACGTTACTGACTTACTTGCTGAACCAACATCCAATTCACGTGATTGGCTGAATAAAAAAATTACAATTACAATTACTAGAATGGTTACTGTGATTAACTCTCACTTATACTTCAAAACTGTAACTTGCGAAGATTATTTTCCCCTAACATAGAATCTCACTTAAAGCTTCATTGATTGTTTACATTCAGACACTCTTCTCAGGGATCCAGTAAGCTACATATTCCAACGTCTAAAAATCGCATTACTATGTCTAAAGATCACATTACACATCCTAACATGTAAACCTATAATTGTGATTCAAGGAATATGTGGATTTAACTGCGAATGCTAGAAGTTGAAAATAAGTATCCAGCCGGTATTCGAACTTGGGTCTCGCATTCAAGCCGAGCGTTTCGTAATGGTGTCTGCAGGACATCTGTGAGTTTCACACTCCCGTAATTCAGAATAAAATAAAATAATCTATAAAAGTATTTCCCGTCAATATTTAAGACATCTACGCTGTAGGAATAATTACGCACGTCACGTGGTTCTAAAAATAATTTCAATATCTCAATAATTACAAATGTTTATGACTAATAAATCGAGATACAGAAAAATCAACCTTATAATAACCAAGTTTTGTAATTTCAACAAACTCTGGTTTAGATGACAACTGATTGTCCTTAGTTACCATTTTGAAAGTGTCACACTTGTATATATTTATTTAATGACTGATGTGAAATTATAGTGGAAATATAAACAGATTATCATATTGTCCACAGCAACACTGAAAATGCAAGCAGCATGATTTACCTTCTGTATATTTAACTTAGTATGTCGATTTAATGTGCAATATGCCAGTAAGTTATGTCAATATTGTATGGGATGAACGGTCAAGATCATGAAAGCTGGTTTGTCTATTTATTTATTTCATACTTTATGTAATACTAACAAAACCTTTTTTCTATTTAAATAATGTTATATTAGTAAGGAAGTGGTTGCGAATGGTCAGATTTTAGTATCAGAAATACCTCATATTGAGATGTATACGGTTTTGGAATGGATGGCAATTGGCCAATGGGAGTGCGCAAGGGACAGAACTACTGGGGAGTGGGTGTTTAAGAGGGAATAGAGGAGCAAAGGGGTGCGCGGAAATAGGAACTCCTTGTCTAGTCTTGGCCGAAGAAGGACCCTCCTACAGCATAGGAGTGTTAAGATTTTCGCAGCGAACGGTCGCTGTCGAAACTCTAGATTTATTAATAACAAGTATATGTGTTTATGTTTTTACACAAGAACTTGCGAATGTAGAAATGGAGCTTGCGGATCTTAAACTATTTTGGCAATTTCGTGTTGAGTGCTCGCGAAATATACAGAGTTCCTTTGTTTCTTAAAGTTATGATCACTTTAGTTAGGGGAAAGTGCTACAATTTCTAATCACGGACAATACAAATGTTTAACCATTTTATTCTATTTATGATTAATAATTCATCTGACCACTTCCAATAAGGAATCAATTTGATTGAATAAACTTTAATCGGCTAATTCTCTTACTTCCCATACATCATTTGCAACTGTTAGAATAAAACTCTGTTTATTAATTAACCAGTTATTTTACATATTGTTTCTTATTTGTTCTGTAAACTACGGCCTATGCACTGTGTTTTTTAACGACAGGATTAGTCCAGCCAATGAATGCATTGTAGAGTGCATGGAATATGCGAGAATTTTTGACTTCAGGACTTTGTTAGGGATAGTTAGGAGGCGAACATACTAAACGTCCCCGCCCCTGGGGAATGAGCTAAAGGGGGGGGGGGGTTGGAAAGGTACCATTTTTTGCTTTTCCGCTTATATCACGAAAACGGTTGGCTTTAGGAAATAAATGTTCCAAATAAAAATGAAAGATAATTGAATTTGCTATAAAATTGTTTTCATACATATACGTCGAATTCCCAACGGTTTCGAGATATACGTTATTGAAAATCGACAATTAAAAAAAAATCATCTTTACCTCACTAATTTAGTCAAATATTTACTTCTAGTGACTCACTCGATCGTTTCACAGAAAATTTGTCAGAAAGAAAGTAGTAGAGCACTAAATTTCCTTCATTTTGACATGCACATTTGCTACCTTATCTTCAGGCAATCAGAAGTTACATCATTTATAAGATGTGCGCTAGTTTCGATGTCCCTCCAGAAATGAGTGTTTTGAGGGGCTGTGACGGTCCTACCTTATGAAACGTGCTAGCATGGTAAATAACAACAGTTTGACAATGGCAAGAAGGAACTTGCAATTGCAAAAGAAACCTTTTTATAAATGTAGCTTTTTTGATAATATAATGAATCATACAGTAAAAGTATTTACAAGCACTGAAAGTGATTCAGAATGAAAATAGAGTGCATTCAACCCTACATCTTCGTTTTTCTGAGGCGGAGGAGTCGAGGCTCCTTTATTGTCGCCTGCAGTGAATGTGTCGTCAAGGTCGTTAGTACCTAACGTCCGGAAGAGGGTTAACGATGGGGAAGCCCCAAGACGAACATCGAAGGCCTGTCAATGGCTGGGTGGTGGAAGGAGTGTTCTCACTCACTTCTTACTTCAGTTCACTTCAAAAGTTCGCCAATCGTAGAGAAAGTTTGTGTCGGTATTGTGTGTCAGCTTTTGAGATATTTTTTATTTATTTATGAAAATGTTGACTGTGTAGTGCGCGCAATGGCTACTCGGTGTTTTGTATGTGATGAAACAATAAATGGACCACGTGTTTCCGCAGTTGGAAAAAAAAATGGAATACTATCACTCATCAAAGTTAGTATAGAAAGCGGATATACAATGGGTCATCTTTAGAAGCTTTGGACATCTTTCTGATTCATACTGAATGTCGAAAAAGTTATATCAGGTTGCAATGGTTATGTTAGATTTTTGAAGATCAATTGTCTTGGGAGAGGTTGTACAGTGGTTTTTAATGGGTACTCTGATATGTCAGAGAGTATACAAGCAGCTGAACAAAGTCGACAATATCGGCTCAAGAGGTGTGGGGAAATGAATGTCAGTCTAGAAACTAAAATGACAGTGAAGCAAGAGGATTTCCACTCCAAATTTAACAATAAGAATCAGCTGATAAACCTGTTGATGATGAAACTACAGAAAAATAGGATAAATGGCATTCAAGCTTCAGGTGATGCTGACGTTGATATTGTGGAGACAGCTATCAACATAATTCCTCGATTGCCATTATTGGACAGGGTGTGGACTTAGCTGTTCTCTTAATAGCAAAATCTCCAACTGATCGTAACATTATGCTTGTAGGGCCAGGAAGAGGATAGGTTAAGACGTGTTTATATTCCTCACAATAGCTGCAGCAGGAATTGAATGTGAAGGACACATGCATTTACAGGCTGTGACACAACATCCGTAGCGTATTGCAAGAGTAAAGTGGGGTTTGTCAAAATGCACAACAACTGCTGAGATATTTTCCAATAGTTCTTGTTTCCCCAACTAAAGTGAGACAGCGGTAATCACGAGTACTCTATTATGGTATGGAGCTCCAGCCACCACAGAATCCCTCATCGGTTTCCGCTACAAATCATTTATAAAAGCAGCTGGGAACATGAAGCCTAATCTCTCAACTCTCCCTCCAGCTGAACGAGCTGATAAGCAGCATGCAATGGCCAACTAGTTCCGAAACTCTCAGAATTAGATGCTGCCCCTGACGAAATCTTGAAGATGATTTTTTTTGTCGATGCTCGAAACGATGTGACAGTGGCAGATGTGGTTGAAGAAAATCGTTGTTACATTGCTCTGTTACAAGCCTGAACTGCAAGGGCAACTGCAACAACGGAGTCGTAAAATTAATTCAGGATGAAGATCACGACAGTGACATCGAGACTCTACCAATCTCGTTGGACGACGTCTCCAATACTAAAGAAGATGAATGAACTTTGACTATTCCTCCTCAGAGAAACGAAGATGTTGCTTTGAATGCACTTATTTTTCATTCTGAATCACTATCAGTGTTTTTAAAAACTTTTATTGTATGATTCATAATATTATCAGAAAAGCTACATTTATGAAAAGGTTTCTGTTTCAATTGCAAGTTCCTTCTTGTCACTGTTAAAGTGTTGTTATTTACCATGCTAGCACGTTTCATAAGGTAGAAACGTCACAGCCTCTTAAAACACTCATTTCTGGAGGGACATAGAAACTAGCGCACATCTTATAAATGATGTAACTTCTGGTTGGCTGAAGATAAGGTAGCAAATGTGCATATCAAAATGAAGGAAATTTAATGCTCTACAACTCTCTTTCTGACATATTTTCTGTGAAACGATCGAGTGAGTCACTAGGAGTAAATGTTTGACAAAATTAGTGAGGTAAAGATGATTTTTTTCCGAAATTGTCGATTTTCAATAACGTATATCTCGAAAACCGTTGGGAATTCAACGTATATGTATCGAAACAATTTTATAGCAAATTCAATTATCTTTCATTTTTATTTGGAAGAATTTTTTCCTAAAACAGACCGTTTTCGACATATAAGCGGAAAACCAAAAAAATGGTACCTTTCCACCCCCCTCCCCACTTTAGCTCACCCCCCAAGGACGGGGACGTTTAGTATGTTCACCTACTAACTATCTATAACAAAGTCCTGAAGTCAAAAATTCTCGTATATTCCATGCACTCTACACCCCTTCTTTGAGCACTCATTGACTGGGTATGTAGGTTCATACAGCGTATAGTCACACTTACTTTAATATTAGCTGTGTTAAATGCGTTAGTAGGATAAGTATGAAGTCGTAGTATCTAACATAAAAATGGAATAGTGCATCTCAAAACTTGAATATACTGTGTGTACTGACATGTTCTCGAGCATGCGACGGGCGTGGCTGCGGTGGACCTTGTTGATGGGGCAGACGCTGACGGCCGGGAACGGCACCTGGTAGATGGGCAGGTTGGCCGTGTCCAGGGACGTGACGGTGGCGCCCAGCGTGAGGTAGTGGCGCCACTTGTGTTGCAGCAGCAGCGCCACTGCCAGCAGCGCCACCGAGATCACCACCGACCAGGCCGCTCTGCCACAAACACGCATCTCCAGTCACACTGCTACACATCAAACAAGGCAACAAACATTTTAGTGCGAATAATCGGATATCACCCGTTGGGATTTTTTGTGATCTCTCAAAAGCTTTTGATTGTGTAAATCATGGAATTCTTCTAGATAACGTTAAGTATTGTGGTATGAGTGGGGCAGTGCACAAATATTTTAAATCATACTTAACTGCAAGCGTGCAGAAAGTTGAAATAAGAAGTTCACATAATATACAAAAAACAGCTAATTCCTCTAACTGGGGAGCTATCTAAAATGGGGTACCACAAGGTTCAGTCTTAGGTCCTCTGCTGTTCTTAATATACAGAGTGTTTCTAAATGATACCGATAAACTTAGTGGGGTGGTAGAGGATGGCTTGAGGAACAAAATGATGTAGGTAACACATGTCTGCAAACGTCACCGAACGGCGCGTTCGCTAGCTGATAGTCTGCTGGGGCACAACCTGCTGTCGCATGGCGAGCAGCCACTCACATAGCGATCGCGCCGGCTCAGGACTTCCTTATCTATGTGACTTGACGTGCGCGCCGCGGCCTGTCTTTCTCGTTGACCTCGGGTTGTCCTAAGCTCCCACAATTACTAGCTAAGTGGCTGGCTGCTATGAGGCAGTGGGCTGTGCCCCAGCGGCCGGGCAACCAGCTAGCGATCGCGCTGGCTCAGGACTACCTTGCTTACTTGATGTGACGCGCTTTCTGTGGCGTGTCTTTCTCATTGGCCTCGAGCAGTCAACGTGTTAACGAATGCATATAAACAGTCTCGCCCCCCCTCCACTAGGAAATAGTTAGTAGTGTTTCAAATGTTTGTAAAGCTATGGTACCAAATTGCATTGGCCAACAGTCGCTAGACATACAAACTACTTAAACCAACTTTTGCTAAGGACAACACTTACACTCATCCCCGAAGGAGAATTCAAACTTTTGATGGGGAACAGCTGCACACTCCGCAGCGAAGTGCCACCATGCACAGTTTGGTGGTTTGCGACGTATGATGTAGATGTAGAAGAGGAACATTTCACCTCCAAGCTGATATTCAGAAATTCAGAAACGAATGAATCTAAAATTTCTCTGGAAGGTTAATCGATATAATGTGAGAATGTGGGACACTGTACATCTTAATAAGACTGCGGCATTGAAATTCGCCGAGGGTTAATGTCTTGTGTGAAATGTCTTAGACGAAGTTGCATGAATGCCTGAAAGAACAGATACAATTCATATATATGCAGATTTGAAGCAATTTTCCCCATACATGTTATTTAGAAATTGTGAGGACCCATCACCTTCATTCTTTACCTCTGTACACATGTTTTATATAATTTTCACATCATTTTATCAATATTTTTGAGATCCTTCTTTTATAATTTTGCATGCATTTCAAGTCATAAAAACCAAGGGCCATTTCCAGATTTATAATCGAATTTTCAATAGGGCTTCTCAGTACGGTCACTTGCTGCTACCAGCACCCTTTTGCGGTCGTCCTTAGCTGGCTGTTGACAATTTCTATGCGAATGCACAGAGTCTAACCTCTTCCGGTAATAAAGACGGGATCGTGGAAAAGTGGGAGAATTGACGCAAGCCACTGCAGTAGCGGCATGAGATAGGAAGGGGATTTTAGAAAGGGGGCATCCAGGTGGCCGAGAAGGTTAAGGCAACCGTTCACGTGAAGCGGGAAAGCGCGATCGAGTTCCTATCGGGCACAATTTTCGACATCAATGTTGAATTTAATTCAACACCAAACATCAGTCGATACTTCTGGAAATTTCCATTACATTAATATAAACAGCTGTTCTTTGGTGCCTGTTATTTCGGCCTTCTCCTTGAGTTTATAATTAAACCGCTCTTTACTCTTTATGTACTATGCTATGAGCAGTTTGCCGCCTTCAGCTCGTTGACTGTTATGGTATTCCTATGTACAGTGAAGATATGGTTACTTTTGAGGAGTGTAACACATTGCCGCTGGATCTAATAACATATTTGTTATTTTTTCCGCAAGATGGTATCACTGAAGGTGACATGGTAATAGCTGATTTTCGATATATGAAATGAAATCCTGCATGCTAATGACAACTGGACGAACAGGAACATCTGGTGTGTCAACTCGCAGAATGAGTCTTTATGGTACGTTTTGGAATACTGCTTTCGTTTTGTTCTTGTGGTTTCTTATCCCCGCATCTAATGACCCAGATTTTAATGGACGTACCTTCTTTTTCAAAATGAACTTAAAGCTCTTGCACTGTCTATTCCCCTTCTACAAGAGTTTTCACATCGTCTGGATCTCCTTTTACACAGTACCGTCTGCAAAAATCCAAGATTCTAAAATATACTCGTCAACAAAATAACGGAAGAGGGTCACAATTTTAAGTTACGAAAAGCAACCAGAAACTGTCGAATCTCGTGACAGAGCTCTGAAAAAAGAGACATGTCCACACTCTCATAATGACAAGACTCAATCTCTAATTGTGACGTACCTAACGTACAACATACTACCATACCCAGCGATAGGTGAAAAATTGGTAGGTTAAAGACAGACATAAATTCATCACGCGTACATGTCTAATAGATATCAGTACAAATTTAGAAATGGGAAGTACTGGCAGAAAATGAAGGATCGTCTGACGTGGGAGAAAGTGTACTGGGGAAAGAAAAATAAACTGATAAAAAAAATGCTGGAAACGAAGAATAACTTGAACCAAAATGTATTCGCAACAGCAAATTTCATCCAGCTCCACTCTATTAGATGTCACCAAATGGAGTTATCTCCACAGCTACTAATGGCTTTCCAAGAAGCTAACCTACTCAATCATCATTTTACATGATAAGGTTTTCAGCTAGTCTACAAACTCATGGACAAAAACTGACACAACTCGTGGAATTAGAGATCCCAAAAAATAGCTGTTATAGTGCGGCTCAAACCAGCGACTCTACGATTGCTAGGCACATGGACTCGACCCCGGATTTTCCAGCAAATCCATGTGGTTGTACATCTGTATCTAATTAGAGATGAGTGACCTTCCTCACCATGCAGTTTACGTGATGCGATAAGGCTCAGTTGTACTACTAAGTCGCGGCCGAGCGCATGGGGGCGCTATGTTTGCGCGAGGCCGCTCGCCATCGGGGGTTCGAATCCCTCTCGGGCATGGATGTTTTTGCTGTCTTTAGTATAAGTTAGTTCATAAGTAGTTTTTAAGTTCAGGGACTGATGACCCCGCAGTAAGTCCCATAAGCTTTACAAACATTTGAACATTTTTTGGTACTACTACCAATAATAATAACGGTAATAATAATTACACTGCCCATAAAGATAGCAATAAGAGAGGGCACGAAAAAGAATAAAGGAGGGGGAGGCTGCGTATTGCTAGTCTACGAAGTAGCTTCTATTGTGTCGCTAGCAGCTAAAGAAGAAGAAGAAGAAGAAAAAGAAGAAGAGAGAGAGAGAAATGTAAATACTGATTTTCAGCAATAATGGAAAAGACAATTAAAATCGTCTTGGGAAGCTGGGGCTAATGGGCTGCCTGTATAATTTGAAATGCATTTTCTATGCACATACCAGTTAACTGTGTTCGTTTGTCATCCTCATGACGTAATTGCAAACAGTAACGACAGAGATGATCAAATCGTCACTAGTTACTATTATCTACGTACATTCGTTTTTCATCATTTCGTGTTTCATGGCCGTTACGCCGTCAAGAATATTACAATTACCTTTTGTAATCCTCTAGTTTATGTATTTCGTGGGAAATAATTAGGCCGATAATAAGACGCCATAAAATGCTGTTGCTCTTAGGAATCATAACATTAACGTCTTCAACGGTTGTTACTATGACCTGCTAACGACCTGCTCTATTATAAAGCAACAATAACTCAAAAGTTATCTCCTCTGCTGTCAAGAGTGTTATCTTGGGCTAATATTCTTACTTTTCTAAGACGCTACGAACACTGGCGACGGATTTTTTTACTGCTAACGTCCTGGATAACCAGTTTTACAAATTGTAACTTTTCGCTCACTATGGTCTTCCTGTTGCTCTTTACATTGTCAAATTTAGTATTCCTATGTGCCTCCTAAGAACTCATATTCTCGTAAATGGTTTCGACCTTTTCTTTCAGGTAACTTTTTCATATGATCTCTTCGACGTAGTTGATTTAGCGGAATTTCTTTTGAAAGTAGGTACTACAATACATTGTTCTAAATTCTGAAGGTAGCGGACATGAAATGCAGAGAATGATAAGTTACGTATTAGTTGTTCTTAAATCAAATTACAGTTACACGGAGTAGAGGTTTTATAAGGTACTTAGTAGACGAAGTTGCACACAGGAACCCATAAATTGAAATGTAATCCAACGACATTATAAGAACTACTTCATATTCGATAACATGAAACAAATCTCTTCATTCCAAAACATACTATTTTTCCATATTTTTGGAGGCGGTACTATGGGCCAAAAAGCAAAGAAATTTGGTAAATGTGTACACTAAAATGCACACGTGAAGAACTACAAGCTCTTGACCAGTAGAAGAGATGTGTTTCACAGTATCTAAGATGACGAACTGCTCATAGTCTTAAAGTATGGATTTTAGAGCCCACGTTTTTGTTGTTTTGATCTATAGTAACTATTTCCTAAATAGGGATGAATATTATCATTGGATGATGTCATTTTCGGACTTTGGTTCCTGTGTACAACTTGATTTACTAAGTCACTTCTACAACCTCTTAGAAGTGTCAATGGAGGATAGATAACAACTCACCGTACAGACGTTCGCTGAGCCGCCGACAGGCACAAAAAATAGACAAAATTTGAGTTGTGTGAAAGAGTTCACTCAACTCAAATTTTCGGCCATGGCCTTCAACAGGAAAAGCACATACATTCACACAATCACAGTGACTCGCTCTGTAGATGCTTGCAACGCTGGAGCGGCCGAAGATGATGAAAGCTGTCTGTAGTTGTCTGATTGATTGTGTGAATATATACCGTATATTTCCGCAGATAAGACGAGGTACAAATTTTCATCAAAATTTTATAGTTTAAGCATGTATCTGGCCTATAAGACGACCCTGAAGTTATCATATTTACCTGAATGCATGCCGCACTTTTTCCCCAGTTTTTGGGATCTAAAAATACGCCTGCGACTTATGTTCTGAGGCAAAGCTTCAGGAAGTTCCGAAAAATGCCGTAAACAGTTTTAGTGATTGGTACACCAGGATTTTACCCTTTGTTGCAGTGTCGGAGGTCTACTTTTGAACTCATGTGTTTGTAGTGCTACGTTGTATCCGATCGTGAAGAAGCATGTTGTTTCTTTCCTTTTTTCTTTTTTTTTTCTTTTTTTTTTCTTTTTTAACCGCGCGTTTTAAAAGAAAAAATAAAAGTAACTTCTTTCGCCAGGACGACATTTAATTGCGCCAATGCACATATTATGCGGGTGAAAACACACGAATTTGCGAGAGAACAGAAGATAAAAGATTTCGAAGAAAGCCGCAATTGTCGTGTATAGCTCCGAAATATTTTAACCCTTTGACTGCTCCGTACGTAAATATACTCTATTCAGTGCGACTCTGGATATATTGAGAAATTATTTTTGACAAGCGACTTTGTAAAATCAAGCTGCATTGTAAATAATTAATTCTATTCCTGCTTTATGGCATATAGGTTATCGTACGTACCCTTGTCCACCCAGTAAATTAATAAATCTCGAAATGCGAATATTTTTTAAAAAATTGCGCACAACTTTATTTTCATAAATCTTTCCTCCGCGATGTAAATTTCATCAGGGTAATATCGCAGATGTGCTGCATAACGCGGCTTTAGCAAGGCTTCGACCTCCAAGCGATATACATCCAATCGATACCTTTCGAAACGATATGTATGGAATAAGCGAATGTTTCTGAACTGGAGATACGCGCGGTACGCGCCCTCACCTACTAGAAACAAATTTCCTGTTTGTCCTGTACCTAACCTAACTTTCACTTTTAAAAATGTTATTTGTAGCGTAGCCCTAAGAAGGTTAGGTATAGATTAAACAAGAAGCTTTTTTTATTTATTTATTTATTTATTTATTTATTTATTTATTTTAATGCGTGAATCCGCGTAGCTTCCGAATATACGGTTCAGAAACACTAAATAGATTTGCAGACTGAGCTACTTCGAGTGTAAACTTTCTTGTAAATTACCTAGAAATTTGAACTCTTAGGTTCCTGCCTAACCACATCCTTTAAAATCACAACATATTCATAAAATCATAACATTCGATACGTATTGTTTCGATACATAACCACTTCGATATATATCTTTTGGAGTTCGAAGCCGCGCTATGCAGCATATTTGCGAAATTACTAATTTAAGACTAAATTTTAAACTATTTTTTTTTTTTTTTTTTTTTTTTTTTTTTTTTTTTTTGTACCGTCGTATAAGACGACCTCGGATTTTGTGGCCTTTTTTTATGATTCAGCCATCGTCTTATCTACGGAAATATACGGTATATTTCTTTTTCTGATAAAGGCCATGGTTGAAAATTTAAGTTGTGTGAATGTAATTGTCTATGTGCCATGCCTGTAGCGGCTCAGCGAACTTCTTTACGGTGAGTTATCTATCCTTCATTATTGACATTCCAAGTGGAATTTCCATTGTTTAATTTTACCTCTAGAATTGTGTAAGATAAATTGTGAAACACCGCGTATCAGAGTTGAATGGCATGGAAAAGAGGCAGTAATTAAAAGAGAGAGAGAGAGAGAGTAGTAGTAGTAGTAGTAGCAGTAGTAGTAGTGGTAGTCTGTCTCTGATGTTAGTTTACACCAAAAAAAGTTTTGAAGAAGTTGAAAAGAAAATTAAAATTCTGAGAGAAGAAACTGTAACTTGAAAGTTTCCCGATGACGATGTAATTCTGAACAAGACCACAAAGGACTTGGAAGGACTTCTGAAGGGTATGGAAAGTGTTTCTGTTTTATTTTATTTTTTAATTATTTTTTATACAATTATGAACCAGCTAAAGTCAAACTACAACTTAAAATTTGAAAGACGACCGTTTGTCGTCTTCCATCGCTAGATTATCATTTTGTTAAAACTTGAACCCCACTCTTTTCAAGGCTCGAGGAATAGCATTTTTATTTGTGTTAAAATATTTGTTAATATTGCTAGGTTTTTCTTATTTTGTTATGTTAATAATTTAATATTATATTAATTACTGTGGCATAAATGTGGCTTCTCCGCTACGCCACTGTCCCTGTGAGAATGTGTACTTGTCTTACTTTTAAGTGGATGTGCGAGAATTTATGGCTGTCTGAATATGGGGAGTGTCGATAGCTACTGGTAATACCAAAAAGGTTTCTACACGCTTCGGTTACATGCTGGTCGGCGAGCCCTCTCCAGCGCGAGTCTTGCTCTCCGTCCCCACCACCGCTGTTTCTTGGGCTTTCCAGCTTCCGGTAGCTTTTCGCGTCCCCGTGGCCGCTCGGTTGTTCATTCTTTACTGAGCGTCTGACGAGGTAAGGTTTTTTTCTCCTCTTGTGTCCGCGAGATGGTAGCGTTTCATTGTCTAGCCCGTTTAACTTAGACTCGTGAACTTAGAATAATTTTTTGTAATATTTTGTCCGTTCGTGTGCGGAAATGAGTTCTCGTTTTTCAATTCAATGATTTCCAATAGAAAAACGGGGTGTGTGTGATTCTAGTTGCAGTTTGATAACGGACTGGTATGTTAAAACCTTTTGTGATCATGTGGTGGTTATGAACTTTCTGTAAATACCTTGTAGCTTTGTGGGACCCGATTTCTAATAGGTGATATGTTCATTTTTGTACAGTGCATGTAAAAATCTTCTCATTGTTTCCTTCCGTGAGTGATATGTGTTCCACATGGTTGGTTCATAGAACAAAGCCTTCAGCTTCCACTCTTGTTTGTTCCATGCCCATCAGGCAAGTAACTATGCCGATATCCTTCTGATTTCCACTAATATTTCGCGATCTTCTCTCCCCGCCTATTTTAATTTTGCTGTTTCTTCTCCGACTGGTAGTACGCACTCTGTCAGTAATGCTCTGTGAGACTTGTACAAACTCCTTCAATAGCTTCCTTATGTAATTCAAAACATTTCTATAGGTTGCATGCTGTAATTCTTAATTTTATTTTCCAACTTTGTATTTATTTCACTTTTACGAGTTTTTTGAGACTGGACTTCATCCGTCTCTGTAATCGCTCCCTATAGCGTGTAGCTGCATTTATTTCACTTCTTCATATAATTCTAAGCATTTCCATGGGTTGCATGCTGTGTTTAATTTTCTTTATTTTTGGAAATTGAATTTATTCAATTTTATCGGTTTTCGGAACCACGTGGGTCCGAGTTCCGACTTCCGGGATTTGCAGCTAGTCGCCTGAATTCACGCCACTTCTCATATAAAACCAGTACCTAGATCGATTTCTAACAGACTGCAACTTAAGAATCCACCGCGATTTTATATAATGCATCCGATTTTCAACCACTTCACCTTCAGTGGAGTGCGTTCATGTAACGTAGCCGTGTGTCGTGTGTCCGGACACTTACCACGCCGGACATTTGCCACACTTTTACCTCCTCCGAAGGGCCGGGTGCCCCTGTCTCCTCCTCCCCCCCCCCCCTGCCACCCGGCCCGAGAATTCGGTGGACGGTGTCCCGTCATATGCACACTGGTCGCTTCCACATTTCATAGTGTGACCGTCAGTATGGAAGTTATTACAACGGCCAAGGGAAGGCCTTTTTCCCAATACAATGGTTACGCGATAATAATGTGTGGATGTACTTATGTCGAAAATAGAATCATTCCAAGGGAAAGCTGCTTTCGAAGAACGGAGACGTATTGAACGTAAAGAACACCTGTGAGGACCACCTAACGATGCAACATTTATAATATGTAAAAATAAAAAGAGTGTATCAGACGTCAGTATCCTAAAATAATGGTGAAGCTGGCTGGTCACAGTTCGGTTCACTAGCGTTTAAACAATACACGGTGAAATTTGACTCAACGAAGCAAATGCATTAAACATCATTCAAATGATCCTCCTGCAAACAGAACTTATAGCTAAATCTACCGCTTTTCAATTTGCAATTTCCTATATAGGTAAAAACTCCTACAGTCGACACGTTAAGAGAATTTTTTTCTACCTTCTAATATTATGGCCATACCGTCAATGATTGTGAGTTCTAAAATTATTCCTGTAACTTCAGAGCTGCATTTAGCTCCTAAAAATATCATTTTTGTTAAACTGATTAGGTACACATTAGGTTTTAAAAAGAATCTGAACTTTAGAATTGCACCTAAAATACACACCCTATAATAGATCTGCTCTTAAGATAGACAATTTCAGCAGCTGTAGTATTGAAATAATTCCCATATCTCCAAAATTAGACAGGATAGGAATAATATAATAGCAGACGTAGATCTCATGAAGTACATTTAGCTGTAGTCCGTAAAAATTAAAGTTTCTCACCTTGTTGTTGATTATCTTTAATCGGGCCAGTAAAAGCTATGGAAACAAGGCAAGGAGCTTACTGTTTAAAAATAATTGCTACAAAAGAATATCATAAACAAATGTATTAGACGTATTTTTCTTATGCACTTTTGAAAACATATTTGATCATTTCGTCTGAAACATCACTTAGTTGATAGGGTGATTTGCTTTGAATCACCAAGGGTATTTAATTTTATGTTACGTTTGCAGCAGTTCTCATTTCGAATTGTGGAATATTTACTTCGTCTTAATTGATGAAAGAATTTCTGAAAACTGCATTTAATAACTCCGCTTTAGTGGCACTGTGTTCAGTAACATTACCATCGCGCAATAAAGGCATTCACTTAGTCTTTCCGCTGCTGTAGATAGGACCAGAGTCTCTTTGGATTTTCCGCCACATTTCTACGAAGATTTTCTTTGTGAAAAATATTAAACGAATGTCGCATTGAAGGCAGCGCTAAATTTCGAGCTTTAGTAAAACATCTGCAATCTTAGGGATTTTGAATTCGTCTAAATTTTCTGAAAAAGCTTTCTGTTCTGTTTTATGTACCGTGGGGGACCAGTTCAGTCTCTTATTAATTTATTTGGTAGGAATCCCTCCAATGCTGTTGATACTATTCCTTTGAATGTAAGGCACATATGGTCTTCACTTACATGGTTAATTTAGAAAAAATGGAGACTGTCTCCTACGAAGATGTCAACCGAATTTTTATCTTTCTTTAGTAGACGTATTTAGCGTTTAGGTTTGGTGAAAATCTTTGTTACAGATTTGAGCTCGCTACAACTTTGGGTTCACTTATCCCTGTATCCGTCGTGATGCTCAGGAGTATTTGTGACTAAGAGCTTAATTGTGTTTCCGAAACCATTTACATTTTAATGGGCTCGTGAACTAATTGTTTAAAATAATTTAAAAAAAAAACATTTAGAACAATTTCGGGAGATGTATATGGTCAGAAGGTGTATATTTGTCAACATACGGATGGTAGATTTAAATCACCGACAACTATAATTGTATGAGTAGAGTACCTATTTGCGTTGAGACTCAGGTTTTCTATGAACTGTTCAGCGGCTGCATTATGAGCGTGTCGGGGTCGGTAAATTAAAATGTTGAAATGCTTGTTAAGCTTAAGGGACTTAACTGCGGGGTTATCAGTCCTTAAACTTACAAACTACTTATAAGCTACCTTATACTAAAGACGACACAAACATCCATGCCCGATGGGGGATACGAACCCCCGACGGGGAACGGCCTCGCGCATCGCAGCAAAGCGCCTCAGTGCGCTTGGCAGCTCCGCCGCGGCAGTTATTAATTTATTCCGGTAGTCGAGTATAACATCTGCTCACACTGACAGTAACTATCGACTTCAGTTTCGCTTGTGAATTGTACACATATTATATTAAGCTTTTTGTTTCTTTTGTAGTGCAGCTCATAGGAATTATGGCATTTCCATTAAAAAACTAGGGTATTTCCTCTGCGACTCAGCTAAACAATGTAGGACAACAGTGTACTTCACAAGCATAGAATTCTATATTCCTTAATTTCTTTATTTCAAATTTGTACGTCGTTTTTAGGTGATCTGTCAAACATAGACGTTCTTATCTATATATTGTAAACGTATTTTCTGTCATTGATTTGAACATTGTCCCAATTCACTTTATTAACTAATATTTCTCCAAAAAGAGTAAATTTATGAAGTGTACTGTTCTTCTTTTTTGTCACACAGATGTTGCAATTAATATATGTACAAATGCAGAAATCAAAGTTGAATAATAAGCGACCATTCGAATTACCTTTATATTGTTCCTTTCATGTTCCTTCCATGCCGATGGACTGTTTCTATCACAATCAGTAAGTGTGGAAGAAAGCAACCGTACAAACGGAGGGAGAAAGGATCCATATTTGTGATAGGAAGAACTAATTACACACTGACATAGCCGACGGTATTGCTTTCGTTTCCAAAAAGTTATAAATATTTCGATTTCGGGATATTAAAAAGAAGTTGTAAATTTCGGCGAGATGTCGAACAAAAATATCTCTTTCGTATTGGCTGTATCGTGTAAGATCGGAAAAAAAAAATGTTCAAATGTTTGTAAATCTATCGGACCAAACTGCGTGGTCATCAGTCCGTAGCTTACAAACTACTCAAACCTAGGTAAACTAACCTAAGGACAAACACACACAGCTATGCCCTAGGGATGACTCGAAACTCCAGGGCGAGCAACCGCGCGCTCCGCAGCGAAACTCTTTAGACCGCTCGGCTACTCCACCGCGGCGTAAGATCGGGCACGGTTTTGAAGCAAACAGCAGCAGTACGGGGAAGGGCGTCCCTTGCCTGAGGGGTCGCTAATCCGACTACCTGGCGAAGGGTCAGGTGTGGCAAATGTCCGGCGTGGCAAAAGTCCGGCGTGGCAAGTGTCCGGCATCCGTGTGTCGCCGTTAGCGTGTTTGCTCGCGGTCCAATACAAATGTAATTCAACTTGACTATACACACACACCATCTCAAAACAGGCACGACAGACCAGAGCCAGCTTCAAAGTGTTTTTGTATATTGTTTTGTGCTACCTCTCACTTCCTGTTTTTCGCCTACGATAGCGGCGCCTGCTTCCGCCTCGTCTCAGCACGCTGATTTTGGTGAGTTTCGCTGTGACACTGCGTGTGTGTGAGCGAATGAGTGTTGTTTATGAATCCTTCCCCCCAGTAGCGTTAAATCATGTATAATTTAGGCTGGGCACCGTCCGCATTAATCCATGTATGAGATGCACTTTTATTGTATTAACAAAATTGATTCCCCATTTTGATTGTTTTCTACCTGAATAAACAAGTTTAAGTTCAGCATAATCAGTAAGTTCACCTTCACTTGTCAAATTAATACGTTGTTGTTGTTGTTGTGGTCTTCAGTCCCGAGACTGGTTTGATGGAGCTCTCCACAATACCCTATCCTGAGCAAGCATCTTCATCTCCACATAAGAACGGCAACCTACATCTGTCTGAATCTGCTTACTGTATCCATCTCTTGGCCTTCCTCTGCGGTTTTTGCCCCACGCACTTCCCTCCAACGCTAAATTCACAATTCATTGATGTCTAAGAATGTTTCCTACCAATCTATCCCTTCTTTTAGTCAAGATATGCCAGAAATTTCTTTTCTCCCCATTTCTGTTCAGTACCTCCTCATTAGTTACGCGATCCACCCACCTAATGGTCAGCATTCTTCTGTAGCACCATTTAAAAAGCCTCAATCCTCTTCCTGTCCGCACTGTTTATCGTCCATGTCTCACTCCCATACAAGACAAGACTCCATACAAATGCTTTCAGAAAGGACTTCCTTAGGCTTAAATCAATATTCCATGTTAACAAATTTCTCTTTTTCAAGAACGCTTTTCTACCCATTGCCATTCTGCATTTTATATCCTCTGTACTGCGACCCATCATTTGTTACTTTACTGCCCAAGTAACAAAACTCATCTACCTCCTTTATTGCTTCGTTACCTAATCTAATTCCTTCAGCATCACCTGATTTTCTTACACTGCACTCCATTACCCTAGTTTTGCTCTTGTTAATGTTCATCTTATATGCACCTTTCAGCACACTGTCCATTCCGTTCAATTGCTCTTCCAGGTCCTTTGCTGTATCTGACAGAATTACTATGTCGTCGGCAAAACGCAATGTTTTTAATTCTTCCCCCTGAACTTTAATTTCTTCTCCAAATTTCTCCTTGCTTTCCTTTATAGCTTGCTCAATGTACAAGTTGAATAACATTGGAGAAAGGCTTCAACCCTGTCTTACTCCCTTTCCAACCACTGCATCCCTTTCATGCCCTTCAACTCTGACAACCGCTGTCTGGTTTTTGTACAAGTTGTAAATAATCTTACGCTCCCTATAGTTTACTCCTGCTTGCTTCAGAATTTTAAACAGTTTATTCCAATCAACATTGTCAAAAGCTTCCTCCAAATCAACAAAAGCTAGAAATGTAGGTTTGCCTTTTCTTAATCTATCTTCTAGGATAAGCCGTAAAGTGAGTATTGCTTCCCGTGTTCCTACATTTCTCCTGAACCCAAACTGATCTTCCCCGAGGTCGGCTTTTACCAGCTTTTCCATCCTTCTGTATATAAACTGATGGTTCTGTAGTTTTCACACCTGTCTGCTCCTGCTTTCTTTGGAATGGGGATTATAACATTTTTCTTAATGTCTGTGAGTACTTCACCTGTCTCATACATCTTACACACCAGGTGAAACAATTTTGTCATGGCTGGTTCTCCCAGAGACTTCAGTAGCTCTGAGGGAATATCATCTACTCCAGGGGCCTTCTTTCGACTTAGGTCTTTCAGTGCTCTGTCAAATTCATCTCTCATTATAGTATCCTTCTATTTCATCCTCAACTACTTCCTCTCCCCTTTCTACAATATTGCTGCTAAGTTCATTTCCTTCATATAGCCTCTCTATATACTCTTTCCGCCTTTCAGCTTTCCCTTCTTTGCTGAGAACTGGTTTTCCATCAGTGTCCTTGATATTCATAGAGCTGTTTTTCTTATCTCCAAATGTTTCTTTTATTTTCCTGTAGGCTGTATCTATTTTCCCCCTATTTATACATTCTTCTACATCCTTGCATTTGCCTTCTAGCCACTCCTGCTTAGCCATTTTGCACTTCCTGTCAATCTCATTTTTTAGTCGTCTGTACTCCATTTTGCCTGTTTCATTTACTACATTTTTATATTTTCTCCTTTCATCGATTAAATTCAGTATCTCCTGTGGTATCCAAGGATTTTTTGTAGGTCTTGCCTTCCTACCCATTTTGTCCTCTGCTTCCTTCACTATTTCATCTCTCAATTTTACCCATTCCTCCTCTACTGTTTTATTTCCCCCTGTTTCTGTCAATTGTTGCCTAAAGCTCCCTCTGAAATTCTTAAGAACCTCAGGTTCCTTCAATTTATCCAGGTCCCATCTCCTTATTTTCCTACCTTTTTGTAGTTTCTTCAGTTTCAGCCTACAGTTCATAACCATTTCCGAAATCTATGTCTTACCATTATAAAATCTATCTGTTATCTCCCGGTGTCTCCTGGTCTCTTCCACGTATACAACCTTCTTTTGTGATTCTTAAACCAGGTGTTTATTATAACTAAATTATGTTCTGTGTAAAATTCTACCAGGCGGCTTCTTCTTTCATTTCTTTTGCCTAGACCATATTCATCTACTATCTTCCCTTCCCTTCCTTGTCCTACTACCGAATTCCAGTCTCCCGTTTTCCTCTCCCTTAATTGTCTGAATAATTTCCTTTAGCTCCTCATATATTTCTTCGATTTCCTCATCATCGGCAGAGCTAGTTGGCATATAAACCTGTACTACTGTTGTCGGTGTTGGCTTCGTATCTATCTTGACAATGAAAATTCGATCACTGTGCTGGTCATAGTAGTTTACCCGCATTCCTATTTTCTTATTCATTATCAATCCTACTCCTGTGATACCCCCAACTGATTTTGTATTTATAATCCTGTACTCACCTGACCAGAAATCCTGTTCATCCTGCCACCGAACTTCACTAATCCCCACTATATCTAACTTCAACCTATCCATTTCCCTTCTTAAATTTTCTAATTCTCCTACCCGATTAAGGGATTTAACATCCCACGCTCCGATCCGTAGACTGCCAGTATTGTCTTTCCTGATGACAACATCCTCCTGAGTAGTTCCTGCGCGGAGATCCGAATGGGGGACTATTTTACCTCCGCAGTATTTTACCCGAGAGGATGCCATCATCATATTTCCATACAGTAGAGCTGCATGTCCTCGGGAAAAGTAACGGTTGTAGTTTCCCCTTACTTTCAGCCGTTCGCAGTAGCTGTGTGGCAAAGTCACGTTAGCTGATGTCACTAGGCCAGCTCAGTCAATCATCCACTGTTGCCCCTGTAACTACTGAAAAGGCTGCTGCCCCTCTTCAGGAACCACACGTTTGTCTGGCCTCTCCTCAGATACCCCTCCGCTGTGGTTACACCTACGGTACGGCTATCTGTATCGTTGAGGTACGCAAGCCACCTCACCTCCGCATCTAATTACCAATGCTCCACTAGTTTCGTCGCACTATGGCTTCATTCTCAAGTTCCTTTGATTAAAACAATTTTACAACCATTGAACCAGATTAAACCGTGAAAAGTTTAAAAAATTATAAAACCATGTGCGCCGCCGGGAATGGCCGTGTGACCTGGGGAGCAACGTCGTGATGTATGCGGCCACTCCCACCAGAGGTTCGAGTCCTCCCTCGGGAATAAGTGTGTGTGTTGTCCTTAGAATAAGTTAAACTGGATTGTAAGACTAGGGGCCGATGACCTTAGCAGTTTGGACCCCTCGGATTATAAACATTTGAACCTTTTTTTGAAACAATATGTCCTACATTTTTGTACAGTCACCATTAAGTCATTTGGCTCATGTAATATGTGCAAAATATTTTTCGACCATAGTGTACAACTGTTTGAATTTTCAAGTGGTTAGTGTTATTCAGTGTTATAGTCCAATTATTTCAATGTTGTAAATGTGTAGAAACCTATGCCAATTTCGCATGGCTTTTTCTGTATAGGGATTCACATATACCCACCTGGCGAGCTCAAAATCAGTTACATATTGGATTACATTCAGAGCCTGAATCCACAGTGTTCAGCTTTTGGCAAGTGTTTCATCCTTATTAGGATGAATTTCCGTAAGTAACAAAACATTAGGCCTACTTTTCATGTTTTCCATGTTTCGCTAACGAACTGTTTTCGATCTAAAATAAAACAAACTGTAGTTCAAAAATGTTCAAACGTCTGTAAATCTATCGGACCAAACTGCGTGGTCATCAGTCCGTAGCTTACAAACTACTTAAACCTAGGTAAATTAACCTACGGACAAACACACACACGCCCCAGGGAGGACTCGAACCTCCACGGCGAGCAACCGCGCGCTCCGCAGCGAGATGCTTTAGACCGGTCGGCTACTCCACCGCGGCACAAACTGTAGATTTCTATTATTACAGACCAATGAAGATGTTTTACTGTCATTAAAACGAAACGCTTCTGGTGAGAAAAATGGCATTTTATTTGTAGTTGCATAGAAGGACAAACTCTAACATTCATAATTATCAAAGTTACTACGGAAATCATGGCCACACAAACGAAAAAAAGCAATTTTTTAATTTCTTAACTGAATTTGAAAATTACTTTTTCAAAGGTTACTTGTAAATAATAAAGAGTACCAAGCACGCTATATATATATATAAACTCTACCAACATTCAAAACAAAACTAAGAGAATATTTGAATACAGCATGTTTGTGCATTGTCAATGAATATTCTGAGAGTAACACAAAATAAACACAAAGAAAATCTAGTCTCTTAGGCAATATACCAAAAATTTGCGACAGTACTTGTAAATGTTAATTTCACATGCAGTCTGTAAGATGTCATTGGTCAACACACTAAAATTAAAGCAGAATGTAAAAAGAGATACCTATGCTAATTGTATTGTATTGCTTATTAAGTTGTATTGTTTTGTATAGTATTGTATTACATAAGCTTATTGTGTTGTAATTAGGTCACATTGTAATTATAAAATACACAAATACAATTGACGTATCCAGTATCACCACAGACAGTGATCAAAGGATAAATAAATAAATAAGTTTATTTCACAAATGTGAAAATTCAACTATATGCGCAAGAGTAATTATATCTAGATTTAAGTACTGGTTCATACGAACTATAGATATCAAGATCAACACTAGAGGCAGGTAGATTTAATAGGCCGAAACAACTGCAGATTAATGTTTTATAATTTTGTTCTGCTGAAGACACCTTCTAACATATAAATCGTTGACTAGTTTCAATCAACATTGTAATGGAATGACTGAGCGAGATAGCAGAGCGACTAACACAATGTACTCGCATTCGGGAGGACGACGTTTCTAACCCGTCTCTGGCCATCCAGATCTTGTTTTTCCGTGATTTCCCTAAATCGTCCCAAAAAATGCCGGAATTGTTCTTTTGAAAGGGTACACTTGAATTCCTTTTCCATCCCTAAAAAGAAAATCGATCTTGTGTTCCTTCTGTAATGGCCACGCTTCCGACGGGACGTTAAACACTAGTCTTCCAACCCCTCTTCGCAGCGTGTAATCCTATTGCTGTATGGCAGCTTCCTCCCGAAACATAAATAAGAGATCCCAACAACAGGGAAATAGTGTGATGATTTTCTTTCGTACATAGAACAACACAGCGAAAAGAATAACGACTAGAACAGTCAGTTTGAATATTACCGTTATAAAATGGCTTTCAACTTGTCAATACATCACCAAATGAAGGCAATAGGCACTGTGGGACTTGCTTTTGAATTCTCGGAGAATACCCGTCAGAACGCGAACAGTCCGCTTGCCCGTGCGCTCTAGAATACTTCGCCGGCCGCGGTGACCGAGGAGACTGAGGCGCTCCAGTCACGGTCTGCACGGCCACTACGTTCGGGGTTTCGAATCCCCCCTCGGGGATGGATATTTGTGCCGTCCTAGTTCGTAAGTAGTTCATAAGTAGTTTGTAAGTTTAGGGACTGATGACCCCGTAGTTAAGTCCCATAGACTATACAAAGATTTGAACATTTTTTCTAGAATACTTCGTTTTTCATGTAAACTTCTTCTCAAATGTTTGTAAAGTCTATGAGACTTAACTACGGGGTTATCAGTCCCTAAACTTACAAACTACTTATGAACTAACTAAGACTAAGGACGGCACAAATATCCATGCCTGAGGGGGGATTCGAACCCCCGACCGCAGTGACCGTGCAGACCGTGACTGAAGCGCCTCAGTCCCCTCGGCCACCGCGGCCGGCTAAACTTCTTCTCAGTCCTCATAAAGCTCGATTAGATATATTATGTGGTTTGTCGTGTATCTAAGAAGAGTCCAAAATTTAAGTGCGATATATCTTAAAAATTTTATGACACACTATCAGCATTTCATAGATAGGGCCATCACATAATTTTCTTGAAATATTTAATCAGTAATAGTCACGTCACACATGATTTTTTTTCTAATACTGACACGGTTTTACGTTTCAACAAGCAGCCCAGTTTCACAGGATGATTAATAACAGCGAATTAAAAATTCAATGATACGTGATAAGATGTTAGAACTTAAAAATGATTTTTTTAGAACTTAAATATTGACCTCCGATTGGATTTGAACCGGTGATCACCGTTGATTTTTCGCACTGATGCAATGTCGCTCCTATTAACATTTCTAAGTGGCACCTCTACCCAGTAACGGTAATGAATTGTAGCCTTCGGGAATCTCGTTTTTGACGTGGATCATATTAAGCTTATCTAATGTAAGCTGATACCTGTGATATAATACTTGTATAAGATACGTTAAATAACTGTATGTACGAAAGGATCCAGTAGCGTGTGCTTAAAAATTCTAGTGCTGTGCATTAGTGCGTATTTCGTGAGCACCGTTGTCCAAGTGTCAAATTTTTTTCCATCAATAAAAAACCATCTTGATTGCAGATTTTTTTATTCTTTATCTGGGCATCCTCAGATTATAAGACACTCTCCTTGGTGTGACACAGTAAGACGGTTTGCGGTGTATCTATGTTTTTGTGATTTTGGATTTCCTTGTAGCCCTTAACAGACTTGGCGGCGGCTGCTGCCCACCGCACGTGATCGCAATCGTAAACATGGGCTTATTTTGTGTCTTTGGGGACGGCCGCTTCTATTAAGGGCTACAAGGAAAGGAAAGGAAAATTGCAGTTTAACGTCCCGTCGACAGTGTGGTCATTAGAGACGGAGCATACGCTCGGAGTGTTTGGGTAAGGATGTGGAAGGAAATCGGCCGTGCCCTTTCATAGGGACCATCCCGGCATTTTCCTGGAGTGACTTAGGGAAATCACGGCTCCAAGGAAATCCAAAATTCCAAAAAACATAGAAACACCGCAAACTATCTTACGGTGTCACACCAAGAGGAGCGCCTTATAATCTGGGGACGCCCCGCTAAAGGGCTAAACGAGTCATTAAACAATAAAACAATCTGCAATCAAGACGGATTTTTTAAAAAGGTAAAGCAGTCAACAAACCGAAGATTGGTTTGAACACCACAGTGCTTTACTAGGCATGGTCCTGTCTGGAAGTGGTATGCCATTGTCTTCCTCCGACCTTCGAACTGACTTACGCAGCCAGTTATAGGTGGACCTACAGTTTAACGTGGGTTCCGAACCACGGGGCTACTCGGTGAAAGAAGTGAAAAGTAACAGGATTTATAGTCTGGCATTCTACCACTGTGCAAGCGAGGCGCGGCGGTTTTTTATTGAACGAATATTTAGTCTCACTGATTGCTGAACACCAAGGATTGCAAACCATTTTATGTGTTATTTTTTGTATGGTTATCATCGAGGAAATGCGAAATAAAAAGGACAGACATATGAATCGAGGACAAAACAGACCAAGCCGGTTAAGGAAGTAGAAGTGAACTGACCATTGTTGCGGTAGTTTGGCCACGGCTGTAGGTTCAGACGTGACGTTCAGCGCTCTGATTGGAGTAAATGCCCCTACACACGCTCCGATTCATCGTACGACCAACAAGATGTCAAACGTACCAAGCAATTGGTAGCAGCCTACACACGTTCCGACCAACTGCACGCAGCGCCACCCTCTTCTGATGTCCGTTTGTCGAACTGTTTTTGTTTTCGCGTGTTCGCTGTGCAGACGACCTCAGGCATGGAAGTTGGGCGGGAAGCGCTACACACGGTACAGTCAGAATCTAACATAAAGAGTCACGAAACTCCCGGTAGTTTTCTGCAACCTGGCGACAGCAGCGCTGCCAAGCGGCCGGGTCGTAAGAACATACCGAGAGGCGAGAAACCATTATAGATTAGATATAGAGTCGAACGACACCTTTAAAATGCGACTGCATTTCGGAGCTTATTGCGGCGAGCTAAATTGTAGTTAGAGGAAAACTAAGAAAATGTACATTTTCTCAAATATGAAAAGCTCTTACAATGTAGGATAGAATAAAGTGTGTTAAATTTTAAGGGTGTATGGAATCTGTAACAGAGAGAGAGGTAACTACCTCAGTATTTTCCATCAAAGTCATTTTTGATAGTCTACTGATAGGTTTGTGGAAGTCAAAACAAATTTTTGCACGTCTACTATTGGTGATGTACCAACGATAATCGAAAGTTAACAGGGATTTGTTTGTACAAAATGTAAAATAAAACGTAACTAATTGTAGGTTAAAGTGTACAGACAAACTGAGATTTTATCAGGAAAAGATTCTTAAAAATTTGCAGTACCTTTAGATTCCTCGGGAGTAGGTACGATGAAAACATGACATGGGCTTTTATAAGATGTAACACTTAGTCTCTCAGAATGTAAAAATCGTGTCTAGTACCAGTATCAAATGTATTAAGATGTTCAAAATCTGCAGAAAAATACACGTGGAACGTGTAAATACGTACCAGTACATTATATAACTATAAATCAGTAGCTTTTGAATATAAACACACCAGCTTACAATTCGCTTCTTGTCTTAAACCGTTTTTGGATGTTATTACGACCGTGCTAGTGTGAGCTGTATATATTACAATGCACTGGCATGTTGTTATTACAAACTGACATCAACAGGAAACGGGATTTTCGTTTAATAATGTTTTCGTATTAGTGTCACGAAATAGAGTACCACGTTTAATGCCTAGGAAATATATAAGTAATATAATAATATAATATTAATAAATAATAAATTCTTCTTTTCGGTAGTGCCATTTTCTGCCACTGTGCTCGCTACCCAGCCGCTTGGAGCGCTAGTATCGCTTCAGCTGTCAAATGGTTGTATTTTTTCCCTACTGAGTTTCGCGACTGTCTGTTTTAGACTTGGTACAGCACAGTCTATCACAGACAGTCGCGAAACTCTAGGAAAAAATTGCAACTGAAGCGATACTAGCGCTCCAAGCGGCCAGTAGGGAGTAACAGAGGATTGGCGTGTTACGAACTGAGAAGTTTGTGTTTTTAATGGCGTTGCTTTCATATTTCCTAGTCACTGAACGTTGATGTGAACTAATACAAATATGAAAACATCATTAAAGTAATATCACTGCTTCTGTTAATGGCAGTATATATAATAACGAATTTTCAGTGTAGTGTAATTCATTGTTCACAATACCTGAGTCGTAATCATATCGTCCAAAAACTTTTTGATAGCAGAAATAAATCGCAACCTGATGTGCTCAAATATAAAAGTAACTGATTATGATTATGTTCACTTGCTTGGTACGTACTGACATGTTGCATGAGTTTTGAGTTAGCGGTTTTCGAATATTGTGATATTTTCAAAAGTACACACAATTTTTACATTGTATGGGACTAGATTCTACATCGCCTTATAAACCATCTTTTCACCTTGTCCTTGCTTCTGTGCCTTTCGTGTACCTATCATAATTTTTTTAGCTACTTGGGTATCAAACTGAATATCTTCAAGAATGTGACTTGCTAATATTAATATATTATATATGGACATATTATTTGTAGCTACACTTTCACTTTATCAAACTAGTAGTCAACTGTCGAAATATATTGGTATACAGGCCTGTAATTTTTGTGAAACAGTGGTACGAAACTAAGCAGGCTCTGCTGAAATAGTTGATTAACTGCTATTCGAAGCATTCAGACATTACTTTTATACAGCAGCAATATAATGAAATGGTGGTCTAGTATTTCAGATTCTGATTAAGTGCAGATGTCTGGACGTGAGTGACTTGTTAAAGATCTACTTCTATGCCTGAAAGTATAACAAACAACCGTAAATGAACACTTGTTAATTGTAACATTATTCTCTTACTTCTGAGCATCCTTTGCTAATGAGAGATTTCCTAAATACATTTTTGATAGATGCTACAATTTATAGCGTCGCAAAAGCTCCTAAATACCGAGTATTTTGATTGTGCTGCTCACTCCAAATACACATTCATTACTCAATCGTTTCGCGGTATGTTTTTACGACCCAGCCGCTTGGCAGCGCTGCAGACGCGAGGCTGCAAAAAAAAAAAAAAAAAAAAAAAAAAAATCACTGGGAGTTTCGTGACTCGTATGTTAGACTCTGGGTACAGTTTGACGAGTGAAGTGGTGGGGAAATCGGAGATCGGGTGGCCATGCACAACCAACCAGCCGACAAGGAAAGTTGGTCGGGTAGCGCCTAAAACCGCCCAATTTATCGGGTGACCAACGAATTTGTCCAATAAATCGCATCGTGTGTGAAATGTCAACTAGCGAGTAATTTTAATCGGGCTATAGTGCAGATCTCCCAAGTCGCATCGGGCTGCGAACAGAGTGCTCCCAGCCGCTACGCTAGCGACGGGCGACAGCGACGGCGGCGCGGGAATCGATTTCGCTCCCGAAACCGTAGGCGCGTTAATGGGAAACCGCCCCCGCGTAATGAGGTGGTCGCCTCGCGTGCGACCCCCGCGCGCGCTCATCTGCGCATGCGCGGCTCGGGCGCCACGCCCCGCTAATTGAATGCCAATGAGATGGCTTCCCGCGTAATTTACTGCGGATTTTCATTTGTCTCCCGTGGCTCGTCTCCGGCCGGGCCGTTCGCCAGTTAGCGTGCGGGCTGCAGCTACCGCGGCGCCCGCCACTCTTTAAAAGCGGACTCACGCTTAGGATGCAAATTAATTCGATGCGCAGAAAGGGATGGATTTTTTTTTCCTCCTCCTCGTCCGACAAGAAAAGCGCGCTGTAAAATTGAACGCGAACAGCGGCATATCCTATTAGCTCGGCCGGCGCTGGGATAGTGGGCCCCGTGGCCGCCGTGCCGCCGGGTTACGCCCTCCCATTCCTCGCACTATCGTCCCGGATAATCGTCCATACATACAGAAGCGAGTTTTTGCATAGCGCCGCCTCTCCTTTCCGCCGCCACCTCGCGAGTGGGGAAACGGTTATACCTCTGTAATCTTATTAAAGACCGCCGTTTTACCTGCTCGTCAGCTACCGTATTCAAGAAGACCTGCCAGGCGCAGCCGTTCTTCTGAAAAGTTGAAAACTGACTGCGGTGAAAATGTTTCAAAGGATTCGCACCAGAGTCGTTAGCTCCCCGTCCATTCCAAGGGAGATCAATAGTGCGGAACACAGTTTTGAAGCGGGTACGTCGTTATATATATATATATATATAGGGTGTTTCACTAAGTGTGTTTGCCTCTGTAACTTATAAAATAATAGGTGACGGACAATTTTAATGCGGTAGGTCAACACAAGAAATGTTACACTTTCTGCGAAGCTATGAACATAGTTTACTGTATCATTTTCCAAAGAGTTACAGCACAAAGATATAATTTTTTAAATGGAACAATAGTTTTTTCTATCCTGCATTGGATTCGTTGAAACCAGCTGCGTCCAAATCAATTTAAACTACACTCCTATCACTGTTAGTTTGGGAGCTACAACCCTTCAAAGTTTAGGGGACAGAGGCTACGACAGCGTTGCTGACTGGCTGGTGGTCATGAGACAGTGGGCCGTGCCTCAGGGGATAGCCACTCGGCCAGTCAGCTACGCTATGGCAGCCTCCGCCCCCAGAACTTTGAAGGGTTGTAGTTCCCAAACTAACAGTGATAGGAATGTAGTTTAAATTGATTTGGACGCAGCTGGTTTAAACGAATCCAATACACGATAGAAAAAACTATTGTTCCATTTAAAAAATTATATCTTTGTGGTGTAACTCTTTGGAAAATGATACAATAAACTATGTTCATAGCTCCGCAGAAAGTGTAACATTTCTTGTGTTCACCTACCGCATTAAAATTTCCCGTCGCCTATTGTTTTATACGTTACAGAGGCAAACACACTTCGTGAAACACCCTGTATATAAGCGATTGTGGTAAACTACTAAGAGACCAGTGGCGGATACCGAGTTTTTTTCTGGAAAGGGGGGGGACAAGCCTGAGGTGGGTGATAATGTCCTTAAGGGCTTTGTGAGACTAAATATGAAATAAATTTTATTACAGTTATTGTCACATGTAACTGCTATAGGAAAAACACAATATGCCCCAAAGCTACAGTCGCTTCTTAGAAAAAAAAATTAATTTACTTCCATCTAAATACCAATGCGAATGCACTATTAGTTTCTGCGCACTGGGGCGTCATTTTTAAATGAGTGAGTCAAGTTTAGGTTTTAACGCCCCATCGACAGCGTGGTCATTAGAGACGGAGCTTACGCTTGGATTTTCGGGGAAGGATGTGGGAGGAAATTGACCGTGGCCCGGCATTTGCCTGGACTGATTTAGGGAAATCACAGAAAAGCTAAATCTGGATGGCGGGAAGTGGATTTGAACCACCATCCTTCCGAATGCGAGTCCAGTGTCTTACCACTGCGCCACCTCGCTCGGTCATTTTTAAATGCCTACGATCACAAAAATATTACAATGATTCAATCACATTAAACAGTGTAAATTTTCTATATTTACCACAAAATGAAAAAAATAGAAAATTCTGAGCGTGATTGCCCTGTGTTAAGCTGTCGGCACACTTGTTTCATCCTTTATCATCATAAGGATGAAACACTTGCCAACAGCTGAACACTGCGGATTCAGGCTCTGAATTTAATTCAATATGTAACTGATTTTGAGCTTTGTCAGTTGAGTATATGCGAATCCCTTTACAGAGGAAACCGTGCGAAATTGGCATAGGTTTCTCTACATATTTACAACATTGGAATAATTGGACTATAACACTGAATAACACTGACCACTTGAAAATTCAAACAATTGTAGAATATGGTCGAAAAACGTTTTGTACATATTAAATGAGCCAAATGGCTTAATGTTGACTGTACAAAAATGTAGGACATACTGTTTCAAAAAAAGTTGAAATGTTTGTAATCCAAAAGGACCAAACTGCTAAGGTCATCGGCCCCTAGTCTTACAAAAATCTACTATTACTTATTCTAAACACAACACACACACTTATTTCCGAGGGAGGACGCGAACATCTGGTGGGAGTGGACGCATACTCCGCGACGTTGCGCCCCAGATCACACGGCCATTCCCGTGCGGTGCACGTGATTTTTTAAATTTTCAAACTTTTCACTGTTTAATGTGGTTGAATCGTTGTAATATTTTTTAAATAATAGAAATTTGAGAATGACGCCATAGTGCGTGGAATCTAGTAGTGCATTGGTAATTAGATGGAAGTTTATTAATTTGACAAGTGAAGACGATTTTACCTGGTGAGGCCAGCAGCACAAAACACCTGAACTACTTGAAGGACATCCATTTATTTCGGATTGCTGTCAACGTTACGCTGACCCTAGACACGAAATATTACTGCACACACTGTTCCGGGTAACACTGCGACGCTGCCTTCCGCTCACTGCTCCTCCCCTCCCGGCAGCCATGGGACACGACTCCTGCCGCTGCCGGACTAGATATAACCGTGCAAGGGAGGCTGAGTCGGAAGGGATATGTTTTAATGGACGTTCAGGCATTACATGGATATTCTCCTAACTTACAAATAAATAATAAATCACAGTGTTATTTTCCCATACATTCTGAAGGCATCTATAATGTCAGAAAAATTAGGTACATCTCATGAACCAACAATATTTGTAATATCTTCAAACAAAATTTATGTTCACATTATATGAATGTGATAGAATTAAAATTACCAACGTTTGAATGCGTCATGCGATTTCAACAAACTATGTCTAAGATAGTGGCTTATTACTTCAAGCTACCATCTTGAAACCTTATAACAGTTTATTACGGAAAAGAAATAAGATCACGTATCCTCCAAAGTAACTCAGCAGTTGCAAGCAGCATGATATACTCCTCGTATCCTCAAGTTTGTTTAACTATCTAATGAATATTTGTCTATTTTACCAGGAACGTTAGGTAAAATTTGTGTGGTATGAGCGATAAGGTTAAGGAAAGCTGGCTTATTTATTTATTATTTCACACATTACTTGTATTGCTGATAATTAGTCTCAAGGTGACAATGTTGATAAATTTTCTATTTCATAGTGTCAAATCTTAAGGTAGTGTAAAATTCAAAGACAAAACAAGTCTTTTATGATAAGAGTGATACTTTTGAAGGAGGCCATTGAGAGAAGGGCTAGGGTAGAAAAATGCTCTAGCCAAGGAAAATACTTTGTTCGCGTGAAGGGATTCTTACGGCTAGAGGAACACACTATGTCTGGTCTTGGGCGGAGGAGGAGTTGCTGTGTAGCTGAAGCGGTTTGCGGCAGTGTTAGAATCTGCGTGGCGAAATGTCGCTTTCTTGTGAATAACTTTGGCAAGGGCTAATGAGTGACAGTTCAAGAAACTTAACTTTTTCCAAGGCTATAACTGAACAGTGTGTGTGATTATACAAGAGATTTCACGAGTGTTGATATGTTATTCGTCTGACTAAGATTTGAAATATTTTGAGCTGTCAATTATTTCCTGTCGTGTGATCAAGAAATGGACTTACTGTGTGAACATCTTCAATTATTTCTTAGTTGGGGATTATGCTACCATTCACGTAACACACTTATCGCATTTGTTCTACTAATTTATTAAGATTTATTTCTGAGTATTACTAATGTTGAAGTATGACCACTTCCTATGGATGAGAAGTTTGTTTGAATAAACATTATTCAACTCAGAATAAAATTCTTCTGGGTATGAGACCGCGTCGTCATTTTTATAAAATGTACCTACGTTTCAGCCACTGTTGAAGGCGGCCGTCATCGGGGTCTGTGTCTGACTGCAGAATGTGAGATAGCTAGTGCCTTATATAATAGTGCTAACAACGGTTTGAGGAAGATGGATGTTGGTCTTTCTTTATTGGTGTTTATATATAAGGCACAAGCTATCTCACATACAACTGTCAGACACAGACCCTGATGAATGCGCCTGCAACAGTGGCCGAAACGTCGGTAAATTTTATAAAAATGACGACGCGGCCTCATACTCAGAAGAATTTTATTGACAGTGACAACGGCTGCGAAAGCATACGCTGGCATTATTCAACTGAGTTATGTGGCGCTTCCTATTTCGTTTGCAAACGTTAGAATAAAAACACTCTTATTAATCAAGTTTATGTTTAATTTCACTATTGTTTCGCATATAATAGCCTGTGCATACAGAGTTTGACGCTACGATTGCAGGTAGAGGATGCTATTTGCAGTTACTGGTAATGTTCGATGTTGAGAATACATCGAACCATACTACTTGAAGAGAGCTGTAAATAGTCCAGTACGGTTTAGTTGTGATTGGAAAATATAGCATAGTTTGGTTAACACATAATGTTAACGTAAAGTCGCAAAGTGAAGTGATCACTGAGTCGAAGTCGTTATGGCCGGCCTCTTCATTTGCAGCTTTACATCTCGTCTCCAAATAATCGTAGAATTTTTGTGTGCATGCCACAATATGTTCGCGAATGGTTTGAAGTACATTCTGGACATATAAATGTCAATAATAATTCACTTTCATACCAAAGGTATTGAACATAAGTAGATGTGTTGAATTAATATTTAGGCTGTGGCTAGGATTTGAATTCAGGACCTACCGCTTGCTACGGAGACGCTTTAAACCGCTCAGCTACAGACGTTCAGGTAATACGGCTACACGGACTGCCTTCAAGCACGTCTCCTTCCAGACACTTCAATTCTGCCTCAATGTTCCCTGTAAAATACGTATCAAATCACCGACGCTCTCCTGTATTGGAATAGCACCCCAACAAAAATCGTGAAGGAACAATCCCACCTTGTTCCTCAGGCAGTTGTGATATAAATATCAACAATAATTCAGTTCCTTGAGACAAACATTGCCTCATTATACCAAAGGTATTAGATATAAGGAGAGGCGTGGAATTAAAATTTATGTTGTGGCCGGGAGGAGCGAGACGTGTCTGAAGACAATCCGTGTACCGCAGTATTTGTAACACTGTCTTAGCTGAACGGTTTAAAGCGTCTTCCTCGTAAGCAGGAGGTCTCGGGTTCGAATCATCAGTTCCAGCAAACCTCAGCGGCAACTTTGTATGTAGATACTATAGAACGAAAAGCACCGCGTTTGGCAGTAATGGGCATCAGGCAGAAGTGTGTCACTCTACTCCCAGGACTAGTGTACATCTTCCAGACGTGGAAGTCATCAATGATGAATTAGAATACTCACACATGGAGTTTCGGTTGTGCAAGTCCTCCAGTCGAAGAAACTGATATCCATTACTATGCAGCTAGACGGGTTCCATTAGAACTACAAATTGATAGTGGTTCCTCCTCTACTATCATAGATGGGCCTACATATCAGCAGGTGGAAGCACCTCCATTACTCCTTTGCGAAGCTACAGTAACGATGTAATCTCTGTTACAGGGTTATTGAAGGCTCAGAAGTAGTATGGATTGAAGAGTATCCAAGCCCACATCTTCATTGCAGCCACCCTTGGTGCCTCAAATCTGTGGAGCCTTCCTTTCTTCATTAATTCTGGGTGGGAAATCAATCCACCCGTCCATACATTCAGCCAACACACTTCTTGTGCTTCAGTGCTTAGTTCAAAATTTCCCTCCACATTCATCCCATGTGACAGGACCGTCGAAGGTTGAAGCTCCTATCACAATGCCAGCAGAATAGCGGCCGCCTGACCTGAGGGCGGTAACAGCGCTCCACCCAGACCTCTTGGCGACGTACATGTCAGTCATGGTGGTTGATACTAGAGTGATTAATCAACTGTACAAGAAAACACGGTGTCATGTTCGTCTTTAAGGGACTTCTCCCAGGGACTTAATACAACGTGGAACACGATTTCGTGATCATAGAGTGAAAAGCAACAGGTATTGAGGGGAACTCTAACGCTATTGGTAGGGACTATGTTGACCACTCGGAGAGCAATTCACGAAAACGTACGGGCGAATTGGAAAGGTTTAACTTTTGTCAGATATCATGACGAGATCTTGTGACCTTAGGTGTGGTTGTTGCGAGGTGATGTTGACCAGATGGTTTCCTTGGAAACGGGGGATTTTGCACACATTGTGCCGCCCGCTTGCTCTTCCGATTTGAATCCCAAAGAGTACGTCTAGCAAGCACAAGGGTGATGGGTTTCATGACGTCAGCTTTCACTAACAACTCTCCAAGATGTAATAATAAATCTGCAGAAAGAATGAGCGTTATTGCATCAACCTGACATTGATGACATAATTCGAAGCTTGCCCCAAGGTTGTCTGGGCCTGTATTGTTGCTGTATTTGGTCACACCCAATACGGAGTACATTAACCACTTCTAAGAAAGTATGATTAAATCCGTTGAGTTAATTGTCGCATACCGTTCCATGTTACAGTTGCTTCCAGTCTGTATTCTTTACACGGTTTTTCCTTTACTCTAACTTGTTTGTACTGTTTTGTGACAAAATAAATGCAACCTTGTGAGACTTTAATTTGTTGCTTTAATTTCGAAAATCAGTGTACATGTACTGTCGTACTATACAGGGAACGTGTTGCACTGTGGTAAGTATAAGATCATTGGATACGTAATAGTACTGGAAGTGGAATATTATAGCTTTCCCAGGTATGGTCATCAATGTACATTGCTACACCACGAAGATGACGTGCTACAGACGTGAAATTTAACTGACAGGAAGTTGATGCTGTGATATGCAAATGATTATCTTTTCAGAGTACTCACACAAGGTTGGCGCCGATGGCGACACCTACAACGTGCCAATGAGGAAAGCTTCCAACCGATTTTTCATGCACAAAATGCAGATGACCGGCGTTGCCTGGTGAAACGTTGTTGTGATGCCTCGTGTAATGAGGAGAATTGCGTACCATCACGTTTCCGACTTTGATAAAGGTCGGATTGCAGCCTATCGCGATTGCAGTTTATCGTATCGCGACATTGCTGCTCGCATTGGTGGAGATCCAATGACTGTTAGCAGAATATGGAATTGGTGCGTTCAGGAGGGCAATACGGAACGCCGTGCTTCATCCCAATGGCCTCGTGTCACTAGCAGTCGAGATGACAAGCATCTTATCCGCATGGCTGTAACGGATCGTGCAGCTACGTCTCGATCCCTAAGTCAACAGATGGGGACGTTTGCAAGACAACAACCATCTGCACGAACAATTCGACGACGTTTGCAGCAGCATGTACTATCAGCTCGAGACCATGGCTGCGGTTACCCTTGACACTGCATCACAGACAGGAGCGTCTGCGATTATGTATGCAACGACGAACCTGGGTGCATGAATGGCAAAACTCCATTTTTTCCCGGATGAATCTAGGTTCTGTTTACAGCATCATGATGGTCGCATCCGTGTTTGGCGACATCGCGGTGAACGCACATTGGAAGCGTGTATTCGTCATCGCCATCTGGCGTATCACCCGGCGTGATATTATGGTGTGCCATTGGTTACACGTCTCGATCACCTCTTGTTCGCATCGACGTCACTTTGAACAGTGGCCGTTACATTTCAGATGTGTTACGACCCGTGGCTCTATCCTTCATTCGATCCCCGCGATACCCTACATTTCAGCAGGATAATGCACGACCGCATGTTACAGGTCCTGTACGCGCCTTTCTGGATACGGAAAATGTTCGACTGCTGCCCTGGCCAGCACATTCTCCAGATCTCTCACAAATTTAAAACGTCAGGTCAATGGTGGCCAAGCAACTGGATCGTCACAATACGCCAGTCACTACTCTTTATCAACTGTGGTGTCGTAATGAAGTTGCATGCGCATCTGTACCTGTACACGCCTTCAAAGTCCTGTTTCACTCAATGCCCAGGCGCATCAAGGCCGTTATTATGGCCAGAGGTACTGATTTCTCAGGATCTATTCACCCAAATTGCGTGAAAATGTAATCCCATGTCAGATCTAGTATAATATATTTGTCTAATGAATACCCGTTTATCATCTGCATTTCTTCATGGTGTAGCAATTTTAATGACCAGTAGTGTATATATCAATTTATCAGGGGATGAGAATGCCTTTTAACATCTCTCAGGTATGTAGAACTTAGCTTGGGATGCAAGTCACTTTAAATCGCGCTTCAAAATCGTAGAATGCACTTCGATTAAACCCTGTACTTTCGGATGATTTCCTTGGTACTTACCTCTCTGCACCGGGCCTGAGTAGGTACTTGAAGCCGTGCAGCGCGGTATTCTCGCAGAACTTCCGCCAGACCAACGTCCTCAGGCGCGTTGTGTTCTCCATCTTTGCTGGAAGTAAGAAAACGCGTCGTTCGTATGACTGAATTAACGTGAAAGTTCTACCATGTGCGTTGTTACAGTGGAAAAGGTCACTGGTGCAGAAGGAACACTTCTGATCCGCTGAAGCAAAATATTTTTTAAGATTTGTTTCTAATGGTCCCTGAGTTAAAAGTTATTAAATTTCCTTTCTAATTTTGAAATCGTTTTTCTGTTTTATAAATTCAGATGACAACAACGCAAATCGCGATGTTAGTTCACATTTTTATCAGTTGATGAGTAACTAAAATTACTATACTATCAGTATAAATCCTGGACCAACCAACGCCGGTTAAGACGTCTTTCCAGTCAACAAATAAAATTGCGGTGGGGGGGGGGCAAAGGGTAGCTCTGCATGGTCACCTGCTCTTCCTAATGCAACTCCACAATCTTATTACTGCTCAATTCCTTGAGCTTTAATGATTAGCATTTCCAACTAAAAAAATAATTCAAAAATGAAATTGTACTTGAATTTTGTTATAAGTCTCTAAGTTCTCTCATTATGATTGGACGATTATACGATGAGTAATTTGCGCTTCATGTTAACCGAAAGAACGTCCTTACCGCATCTCATGCTGCATAATTTGCCACTTCACTGAAAGAAGCTTGAAATGCCCCCTCCAGATATTGACAGAATGAATAGTGCTCCTCAGCTACATTATCCTGTTCTACAGCGCACTGAGAATGCTGGTTACTTTTACGTCTGCTGTAGTTAACATACTTGTGGAAGCGTCATTGCCCAAGTATTGTGAACATGCATTACTTGTGCAGATACAGCACATTATACCTATAATTATTCAGGACATGTGACTTCATACAGACTGAGTTGAGTAAAAACGAAACCGAAATGAACAAAGAGTTGTGCAGAAGTCATGAAGGAAGGTGGAAGAAGGAGGCGAACTAACGTAAGACTGGAGTAAAGACGTGCCCACGTAACGGCGGAAAATAACGCTAGTTAAGCTGTTCCAACCGTTAATTTGTCTTCTTGGCCTCTTCTGGAGGAGTGACACCGGAAGATCTCTCTACTCCGAAAAGTGGTCGCCACTCCAGGTCTCCCAACGTAAGGTGAAACCGGGCCTTACAACCAAGAACGAATCCTAACTGAACATCTACTTAATTTGGCGTCAAATTCGAAAATCTGCCGACTGACACAAACTGCGGTACATGCAGGATCAAAACTGCCGAGAAAACTATTCCCCTCCGCAACTGCTTGCTGTTGTTGACAGTTGTAAGTCCATTAACGTGTCTTGTGCAAATGTTGACACTATATTGTAGATCTTGGAGCTCGCTTACTAAGCGGTAGCCATGGTCTTTCCCAGTCCTACGTCTTCGCGGTGCAGGTAAGGCAACCGCGAACGGCTGTTAAATGCAATGGTTTGCATTTCGATTGGTAGACACGATGGAGTTAATTGTGTTTTCGCTGTATTGCTTTGAGCTGCCACTACGTGATCTTAGTCATTCTCTTGGCTAAAAATAATTTGATTTTTTCTCTCTATGTACCTAGTTTTGATGAAGGACTTGTCGAGTTACCAAAACGGTCGTTTTCTTTTTATGTAGTCCTCCCTGTTGCCCTGCAGCAAGACGGTTTAAGTGTACGGATGAACTTTCACCAAGTAATCTATAGTATAACAGGCTTCCTCACATTTCCATGAGTTAGATTCGGAATAATCATTTTACTCTGCCTGGACTCTAGTCTGTAGTCTTCACCTGTTGGTATCATTTTTATTCATTGACCTAAAAGAAAAAAAAAGTCTCCGCTAGAATACAGGGAATACGATGCTGCCCACGGCCGTAATTGCTGAAGACTCGTAGATAATTGCAAGTGGAAGTCAGACAGCTATATTAATAAATCATCTTGTTCATTATTTTGAAAACTGACGACGCCATGTCTTCTCAGAACTTTTCCGTTAATAGTTTTGTGGGTGACGTTATTACGATTAATTACGCATCCAAATAACTTCGATGGTGCCAAATTTTTGTGGGATATTTGCTTCATCGGTATGTATCAACAGGGCTAGTAAAGCAGTAAGAATAAATATGTAAAACTCAAGTAGTGCTAAGCAACTCTGCTACATGGCATGCCTGTAGCACTCATCTTGGGCCAGAGCGAAGGAGTAGTGGTTATTCGTATTCTATGGCCCCTGATAATACACTGAAGAGCTAAAGTGACCTACCTAATATCGTATGGGGCAAGTTACGCAATTCGACGTGGCATGGATTCGACTAAAGTAGTGCTGGAGGGAACTGATACCATGTGCTATATCCCGCCCTGGAGATAATAACTGAAAGACACTGTCTGCTACGGGAATTGTGTTTATTGACAAGACAAACAAATCATCTCCTGGAAACAAAACGAACTAACGAACTTCTGAAACTACGGCAAAACAACAAACATCAACTAAAAGTTTTCTTCTTCACCAATTGGGTACAAGCCAGGAAGATAACGACAGGCTTGAGAGTACGGCCAGGGAGACGGAGCCGGACGAAGTAGTCCATTGTGGGAAGTCCTGGAGGCGCGGCGTCGCTGGCAGCGACTCTTCCCCGGAGGCGACGGTCGCGATCCGTCAGCTATGGTTCTCGTAGGCGGTCGGCGGAGAACTGCCGTCGTGTTGCACTGAACTCCCCCCCCCCTCGCTCCCCCCTTCGTTAATAGTCGGCGTGTAGTGATACGGTGCAGTGTCGAGAGGGTCTTACGTGAATGTGCGGAGGAAAATAGTTCCGGTTTAGTGCGCTCTCTGGCGGTGCTCGTCGCGTCCTCTGGTGACTCCGGGACTGCCGCTGTATAACGCCTCACTGCTATGCATCCATGTGCTTTTAGCCTGCATTGCGGGTTGTCCACTCGTCAGGCGAACCGCCAGTACATGACACCATGCAACCTGCGGGGCTTTCCGTAAATCCATGAGTACGAGGGGGATGTAGACCTCTACTGAACAGCACGTGGCAAGGTATCCCAGATATGTTAAATAACGTTCATATAGGATTTTGACGGTCACATGAGGTGTTTGAACTCAAATGAGTTTTCCTGGGATCACTGTAACAATTCTGTAACTTTTCGGCTGGAGAAGTTACCAGAAGATCAAAAGCAACTCAAAAATTATTTGCATTATGCAAAAATTGGCAAGTGACTCTTAGTAATGATGAGTGTGAAGTAGTCCGTATGAACACTGAAAGAAGTCCGTTAACTTCATTTACACGATAAATCAGTCAAAACTACAAACCGGTAATTCAACTAGCTGGCCGCAGTGGCCGAGGGGTCTGCGGCACGTCAGTCACAGTCCGCACGACAACTACGGTCAGGGGTTCGAATCCCCCCCCTCAGGCATGGAGGTTTGTGTCGTCTTTAGTATAAGTTAGTTCATAAGTAGTTTGTAAGTTTAGGGACTGATGATCCTGCAGTTAAGTCCCTTGAGCTTAACAAACATTTGAACATTTTTTAATTCAACTAAATACCTAGGAATAACAATTATGAACAACTTAAATAGGAAAGAACACACACAATATATTGTAGGGAAGGCGAAACAAACACAACGTTAATTGGTGAACACAGTTGGCAACAGATCTACTAAAGAAACAGCTACACTACATTTGTGCGACCTAGTTATCAGTATTGCTGTGCATTTTGGAAATCCCGCCAAGCGGGACTGATGGATGATTTAGAGAAAGTTCAAAAAATGGCAGCTCGTTTTATATTATCGCGATATAAGGTAGAGACTGTTACAGATATGATGGACGAGTTGGGGTGGAAATCATTTTAAAATAATGTGTTATTCGTTACAGCAGGATTTATTTGCGAAATTTCTTTCACCAATTTTCTCCTATGAATGCGGACATATTTTGTTATAATGAAATAAATCAGATCGAAATCGGAAAAATTTAGGTGTTCCTTTTTCCCGTTAGAAAATGGAACTGTAACGAAATAACATAAAAGCGGTTCGGTGACTCTCTTCCGTGTAATTTGCAAATTATGTAGATACAGATACTCACCTGCCCAGGAGAGGACAGCAGGCGAAGTCGTGCTGTTAACAAATCCATTCGAGTCAGTTACCTGCTGCCACAGCTCATTACCACCGAATTCTGCTGCCCTGTCGTATCGGGTACGTCCCACATCTATTTAAACTATTTACACGTGTCGCTGGGTGGGATCACCTTTTCTATGAACCTTTTTCAGTGTTTTGCCACTGTTTATTTACGACAATGACCGGTTTCAACTGATCTCGCAGTCATCGTCAGATTTGTGGAACTGTGGTGTATCTAATCATACCAGTAATGTTTAGTTCCGTCAATACGTCATTCCGTGGGGCTGTCAAATACACAAAATTGCATAATCACATAATAAAAACCAAACATGGTCCCCATTATGTGACTATACAATTTTGTGTATTTGTCAACGCTACGTAACGCAGTATCGACGGAACTAAACATTATTGGTATGATTCGACACACCACAGTTCCTCAGATCTGATGATGCCTGCGAGATCAGTTGAAACCGGTCATTGTCGTAAATAAATAAGCGAACTTGGCAAAACAGTAAAAAAGGTTCCACATCGATTTGCACGGTTATTTCACGCACTGTTGCTTGTCTGTCAGTACTGACAACTCTACACAAACGTCGCTGATCAGTAAGTGCAGGCCGTCGGCATATGCATTTCCGAGGTAACGAGAGAAAATGGCTGTGATTTTCTATTCTCGGCACACTCTTGACACTGTGGATTCCTGAATAGTGAATTTCCTAACGATTTCCGAAATGGAATAACACATTCTACGTTCAAAGTCTTTATCACAGTAATGCGTCACAATTACGCTGGAAAGCTCGCAGATCATGGGCGTATCATTGGATCTCTTGTGTAAGCTGTACTACCACTGTCTGTACTTGTGCATATCGCTGTCCCATGACTGTTTTCATCTCAGTAAACATGTATTTAGCCAACGGCTGTAGCGCAGTGGATACCCGGTTCCCGCTAGATCACCGAATTTAATCAATGTCAGGAGAGGCTAGCATTTGGATGGGTGAAGTGATGCAGGAGGACAAGTGGTTCTTGGGGAAACGGTTTTCAGCTTTCACTAATGCTCTGTAGGGGCTTTGTGGATGTAGGAAACACGTTATAGTGAACTCTATTGCTACGACTTTGAACTGTCCACAGTCGTGGCACTGCCAGCAGATGACTTTCAGATCGCGTGCATAATTGTGTAACAGTTATTTACATTATAAGTAATGGTGCAATTGGAGTACATACATACATATGGCATTACATATACATATGTACATGCAATTTTGTACGCACTACGACAAATAATTAAGGTTCATTGTGTGTGCCGGAACCTGGACTCGAACCTGAGACCTTTGCCTTTCGCGGGCAAGCGCTCTACCGGCTGAGCTATCCCGACACGACTCACGATGCCGCCCCACAACTTAACTTCCGCCAGTACCTCGCCTCCTCCTTTCCAAACTTCACAGAAGCTCTCCTGCGAAACTTGCAAGACTAGCACTCCTGGAAGAAAGGATATGGTGGAGACAGTGGCGTAACTACGGGGGGGGGGGGGATGAGGGGGATAGAACGCCCCCCAGAACCCAAAGAAAGAAAGGGAAAAAAAGGGAAAGAAAGAAAATGTAAAACAGCAATCTGGTAAAGGTAAAGATTGGAAACTTGGGGTGTTTTACCATAAGCTTTCATTGGATGGGAGTGAATTGATCTTCAACGGGAGTGGTAGATGGTAGTCTGGAAACTGACTAAAATTTTGCTCGTCAGCCACAGTCTAAAGGATGTTTCCAGAATGAATCTTTCACTCTGCAGCGAGGTGTGAGCTGATATGAAACTTCCTGGGTCCTTTTCCTTTCGCGGGCAAGCGCTGTACCGACTGAGCTATTCCGATACGACTCACGATGCCGCCCCACAACTTTACTTCCGTCAGTACCTCGCCTCCTACTTTCCAAACTTCACAGAAGCTTTCCTGCGAAACTTGCAAGACTAGCACTCCTGGAAGAAAGGATATGGTGCAGACATGGCTTAGCCACAGTCTAAGGGATGTTTCCAGAATGAAACATCCCTTAGGCTGTGGCTAAGCCATGTGTCCACCATATCTTTTCTTTCAGGAGTGCTAGTCTTGCAAGTTTCGCAGGAGAGCATCTGTGCCGGCCGCGGTGGACGAGGGGACTGAGGCGCGCCAGTCACAGTCTGCACCGCCACTACGGTCGGGGGTTCGAATCCCCCCTCGGGCATGGATATTTGTGCCGTCCTTAGTGTTAGCTAGTTCGTAAGTAGTTTGCAAGTTTAGGGACTGATGATCCTGTAGTTAAGTCCTATAAGCTAGACAAACATTTGAAAATTTTTGTGAGCTTCTGTGAAGTTTGGAAAGTAGGAGGCGAGGTACTGGCGGAAGTAAAGTTGTGGAGCGATCTCGTGAGTCGTGTCGGGATAGCACAGTTGGTAAAGCGCTTGCCCGCGAAAGGCAAAGGTCCCAGGTTCGAGTCCCGGTTCCGGCACACAATTTTAATCTGCCAGGAAGTTTCATGTCAGCGCACACTCCCCTGCAGAGTGAAAGTTTTATTCTTCAAGGTTCATTGTATTGTTGTTGTTGTTGTGGTCTTCAGTCCAGAGACTGGTTTGATGCAGCTCTCCACCTTACTCTATCCTGAGCAAGCCTTTTCATCTCCTCATAAGAACGACAACCCACATCCACTTGAATCTGCTTATTATACGCGTCTCTTGGTCTCCCTCTGCGATTTTTACCCCACACACTTCCCTCCAATGCTAAATTCACAATTCCTTGATGTCTAAGAATGTGTCCTACCAATCTATCCCTTCTTTTAGTCAAGGTATGCCAGAAATTTCTTTTCTCCCCAATTCGGTTCAGTACCTCCTCATTAGTTACGCGATCCACCCACCTAATCTTCAGCATTCTTCTGTAGCACCACATTTCAAAAGCCTCTATCCTCTTTCTGTCCACACTGCTTATCGTCCATGTTTCACTCCCATACAATGCAACACTCCATACAAATGCCTTCAGAAAGGACTTTCTTAGGCTTAAATCAATATTCGATGTTAACAAATTTCTCTTTTTCAAAAACGCCTTTCTACCCATTGCCATTCTGCATTTTATATCATCTGTACTGCGACCATTATTTGTTATTTTACTGCCCAAGTAACAAAACTCGTCTACCTCCTTTATTGTTTCGTTACCTAACCTAATTCCTTCAGCATCACCTGATTTTCTTACACTGCACTCCATTACCCTAGTTTTACTCTTGTTAATGTTCATCTTATATGCACCTTTCAGCACACTATCCATTCCGTTCAATTGCTCTTGCAGGTCATTTGCTGTCTCTGACAGAATTACTATGTCGTCGGCAAAACGCAATGTTTTCAATTCTTCACCCTGAACTTTAATTCCTTCTCCAAATTTCTCCTTGCTTTCCTTTATAGCTTGCTCAATGTACAAATTGAACAACATTGGAGAAAGGCTACAACCCTGTCTTACTCCCTTTCCAACCACTGCATCCCTTTCATGCCCTTCAACTCTGACAACCGCTGTCTGGTTTTTGTACAAGTTGTAAATAACCTTACGCTCCCTATATTTTACTCCTGCTTGCTTCAGAACTTGAAATAGTTTGTTCCAATCAACATTGTCAAAAGCCTTCTCCAAATCTACAAAAGCTAGAAATGTTGGTTTGCCTTTTCTTAATCTATCTTCTAGGATAAGCCGTAAAGTGAGTATTGCCTCCCGTGTTCCTACATTTCTCCTGAACCCAAACTGATCTTCCCCGAGGTCGGCTTCTACCAGCTTTTCCATCCTTCTGTATATAATTCGTGTTAATATTTTGCAACCATGACTTATTAAACTGATGGTTCTATAGTTTTCACACCTGTCTGCACCCGCTTTCTTTGGAATGGGGATTATTACATTTTTCTTAAAGTCTGAGGGTACTTCACCTGTCTCATACATCTTACACACAATGTGAAACAATTTTGTCATGGCTGGTTCTCCCAGAGACTTCAGTAGCTCTGACGGGATATCATCTACTCCAGGGGCCTTGTTTCGACTTAGGTCTTTCAGGGCTCTGTCAAATTCTTCTCTCAGTACAGTATCTCCTATTTCATCTTCATCTACATCCTCTTCCCTTCCTACAATATTGTCTCTAAGTTCATTTCCTTTGTAGAGCCCCTCTATATACTCTTTCCACCTTTCAGCTTTCCCTTCTTTGCTGAGAACTGGTTTTCCATCAGTGTCCTTGATATTCATAGAGCTGTTTTTCTTATCGCCAAATGTTTCTTTTATTTTCCGGTAGGCTGTATCTATTTTTCCCCTATTTATACATTCTTCTACATCCTTGCATTTGCCTTCTAGCCACTCCTGCTTAGCCATTTTGCACTTCCTGTCAATCTCATTTCTTAGTCGTCTGTACTCCATTTTGCCTGTTTCATTTACTGCATTTTTATATTTTCTCCTTTCATCGATTAAATCTAGTATCTCCTGTGATATCCAAGGATTCTTTGTAGGTCTTGCCCTCCTACCTATTTTGACCTCTGCTGCCTTCACTATTTCATCTCTCAATTTTACCCATTCCTCCTGAACTGTTTTATTTTCCCCTGTTTCTGTCAATTGTTGCCTGAAGCTCCCTCTGAAATTCTTAAGAACTTCAGGTTCCTTCAATTTATCCAGGTCCCATCTCCTTATTTTCCTACCTTTCTGTAGTTTCTTCAGTTTCAGCCTACAGTTCATAACCAACAAGTTATGGTCAGAGTCTATGTCTGCCCCTGGTTATGTCCTACACTTCAAAACCTGGTTCCGAAATCTATGTCTTACCATTATAAAATCTATCTGGTATCTCCCGGTGTCTCCTGGTCTCTTCCACGTATACAACCTTCTTTTGTGATTCTTAAACCAGGTGTTTGTTATAACTAAATTATGTTCCGTGCAAAATTCTACCAGGCGGCTTCCTCTTTCATTCCTTTTGCCCAGACCATATTCCCCCACTATCTTCCCTTCCCTTCCTTGTCCTACTACCGAATTCCAGTCTCCCATAACAATTAAGTTTTCCTCTCCCTTAATTGTCTGAATAATTTCCTTTAGCTCCTCATATATTTCTTCGATTTCCTCATCATCGGCAGAGCTAGTTGGCATATAAACCTGTACTACTGTTGTCGGTGTTGGCTTCGTATATATCTTGACAATGATAATGCGATCGCTGTGCTGGTCATAGTAGTTTACCCGCATTCCTATTTTCTTATTCATTATCAATCCTACTCCTGTGATACCCCCAACTGATTTTGTATTTATAATCCTATAGTCACCTGACCAGAAATCCTGTTCATCCTGCCACCGAACTTCACTAATCCCCACTATATCTAACTTCAACCTATCCATTTCCCTTTTTAAATTTTCTAATTTTCCTACTCGATTAAGGGATCTAACATTCCACGCTCCGACCCGTAGAATGCCAGTATTGTCTTTCCTGATGATGACATCCTCTTGAGTAGTCCCCGCCCGGAGATCCGAATGGGGGACTATTTTACCTCCGGAATATTTTACCCGAGAGGATGCCATCATCATATGTTCATACAGTAGAGCTGCATGTCCTCGGGAAAAATAACGGCTGTAGTTTCCCCTTGCTTTCAGCCGTTCGCAGTAGCTGTGTGGCAAAGCCGCATTAGCTGATGTTACAAGGCCAGCTCAGTCAATCATCCAGACTGTTGCCCCTGTAACTACTGAAAAGGCTGCTGCCCCTCTTCAGGAACCACACGTTTGTCTGGCCTCTCCACAGATACCCCTCCGCTGTGGTTGCACCTACGGTACGGCTATCTGTATCGTTGAGGCACGCAAGCCACCCCACCTCGGCAATGTCTGTGGTTCATGGGAGTGGTCATTGTATTAGGTTACCTAAATTGAGTGTACCGACTTGTAGTATATAGTCATGCCCGGAGAGTAGATCACAAGCAATTTCCGAAGAATGTAATGTTTTGGGAAATAGGTAATGCAAACATAGTTGTACCCAAAATGTGATGTCGGTGATAATTGTTTAAGCAAATGTCTCTGAATGTTTATAAACAAGCATTTGGATGGGTAACTGTCCGGGCCTGGCGATCGCTGTTGGCAAGTGGGGAGCACTTAGCCCTTGTGAGGCGAATAGAGGAGCTACCTGATTGAGAAGTAGCGGCTTCGGTCTGGCGAACCGACACAACGGCAGGGAGTGCGGAGCGCTGATCACGTCCCCCTCCATACCGCACCCGGTGACGCCTTCGGGCCGAAGATGGCATGGCGGCCGGTCGGTACCCGATGGATCCTCGAGGCCTGTATGGGACAGAGTTTAGTTTTAGTACATTTATTTAGAGTCGACTGTTAGCCGAAACTATCTAACTGATTAATACTATTCCAAGCGCTCACCACAGACGCTTCTGAAAGTATAGCTGTAGGTACTGGTTCCTAGTAATACATTGTAGATGATATTCGTGTCTTATTCATGCCATGGCATGGATATTACCTGTGTGAGAGTTGGGCGCCGCTTAGAAAATTTAACATTATGCCCAAAAGAATCATTCACAAGCAGTGATTCGCTGTCATTGCTATCACTTGGAAACACTGCCACATTGCACTTCTTTGAAATACCAAAATAGGCCTACAACCGAAATGAAAATAAGTATTAAGTGCGCCATGTACATCAAGATTGATATGTTAACTACCGATGAAAACACCTAAATGAAGCCATTAAAATACACTGTGATTCAAAAAGAAACATCGGATTTCAGTTGTTTTTTACGGACAAAATTCAGTGTTAAAGTACAAAGTGCATTTCAATGGCGACCAAGCAGATTTATGACGTTAATAAGGAATTATTCTAAGTTGGTGGAATATGTAAAGGGAAGAGCACTAATCGGCCATTCTTCTCTGATGAAAATGTCGAACGTATCCGATTTATGTTTCCACATAGCCCAAAACGGGCACGCCAAAAACTTCATAAAACACAGGAGCAGTGTAGTCTGAAACAAAGCCTGTATAAAAAGCCATACGTTTTACAATTAGCTGAAGCCAGTGCGAGAGCGTCGAGCCTAACATAAGGTACGAAGTTTACATTTCAGTTCTCCAGGATTGACAATTAGGAAAATTTTCCGAACAAATTATTTTTGGACAAATGGACGTTTCATTTATGGGTTTAAGTACTTCGCCATAATGTAAGGATTTTGCGAACATGGAATCCTGGCGTCGTCGTCGAACATGGAAGATTTACCAAAACTGGAGGTCCAGTCACAAAGTTCTGTCTCCTCTTTTTGTCGAGGAAACTGTGACAGAAATGACATACCTGCAGATACTACACATTTGGTTCTTTTAAGAAGATCGTGACGATTGCAATGATTTCATTTTTATGCGTGAGGACGCTCTGCTTCACTTGCATCTTGAGGTGCGGCGTTATGTTAACATCATCCCACAATGTGCATTGCTTTCGTCTTCCTGGTCACCAAACAGCGCATTAAGATTTTTTCTGAGAGGGGTATATGAAACAGTCTTTGACCCAGTCCCCTACGGTAGATCATCATCATCATCATCATCATCTTAAGCCTTTTCTCAGGTTATGTGGGGTCGGAGTTATTTTTCTGGATCCTTCTCTTCCACAAATGTCTATCCAGTGCTTCTTCTCTGAGCCATCCTTTCTCCTGAAGGTCCCCTGCTATCTTGTCTTTCCATCTCTGTTTCGGTATTCCTATTCTCCTTGATCCTTCAATTTCCAGGTCTTCAACTCTTCTCCCCACATAGTACTCCTCTCTTCTCTGTACATGTCCACACCATCTTAGTTACTTTCTTGGATCTTCTTCCCCATGGTCTCCACTTTCACTGTTCCCCTGATGTACTCATTCCTTAGTCTTATCTTTTCGTGTCACTCCACACATCCACATTTACATTCTCATTTCTGCCACTTCCATCTTTTTTCTCATGGGCTTTTGTAATTGGCCAAATTTCTGCGCTATACAGCATCGCAGGCCTCACCACAGACTTGTAAAACTTTCCTGCCATTCTACAGCTAACCCTCTTATCACAAAGTAATCCGCTCAGTTTCCTCCAGTTCATCCACCCAGTATTTATCCTGTGCTGTATTTCGGCCTCCAGTCCTCCATCTCTTTGCATGTAAGACCCAGGTATTTAAATTTCTTGACCAGCGTAAGTTGTTCTTCTTTCCGGTTAATATATAGATCTTTGTCATTCTTTGTACACATATACTCTGTTTTCACCCTGCTCTCATTCCCCTTTCCTCTAGAGCTTTTCTCCGCTGTTGAAGTTTGTCTTCAAGTTCCTCCTGGGTGGATTTAAAGATTACATCATCGGCAAACATCATGCTCCAAGGTGCCTCTTTTATCACATCTTTGACTAGTAAATCAATGACAAGGTCAAAGAAATATGAGCTGAGAGCATATCCCTGATGTAGTCCTACTATCACTGTCAATGCCTTTGTTACACTGCTCCTGACGTTTGTCATTGTACCTTCATACAAGCCTTCTACCACCCTGATATATTTTTCTGTCACGTATTTACTTCTCAGGCATCTCCATATTTCTTGCCTCGGCACTCTGTCATATGCCTTCTCAAGATCGATAAAGGCCATATGCAGTTCGGCTTGTACTTCTCTGTGCCTCTCCATTAGTTTCCTTAGTGCAAATATGGCGTCGGTTGTTCCTCTTCCTGGCATAAATCCAAACCTTCCCATATTTCAGTTTTTAGATGCAATCTCTTCTCAAATATCTCTTTCCAGATCATCTTTGTGTGGGACATCAGTTTTTTCCCGTTATAATTGCCACAGTTTTGAACATTCCCTTTTCCCTTATATATAGGAACCAGTATACTGCTTCTCCATGCATGCGAGATTCTTTCTCCCTTAGAGATTTTCTGCATTAAATCCCAGAGAATATCAGTTCCCTGTTCTCCCAGACTTTTCAGTGCTTCTACTGGAATTTGGTGTGCCCCTAGGCCATTCCCATTTTTCATTTTATTCATCGCATGTTCGACTTCTTCCCTACTTATATTTTGTGTCATTGCTTCATTTATATCTCCATCTTCATACTTCTCTCGTACACTGTCCTCATTCAATAGCCTTTCAAAGTATTACGGAGCCCCCTACGGCAGGTATCAGTTGAATAAACAGGTACTGTGTCTGTAAACCTATCGGACCAAACTGCTGTGGTCATCAGTTCCAAGATTTACAAACTACTTAAACCTACCTACACTAATGATAACCATGCCCGATGAAGGACTCGAGCCTCCAGAGGGAAAGGCCGCCCAGACCGCAGCGTGACGCCTTAGACCACGTGCAATTCCGCGCGACTAAACAGGTACTGTTGACTTATTCAAATGTTCAAATGTTTGTTAAGCTTAAGGGACTTAACTGCGGGGTCGTTAGTCCCTAAACTTACAAACTACTTATGAACTAGCTTATACTAAAGACGACACAAACATCCATGCCCGAGGGGGGTTTCGAACCCCCGACCGTAGCGGCCGTGCAGACTGTGACTGTCGCGCCCAGACCGCTCGGCCACTGCAGCCGGCGTGTTGACTTGTACGTGTAGAGAAACGGACTACCGATTCGATGTTTCTCGAGCTGCGCATGGTGTTCATGTCGACATGCGTAATGTTTCATGATTTGTCTGTAGTAAACAATTGAATTCCGTTCTTTCTCTTGATCCGATTTTTATGTATTAAGACAGGATGTAGTATTGTATTTTAAGTCCTGCAAACCAATTTTGATTTTAAAAATGCATGAGTGTCAACAAGCTCACCCATGTTAAATTGTATGTGTGGTTCTCTCGGGGGCACTTTTTTTGACTTCTGTAAATGTTGAAACCTAGTAGTAGGAAATAAGGCTGATTTTAATATGTATTTTAATTATGAAATTTTCTGATTGGCTAAAATTGTATTTGTGACCGGAATTGGGAACCGGCACCTTTGCCTACAGCCCCCGCCCCCTAATCCTTAATAGAGAGAACCCAGTCCTCTCATCCTATCTCATGCTTTATTTCCCAGTACCTAGTCTCCTACCTTCCAAAATTCATCGTTTCCTGGCAATTTTGCAGGACTAGCACTTCAGGAAGAAAGCATATTGAAGACATATTCCTTAGCCGCAGCCTAGGAGTTTCCAGAAGGAAACTTTCACTCTACAGCGTACTGTCCGCTGATATGTTTTAACCGCGTGGTCTACGGCATGATGCTACGGACTGGGCAGCCGCTCTCGCCGGAGGTTCGAGTATGTGTTGTCCTTAGTCTAAGTTAGTTTGTAGGGACTGGACTAATGACCATGACGTCCATAGCAAATGTTCAAATGTTTGTGAAGTTATAGGACCTAACTGCAGTAGCCATCGGTCCCTAAACTTACAAACTATTTAAGTTAACCTATCCTAAGAACAACACACACACCCATGTCTGAGGGAGTACTCGTTCCTCCGACGTGGAACGGCCGCGCGCACCGTAGCAGGGAGCCTTAACGCGCACGTCCATTCCGCCGCGATTGACCAAAGTAATTTGGTCCAGTAGGTTTAGACACATTTGAACATGTTTATGACGTTTTACATTCATTTTCAACAATACTATCATGATTAAAATATTTTATTCTTGAAAGGCAATAACTATTTTCACAGCAGAAATGCTTGTTTTTTGGAGTGGGTTCGGGAAGTTGATGGACTTCTGAATAAGTATATTGGCGTCGTTGTATCTTCGGACGGAACATACAGCTCATTAATAGCCTATATGTCTGAAGAAGTGGCAGAAACTAGACGAAATAAAACATTTCAGCTGTGAAACTGGTTACTGCTTTTCTTTAAATTACATAGTGCTGTTGCTGAACACGGTGCAAAAATTGGCACTTCACCCTAAACAATGAAAGGTGTGAAATCATCCATATAAGCAGTAAAAGAAATCCGTCAAACTACATTTACATGATAAATCAGTAAAATCTAAAAGCCGTAAATTCAACTATATACGTGGGAATTGCAATTACGAACAACTTAAATTGGAAAGAACACATAGAAGATACTGCAGGGAAGGCGAACCAAAGGCTATGTTTCACTGGCAAAACACTTCGAAAATGCAACAATTCTACTGAAGAAACTGCCTACACTACACTTGTGCGTTCTATTTTAGAGTATTGCTGCCCACTGTTGGATCCCACCCAGTGAGAATGACGGATGGTACATAGAAAGTTTAGAGAAGGGCAGCTCGTTTTGTGTTATTGCGATATAGGGCACAGAGTGTCACAAAAATGATGAACATATTGGGGTGCATATCATTAAAAGAAAGGCGTTATTCTTTGCGCCGAGATCTATTTGCGAAATTTCTTTCCCCAACTTTCTCATCCGAATACGAACATATTTTGTTAGCACCCAACTACATGGGGAAACTTACTCATCATAATTAAAAAAAAATCAGAAACGGTAAGAGTCAGGTGTTTCTTTTTCCCGTGCGCTGAGAAATATCGTAAAAATGGTTTGATGAACCCTCCGAAATGCACTTAAATGTGATTAGCGAAGTATTTATGTAGCTGTAAGAATATCAGATAAAATATTTTGCATGTGATCAATCAAGTGCTTCCATCTTGGTCGATATCAGTTGATGTAAACAAAAGAACAACAGACATTAACTACCAAAGGCATTGACTTACATCAGTAGAAGAAGTGAAAATTTAAGGCAAGCCGAGGATTCGAATAAAGGTGGCCATGTCAACTAGGGAGTTACGCTGATAGACTGGTCACCATGGCTGTTCGGATTACCCTAGCACGCCTACCGCCAGACCCATTGTTTCAACTTGCCCACACAATACTTACGTAGTGATCCTTTGAGCGTTATCCTCTTTACTCGCGGCATTTCGCCAGTTCTCGAAGAATCTGAGCTTGGTGTACATCTGCACTGTAGTGATCACTAGCCGTCGTCAACTGAATTATATACAGGGATATTAAAAAAAATCGTTTCCAAACTGACATGAGACATCGAGAATACCACAAAGATCATTAATCACATACGAATCGGGGTCGCGAAGGCTATCTGGGGTAGTATATGGCGTTGATGTTATTTAGTCGCATGCAAAAAATGAATACCCACTACAGGACATTCTGAACGATTTGAGCAGATGCATCGAATCACGGCTGACATCGACGCTGCATTGAACAGCACACCCTCTCAAACATACCTGGAGATCCTTGTTACAAACTCTGATGCCGAGTACTAGCTAGTTGTTCTTCGTGAATTGTTATCTCAACGGCTTTGTCTATGATTCCAGGAAAGCTATTGGAATCCTCCAAAGACGACCTTTGGATATTACTTGTTTATGTATTCCAATGTTTAGAAGCCAAAGAAGATTCTATCCGATCGCTGCCACACAATAAATCAGAAGAGGCACTCTATAGCAAAATCAGTCAGAGTGTGGGACAATGAGGACATTACCGCTGAAATCTTGGTGCTGGTTACCAAACTCCCCAGGTGTCAACGCCTCTGCAGCTGCGGTATCTGTCTGAAGGGCCAGAAATTTTGCATTCACATTCACGAAACTTCAAATAATTCACACTCAGTGTAATTTGCAAATTATGTAGATACAGATACCTGCCCAGTCGTGCTGTTAACAAATCCATTCGAGTCAGTTGCCTGCTGCCAAAGCTCATTACCACCGAATTCTGCTGCCCTGTCCTAACGGGTACGTCCCACATCGATTTAACCCCTTCAGTCCTGAATTATTTTAAAAATAGAATAAAATATATTCTTCTATTTTTTCATGTCTATAGGACCCTATCTATTGCATATTTGAGCAAAATTAAAAATTTCCATAGTTGGTTTCCAAAATAAAAAATGTCATATAAATTGGACACCGCACCCTTAAGACAATTAAGGTATGAAATAAGAAGTCAAGAGTTGTATATGTCACACCATATATATTGTGCAACGTATATCGCAAAGTGGAATTTGTGTAAAATTCGTAAATTAATACATAAAATAATTTCAACTGCTGATATCATGTCTGACGCACTCCGCAAGCACCCCGCTATGTTCACTGTTTCTCATTGTAGCACGACATTCTGCTGACAGATGGCAGCAACAAGCACGAAACTAAAAGCGACAAATGTCCACTAAACAGGCCAGTGCGTCACAAAGTAAAGCGTAATCGTATACTGTTCAAAAATTAATAAAAAAAGCGTCCAATATATTGGACGCCAGGACTGAAAGTTTTGCATTTGTAACATTTTTTTTTCTTCTTAGACGAAAACAAAGTAAAAAAAAAAAAAAAAAAAGACAAAAAATCAGAGCGTTACTCTCTGGGCAGCATTCGGAGTACTGACTGAGTACAATGCCGTGTGATAAATACTGAACACCACTGTATACTTACCACTCAGTTGTAGAGATAAAGTGGAATGGAAGCTTTTTGTTTCTGCGCAGTGGCACTGTATTGCCTGCCTGCAGGTCAGTGACTGCCAACCCGATGACTGCGCCACATATACCAGCCTTCTCTGAGATAACATCAGCCCACCCCTTCTTCACACGCAGCGCACTTTTCAGGCCCTCTGCCGTATCTCACATCGACATTAATATTTCAGTGGGCGACTAGCTGTGAATCACAACGTATTTGCCGTCAATTTGTACACGAGACGGCTACTGTGGGTTGCTCATACATCTGCTATAATGGCTATTGACCTGCCTCAAAAGGGCTTATCCTGATCGGTGCAGGCAGTGAATGCAGACGATTTGGCAGCACAAAGCACAAAAAAGATTTACTTTGCCAATACTGGCCTTGTCGTGACACACTGACGTTGCGGTTGTCCCGTTTGCACAAGAACAGCTTGCGGCTCAACATTTAATGTGATTTCTGTGTACCTACGGCATGTACAATAAATTATTAAAGCCAGACGAAAGATTATTTTACCACAATATGATTCAGAATCCAATTCTATTCATGAGTAGTGCCGAAATGAGTCAAACAGAGCTTGGATGGCGTTTACAGGTACACTCTTTGACAAAAAACCTGGCCGCCGGCCGGCCGCCGCTGAGCCTAAGTCCGAGCCGATCGCGACATGGGACAATAAAAGTGGCCGCGCTGATTCGCTCTAAGTCCAGCTATCTGCACAATCTGGCAACACTGCAGACTGCGGGAGTTCATACAGCACTTCTTGTGTGCAGTTAGAAGGTAACTGAGTCAGCTCCCTCCTTGGTCTTGCGGTAAAGTGCGCGACTTTCATGTTCAGTATTAGCGATCGAAACCGACTGTTGACAAAAATTTTAAATTCACGTCAATCGTTCATGTTCATGCCCGATGTGTAAGGGGACCATATGTGTAACATATTTCATTTTTTGGTACACTGGTAATAACATTTCGGCCCAATAACATTGCCACCTCTGGCCGCAGCACTTGGCAGAGCTCTCCGCAGCCCATATACCTCGCCGGCAGCAGCGGTGGCGGCGCTACACAGCGCTGCCTCGCCCTCTGCCCACAGCGCCTGCCGTCGCTCATCGCCCTGGATACGTAAAATGCTGTAGTGTTGCTAAGTGGTGATCCACAAAAAAGGTTGCGATTCGTATTTCACACAGGATATAACGAAGCAGACCACCTATTTTGAATGATACGGTAAATGTATGAGCTAAATTATGGGAATACGTTTCAGTGCACGTTCTAAAGCAATACAGGCACACTGCAAGGTTCGTGTCTTCATGTCTCATTTCTACAGGAGATATTTCACATCAATGGAGGAGAATTCGAATTTATTCGAAGGCGTTTGTATGGTGAAGCAAAGAAGACATCTAATACCATTTCCGTAATTTGAAGTCGACCTTTCTGAAAGACTTATTGTATAAAGTTTTTCTTATGATTTTCTTCTTGCAATCTGCAGCGTATAAAGTAAAATAAAATGAAATGAAATTCCATCCCCAAACGCACTTTCTCCAACCAGGATTAGAACAGCCGCCTCACACCAGACTTGCATCATAAGACACAAGCAGAACCACACAGCCAACCACACACTGCAGGAGATTGCCTTCAGTCTCTCACATACTCAATGCTTAGCCTATAACGCATCGCGAAAGAACCTAAAGGACACCTACACAAATAACTACATTTCTTGAGTGCAAAAGTTAAATTTCTGTCTCTCGTTTCACGTCGGCATTACAAATCATTAGTCATGAAAGTAGAAAAGGAATGTCAAGTGAACTTAGTGAGACAATTCATACCACTTGAGGAAGTAACTGCACTGTCACAGTGTTGCCAAATATCAGCAATGATGTTGCCAGTTCTTAGCTGTACTAGGAAGACCTGTGTAGCGATAAGCGACGCGAAATCGCGCTAGTCTCATGCGGGCTTCTAGAGGGGAGTCGCGCATTTCGGTTAATATGCGCTATCTCCTGATAGATTCCGTCGTCACATTTACGATGCAGATATTAAATTCGTCCAATGAGGCCGAAACTAGCGTTTAAATTTTTTGAAGCTTTACTGCATTATGATATATTTTCAGCAAATGACTAGAGAAAAAAATACTGATATTGTGATTGCAACATACGGCAGGTCAAAGTCTGAGATACATAAACTTCCATCACGATTTCAGTTTCACCCCCCCCCCTCCCCCTCGAAAAAAGACTAAAATAATTACTTTGTTAGATATCTACAAAAGCAATTTTTTATGAGTTACTGGTAATGAACGTTGCATCATCAGTCACTAAACAGTAATGTATCAAACACTTCACATCTTGAAAGCGACAGACCACAATATTCTCAATCCTACTAGCATATGGCCTAAACTGGCTTTTAGCCATGCATTGAGATGAAATGATGATGAATTGATAACTTTCCCTCATCAACTTTCAGTGAGAGCTTTTTATAACAAAACGAAAAAGTAATACGAACCTTCATTTTCTCCAATGATACTAGGCACTGTTGTCCGTAGATTGACTGTATCTACGTTGAGTCTTGTCAAACGCGTCTCACATTCAAGGAATATTACCTAAATGAATTTAGTCCTCATGAAGCTGTAACGAAACAGAGAATCTGGGTGGTTGCGCATATTCGTAAGTTTTTTTACCTTGCCGTAATACTTGATGCAAAGATGAGCAAAATACAAATACTTCATCTGTCGGTTTCTTCGATTCTTTGGACAGTTTTCTTTGGTTTGTACTCCTTCACTTCGTCGGCGATCTACTGGTTTCATTGAAAATACAGTAATCAAAATTACTCGACTATTTTTCCCACATTTTAATGTCCTTCGATTTTGTTCTGAATGACAGTGATGATTTCTGTTGGACTGGTTCCATATATCTGAGCCTAATTAATGAAATTTTATTCCCATGACAGATGAAAGCAATTACATCGTTGTGTCTCTATAATGAATTTTCATATGAAAAAAATTAACATCTGAAGATGGGTCTTTAAAAACGTGAAAACGGTCTTGGACTTGTAAAGCAACATTCTTAATTTAAAAAAAGAAAAGAAAAAAGAAAAAAAAAAAACAGCTAACCCGGCTTCAGAATTTATTATTTACTTTATGGGATGACTACATTTGAAGTGATTTCCAAATAATTTGTTCTATCTATATTTAAAATTTTACCATCATTTTAGAATAATTGATAAATTCATTTAAGAAAATGTTCTTTCGTTTTGTTTCTGATGTCACTTGATATTCTTGAAGTAGGTGGCTACAGCATCTGCTATGAGGTTTCCATGAGACAGTTGCCACGGATGATTTTGTTTGACAGTAAGCGGATAAATTAAAGACGTAATGAGACGAAATGATGAGATCCAGCTTTTGCAACAAAACGGCCCCGATTTCTAAATTGGCTAGGTTTTCAGAAAGTGACTATTATACAGCTAGACATTACTGCTATAAACCCTACCTCATTTATTTACTCACATCTCAGGCAGATTGCTCGCAACGTGAAAGAGAGTAGGAGTAGTTAATGTATGAAACGACCTTCTTGAACACAAATTCATGTTAACTACTACAACGAGCACATTATGATGTTAATTTTTCAAAATATTTAATGTAGGTGACAAGAAAAAGTCAACTGACTGCAAAATTACATATCAGACTCACATCTACATGATGCCGAAGTTGCGAAACAATAGGCCCTACTACGACGTTCGAAAATCTTGATTACACTGGTGGCCTGATGAACGAGTTTTTGTAGCTGGCGTACTGCATGTTAGGATCCGGATCCGTAATTCCACTCAGGCTCGAGATACTGTGCTCTCCAAATTCCACAATGAATACCTCATTGAGCGTATTACCAGTTTTGTTTCTCGGTTTATGGTTGATTCATATGCAGGACTTATCGTTATGTTTACTGTACTCCATTAAGTAACAATAAGACTCACAATTTGTCGCAGAAAAATCTTCCTAAATACCAAAATTTGTCCAGTTTCCTTCGAGTTTGCTTCCTAATAAAATAAAATGTCCACAGGTCAATATGGAAATTACAAGCGACCTGTTATTGACAGAACATCTTGGTACGATAAATAGCGTTCCATTTGAATTTTTTGAGCACGTTCCTTGATGAGGTGCTCAATGGATTCCGTACCTGTCTTTGTTGCCTGCCTGGTTGATTTCATAAAATGTTACGTAGTCTCATGGCCGGATGCGATTTAAACATAGTTTTAATTGCAACGTGTTCATTACAGCGTGGTGATAGGTTTCAAAGTACAAAGTCCCAGGTATCTCACGTCGATAGATTATCATTCGATCGGTGTCGTCGCAGATAGCGGACGACATTAATTTAATATACATTGCAATGTTCAATGCAATTCGTGAATTTCATTTATTTCTTATGTTAAAGTCAAAACGCGTACGTTCCAAGAGGTCCACCGAATATCTGTTAGGCTCCTTTTGATGGCTTCCTCTGTTCAGAACGAAAACTATCCCTCCAGTAGGCGCGCTCCGCCTTCTCCGTTTCCAGACGCGCGCGCCTTCGCTCGCTCGTTGTGCCGCATTTACCAAAACGACCGTGGCTGCCGCCACCGCGTCATACCTCTTATCGACTTCAGAACGTTAATGAAATAAATTACCCTTCACGTTGGTGGCCACTAAACGCTACTGTTAGCATTACTCATGATGCAAGAACACTTTATGTTCCAGTGTTACTATGATGTCTGACATAGCTATTAAAAATTCGAAAATTTATTGGAACTATCCTTAACGCGGTAGCAATTATCGAGTGGACAAAAGTTACTTCATACGTCTTAGTCTATTTTAAAACCACGTTTCTATGCTTTTTCCATCTGAATGATTATTTTACACTTTTCAAATTTTGTATGTGTGAAATTTTTCATTCAGTTTCAACCGTTTTTATGAGAATATAACAGAGACATTCGATACATTTGTTTTATTTCTATTTCACCTGACCCCTCTTATGTATTAGTCACGAAAAGATCGCGAACGTAAAAGATAGGGCGATATGAACTCACACTAAGCGAACCATTCACGACTGGAAGAGAAACAGGCGGAAACAGCAGTAGTATAAAAATTGCCCTCCACCACACACCAATTAAGAAATGGCGTTAATGAAGCAGTGTCATCCAGTTCTAAGTTAAGTTGAATGTTCAACTGCAAAAGCCGGCCGCGGTGGCCGAGGGGACTGAGGCGCTCCAGTCACGGTCTGCACGGCCACTACGGTCGGGGGTTCGAATCCCCCCTCGGGCATGGAAATTTGTGCCGTCCTAGTTCGTAAGGATGTCGAAGGAAATCGGCCGTGCCCTGCCGCAGGGACCATTCCGACATTTGCCTAGACTGATTTAGGAAAATCATGGAAAACTCAAATCCAAATGGCCAGTTCGATGCGCCGTGCAGCCGAATATGAGTCCAGTGTGTTACCAACTGCTCCGTAGCAAAAACGAATGCGAGTAAATATTGCATTATCACGCGGTTCTGAGATACGTTTATTAAGTTTCTCGCCTATCGTTAGAACAAAATCAATTGTAAAATTTGTAACAAAAACACAATAGACAATAAAGCAACCTAATAATCACGTATTACAACGATTAAAATTGATCGATGAATTGTGCCATGGTTTAGAACAATATTAGGAAAAGCAATTGCACTGTTGCTTGTTAAAAGATAGTAAATAAAAGTATTGACGTATCTCTTATTCATTGATTTTGAACAGATGCCCTAGGTTGCGCAAGGCTATAATTTTACCGCTATCATAAAAATTAAATGGACTAAGTACAAAATTTGTAAAATTTGATCCAAATTATCATTATGAATGAAGTTAATAAATGAGCAATCCTTGAATGTCCTCTGCCTACGTATGGTTTTCAAATTAAGGGTGTTAAAAGAAGTGTTCCAGATTTTCAGAGGAACTTTTACGGATGAAAAAAGACTAAAATGAACGTTATACATTAGCTCTAAGTCGCTTATATTAATGGATATGAGAACTTGTTGATCTTCAATATTGTGAAACATATTGAACAAACAAATATAACGGTAATACAAAATACAAATTCATAGATCAACTTGAAATAAAAAGTAATGGTACTAACAATAATAAAGCACAGCAGTTCAAACACTTCACGAGGAGAATTAAAGGGAAAATATGTGTTTAACAATATTAAGGAGACGAACAGCAAGAGCAAACTGTTTGCGGTTACGAACAATATTCGTACAAGTAAATATACCAACGGTGGAAATACGACCGCCTACTGCGAAATGAATTATGTGGAGCACATGTTTTCTTTCGACGTGAAATCTGGGATCGGCAGAGACAAAGTATTATCCACCTAGAGACAACGGAAAATGTAATGCGTTCGGAAACGACCAAAGGTAGCTACTAACAGAGAAAAATATATCTCATTATTTTGTGAGAAGTAAAGGCGAATATAAAGTGAAAGAATGTAAATACACGAGAAAAATAAAATTAATTTGCAAGTTTCTTAGATATGACTTCTTTCTTCAACATATAATTCCATCTCTTTTGCACAGAGGACTAGCTACGCGAGCCTAATTCTACTATGACAGAGAACTGTCCGCTTCTCTGCCTTTCGTGGAGATATTTCAGATGAAAGTGTTCTGCCCATATACGAATGACCTAAGATAACCAAACGGTTTCGTTTATAGGACAATTTCACTTTTGGCGGTTGCAATTACTTTACAAATAAAAGATCGAATGAATGGAGTAATTTGAAGGGAAACTAATTATTACAATTACTTTGAATCACCTGCAAATATAAAAATATTTAAGACAAAAAGTACTTCTGAAGCAACATTAAACACTAACATTATAATGCACCTAAACAGAGGCATCACTATACGAAGAAAACAGTTTCTTATTGGGAAAGGTTATGCGGATGTAATAGAAGTCACTATATTCTGCAGCAAAAGCAGTCTTGTCAATTTTATGATTATCGGTAAAAACTTGTGTAATAGCTGTTCTAGGACGGTACCCGCTAGATGCTCATTTTGGTGATATTTCTGGAATGTGAGCCGCATATGACAAGATTTAACGTATATACGTCCAATTTTGGACAAAAGTCCGTAGGAACTTTGGAGAAAGTAGTCATTTCACACTTTCTCCGTTTCGTTGAAAGAAACTCTCCCCGGAAGTTGATGAACGTAAGTCATCTATTCATCAGCATTTTCAATGATTTGTCTGCTTTCGGACTGAAGCCTTACTTAAAATGGGCGTTGGCAGCGCAGCATGGATAAAAGCCAGTTGAAGCAAGCTGTTTGTAGGAATGAGGATATTGTGGGATGGCCAAGAAATTCTTCCTATAGCTTAGCAGTATTGCTTACGATGGTCGGAAACTGATCGTTCCCTTAGTTCCAGAATTCGAGGTATTTTCCAATATTCATGAGGATATGAGATTATTCATTGCATTTAAATGACTCTGTTATCCTGAATTAAATTTTCGACCGCAGAAAGGTCTACCCCTCCTTAAATTGCAAACAATTTTGTGTTTTATGTCGGGACTGTCTGTATTAACTGCCAACAAATGTCAGATAACTGAAAGAGTAATCTCATTGTAGCTCGGTGGCGCCATTCTCGTCTCCTGATCTACAGCAAGCATAGTTGATTAGTGAGGTATCGTTGTACTAGTGATGTGTGTGGCTTCAGGTCTATTTTTCTCCTCTGAAAAATATCTTAAATGGCATTCAGCAACGAAATACCAAAACTCATTGCAGTGTATCAACCAAGAGATCGTCATTTTCTAATGTTATTGTAATCTTTATCATTCTGCTGTAATGCCTTAAACATCATTGATTACTATCATTATTACCATCATTATTATCATTAATTCAGTTGCAAAAGCTTTCTTTCCCATGTGGCCAAGAGACCAGAAAGAATGTGTGGTTTGACGAAAAATAGGACAATAGGAGAAAGTAGGTAAAATGTTTGTAACAATTTCTGTTGATTTAACATCGTGACGACATATAATAAGCAACAACACATGCAAGTCATAGGTTGCAACGTTCGAAAAATCCATCAGACACATGGGTTCGGATTCTCATCATCATTTGTTGGCCCATCAAGGCTGTAACACTACGAAATCAATAAGCTGCTTAGTAGTCTATAGATTATATGTATATGTTTGCAGAGGAAAAACATCAGAATTGCACGTTTCCCACATATACAGTTTAGTTTCTGTGTTCATGGCCGTAATTTTAAATATCCAGTCTTCTAAATACTTTAGTGAAATAATTACTGTGTTGCACAAATAATCAGTTAACTATGTTTCTTCTGGCAATTCAAGCAAACCAACACGTAGAAGACATGAAATATTACTTGTACAGTCGTAAGGCTGCATTTTGAAAGGCAGTCGCTTTCAAGTTGCGAAGTTTTTCGAGACGGATGGGGCATCATTGATTTCCAGTAACTTTTCATCAAAAAATTAGCTTTTGTCGAAATGTATCAAAGCAATTGTTTTAGTCTTTTTTTTGGGGGGGGGGAATAAAACTGCAATCGTGATGCATGTTTACATATATCAGTCTTTGACCTGCCGTATGTTGCAATCACAATATCAGTATTTTTTTCTCTAGTCATTTGCTGAAAATATATCATAATGCAGTAAAGCTTCAAAAAATTTAAACGCTAGTTTCGGCCTCATTGGACGAATTTAATATCTGCATCGTAAATGTGACGACGGAATCTATCAGGAGATAGCGCATATTAACCGAAATGCGCGACTCCCCTCTAGAAGCCCGCATGAGACTAGCGCGATTTCGCGTCGCTTATCGCTACACAGGTCTTCCTAGTACAGCTAAGAACTGGCAACATCATTGCTGATATTTGGCAACACTGTGACAGTGCAGTTACTTCCTCAAGTGGTATGAATTGTCTCACTAAGTTCACTTGACATTCCTTTTCTACTTTCATGACTAATGATTTGTAATGCCGACGTGAAACGAGAGACAGAAATTTAACTTTTGCACTCAAGAAATGTAGTTATTTGTGTAGGTGTCCTTTAGGTTCTTTCGCGATGCGTTATAGGCTAAGCATTGAGTATGTGAGAGACTGAAGGCAATCTCCTGCAGTGTGTGGTTGGCTGTGTGGTTCTGCTTGTGTCTTATGATGCAAGTCTGGTGTGAGGCGGCTGTTCTAATCCTGGTTGGAGAAAGTGCGTTTGGGGATGGAATTTCATTTTATTTTACTTTATACGCTGCAGATTGCAAGAAGAAAATCATAAGAAAAACTTTATACAATAAGTCTTTCAGAAAGGTCGACTTCAAATTACGGAAATGGTATTAGATGTCTTCTTTGCTTCACCATACAAACGCCTTCGAATAAATTCGAATTCTCCTCCATTGATGTGAAATATCTCCTGTAGAAATGAGACATGAAGACACGAACCTTGCAATGTGCCTGTATTGCTTTAGAACGTGCACTGAAACGTATTCCCATAATTTAGCTCATACATTTACCGTACGGAGTGAAACAACGACACTAAAACATTTTAGTCAGTTACATATTGTGTCTTGATGAAAACATATGAACTGATGACAATAACAAATTACATCAAAGGCTTTTATGAAAGGAAACGGATCGAGATTTAAACCACAAATAAGTGTCAACCATCGTCGAGTGCCATTCGATTGGACAATGACAATTTTTTGCCTCTCTAATGTATTATATGCTTATCATTCAAAATAGGTGGTCTGCTTCGTTATATCCTGTGTGAAATACGAATCGCAACCTTTTTTGTGGATCACCACTTAGCAACACTACAGCATTTTACGTATCCAGGGCGATGAGCGACGGCAGGCGCTGTGGGCAGAGGGCGAGGCAGCGCTGTGTAGCGCCGCCACCGCTGCTGCCGGCGAGGTATATGGGCCGCGGAGAGCTCTGCCAAGTGCTGCGGCCAGAGGTGGCAATGTTATTGGGCCGAAATGTTATTACCAGTGTACCAAAAAATGAAATATGTTACACATATGGTCCCCTTACACATCGGGCATGAACATGAACGATTGACGTGAATTTAAAATTTTTGTCAACAGTCGGTTTCGATCGCTAATACTGAACATGAAAGTCGCGCACTTTACCGCAAGACCAAGGAGGGAGCTGACTCAGTTACCTTCTAACTGCACACAAGCTGTATGAACTCCCGCAGTCTGCAGTGTTGCCAGATTGTGCAGATAGCTGGACTTAGAGCGAATCAGCGCGGCCACTTTTATTGTCCCATGTCGCGATCGGCTCGGACTTAGGCTCAGCGGCGGCCGGCCGGCGGCCAGGTTTTTTGTCAAAGAGTGGACAGATGCCCATGCAACGTCAACACGATACAACAGTTCATCAAGAGTAGTGACTGGCGTATTGTGACGAGCCAGTTGCTCGGCCACCACTGACCAGACGTTTTCAGTTGGTGTGTGATCTGGAGAAGGTCAACAGTCGAACATTTTCCGTATCCAGAAAGGCCCGTACAGGACCTGCAACATGTGGTCGTGCATTATCCTGTTGAAATGAAGGGTTTCGCAGGGATCGACTGAAGGGTAGAGCCACGGGTCGTAACACATCTGAAATGTAACGGCCACTGTTCAAAGTGCTGTCAAAGAGAACAAGAGGTGACCGAGACGTGTAAACAAGGGCACCCCATACCGTCACGCCAGACGATACGCCAGTATGGCGATGACGAATACACGCTCCCAATGTGCGTTCACCACGATGTCGCCAAACACGGTTGCGACCATCATGATGCTGTAAACAGAACCAGGATTTATCCGGAAAAAAATGACGTGTTGCCATTCGTGCACCCAGGTTCGTCGTTGCATACACCATCGCAGGCGCTCCTGTCTGTGATGCAGAGTCAAGAGTAACCGCAGCCATGGTCTCCGAGATGATAGTCCATGCTGCTACAAACCCCGTCGAACTGTTCGTGCAGATGGTTGTCGTGTTGCAAACGTCCTCATCTGTTGACTCAGGGTTCGAGACGTGGCTGCGCGGTCTGTTACAGCCATGCGGGTAAGATGCCAGTCATCTCGATTGCTAGTGATACGAGGCTATTGGGATACAGCACGGCGTTCCGTATTGCTCTCCTGAACCCACCGATTCTATATGCTGCTGACAGTCGTTGGATCGCAACCAACGCGAGCAGCAATGTCGCGATACGATATACCGTAATCGCGATAGGCTACAATCCGATCTTTACCAAATTTGGAAACTTGATGGTACGCATTTCTCCTCCTTACACAAGGCATCACAACAACGTTTCACCAGGCAACGCCGGTCAACTGCTGTTTGTGCATGAGAATCGGTTGGAAGCTTTCCTCATTGGCACGTTGTAGGTGTCGTCACCGGTGCCAGTCTTGTGTGAATGCTCTGAAAAACGAATCATTTGCATATCACAGCATCTTCTTCCTGTCTGTTAAATTTTCGCGTGTGTGGCACGTCATCTTCGTGGTGTAGCAATTTTAATTTTCCAAAAGTGTTCAAATGTTTGTAGAGCTTAAGGGACTTAACTACGGGGTCATCAGTCCATAAACTTACAAACTACTTATGAACTAGCTAATACTAAGGACGGCACAAATATCCATGCCCGAGGAGGGTTTCGAACCCCCGACCCTAGTGGCCGTGCATACTGTGACTGGCGCGCCGCAGCCAGCTCAGCCACCGCGGCCGGCTTTAATTTTACATAACCGGTTTCGACATGCTTACCATGTCATCATCAGATGGTAGGACTAATTTTATATTACATTTGGTGGACGGTGGGATTGACAGATCATCACTAAAAGTATTCTGGTGTGGTGTTTCTTCCAAATTGGTATAGCAGTTAATTTCTACTTGTTCATTTTCGTTAATTTCAATTTTTGCTTTGTATCTTCAGACAAAACTTCAACATACTTCTCACACGCTTTCTGTTTACTTATGTATTGCGTCTGAGAAGTGTGTTGGAGTGTTTATCTGAAGCTGCAAAGCAAAAATGTAATTAATGAAAATGGACAAGTGGACATTAACAGTTATACCAATTTCAAAGAAATACCACGACAGAATATTTTAATGATGATAACCATTATCTGTCAGTCCCACTGCACACCAAATGTAATGTAAAATTTGCCTTCCAGCTGATGATATGCTAGGCATGACAAAATCGGTTATGGAAAAAGACGAATAAAGGCGACTGGTTGCCGGTTTTCAAGATACTTTATTCACCACAGTCGCAGTGTTCCTCATCGATAAGGGATCAAAGTTTTACAGCAAGAGAGAAAACAATAAGAAACTTCATTCCGAAATTAAACTCACAGTGTTGTTACAAAACCGCTGATGGTAGGCTTAGTGTCTGGTGCAAACCCACGAATCTACGAACCCAAGTTGTAGACGAAGCATTAAGCACTCTAAGGGAGGCTCGATAACTGTGTGGTTTGTTTTTATACAAAATGGCCTGGGTTCTCTGGTCTCACTGAATGTTTATGTTCTGCTATAGGACATCATATGCGGCCAACTACAACGGAATTTTTATGGATGGCAATGCGTATCGTCACCGGACCAAAAAAACTGTTCAACTTTTTCTTTTACATTTTTTTTTAATTTTTTTTTATTTTATTTTATTTTATTTTATTTATTTTTTTTTTTTTTTACATTTGGTTTACTGCGAATCGTTTGGTTACCCAGCACCCTGATCGTCATTAGTCGTTTTACTCATTGCTGAGTGTCGTGACCTCATTTCCACATTCATTCTTAGATAGTTGAAACTTCAGTCAGATGTCTCCATCCACAGCGATCTTCAGCCTTTCTTAATATGATGTGAAGAGATAGGCTGGTGATCTTCTTCGCTTGTGCCTGCTGCTCTCCCTCGTGGTCTTCTGTCGTCAATTTTTCCCTGCAAGATGGTCTTCTCTAAATTATCCCCTATCATTCTTAAGATGTGTCCAAGGAACTGTAGGTATTTTTGGCTAACACGAGAAGATAACCTTCTGGTGATATGAAGTTTTTCTATTATTGAAGCATTTGTTCTTCTTTGTGACCATTGTATACGCAGCATCTTCCACCAACACCACATCTTAAAGGCATCAATGCAGCTCTTATCACTACCTTTCTCGGATCAAGGCTCGCATCCTTATAAGAATAAAGGAAACACCAACGCTTCTACCAGGTGAATCTTTGTTGTCTTGCATATTGCACGATTCTGCCAGATATTGGTGAGTTTAGCCATTTCGGCTCGGTCAAGAATGATTCTCTGTCTTATCTCTTTGATGCACTTTCCTGCGTAATTGATCAGAAAGCCTAGATATTCATAATTACTCACTATTTCAAGATACTTTAAACATCCTGTAAATTGGGGTTGATACATGACTTGGCGATCTATAATCATGAGTTTAGTTTTTTTTTTTCACGTTTATCTCTAGACCAAAATTTAGATTAAGGCCTTTCACTCTTGACAGCAGATCACCAAGTTCTTTCTCACTTCCTGCTGTGAGTATAGTATTATCTGCGAAGCGTAAATTGTTGATTTTCACAATTAAAGTATTAAAATTCCAAGATCGCAAATATTGATTTACTTTTCTTTTTCCTGACGACCGGTTTAGATACACTTAGGGTATCATCATCTGGTCACTTGTGTCCTATGTTTTCGTTTTGTGAAGGCGCATGGCATTAAAATGGTACGTCAACAAAGGAGTATAGTTGTACAGCTCTTTGGTACGTTTACATATATATAAAATATATGAAATATGTTTTGTAATTTGCGAGCACATGTAGAGGTACATATTATTTCACGGAGCAGTTAGCTCGCCAAATTTATCCAGTAGAGGAGAACAACTGTAAATAGCGTCTTGGAACACGAACTTAACGCATAACTATCGTAATTATTGCGAAACACCAAGCTCACATATTATGTTTTATATCTCACCATAGCTTAACGACTTCCATGATGTTATAAACACAAAGTAAAATACACCATCTGATGATGAAGTTCGAGACCTCGCAGCTCTCCTGGAATCTATAAAAGAGTTTATTACAGTATGCAACTTGGATCAGAAGTTGTGATGGTCGAGACATCTGGTAATTTATGCTTAACTCAGAGATCATTTCCTTCCGAAGAGAGCAGTATTTACTTTGGATAATATGACAGCTATTCCAGAGCATGTCTACGTTACCATATAAGAATCAGAATAACTAACGAACACCGAGAGAAGCACGCGCTGCCACCAACAGGGAACCTAGAAATGCTTCTTCAAACAATTTTCAAGACATCTGAAATGAGCTAGCTAATCCAGAGATAGTTTAGTCAGCAACGAATGTCCTAAATAAAGTCTCTCCGATTGTTAAGGTGTAAAATAAAAATAATAATAAGCAATGATGTGCTGCTATAGGTGTTGCCTAGAATTTTAAATTTTAGGGGAAACATTAAACGGCAGACTAAAAGAACCTATAGGCCCAAGAATAAAAACTAAGTGTATTGAAAACGTGAAGATGGGCAAAACGTGAAGAAACCAAAATCTTCACCAGCGAAGAAGAATAGGAGTGCCACTTCTATCTCCGAAGAATCTGATCCCTAACTGGATGACAATGAATGGGACTTTTTTTGTTTTAGGGCGCAAAACTACTCAAGTCATAAGCGCCTATATCAGAACGTACGAAAAGAACTAAGAAACGGCAAGTTGAAAACGGCTCAACACAGTCGGTCAGACCTAAGAAAGAAACAGTCACAAACAAGGTCATCCTATGACAACATTTGGGATACTACAGGATTCCCCAGGGATGGGGAATTTTAAATATCCTTCGCCATATTGGTGCGAAGAATAGTGTAACGCTTTCAAGTACGCGTGTCATCCGCTAAAACACCAGACAACACATACGGTAGTAGTAGGTAGAGGGAATCAGAATCGACGAGATTCTACCCATGATGCATTGCACGAGTACTATCACCCCCATCCCTCCTCCATCGGGCATTTGCCCGACCGCTAATCAAAGGACACCGCCACACAATAGTGCTCAAACAATAGTGCACTTGACATCGAAGATGTAATTGCACCTAGTAAGACAATGAGGCTCTTAAGGATAAATAACAAAGTATGTTCTCATAAACAGCGGCCTCCACGAGTAGACACTTGAGCCACTACTGCCTCCGATGTGCCGGACGCGGAGGCCGAGGGGACTGAGGCGCTTCAGTCACGGTCTGCACGGCCACTACGGTCGGGGGTTCGAATCCCCCCTCGGGCATGGATATTTGTGCCGTCCTAGTTCTTAAGTAGTTCATAAGTAGTTTGTACGTTTAGGGACTGCTGACTCCGTAGTTAAGTCCCACAAGCTTAACAAACATTTGAACATTTTTGCCTCCGATGTCTGCACACTCGACCGAGGACCACCCTTCCTCCACCCCTACCGCCCCCTATTAATTTTATTAAATTTGCATATCAGTTTAATTGTTACAACATATGTTTTTAACAGTAACAAGGACAACTGCCTCCACAAGAGAGCACTTGCATGAACATAGTCCCACCCCTATTACCATCCCCACTGACAATCCTAAAGATTACTGTGCCCATGCGACCAAATCCTGTGACTATACCCTATAAAGTGGATCTAACCGATGTTAAACTAGATATTGTAATGGAGGAGGTCCCATCTATACTACGATTGCTTCGTGTTGTTTGGGCATCCCACACGATTTCGCTGGGATTTTTAAGAAACTGGAAATGTGCTAGTACCTAGTATCCACCCATGAATTTCACTTGCAAGGAGGCTGAATAGGCAACAGAAACGTGATTGTGGACAATGATAGGGAAGTTGGAATCGAATATTAAATGTGGTTGACGTCGAATTGCCGAGGAAATATTTGTAGAATCACGAGTTCTGGGGTAAAAAAAAAAAAAATACCGCTAGTCACCTTATCGACTTTATAACACGCGTCTGCGGGGCCTTTTACGTCATTGATTGGTCGAGAACATGGTGTCATTTCCAGGCTGGAAGTTACAATATACACTGACGGGCAAGATCGGTATACTGTTTAAACGACGTAGCCAATATTTATAAAGTGCATCCCTGTCATCTCGGCTTAACAAAATTCCTTAGAGAACACTTGTTGTGTTCAATGGTTTTTTCCAAATTTTTTACTGGGAACATTGACTGGTGTGTCCGTTAAACTAGCGAACTACGCCGTCCAATACTAGGTTTGCGGTCTTAAGGGGAATGTACTTAAGGATTAGTTGATTGGTACATTGCGCTTGCATGGTAATCATACAACGCGTAGAAATATCTCGGTCGATGTTTGCGTATCTGTCGGAGGCCGAGGGGACTGCGGCGCGCCAGTCACGGTCTGCACGGCCACTACGGTCGGGGGGTTCGAATCCGCCCTCGGGCATGGATATTTGTGCCGTCCTTAGGATTAGCTAGTTCATAAGTAGTTTGTAAGTTTAGGGACTGATGACCCCGTAGTTAAGTCCCATAAGCTATACAAACATTTCAACATTTTTGTCGGAGGCCTGTCGCGTTTTCCTGCATTGTGGTGACAGGTCGATAGTCACTCTATGGGGTGCGATAGAAGCGTTTGCGATCAATACGTTGCACGTACGCAGTTGTACTGTAACAAAAAAAGAAAAGAAGTGTATACATAACATGTTCGATGTCTGTTTTCTGGCGCTCTTCTCGTGGTTGCTGTCGTTTGTGAGGCCTAAGGTGCACTACTTTCGTCTTTAAGTAGCTGAGTTAAAAGTTTTTATTTGTGCAATACTATTCTGAGAGAGGATGATAGGACAGACGGCCTCGTTGATGAATGTTTTGGCCTCTAGTGGGTCTACTAAATTTCGTTGTGTTTAAGCATTGTCTACTATTATTATTAGGATAGATCATCTGTCATCGTCTGTTCTTTGGCATAGGACTTCGAAATATGTGAGGTTTGTTGGTGTTTTGCGGTGACGGCTAAAATTTTTCTTTAAGCGATCAGATGTTGCGGTGTATAGGTTAGCATTCTAGTTAATAGAGCAGACATCTTCGTTTGCGGTAGACAGCAACTTACAATTATCGATTTAAAAAATTAATCTGAGGTTTAGTGTAATAAAAAAATCACAGGAAAGGAGCTTGATTTGGGAGTAAGAATTTTTGTCTATATTTGGGTAAAGGGCTTGTCGATCTTGCTCTACAGAACTGATAATCTGTTGTAAGTGTGCTGCATCGGGTAGGTAAAGTATTACGTTTATGGTTAGGGAGGGAGATGTTTGCTGTTCCGTGGTTGTTGTAGTGGCGAGCGTCATTTCGAAGAAGTCATTGCTTCCGAGAAAAAAGTTTTAGTGTGAACGGTCGGTAATCGGTAAACTCATTGTCTTCAATTGACTCTGGAGTCCCAAAGTTTGCAAAGTACGGAGGATACCCGTCCTCCAACAGATGTCTGATACCTTCTCCAAATACAGCCACTGTTAGGCACTTCTGCAAAAAACTGTTCATAATACGATTTGATAGAGTGACAAGGTGATCAATTGCAAAACGGTAGTAGTTAGGAAAGGAGATCACAACCGCAAAATTCAAGATGGCGGCTGGGGAAACCCACCCCACCCCACTGGGGACCCACCATAAAATTCAAGATGGGGGCCTGCTCCTCTGACAGGTTGAGACTTGCTTGGTTGCCGCCTCCAGCAGATACGGATTTGTCCGCCCCCGCCACCCATATCGGTTTGCGGAGGGGGGGGCTGCTCCTCTGGCAGGTCGAGACATATCCACCCCCAGGCAATCCGCCACTGCCCACGATTATATTTTTATTCCTAATTTGCATATCATATTAATTGCACCATTCTATTATTTTGCATTAACAATTTCCATACTTGCCCACCTCCGATAGATGTTCAAGTCCCCAGCTGCCATCCCCAACAGATATGGACTCGTTCGCCTCATACGCTCCTGATTCATTTGAATTCTGCATGTAAGTATACATGTGCACGTAGAGGACGTAAAAAGAAATAATCGGTATTGCCAGAAGTATATCTGTAATTGCGCTAATAATTATTTAGGAACTATCGATCCACACATATGGTAACGATCTGCTAGGCTCCCTGTGGAGCAAACTGACTAGGGCTGACAATGGATGGTTACACAACCATTCACCCATTCCAACCTCTCTCTCTCTCTCTCCCTTCACAAGGCCAGCACAAACGCACACACACAAACACACACACACACACACACACACACACACACACACACAGTATTCTCTTGGAAAGCTACATAAAACAGTCCTTTCGATAAATATGTGCTAAATGTTGAAACAAAATATCGTAACGTTTTATTATTATTTTAAGCATTCTCACTCAAAAACATCTAAGTTACATCTCCAAATGATCTAAGAGGCAGCAACGCCTTCTTTCGATACAAAAATTTTCCAATGTTTTTAAGTCTATGGGAGCAAACTAATTTGGTCATAAGTCCCTAGACTTACAAACTACTTAAACTAACCTAAGGACAACACACACATCCATGCCCGAGGGAGGATTCGAACATCCGACGCAGGAGACCGTGCGATCCGTAACATGGCGCTCCAGACCGCTCGGTTGCTCCCGCGAGCATTTCGATACACACAAGAGGTACATAATACGTTACGACGATGATTATTATTGTCACGGTACACTTGAGAGGGGTGCGCATGAAGAAAAAAAGAGAAATTGTGATAGTTTCACACAGCGCCAACGAAGAGCCAACGCGCGCGCAAGGGTCCAGGGGATAGCGGTCCTCTGCTGCCACTCAAACCGCTATACCTGGAACGGTTCCATTGTGAAAGACGCCTTTGCAGGCAATCCTTTCGCCGAGATGTTTCCCATTGTATAGACCGACTAGTGACAACCCACTTCCTCTTAGAGTTTCTATTATCCACACTTTGTGACCGCTCTTAAAACAAAATTATCAAGTTCCGAAATTTAACACTAGAACGGCGGAGTTTCTCACATTCCTAAAACGGCGGAAAGGGGTCATTTTGACCCCCAAATAAAATATTTTCATATTAGACTCAAATAAGTGTTTTTTGTTAATCCACACCTTTTCTCTAGCAGGGACAATAATTATTAAAAACCATAATTAATAATAATCAATAATTATTTATTTCAACAGCGAAATATCTTACAAATTTATTGCTGCTACTGCTAACAAGTTTCCTATTTGTATAAACTTGTAGACATATTTAGTATACTTGGTCCATATTACTCTATTACGTGGTCTACAAACACCTTTGTATCACTTTTCTCTCAAGTTACTGGAATCTGCTAGACGCACTTAGCACGTATGATTTCTGTTTTACGCGCACATTTTCCGCACACGACTTTGTGGCAATTTACACAGTTTTCGCTGATCTTGTTGCCTTTGCAGAGGCTGATTTGGCACTTCCTCCATTTTCTAGTTGATTTCGGTCCTATCCTCTTCCTCTTTCATTCCTTTAAGTACGTTAGCAAGATGAAGTATAACTTCTTCCTTTCCATTTTCTTGTTTGTTACTATGTTGTAAATGACCCATGCATTTATTGCCGCCATGTCCAAGATGTTGTAAATGACAAGCATTGGCCATCTTCTACATGCAACTTTTGTAGTATATTTACCTGTCATTTGATCTCCTACGTCCACCCCATACTTTGTTGCATTGTAGAATGTTACTATTTCAGGTTTCTTCTTTCCTTCCTTGCTTATTGCTACTTCAGAATGTAGTGTACTCAGAAGAATGACGTTTTTATTCTACTTTACTTGGTATACAGTAATGGTGCATTCTGGGTTGCCGCTATAGTGCAGGATGCTGGTGGGGTGTATTTCAGGACTGGATTTCCTTACTGCTTCAAGGATTTCACGGCGGGTCTTGTTCATTGTAACAACTAATGAAGTTTACTTCTCTTAGCAAGTTCAAGAGGTGTAAAGAAGCTGTCCCATCCCTAGCAACCATCTTTGTACACGCTGCCAACTGTGCCTGCTGTGATGGAAGATGTGATGACTGATTTAGATCAGCACGTGAATCCTCTTCCACTAATCGCTCCTCATTCACTTTGTCTTTATCTTCACTTGTCTCAGGTACATAATCATCATCTTCGTCAGCGAAGTCCGTTTCCGATTCAACTTCGGAATTCTCTAAGAGCTGTAACACTTCTTCATCAGAAAGTCCATGCTGACGATACATGTTCAAAAGCGTTTTTCGAGGACAAAAACCAGAATGACACGATATAAACTGTGGCAGACTGGAACGAACACATGCCAAAGTTGCAACAATGACAGGCAACTACTCTGCAATACTGCTGACTGTTGCTGCTACATTGTTGGATTACTTGCATATATTCAGAAGGAAATTACATTAGGGTCAAATTGACCCCATCCGCCGTTCTAGGTATATCGATAGAAATGTCAAAGAAAATATAAATACTTTTTAAATTCTAATACATCATCATAAAGAGGAGAAAAATTAGGAAAAGTCATATGATTTCATTAGGAAAGTAAATAAACTGAAATGACAATGAAGGAAAAAAGTACGGCAGGGGTCATTTTGACCCCTTCCGCCGTTCTAGTGTTAATACTCTCTCTCTTTAGCGACCAAGCCCTGTTACAGTATTAGACAATGCACACAATTCTTTTCGAAATGTACCAAGTATTTACTACATTTCCTTAGACTGACACTGGTGTCTTCAATTTCCTCCCCCAAATACTATTGCCAGCCGCGGTGGCCGAGGTGGATGAGGCGCTCCAGTCACGGCCAGCACGGCCACTACGGTCGGGGGTTCGAATCCCCCCTCGGGCATGGATATTTGTGCCGTCCTAGTTCGTAAGTAGTTCATAAGTAGTTTGTAAGTTTAGGGACTGATGACCCCGTAGGTAAGTCCCATAAGCTTCACAAACATTTGAACATTTGAACATACTATTGCGACAGGTACAGGAAAGGTAATTTTTCGAACTTCAGTACGTATAGCCAGGTCACGATTCTTTTCGAAATGCTTGAAGTCTTTACAACATTTAACTAACGCAAGTCAAACTTGCAAATACTGATAATCGAGCACTCCCGAAGATGTTTAAAATGGTTCTTTCCCTGTGTTTAAACAAAACTAAACCCTATTTTACAACGATATATTCGTGAAAAGTGTTAAATAATTGAAGATCAGTAATTTACCAGTTTCCGACCCTCTACAATAACACTTTTTGTTCTTTCTTTTTTTTCCCGAAAGCACTGGCCTCACAACATCCTTCTTCGAAATGACACTCGTCAGTACAGCAACCAAGGAACCGCAAACATTTCCCCCCTAACCGAGAGGTAGTAGTTTATCTACTCGATAGCTTGGATGCAACACACTAACTACAGATTTTCGGTTCTGTAGAGCAAGATCGACCAGTCCTTTACCCAAAATATAGATATAGAGAGACAAACATTTCTTACTCCAAACACAAATCAAGATCCTGTGTTAACTAAGATTTCATTTTTCAGTCCACTAAAGCAAACTAATATGTCTACTGTACAAACAAGGATGCTAACCTACACACTGCAACACCAAATAGTTTAAAAGAAAAATGTATCACCATCATAGCAAAAACGCCAACGAACCTCACATACTTCGAAGTCCTAAGTCAAAGTACAGACGATGATAGATTATCCACTCTATTAATAACAGTAGACAGTTGTTACAACACAATGACCCGTTTTACTTAATGAATTCAGCACAAACTTGTCGACAAAATCAGAACCAATCAAGTACAGTCGAACAAATGACCTCTGTTTCATGTATTACTGACTTTACGGAATAATGTTTACAAAAGTAACATGTTAACATCACAATTGTTTCAAGACTTCGTCGTGACTTTTAGAACCATGTGCCTCTACGAATAGACCTCCAAATACGGTCTCTTCTGCACCGCCACATATCTTCATCGGACGTTCGTTTCGCCAGAATCTTTACAAAATTCATAGGATCCCCACAAAAGTGACACTTATGAAATCACCAAGTGCACTTAGCATGGTTCCTAGAGCGTAAAATCGCAAGGTGGGAAGTAGTTGATTCATAGGAGGGACAGCATAAATTCTGAAGTGAAGTGCAATACACTGTCTTTAGTTTTATCGAGTATTCTTTAATATTTTAAGGAATAATTTAGAAGAGCCATAAAGAACAATTATTACAGAACAAGAAATTTCCTTTGTGTTTTATGTCGAATTTGATCACATATAAGACCATGGAGTATATAAACTGTTCATTTTGTCCGGCGGAATCGCTTGAAAAATTCTGGATTTTCCATCGTTTCAAAATAGTTTGTTCTTCTTCTGTGTATCGTAATTTGTACATATCGCTATTTCAGAGTCACTTTCAAAGAACTGAATGTAATTCCTTTTTCCGCATTTGCTACTTTAACTTTAAATACGTCTCCATCAAGACTATACTGGCGGATAATTCTTTCCTAAAGATAACTGCCGGTTAACGAATAGTTTACGGTCAGGTGCCTCTTAACTGGACATCGTAAAATCAAACTATCGGTAAAGTACCCGTAAAAGTTACCGTAAACAGTTTACTGGACATTGTAAGAACGGGCCTAAGACTAGACTGTGATTAGACTGTTCCATACAGTATTTATTACAAGCATCAAAGAATTCAGCGTATGCATTGATGAATGAATACTTAAAAGGAGATAGAGACGCATATCACCTCTGACCGCCATACCTCAGAGAAGAGGAAAAAGGCCGTTGCCACTTATGTGGAAAGAAAAAAAAAAAACCGATAAGGTTCGTGTGAAGCGCAATAAGTTACTTGTATAGCACATCTGACTTCTGAGCTACGTGTATTACATGTCATCAACAGAAGACTGACTGAAGAATCCGTTGTTATATTGGTGCGACGCATTTATTGTAGGTACAATACACTTGAAAACATAAAATAATCACAGTAAAATTTTCTAGTCATTTTATATGAAGTGAAATGCGTGTAACGTTAAGCAATAAATTTGTTTTGCTTTGTTATATTTCTAATGTTAATACCTTTAATCAAGTGCTAAACGAAGGTTTTGAAACAAATATACATTCCTGCAATGCTTTAATAGACAAATTGCATAATTAACGTGGAAACGTTATATCCGAACTAAATTACAAAGAAGAATCGATTTTAACAAATACACAAGATCGTAATTATTTCGGTTGCATATATATTTAATTAATGTTTGTTGAAACTAGTTTGCAATTAAGTAAAATGTGGACTATTGAACAATGTGGAACAATGCATTTTCTAGAACATTCTATTCTACAAAATCTGGTAAAACATTTATTACGGTAATCGTAACGGTCAGTTACGATTATATTACATTGGTTATGAACTTTATATATAATACATACATAAAGTCAAGCCATGGCATAAATAACATGTAATCACAGAAATCGAACAAAAGGGTGGGAATGGAATCGGGTTGTACTGTAGGAATATGGTATCGAAATCTACACTAGAGGTCTGCTCATGCCGTTACATTACAAGGTTAAGGTTCCTCCTGCCCTTCAAATTCCGTATATCCTGCGTAACGTTGTGTATTTCTCTGCAGTCGCCATTATTATTATTATTATTATTATTCTCTATTGTAATTTTGAAGCCACCGGATGGTGGCAGGCTGACGGCAGCTTCATTGCCGCTCTTCAGCCGACGGTACACATATTTTTCAAGAAGTATTAAAACATCATGTAGAAAAATAATGCTGAATTTAAAACAATGCAACGGAAATAAAACTGAAGAATAACAAGAGTATATAAAAACAGAAAGACACATAAGCTGAGTTGTAAAATAGCCACGGTGGTTAAAATAGACATATATACAGTGTTAAAACTTTCGGAGAATAAAATACACTCAGTGGAGGACAGGACACGAAGACGAGAGCACACACTTAAAAGCACCTAGCAACTCGATTATTTGGCCTGATCGGCGGCTGCTGAAGTATTAAAACAACACTTGGGCAGGTAGCACAAACACTGGCAGAACACTTAACGGCGCACTGGTAAAATATGTCGACACAGGTGCCCTCCAGTGGAAAAGGGGAGAAGGGCGAAGCGCGGTGGGGGAAGTACGAGTGGGAGGGGAAGAGAGAGGAGGGGGGGGGGGGCGCAAGGACTCACCGTAGGAGGGAGCTGGGAGAGGAGAACCAAGTGTGGGGGGGGGGGGGACAGGGAAGGGAGACGTACAAATACTGGGATCTACTAAGGTTGAAAGGAGGGGTAGATGTCGGGACGGAGGGCGTCATCTGGGAGAGCGGAGTTGACGGAAGTTACCCTCAGAGAGGACGCGGAAAGCCTGAAGGTGAAGGGAGGGAGGGATAATGAGCCCCAGGATGCAGCAAGAGGTGGGAGACGACCAGGTTGCGGGATTCTATCCTACGGAACACACAGCGGCGGCGGAAGTGTTCCAGGAACTTCAGAAGGTGAGGAAAGGGAATCAAGTCGTAAAGGATCTGCGTGGGGGACGGGATGCGGATACAGTAAGCGAGGCGGAGGGCGTGGGGTTCTAGGATTGGAGGGATTCGTAGTGGGCAGGGGGGAGCGGAGACCCAGGCAGGATGGAAGCAGCAGAGGATAGGACACATGATGGATCGGTAGGTGAAGAGGACGGTGGAGGGGTTACGGCCCCACGTCCGGACAGACAGGAGCTTGAGGAGGTTGAGGCGGAAGAGGGCTTTCTCAAGGACAGAGGTGCGGTTTCCAGGAGAGGGAGCGGTCAAGGGTGAGGCTAAGGTACTTAAGGGTTTTGGTTTGTGGGATGGGACGGCCATGGTGTGCGAGGTAGAGGCCACGGTGACGGAAGGAAGGGTGGTATGACCTATGATGATTGCCTGGGATTTCGTGGGGTTGACAATGAGGAGCCACTGGTTGCACCAGGAGGAGTCGCCATTATATGTCTGAATTATTATATTATATATCCTTGAACACCATATCCTTGGCCCCGATGCATTGGCATGTTAAGCACGTCACAACTTGGTTCCTAATATTTGGAACACAAGTGCAGGATTAATTCTCTTCATAATATCACTGCACTGTACACAAGTTACACAGTAACTCGCTTGCAAACATTTCAAGAGACAAATACGTACTGCAGCTGCAACTGCAGCACTGTTTTGTGTAGCTACACTATGCCACCATCTATTGGCACATCGCTGTTTTGTTTATGTTTGCTTGTGATTCTAAGCATGGTTTCGTGGGGTTCCGAGCGTTCGACGTGAAAGATGTCCTTTGTGAGAAGTGTATACCCACTTCGAAAAAGAGAGACATGTGTGTATTCATCACTCTCTAATTCTTTTTAAACTTTTTTTTTAATTATCATATCGATGTTTGGAGTAACATTACTGGTCATAATCAGCATTACTCCAGTGAACTGAACGCCAGTGAGATTATTCCAGACCTTTAATTACGATAGATTAATTTCAGGGAAAAATAAAATAAAATAAAAAACACTTTCACCCAAATATTTAAATCCGAACATACTGCAGACTCGACCAGATAGTCTAAACAGCTGCCGGAACTCTTCTCTTGAGTAATATTTCAGTTTTTTAAATTATTTTTTCTTTTATTTTTCCGTCTCACTAACTTTGTCCTTCTGCCAACGCTAAGCAACCTTCGATACCGATAACACTATTGTAATGACGCGAAGTGAACAGGACCGTCTTGTCCTGCTCATGTCGCCAACAGTAATTTTAGCAGCAGGTGTAGGGGAAGCTAGTTGCTAGCAGTGTCTGCAAGAAACCAGTGTGAGCACTCGCTTGCGTCCGCGCTCGCTTTAGCTCATTTTCCCGCCCCTATACTACACAATAACAGTTTACTACCGTACGCGGATGAATCCTGATAACTGACTGTGTGGTGTTCTCATCAACATCTTTCCTAATTTAAGAGTACTCAGCTTTGCATCCGTCATTACTCTCAAAACTAACAGCTTCTCTTACTCTTCAACGAAGAAAAATGTAAATTCAGTAATATTTTCCTTCTGAAGGTACTACAACTAAATGTTCCTGATATAAAAGTTCTACATCCATTTATGCACTTGTGAATAGCTAAAATTGCTTTATTTCGTGAAGTAACTCCTGTCATTTAAATATGGATCTACTGTTCATTTTTCTTCAAGTATAGTGTAATGTGTAAACAATACAAATACGACTCACAAATATTATGTATATACCACCAGACCGATTTCAACCAAATTTAGTGCACGTGTTGCTTTCCCTGAGGTAACAATATGCTTTAAGGATAAGAACCAGCTACGACGCATAATTCAGGAGCTATGATGCGTCTGGTGTGTGGTGGAGGGTACTTTACTTCGAGACCAGGAAAAAAATCTATTGTTTTATTTCGAGCTTGATGAAAATATACACTCACGACTTTTGAAGCGAGAGGTAGGTAACTATAAAAAAATTCATATGTTGCATGACGGAGGGTACTTTACCTACAGAAATGCACAAAATCAACAGTTTTAATCCAATATTGATAATATTTGGCACACTTGACCTCTAGATAAGAGGTAAGTCACTGTCTACATAAAATTTCGTTTGGTACATGGCAGTGGTTACTTCACCACCTATCGACAACATCTACATTTCTATTTCGATCTTGATGAAATTTTGTACACCTTACTTTCAAACCAAAAGGACATGCGTCTCCATAGTACAGGATGTCTCACGAAAGACGCCTGCCAGGCGTCGCGGATCGCGCGGTAAAGTTCCCGGCCGCAGTCACCGCAACCGCCGGCCACGCAGCGCCCGATTCTCGGACTCTATTGTGCCGCGGGCGAATACACTGAGTTAAAGTCTAAAAAACATTGCCATCTGAGTAACCTAAGCTTACCTTTATTTACAGTAGATGTTCAAAATAATGTCCCTCTACGGTAAGAGCGGCCTGACATCTCTTGAACACATTTGCGAACACTCGATGAATGTCGGCTACCGAAATCTCGGAACTGACTAGTCGAATCCTGTCTTCTAACTCTTCGTGTGTATGGGGATTGCTTGCATACACCTTGTCTTTTAACATTCCTCAAAGATAAATGTCACAGGGATTTAGATCTGGAGAACGAGGAGGCCAGTCAACTATCCTATCTACATCTACATGGAATACTCTGCAAATCATATTTAAGGGCCTGGCCATCACAAACACTTCGTATTGCTACCATAGAAGCATTGCCAAAGTGTAATCTTGCATTGTCCTGCATGAAATAACCGTACAGTTTTTCCTTGGGGGAAGTTCTTGAAAAAATGGATGCAGGATATTGTTCACATACCTGTCAGAATTTATTGTTTCGTGAAAAAAGATTCGGCTAGTCATTTCCAGATTTCGGCAGCCGAAATTCGTCGATTGTTCGCAAATGTGTTCAAGAGATGTCAGACCGCTCATTCCATAGAGAAACATCATTTTTAACATCTATTGTAAATAAAGGTAGGCCCTAAGCTTAGGTTACTCAGATGGCAATGTTTTTTATATTTTAACTCAGTGTATGCGCCCGCGGCACAATAGAGTCCGAGAATCGTGCGCTGCCGTGGCCGGCGGATGCGGTAGCGGCGGCAACGAAATGTCGTTAAATATTTAATACACAAAGCTAAATCAGTAACACTATGTTCAATGTTTGTTGGTATTCGCAGAGATTGCTTAATTGTATCACGGACGTTCGCTTCCTTGCTGTACTACCTCATAATTTATTTCACAGCAGTGGCGTCTATTTCTTCTTTGTAGCACTGCAGCGCCTCTATCCCTTGTTTGCTGTACTATGCCATCCATACTTAGAGCATAGCCTACATCTAAATATTTTTCCGTGATCTCAATTTTATGAAACGAAGTTGCTCCATGCAAATCCGTGAAGTAGTTTAGGAGATTAGGTGTTTCTAATAGATACACAGACAGTTACTGAAAACATTTAACATTACGATGTATCTTTTTCCGTGATCTGATTTTGATGAAATCATGCCTATATGTTGCCCCAATCTTAGTTCAAGCCTCCTTTAAAGCGCTTAAAAATATTTCAATAGGTTTTTATTTTTATTTTTTTATGTTTACGAAACGTGTTACAAATAGGCATATCTTCATGAATTTGATGTAGCTTTCATCATACATCAGTGATATTCGACATTTTAAACATTTATTTCCTGATCATTCATATCCCTTGACAATGTACTGAGGCATGGAAAGCTGAAATATAATAAGTAATAAGTATTTCCTTAATGAAATAGAATTATCACTAAAAACAGTTATTATTCTTACGGTTGGCTCTCTTATCGTTAGGTGCCCTATTGTCCTCTAACCGTGAGACTTAAACCTCCATAGCAGTTGTACATATGCGTTAGACTGTGGTATCAGTACGTAAATATATGGATTAAACACGGCGGAAATTGCGTTGAATCCTATCTATTAGTTTTCTGGTGCAATACGAAAGTAACAGTGCGTCTTTTGGTTCTATGCTGCATTACGCCGTTCTTTCCTAGCATGAAATACACCTAAAACTTCAAATTACGATATCATTTATTTTCCTGATTTGATTTTGCTGAAATGAAGCCTATATGTTGCCCCAGGCTATTTTCAATTTATCTGTGATACCCGATGAATGTTCGTTTAGTACTTTTAGATATTTGCAGTACTACACCATGCTTATAAGCATAGTATGCACATAAAACTTCCTTTCCTGATCCGATTTTGATGTAAAGAAGCCTACGTTATGCTTCAATCTATTCTAAAATTACGCGTGAAACCCGACAAATGTTCGTGTAATACTTTCGGAGATTACTCTCTACAAATAGACACATGCGATTGCTTTCAGAAAAATGTTTAAATTGTGATATCTTACTTTTAATGATCCGATTTTGTGAAATAAAGTGTTTATGTAACCGAACGACACCCTCACGTTAACTGTAAAAAACTTCTAAAAATTCGACTATTAGTTTTCGAGATTAACATGATGAAAGAGAAAGACAGACATGACGGTTCTAGTTAAAAAACGTTAAATTTTGATATTATTTTACACTGTGACACGATTTTTATGAAACTAAGTAGGCTGAAGTTACCTGTGAAAACCCGCTACGAATTCGTGAAGTAGTTTTGGAGATTAGTGGTTTCTAATATATGAACAGACAGACACGGTGGTCACTGGAAACACTTAAAATTACGATATCTCTCTTGTTTTCGTGATTCTATTTTGATGAAATCATGCCTAGATCATGAACCTATCATCGCATATGTTTCCTGTGAAAACCGCATGAAAATTCGTGCAGTGATTGAAGCGAACAGCGACAGGCCTACATTTACAGATTTATTATTCGTACAGATGTGTTGTACAATTGTATAGTTTTGCAGGAATATATCGATTTGTATAAGTGCTGTATGTCTGTTGTGAATACGGTTAGTAGTAAAGAAGTAATAGATTAAAACGTGATGCTACATGGGGCGATTTGTCCATGAACGTTACTCTTTACGTCCTCATATCTCATGAATTACGTGTCGGACTGTGATACAATTTCGAACGTACATTCAGCTTCAAGTGTATATATCGTCTGCAAAATTTCCTGCGAGTAAATTCCATAGATTTGCTCTATGGACAGCGGAAAAGTAGTAAGTTCTCTTTTTTCCTTTCATCATTTTGCTATCGTTGTCAGCGAGAAAAAGTTTAATAAAGGTTTGAAATTATGGTTAAAGTTTGTTGCAAGTTGCTAAGTACTCCCATTCTCATATAGTGTATTCATAAAGTCTCGTCGCATTATGTGGCAGTTTCTTGCAACTCTTATTGTTTATGGTGTTATATCTCCTGAACGATATGTCGTATGTGGTTCGTACTCCAACAGCAATTGCTATCTCGCAAAAGGAATATGTGTACAAAATTTGGTTGAAATCGGTCCATTAGTTTATGAACAGATGTAGAATATCATCGCATGATGCGACCGTTTTTCACGACTGTCATTGTTTATGACGTCATATCTCCCTACGTATGTGTCGTAGGTGGTTCTTACCCCAACATCGATTGTTGCCTGATAGTAAGGATCATGTGTACCAAGTGTGGTTAAAATCGGTCCAGTAGTTTAGGAGATGTGGCCCATACATACACACACACACACACACACACACACAAACGCGCGCGCACGCACACACACACACGCGCGCGCGCGCGCGCGCGCGCGCGCGACCATACCACCTATTTTGTAAGATGTAAGATTATCACATGCTTAATGACTGCTTCACAATCTGAAGTTTCAGCTTCGGCGAAAAATATAGAGTAGCACCGTGGTTCGGAACCCACGCTAAACTGTAGGTTCCCCTATAAGGCCGGAGGAAGGCAACGGCATACCAACTTCAAAAAGGACCATGCCTAGTAAATCACTCTGATGTTCAAACCAATCTTCGGATTGTTGACTGCTTTATATAATTTTTCATAGACAGGGTAAAGGAAGATGTAATGAGGAGGTGCAGGAGCAGATAGTAAAGAGAAGGGAGGATATGGGTTTGCGATGGAGAGAGGAGGAGACGATCAGAGGTAGAGATGGAAGGAAAGAGAAGGGACGAGAACAAGGAATAAATAAAGAACCGGACACGCCGGGTTTTCTGCTAGTCTTCTTTCTTTTTTATAAAGTAGTGTGTCCTTGTGTTTGTGGGTTTGTGTGTTTCTGTTACATACAAATGTACAATTTTGTTAAAATCTTGATGAAAGTTTAGCCACATCACTTTAAAACCAAATGGAAGGAGATGTCATAAACAATGTAATGCGCGAAAAACTGCTGCATAGTGCGACAATATTCCACATCTCGTCCTAAGCCACAGGGCCGTTTTCAACCAAATTTGGTGCCCGTATTCCTTACCGTGCGGTAACAATTGCTGTAGGGGTAAGAACCAGCTACGACGCGTTGTGCGGGAGAATGACATCATAAACAATGAGAGACATGATAAACCGCTCATTCATTCAAAAGGTTTTAATTTGCAACATCTTCACTACCAACTCCATTAGCAAAACATTTCACTTTCAGTTTCCTAATATTCCACTCTACGCCTGTAGAAAATAACATTATTGTGTGTCACACCGTTCAGGAAAAATGACGTCATAACGCTTGAGCTACGTGAAAGGAACTACAGGGTGATATCTACTACAGATATAGGGAAAATGAACCGAGTGGGACAGGAGGCGACGATCACAGGGGTAACAAAAACATGAACTAAGATGAGAATGGAATAAATGCGTACCCGGCGAACGCCGGGTTTTCGGCTCAGATAATAAATGAGGAAGCGTGTGTGCATTTTGTAAATCTTTCACGCTGTCGCGGCTGGGCGTCTTTGGATAAAAATCAGAATGGGGTTATCTTATTCCCTGGATTAACACATGAACTACATATATTTTTGCAATCAACACATTCTTTTATTTAAGAATTCGACTTAACATTGTTGCTGTACCACACCACGTAAAAATGGAATGGGAAGATTTCTACAATCAGTTGTCTTGTCGGACAGAAAAATAAGTGGTGGCCACACTGTATAAGATTAAACACAAGATAATGAAGGCAGGTTTAAACATGACGTTCAATAAAAGATGCCTCGCGGAAAGTTGATCCCAGTGTATGTGCACAAATACCTAAAAGTAAACAATTTTCAAAATTTCTCTCCTGCAATGTGGCAATCAAAACAGTCTTTTATTCAGGAATGAGCTACCTATTGTAAGCCACCACATGGTGAAGGTAGAGGGCACATTAATTTTGACTGACGATGAGCACAATGGAAGTTGTAACGTGTATGTTTTCAAGGAGGTTTCAATACTCCGTATGTCACCATTCGTCGTATTGCGAAAGGTACCTTTCAATAGACTTCTACATCATTATGACTACAAAAGTTGGCAGATATCATTTTTAATAGCTAGGCGCAAATGGAAAGAGGGGGCGGAGACGAGGGCCGAGAGAGAGGAACAGGAGAGAATTCCTGCCAATTTCTGATCAGTTTTGATCTATCGAGTCTGTTTCATAGTGCCTTTAACTCTAGCTGCGTGTACGATGGAAGATCTCACAAATGTTACACAGAGTGTACTGGACGCTGCTAATTTTTTGGCATCCACTGTACAGTAAAATATTAACCAGAGTTTGTGTGTATATTCTTTGTCAATATGTATTTATTTTACTCTGTGGCTGGTTTATGTAGTAATGTATCTAATATTGTTTTCGTTTGCTTCTGACACGATAAATAAATATAAAGCAGAGTGTCCGTATGTTTGTACGTGTTGCATAAAAATCTACTGTTTTTTATGAAATTTTGTACACGTAAGCTTGAATCCATGAGGTTGGTCGCCGTAAGTGTAAGAATCACATACGATATATAGTTCACGAGATATGACGTCATAAACAATTATATGCGCGAAAAACTGCTGCATTTTGCGACAATGCTGCTCATTTTCTCCTAAACCATTGGACCGATTTCAACCAAATTTGGTACACACATTCCTTACCGTGAGGTAACAATTGCTGCATGGTTAAGAATCACATACGGTACATGTTTCAAAATATATTACGTCATAACCAATAGAAATCGCAAGAAATGCCATATAATATGGCGAGACTTTCGAAATACACTGTATGAGAATGACAGTACTTAGTGACTGGCAACAAACTTTAAACATAATTTCAAACCTTTATTAAACTTTTTCTCGCTGGCAACCATGGTAAAATGATGAAAGGAAAAAAGTTTCTCGCTTACTACTTTTCCGCTGTTTATGGAGTAAAACTACAGCTCTCGGTATGACGTTACAATTTATAATTTGAACACTACAAAGTGTAGCGACAGGAAATTTTACAGACAGTATACATATATATAGTTGAATGTAGCTTCTAAATTGTATCACGTAGTTCATGAGATATGAGCACGTAAACAGTAACGTTCATGGAAAATCCTCCGAATCACGCACCAATTTTTAATATATTACTTCTTTATTACTAATTGTATTTCCAAGAGATTTTACAGACATAAAGCTCTTATACAAATGAATATATACCTGAAAAATGGCAGGAATAAATAAATAAATACCCGGGCAACGCCGGGTTTTCAGCTAGTAAATAAATAAACACTCCTTCGTGAACGAATTCGACTATCTGTTTTGCAAGCCTGCCTGGGTTCATTGTTTTAATGTGTCCACAGTGTCTTAATGTATGTTTTCTAATGTCACTATTGACAGCTGTGTGTAGCTTGATTTCCAGTTTGCTTCTGAGTCTGTATTGTTTCAGAATTTTGTTATTTTTGTGTCTCAACCATTCATAACGTTTACGAAATTTTAATCTAACAAGGGGAGGCCGCCAATTGTGAAATTCAGATTCGATTCATACTGCGCATAATGAAAGCTCATGGCCAGAGGTGTAATTTGGAAATACATCAAGATGCAGTTCTCAGCCGTTGTCGAGAAAATCGACAGTTAAAAAAAGCCGTTGCGGTGAAATACTCTCTACGATCTCTAGGAGGAGTGCTATTGTACTGAGGCGTGGCGTAGCGGTAAGCGCTCGGTTTTGTAATCCGAAGGTCGCCGGATCGAATCTCGCGGCGTGTAACTTTTTTTATTATTTGTCTTTTGTAATTCCTATATCGCACGAACCAGAGTGATAGTTATCATAGAAATATGGAAAGCAGAAAACAGCACGACATTGAGCACATCTGATAAACGATGAGTTTTTACAAGAACAATTGTTTTTTTAATTTATCTGTTGGGAAACACACCTGATTGACATTCTGAGAAAATGTTCTATCGTCCGTCAGATTTGACTTACACTATACGTATTCGTTTCGGAATATCGTTTATACTTCCTCCGTTAACTATACGTGGTAAACATTATGAAGACAATAACATTTGTGAAATACAACTTTGTTTGCGGAAAACATAACGATGTTCGAAGTCTCCAGTTGCATATAATAAGTTGTTTCAAAGTCGTTGTGTATACATTTGAATTACAAAAAACAAATAATAAAAAATTGCATCTCGCGAGATTAGATCCGGCGACCTTCGGATTACCAACCCGCGCGCTTACAGCTACGCCACGCCTGTGTACAATATTGTTCCTCGTAGAGATCGTAGAGAGTATTTCACCGCAACGGCTTTTTTAAATTGTCGATTTTCTCGACAACGGCTGAGAAGTGCATCTTGGTGCTTTGCCAAATTACACCTCTGGCCATGAGCTTTCATTATGCGCAGTGTGAATCGAATCTGAATTTCACAATTGGCGGGCTCCCCTTGTAAGAGTATTAAATGACCTTTCTAATCCGCTTTTGTGTCGAATATCGTCGAGGAGTTATTTAAAAGACGTTTTAGCCCGGTTCTCGCCAGCGGCAGTCTCTCACCGCGACCGGCAGCCGAGCAAACACGGACGGCCGAGATGGGGTTTAATTTTGTAATCAGGACACGGGCTGCTTTGCATGTCCTGTAAACAAGTCGAGGAATGCCGAACGGTATATACCTTTCAACGGCAGCAGCTACATTAGATAGCTGAATACACACGGCCGTCATAATAAATTGCCCCAACAGTAATGCGACGGGCGTTCATTATTAATTCATATCACGGCGCGAGTGGAAGCCGACGCGGAGCGGTGCGGACGCCTCTCAGCTCAATAGGCGCTCCACGGCCGGGAAACTAATGAGACGGCGCGCGGCGGCGCTGCATGGCCGTGCTTAGCGGACACCTCCGCCGCTGTCGCGCCTTTCAGCTGTCACGCAGGCCGACGCATCCGCGCCGCTCCTCTCGCTGAGCTAGCCGCCGCGGGGACTCCTTTGCACACTACAGTACGTCGCCTCTTGACAACATACAGCCAGTCTAAAGGCTAGTTTACACGACGACACTACGTTTCATGAAACTGCACTACTGGCCAATGCGCATGCGCAGCAGGCCTTCGCGCAACTCGTTGACGAAACTAAACAGTTTCGGTACATTCCAACTTTGCGAAACTGATTGCGCGTGTTTGTAGATTAGGTTATGACCAATACAAAACAAAATACAACATAAAGGGGGGAACGGGAGAAACAATTCGGTTTTTGACCATATATGCGTTGAGTAGGTGTTTGTGCGATTTTAACGGCGTGTTAGTGCTCTTCTGGCAATTATTTGTGAAGTTAAATATTGATAGGTTGACGATTAAGGCTAGTTTACACGACGACACTACGTTTCACGAAACTGCGTTACTGGCCAGTGCGCATGCGCGGCAGGGGTTCGCGCAACTCGTTGGCGAAACTAAACAGCTTCGGCTCGTTCCAACTTCGACGAAACTGACTGCGCGTGGTTTTAGGTTAGGTAATAACCAATACAGAACAAAACACAACATAAAGGGGGGAAAGGAAGAAATAATTCGGTTTTTGAGCATATATACGATGCATTGCTGTTTGTGCGATTTCAACGATGAAAATCTTAGGAATAAGCAGCGGCGTGTTGGTGCTCTTCAAGAAATTATTCGTGAATTAAATATTGATGGGGTGATGGTTAATGAACTGCAGACTAAAATACATTCAATTCCAAATACCTATACAAACGAACTATGGCAATTGTGGATTTGGGAACACGGTACAGGTACTGTAGAGACGAATATCTACACGACAAGAAACGTAATGCAATGACAATTTGTATAGGTTATGGGACCGTCTTTTGCAACTGTAAAAATAAAGCGAAACGCGTCTGGTCTAAAGTAGACTAATTTACAGTTGCAAAAGACGGTCCCATAACCTATACAAATTGTATTACTGCAACTGCGGAAGACGAGACAAAAAAACGAAGAAATATGTAATGCAATGAAATTAATTTTAGTTCTGGTAACAATGCTTCACGCTTAACAGTATCTGGTTTCTTTATTGCATTAATAATTCTGTTTAAAAGGAACGTGAACTGCTCTGGTGACATTCTAAGTTGATTAAAATAGCTTCTAGGGTCTTCAATTACAATTTCTTTCAGCAAGGTCGCTGAGCAACCGAGCTGACGTCCTTTTTTAATCCAGTCACAAACCCAAACGCGTTTCTTATTCTTTTTTATGTTTAGTCTTATGCAGCGACTTCACGCAGAGAAGCAATAGCTCCGCCACAACTCTTACAGCTACCTTAACTCTCATTCTACAGCGACTACGGCACTCACAAAACAACGAAACTGAAGTGTATAGTATTGGCGCCGTGTCTACAGACATACACGAAACTAGTCGCGCGCAATTCATTTCATGCAACGAGTGTCGCAACCTAGTGTCGTCGTGTAGACTAGCCTTTTAAGGCTAGTTTTTACACGACGACACTAGGTTTCATGAAATTGCGCTAATGGCCAGTGCGCATGCGCGGCAGGCGTTCGCGCAACTCGTTGGCGAAACTAAACAGTTTCGGCACCTTCCAACTTTGGCGAATCTGATTGCGCGTGTTTTTAGGTTAGGTTATAACCAATACAGAAATAATTCGGTCTTTGAACATGTATACGATGCATTGCTGTTTGTGCGATTTCAACGATGAAAATCTTAGGAATAAGCAGCGGCGTGTTGGTGCTCTTCAAGAAATTATTCGTGAATTAAATATTGATGGGGTGACGGTTAATGAACTGCAGACTAAAATACATTCAATTCCAAATACCTATACAAACGAACTATGTCAATTGTGGATTTGGGAACACGGTACAGGTACTGTAGAAACGAATATCTACACGACAAGAAACGTAATGCAATGAAATTAATTTCAGTTCTGGTAACAATGCTTCACGCTTAACAGTATCTGGTTTCTTTATTGCATTAATAATTCTGTTTAAAAGGAACGTGAACTGCTCTGGTGACATTCTAAAAATAACTTCTAGGGTCTTCAACCACAATTTATTGCAGCAAGTTCGCTGAGCAACCGAGCTGACGTCTTATTTTAATCCCACACGAACCCTAAACACGTTTCTTATTCTCTTTATGTTTAGTCTTATGCAGCGACTTCTCATAGTGAAGCAATATCTCCGCCACAACTGTTACAGCTACCAAAACTTTCATTCTACGGCGAGTACAGCACTTACAAAACGACGAAGCTGAAGTGCAATGGTATTGGCGCTGTGTCTACAGACATACACGAATCCAGTTGCGCGCAATGGATTTCATGCAACGAGTGTCGCAACCTAGTGTCGTCGTGTAGACTAGCCTTAACATATACGGTCACGACACTCCCACTGATTGTTGTTACACATTGCGACAACACCGCTCCAAGCAGCTCGCAAATGACATTTTCGATTACGATATCGTATCAGCAGGAAAAACATCGCTTATATTCACTACGTTTACATGCAACACATCTTCCGGAAGACGAAAACCGATTTTCGTAAACCGTTTTTCGCCGTCGTGTTTACATGGCAGAGCCTGAATCGGATTTCCTAATCCACTTAACATGGCGGCTGAAAAACAGCTGATTCAGTTCCTGATGTAGTCAGCACAATTGTTATTTTTCTTTATTTAAATACGCAGATTTATGTTCACTCTAATATTTATACTTTTATTTCACATTAGAAAATATCACTCTTTCCATATGTGCCGAAAATTCTTAACTAGGAGACTCAGTCTGACAAGCCAAGACGGTTGCGTTTACATGGGCACGGAAATCGATTGTGGAACTGGAAAACCGCTTTAGGGAAGCGGATTTCCAGAATCGATTTTGGAGTGTTTACATGACCATTCAAAAGCGGAATTGGGAAATAGTTTTACGAAATCCTGTTTTGGTAGCCCATGAAACGAGGTGATTCATTTGTAACATAATTTTTACAATAGTGCCACAGTAATTGCTTAAAAAAATAGAAAGACCTCACATTGTTTTTTTTTTTTTTTTTTTTTAAGGGTATGAGTCGGAAGCACAGCGGTGCCATCGAAAAGTCGCGGATGAGCTATCCCACAAGGATCCGTCTTAGGACAATTGCTTTTTCTTGTGTACATTAATGACCTCTCGATCAGTTACGCTGCCAGAAGCAGAGTTCGTTTCCAGAATGAAACTTCCACTCTGCAGCGGAGCGTGCGCCGATATGAAACTTTCTGGCAGATTAAAATTGTGTGCCCGGAAGCGGGACTCGAACCTTTGCCTTTCGCGGGCAAGCGTTCTACCGTCTGAGCTATCCCGGTACGCTTCACGGTCCGGCCTCACAACATCACTTCTGCCAGTACCTCACCTCCTACTTTCCAAACTTAACAGAAGTTCTCCTGCGAAACTTGCAGGACTAACACCAGGGTCAATCCATGTCAAATCACCAAATTTTGACACACTTTAGGTTACGGTAGTAACACTAAAACTGGGCCTTTGCGATCGTCTTTTGACAGCTCGAAAATTAAATGAAAATAACGGCTTAACCATGCATCTGACACGAAAATTGAAAAATCGAATTTTTAGAGGAGAAAATTCTCTATAACTTTGCTCTCTTATGTTTTTTTTTTTTCATATCTCGTATCGTTTCAGAGATATATGCAAAAATAACGGCGATTTTAGGATGTCTGTCTGTCCGTAACGTGTTCCCTGTTTTTAAGACGAACCGTTCAACCGACCAGCACCAAATTTTGCACACATAATTGTAGGCCGCGAGAGACCAGAACCTTATTTTAAAATTTTTCGGACAAGAAATACGGTAGTAATACCAAAAAAAGGCATTTGTTATATAATTGTAATTGCAAACGAACCGTTCATCTGACACGAAAATTGAATAACCTAATTGGTAGACTACCTAATTGGTAGAGAGGAAAATTCTCTACAACTTCGCTCTATTATGTTTTTTTCATATCTTGCACCGTTGCAGAGATATTCGCAAAAATAACGACGATTTGACTACGTTTGTCTGGCTGTAACATGTTCCCACTTTTTAGATCGAACCGTTCAACCGATCGGCACCAAATTTACAGACATAATTGTTGGCTACCAGAGACCAGAACCTCGCTTTTTGAAATATTTCGGACAAGAAATACGTTAGTAATACCAAAAAAAGCCGTTTGTAATGTAATTTTAATTGCAAATAAACCGTTCATCTGACGCGAAAACTGAATAAACGAATTTGTAGAGGAGAAAATTCTCTACGACTTTGTTCCCTTATGTTTTTTTCATATCTCGTATCGTTTGAGAGATATTTGCAAAAATAGCGGAGTTTTGAAACACTCCATTAAATTAACAACAACCAGCCGTTCGCAGATGTCACGTGACATTTCTCGCCCAGAACTGTCTCTGGCATACGCCATCTTGCGTTGCGTATTTGATGATTTTCTTATTGTAACGTACACGTTGTCATTTAAAAGCAATGGCGCATTGAATTAACAAAAAGACGTCGTTCTTCTTACGTTAAATGATAATATAGTGACTACAAATGCCATATTAGCATCAGTTAACAACGGCCATCGATAGTATGAGATTAAAGAACACCACTGCAAACTGTTATCAGTAGTGTAGTGGGCAATGTGTTGATGTGGTATGCTGAAGGTCAGTGTTTCGGAACCCGCCACTACCTAAATTTTGTTTCCTAAAAGGGCATCAGACACTCTTATTAATTAATTTTTTATTATTTAGATTATTATTTTGGTCCAAAATGTTTGAAAAAACTTATAAAACTGCAAATCTAAAGGGGGCCGTAAAACAAATCAGTGCGATTTTTTTCTTAGAGTGTGACTCCGTAGCACAGCCGTAGAGTGCCATCGAAAGGTCGCGGATGAGCTATCCCAAAAGGAAAATTGCTTTTTCTTGTGTACATGACCTCTCAATCAGTTACACTGGCAGAAACAGAGTTAGTTTTCAGAATGAAACTTCCACTCTGCAGCGGAGCTTGCGCTGATATGAAACTTCATGTCAGTTTAAAATTGTGTGCCGGAAGCGGGATTCGAACCTGGGACCTTTGTTTTTCGCGGGCAAGCGTTCTACCGTCTGAGCTATTCCGACACGCTTCACAGTCCGGCCTCACAACATCACTTTTGCCAGCACCTCGCCTCCTGCTTTCCAAACTTCACAGAAGTTCTGCGAAACTTGCAGAACTAGCACTAGGGTCAATCAATGTCAAATCACAAAATTTTTTTAAATGTTTGGTTCTGGTTTTTTGGAGGCAACTTTCTGGTTCATTATCTCAAAAGCTATAGAAGACACAGTTTTACCATTGTTACACTGAGGCGGAATATCAAGGTGTACAACAGATTAGTCGTTTAGTAAGGGACTGCGAAAGTCGGTCTTAAATGTTGGGTCACGAAATTTTCGCCTGACTTTGTTTTATTTATTTATTTATTTATTTATTTATTTATTTATTTATTTTGTCTTTTTTTTCCAATCATATTACAACTACTTAATCTTTACTCATGATAATGTTATTTTTCAATTTTCTGCGCAAAGCTGATCTAGAAATCCCGATTTGAAAATGTGAAGTACCTTAGCTGGTGAAAAATGAAAGCGCAAACTTGGCCAAAAGTTCCTCAAACACCAGCGCGACAAATGACACCCTTCCAAAAAAGCGGTCCTGGATCTTCCACCACTTTAGATACCGGCCTAAAATTTTGTATAACATCCTTTAAGAGCTTTAACAACATTCTGGTTAAATATGAAAAGAAAAAAATTGAAGATGGTCGAGCTTCCACCCCTTGGCAATTTGATATGGAATGACCCACTACTGGGAGAAAGGATATGGCGTAGAAATGGCTTAGCCACAGCCTAAGGCATGATTCCAGAATCAAATTTTCACTTTGCAGCGGAGTGTGCGCTGATATAAAACTCCCTGGCTGATTAATTTTCATTTTGCAAACATCCCTTAGGCTGTGGCTAAGCCATGTCTCCACCATATCCTTCCAGAAGTGGTAGTTCTACAAGTTTCGCAGAAGTACTTCTGTGTAGTTTTGAAAGTAGGGGGCGAGGTACTGCCAGAAGTAAAGTTAGGAGGATAGCCCTTGAAGCATGGCGGGATAGCTCAGTCGGTAGAGGGCTTGCCCGCGAAAGACAAAGGACCCAGGTTCAAATCCCGGTTCCGGCACATAATTGTAACGTGCCACGAAGTTTCATATCAGCGCACATTCCGCTGCAGAGTGAAAGTGTCATTCTAAATGACTTATCTGCTTCGTAAGCAGCCTCTTTACAATTTTTTTTCTTGGGAGTGCTAGCATTCAATTTCCATCATCATTTCCGTTTTTGCAATCTACAAACAACTTTCGCGTCAACTGAGGTAAAGCGTTATTGTTGACTGAATACATCCCGAAAGCGACCCGGCTTCATAAGTATGTCCTAGAAAACTTGTTTCGGCAAAGCCGAATATTCGGCCGAATTTTGTCAGAAACCAAACTGCGGCCGAAACCACTATTTTGGCCGAATCTGGACGAAACCGAAACTGAATATTCGGTCGGCCCTCAGTGAAAATAATATCGCTTATATTGATTTGTGACAGTTTTTACAATAGAAAACTGCGTAATGCCAGTACAATCGCTGAAAAAGAGAAAAAGAAAAATCCCGCAGAATTCTTACAGTGTTGCCAGGTAGCACAGTAGTAGTGTCATAGTATAAATCGAAATTCGCAGAGTAGATTCCCGCCAGATACTGGGATTTATATCCATCACGTTTCACTCTTTCACCTCTGGCAATGTTGGTTATGTGAAAAATATCGAGTAGTAACATGGTTCGGAATCCACGGTAAACTGTAGCTCCCCCTATCACTGGCTCGATAAGTTAGTTCGAAGGTAGGAGGAAGGCAATGGGATAACAACTCCAAACAGGACCGTGGCTAGTAAGAGACTGTGGTGTCCAAACCAATCTACCGATTGTTGACTGTTTTACCTCTTATAGAACCCTGAGAAGGTACGAAAAGGTACATTACAAGGCAGTTTCTTTACGATTCTTTTTAACCAACATGTATGTACTGAAGAATGTCATTTTCTTTTAGGAACAAAATGCCTTGTAAAAATCAGATTATCTGACGTTTTACAGAGAAACGCCACTTTCCTACTCAAAAACGTTACGTTTTCGTCACTACAATGCCACTGAAATTAGTAAGAGTGGAACGTAAGATTATTGTGCGGAATACAATAACTGCTTTATTTAGTGCAACAAATCAATCACTACAGCTGTAGCTGAAGGAAGAGCCTCGCAGTCGTGTCAGGAAGAAGACAAAAGCTATAAAACCACTTTTCAACTCGGAAGAAACCAATTATACAATTATTGCATCATCTGTGTCACAAACGACAAGAATCTTAAATACATTCGCTTTTTAACCAAACTAATGACAGTTACCAGAATATTCATCTACATGAAAGTTGAGTGAACTGAAAAACGCGCGAATCATTTGACTTTATGCAAAATTATTACGCGTCAAAGAAATTGCGAAACATAATAAAACAGACCACGAGAGAAATGTATGATTCACTTGTGTTTATATTCTCTTCCTTACTTACGGTCTGGAAAAAGGTGCAAGCAAAGTTCGATGTCCGAAACTGGCAACTGTATTCAGATCAACAAAAAATATATATAATAAAAATCACTTACTAATTTCAGTAAATTGTAATAAAACCAGAAGGTCTTCATGGTGAAAAAACTTTAATTTAAATACAATAATGACATTGACTAAATTTAAAAGAAAAATTATTAAGAAAATATTTGGCTCCAAAATCATTTATGAGAAACGGTTAAATCCTAGTTTGACACTAACGTCTCGTTAATGTGCAGATCTTGGTAGCGAAAGGCAGCTGATAAGAAAATATGACTTTCATACCAAGGAGGAATATAGCCTAGACGCCCCGTATTTTACGGGATCGTCCCTTATTTCGCCGAAGTAAATACGGGACGTATTTTGTCCCGTATTTTACCAAGCGTCCCATATAATCAATATACATAAATAAAAATGGAACGTGGGACGTGTGTCCGTATATTTTATTTGGTAGCCAAAATTATTCGCTGCAGACCAGTGGTGGTTATGCATCAGAGTAGCTTTTAGGTTCGCGGTGTGCACTATGGTGTTTTGGTCACGGTGTGTGGTGGTGGGTGAGTGTGGCGAACAAAAATTCGTAAAATATGGAGCAATACGACGATCAACAGATGCTCAAAAATAAAAAGACTCAAGGATAAAACAATGGGAAACACAAACGTTAACTGAGCATTAACTACATTGACAATACACCAATGATCTCAACTACACTGGAAAGACAACTGTAGTGCTTAGGATCAAAATACTGACAACTGGATTAGAGCGTCACGGTTTAATAATACATAGTACCATCTCCGTATTATCTTTGAGCTCACTGCAATACACCGACCGTAGACATACGTTAATGTATGTGACGGAAAATTCGTAACTCATAGGTTACTTTGATTTAGCGGACAGTATAGAGTTTTTTGTAAATTCGTTGCTATTCAGGCAATTTTGAAGCAAAAAATATAAAACTTCGTATTTAGATTTTTGGTTGAAATTTTAAAAACACGTGTTTCAATACCTATGAAAGTTCAACCATTATGCGGGTGAATAATGGAAAATCTTTTAAGGGTGCGACTAAGACTATTTTGATGCTAGAAATGCGAAAATGTTGATTTGTAACCATGGTTAGAATTTTAAAAAAAAAGCGTTTCGGGATGTTTTGAATTCTGCCATCAATGGTGCAATAGGGAGTGACAAGTTGTATCAAAATACTTGATTAAGAAAGCATTTTTAAAGCTAAATCTATGAAAATTTATATTTAGAAGTAGAAACAACCAATGTAGACCATCCAGTTTACGCGTGCGAAGCAGTGGGAATTAAGCTAGTTTGAATTAAAATATTTTAATGTTACCGTAACCAAACGGAGAACAAAATAAGTAGTCATACTCAAGCAATGAAGGAAATAGGCTTCAGCTCAAAAGGAATAAGCCACGATTTTTCACGTAATGCTTTCATATATTTCCAAAATTTCAACCTTTGAGGGCAACCTTTTTTTAACATTAAATGCAACAAAGCAAAGGGTGCCCAAAATCGCTATATTAATTTTAAAGCATTCTCGGGCAATCTAAGATTTTTTACATTTTTTAAAGTAATACTTTCACACGACATGTGCAAGTCTCCCAACTATAAAAATTCAGTGACTGAGTTAATGAATTCATTGCAAGAAGACAGCGTGTTGAAAGAGTCGATTTCTTGGACATTTTAAGTTCATTTCGCAAGAAATTAAATGATTATATCGCGAAATGGGCTTACCCGTTTCATGTGCTGAATGCATTTAACTAGTCTCAGGTGAAATATCCTCCTCTATGGAAGTCTATTCCATAAAGAATTAAAAATTTACTTAGTTTGATGAAAATATGTTGCAAGAAAGATGTGAAGATCAGCTTATTGAGAAAGTGAACCATCTTCAAAATATAAGCGAAGAGAAAATTTATTGAGAACTGTGTAGCGAGTTGGTAAAAACTGGTCTCCCATTTTCATATTATTTGTATCTGAAGATATCTGGAGGAAAGGCTGGTGTGGACACAGTGTTCTCCGTCACAAATATTTTGTGGACTGCGAAAACAACATATTTAGTGTGCAAACTGTGAAGGAAGTAATTATAATAAGAACTTATTTTCACAATACTTCATGTGGTTATTATTATATCAAAGACCGGCCTCCGGAATGACACACATTCTTTTTCAAAATATAAATCAAACAGAAATACGTAAAGTGCGTAAGTAATCGTAACTGTCTTTCTTGCTTGTCTGCATGTGATAACTATAAAAGAAAAAGTATTTCGTTAATTAGTAATGCTATTTATTTCGCTTTTAGTTGTGCGAGTACTTCTGTTCTAAATGTTCAAACGTTTGTAAACCTATTGGACCAACCTACTACTGTGATCACCAGTCCCTAGGCTTACAAACTAACTTACACTAAAGACAACACGCACCCATGGGCAAGAAAGGACTCTTAATCTCCGACGGCGAGCAACTGAACGCTCCGCAGCAAGATGCCTTAGAACGCTCGGCCACTCCACCACGACGAGTAACTGTGTTTGGTTAATTTTTGTATTAGCAGCTGACTTGGCATGTCTTAATAACTGAGATTACCTTATGTGTAGTTTGTCCCGTCCCAAAAACAAGTAATTCCGGTGCTTGTCCAGTTAGTTTCATGTTATTTCAATTAAATACTTTTCTTGTTGTGGTAATAATTTTGTAAAATAGATGATTTCGGGAAAATGTAAATGCGACAACCACCGAATACGACACGTTAGCTTCGGGAGCAGAGGAGGGGGGGGGGGGGGGAGAGGGAGGAGAGAGAAACACTAATGTATACTGTGTGTGCATCAATTCGTGTCTTTATGTATGCGTTAATGCTACAGATAAAGGCAACATTTAGTGTTACACGCATCGGTACCCATATATGTCCCGTATTTTTATTCTGGAAATCTAGTCACCCTAAAATACCGTGCAATTTAAATGATGTAATGACGTTTACGTAAGGCGTAATTTTAATGTAATATGTAATTTTGCAATTTTAGCCAACGAGATACGATTGCTTACTTTGGGGAATTAGGTTTTTCTAGTAACGTTATAAAATCTGATACAAGCGTAATTAATACAAATAGCTAGGACTAAGCCGCGCCAGTCACGACCACTAAGGTCGGGGGTTCGAATCCCCCCTCGGGCACGGATATTTGTGCCGTCCTTAGTATTAGCTAGTTCATATGTAGTTTGTAAGTTTAGGGACTGATGACCCCGTAGTTAAGTCCCATAAGCTCTACAAAAATTTGAACAAATAGCTACAAGATGTTGAAACAAAAAACTACATCGAGAGACAGTCACTACAGGTTGTTTGCAGATGACGGCATCATTTACCGTCTAGTAAAATCATCTGAAGATCAAAACCAACTGCAGAACGATCTAAATAAGATATCACTATAGTGTAAAAATTGGCAATTGACTCTAAATAATGAAAAGTGTGAAGAAGTCCACGAGTCCGAAAAGAATTTGTTTACAAGATAAATCAATCCAACTTGAAGTCCGTGAACTCCACAAAATACCTAGGAATTACTATTACTTCTGACTTAAATTGCAAAGAACACGTAGATAATGTCGTGGGAAAGGCGCACCAGAGACAGCGTTTTATTGGCAGAACCCTTAAAAGATGCAACATAACTACTTTTTTGGAGTACTGCTGTCCTGTGTGGGATCCTTATCAGGTGGGTTCGACGGAGGACCCGGTATTGGTGTGTAAATAATGTTTCAAAATTACACCAACGAATTTGGATGGGTTGTAGAGAAGACTCAGAAGATTATTGTTACATATGAACCCAAGAACAGGAACGTAATCCAACGACGCTATTAGCCCTTCTTCATCTTCTTATGCAGAGTTGGGAGGCGCCATTATTATCACACTGAACTCGCTTTCGGGTGCAGTTCAAATCCGCCTCCGGCCATCTAACTTTAAGGTCTTCCGTGATTTCCCTAAATCGCTCCAGTCAAATGCCGGAAATGATCCTTTGAATGGACGCGGCCGTTTCCTTCCTCATACTGATCAAAACAATCCTAGCTTGTGCTGTGTCCCTAATGATAATGCTGTCAATGGGATGTTAAGCCTTAAACTGCCTTCCTCCCTCTTCTTCTACTGCAAGCTCTTTGCTTTCCATATTTTGGAAGAAGGTATTATAGATCAAAACAACCAAAATAGATCTAGTAAACGTGGGCTCTAAAAAAACATACCTTACGAGCTATGAGCACTTGACCAGTTGAAGAGATGTGTTCCACAATACTGAAGGTGAAAAACTTCTCATTATTCTTAAGGTATGGATTTTAGAATCCACGTTTGAGATTTTTTTGTCTTGATTTGGTTCATAGTATCTTCTCCCAAAATATGAAACGCAAAGAGTCTGCAGCAGAATGGATTTGCTTGGATGACATTTCCGTACATGGATTCCTGTGTCCGCTCTCATGAACTACAGACATTGCCGAGGAGCGGTGGCTTGCGTGCCTTAACAAAACAGATAGCCGTACCATAGGTAGAACCACAGTGGAGAGGTATGTGTGGAGAGGCCAGGCAAACGTATGGGTCCTGAAGAGGGGCAACAGCCTTTTCAGTAATTGCAGGGCAACAGTGCGGATGATTGACTAACTGGTCTTGTAACATCAGCTAATGTGGCTTTGCAATGCAGTTACTGCGAACGTCTGAAAGCAAGGGGTAGCTACAGATGTTACTTTTCCTGAGAGCATGCAGCTCTACTGTGTGAATATAAGATGGCATCTTCTTGGGTAAACGTTTTCGGAGATAAAATACTCCCCCATTCAGATCTTCGGCCGAGGACAACTAAAGGGGATGTCGTGACTAACAAAAACAAAACAGGCATTCTACGAATCGGAGCAGGTAAGTCAGAAAATTTGAAAAGAGCAATGGATAGATTAAAATTAAATATGATGGGGATTAGTGAATGTCGTTGGCAGGATTTTCGGTCAGGTGAGTACAGGGTTATAAATACAAAATCAGTTGTGGAGATTACATAGTAAGTCTGATAATGAATTAGGAATGCGGGGAAACTACTATGAGCAGCGCAGTGATCGCTTTATCATAGTCAAGATAGATACGAAGCCAACCACAGTAGTACAAGTTCATATGCCAACTAGCTCTGCCGATGATGAGGAGATTGAAGAAATGTATGAGATGATAAAGGAAATTATTAAGACCGTTGAAGGAGAAGAAAACTTAGTTGTCATGAGGGACTGGAACTCGGTAGGAGGTAAAGGAAGGAAAAGAAAAATAGTAGGTGAATTTGAACTGGGAAAAAGGGATGAAAGAGGAACCCACCTGGTAGAATTTTGCACAGTAGATAATTTAATCATAACAAACACCTGGTTTAAGAATCACGAAAGAAGGTTGTATACACGGAAGAGGCCAGGAGATACTGGTAGGTACCAGATTGACTTTATAATGGTAAGTCATAGGTTCAGAAACCAGGGGCAGATCTAACCTCTGACCTTTGGTTATGAACTGTAGATTAAAAAGAGACGAAAAAGGTAGAAAATAAAGAAGATGGAACCTGGACAAACTGAAGAACCAAAGGTGGCTAAGAGTTTTAGAGGGACCATTAGACAAGGATTGGCTGAAACGGGGGTAAGTAATGCAGTACAAGAAGAATATGTAGCCCTGAGGGATGGAGTAGTGGAGGCCGCAAAGGATCATATAGGCAGAAGGACAAGGCCTAATAGAAATCCCTGGATAACACAGGATATACTGAACTTAATTGATGAAAGGAAAAAAATATAAAAATGATGCAAGCCAAGCGGGCAAAAGGGAGTACAGATGTCTGAAAAATGAGGTTCACTGGAAGTGTAGACTGGCTAAGCAGGAGTGGCTAGAGGAGAAATGCAATATCGTAGAAGAATGTAAAACGACGTTTGAAAATAAGAAAAGCAGCTGTATGAATATCAAGAACGTAGATAGAAAATCAGTACTAAGCAAACAAGGGAAAACTGAAAGATGGAAGGAACATATAGAGCGCCTATACAAAGGAAATAAAATTGATGGCAGTATTTTAGAAATGTAAGACGAAATAAAGAATGATGCGATAGGAGACACGATACTCCGAGTGTGTTTGAGTCGAATAAAGGCCCTTGGAGTAAATAATATTCCGTCTGAACTGCTGATATGGTTAGGATAGCCAGTCATGAAGAAATTGTTCCACCTGCAAGCTATATGAGGCAGGGGAAATACCCTCAGACTTCGGTAAGAATATAGTAATTCCAATTCCAAAGAAAGAAAGTGCAGACAAGTGTGAAAATTACATAACTATCAGTTTAATAAGTCAAAGAGGCAAAATAATAACACGAATTATTTACCTGCGAATGGAGAAAACAGGTGGAATCCGACCTTGGGGAAAATCAGTTTAGATTTAGGAAAAATGTAAGAACACAGGAGGCAATACATACATTACGACTTAGGTTAAGGAAAGGCGAACCTACGTTTTTAGAATTTGTATATCTGGAGAAAGCTTTTCAATGTTGACCGAAATACACTCTTCCGAATTCTGAAGGTAGCAGCGGTAAAATACAGGAAGAGAATAGTTATATTCAACTTGTACAAAAATCAGACAGCAGTTATTAGAGTTGAAGGGCATGAAAGTGATGAAGAGGTTGGGACGGGAATAATACTATGTTGTAGTCTTTCCCCGGTGTTGTTCAATCTGTACTTTGAGCAAGCTGTGAAGAAGAAATTTGGAGGAATTAAAGTCCAGGGAGAAGAAATAAAAAATGTTGCTGTGTGCCGATGACATAATAATTCTGTCAGATATAGCAAATGACCTGGAAGAGCAATTGAACGAAATGGACAATGTGTTGAAAGGTGGGCATAAGATGATCATTAACAATGGTAATGGAATGTCAGAAAATCAGGCGATCCGGAAGGAAATACATTATGTAATGAGACAATAAATGTAGTGGATGAGTTTTGTTTGGGTAGCAATATGGTTCTGATGGCAGATGTAAAAATGATATAAAATGCAGAATGGCTATGGGAAGAAAAGCGTATCTGAAGAAGCGATATCTGTTGACATCCTATATGAACTTAAATGTAGGAAATCCTTTCTGTAAGCAGTTGTCTGAAGTGCAGCATTGTATGGGAGTGAAAGCTGACGATATGGAGTTCAGACAAAAAGATGATAGAAGCTTACGAAATATGGTGCTACAGACGAATGATGAAGATAAAATGGGTAGATTACATAATTAATGAGGAGAAGTTCAACAGAATGGGGAGAAAAGGAATTTCTGGCCTATACTAAGAGAAGGGATAGGTTGGTGGGACACATTCTGAGACATCAAGGAATCGTAACTTAGAATTAGTTGGGGTACACATTTCCTTCCGGGGGCATGGGGTGGCGACAGGAAGGGAATCCGGCCACCCCGTAAATTTTAACACACGCCAGTCCTGAATCTAACACAGTGCCGAACCTGAATGTGCTAAAGAGAAGGAGCATTAGTAGGAAGCGTATGGGACGAATTCAGAAACCAGATACAAAAGGATGTTGGTTGACATTTTTAGATGAAGAGGCTTGCCAGGACAAAGTAGCGTGAAGAACTTCATCGAACCAGTCTGCGGACTAAATACTACAATTACAACTATTGCTCAGTTTCTGCACTATTTATTTTTTGTTCTGCCATTCGTTTTCCCCCTTCTCTGATAATACTCCGTTGCAATTTGACGTCATTCATACCAGTGGTGCTTTTTTGTACAGAGTTTTAAAGTCAATTATAATGAACCTGTAGATTTAGATGTAGTTAAATTACAACGCAATGGTAGGTAGGTAGAATTTCCTTTTAATGTCTTTGGGAAATATATAGCAGAACCTCTGGGGGCGTAAAGGCAAGATGTTTACTTTCTCCATGTTCCTATGGTATTTTCACCGTATTGAGGTCAAAACTGCAGTTACCGCTCAAGTGTACATTGCGTGGCAAAACGGTATTGGGATACAGTCATGATGAATAGGCCATTGTTTGCGATTTTTAATTTGTTCCTCTTGGTATTAGATCGCAACTACAATATATATATATATATATATATATATATATATATATATATATATATATATAATGGCCTATTCATCATGACTGTATCCCAATACCGTTTTGCCACGCAATGAACACTTTGGCGGTAACTGCAGTTTTGACCTCAATACGGTGAAAACACCATATGAACATGGAGAAAGTAAACGTCTTGCCTTTACGCCCCCAGAGGTTCTCCCATATATTTCTTAAAGACATTAAAAGGAAATTCTACCACCTACCTACCATTCCGTTGTAATTATATAAATATATATATCCTCGTAGACAGCATCGAAATTGAATGAGGCTATTGCAGATGATTCTGTAATTTACAGAGAAGTCGCAGCACTGGAAAAGGGTAGCGTCATAGCTTGTTGATTGATGCATGGCTCAGAGGATGGTTCATTTAGTAAGTGCGAAAGCGTCACATAGATTATTAGGACGCTGTATGACGTTCTGTATCACGGTTCGGGCGTCTGTCAAAGTTCCGGAAAAATTCGTTTTTCTTAGAGTCAAACAATTACTGTCTCCTACGTTGTTGTTGTCTGTACCACCACATTTCAAAGGGTCCTGTCTTACTGTCCACATTTCATTCCTGTACAATGTTACACTCGCAACAAATGCCTTCAGAAAGTACTTCCTAACATTTAAACTAATTCGGGATGTCAACAAAATTCGTTTCATCAGAAATACTTTTCTTCGCATAGCAATTCTGCATTTTATACTGTCTTCACTTCGGCCATCAGACGTTATCTTGCAACCCAAGTAACCGAACTCATCAACTACTTTTATAATCTCGTTACCTAACCTAATTCCTCAGCTACGTCTGATTTTCACACTAAATTACATTAGCCTTGTTTTGTTGTTGTTAATAATGTTCATCTTATAAGCTCCTTTCGAGACTTCCCATTCCATTAAATTGCTCTTCCATGTCCTTTGATGCCTCTGACAGAATTATAATGTTATCAGCAAAATGCCAAGTTTTTATTTCTTCACACTGCACTTAAATTCCTTCCCAAATTTGTCGTTGCGTTCCTTCACAGCTTGGGAAAACAACTACAACCGTGTCGTACTCCGGCCCCAACCAATACTTTCCTTTTATGTCCTATTGTAATAGCTGCTGTCTGGTTTTTGTACAAGTTGTAAATAATCATCCGTTCTCTATATTTTCCACCTCATTACTTCAGAAATTTAAAGAGTGTAGTCCAGTCAAGATTGTCAAAAGCTTTCTCCAAATCTACAAAAGGTAGTATTGTAGGTTTGCTCTTCCTCAACTGTCATAAGGTGAGTATTGTTCCTACATTTCTCCTAAATCCTAACTGATCTTCCCCGAAGTCGGCTTCTATACTAGATTTTCCATTCTTCTGTAAATAATACGTGTGAAAATTTAGCAACCATGGCTTATTAAAAATTGATGGTTCTGTAATTTTCGCATATGTCTGTACCTGCTTTTGTTGGAATTGGAACTATTACATTTTTCTTTAATCTGAGGGGTTATCACCAGGCTCATACATCTTGCATACCAGGTGAAATAGTTGCAGTCATACTTGAAGTCTTGATGGAGGTGTGCAGCCATAATTATCAATGTAATAAGAAGGAAAGTTAAAAAAGCTGATTGGCTGCTGAGAATAAAACCATGCAGGTGACGATAAAATCTTTATTCCTTTTGTACTGACGCGTTTCGGGCGTAGCCCATGTTCAGAGTACCTGGTAAGCTTAAAAAACTAAGGTAATACACGTACACTCAAACAAAAGTAAACGTGAAACAAAAAGACAAATGACACAAAATATTTATAGATAACCCATTTAAACAAAGACAAAGCGCAATGGCCAGTAGAGGCTGGCCACTCATCAAATGCTGCCCTCACGTGGTTTGTTTTCGCACTAACGGCTGTCAAAAAGAAATTGATTTCAGTTTACTTTTACCTATCGACAAATGTACTTAGTTCTGTACTACATATTAATGTTACCAGTATTTGATGAGTGGCCAGCCTCTACTGGCAATTGCGCTTTGTCTTTGTTTAAATGGGTTATGTTATGGTATGTATAAATTTTTTGTGTTATTTCTCTTTTTGTTTCACGTTTACTTTTGTTTGACTGTACATGTATTACCTTAGTTTTTTAAGCTTACCAGGTACTCTGAAGATGGCCTACGCCCGAAACGCGTCAGTACAAAAGGAATAAAGATTTTATCGTCACCTGCATGGTTTTGTTCTCAGTAGCCAATCAGCTTTTTCAACTTCTTTCTTATTACATAGGTGAAATAGTATTATCATGGCTTGTACCTCTTCATTAGTAGCTCCTCATTAGATATACGATATCATCATAAGTCGTTGTGCTCATTGCTGAGCGTCGTGACCCCATGAACCAAGCGTCTCCATCCCGGACGGTTGTCAGCTTCTCTCAGTGCCTGCTGAGGAGGTAGACCGGAGATTTTCTTGATTTGGTCTATCCATCTGCTCGCTGCTCTTCCTCTTGGTCTTGTGCCTTCGATCTTCCCTTGTAAGATTATTTTTTCTAAGTTTTCTCCGTCTCTTCTCATAATATGGCCAAAGAACTGGAGAATTTTTTCGTCGACTCGAGAAGAAAGGCGTCTGGAGATGTTCAGTTGTTCAATAATGGACACATTTGTTCTTCTTTCGGTCCATTTTATGCGTAGCATCCTACGCCAGCACCAAAGCTCAAACGCATCAATGCGTTGTTTGTCTCTGGCCTTGAGTTTCCATGATTCACAGCCATAAAAGAAGACAGAAAACACGACTGTTTCAACTAGCCGGATCTTTGTGCTATTTAATTGCTCTGCTCTGCCAGATCTTCGTGAGCTTCTTCATAGCCACTCGTCCTAGCGTGATCCGCCTTCTTAACTCCTCTTCACAACTACCTGTGCTGCAGATGGTTGACCCAAGATAGGTGAAGGACTGCACGACTTCCAGTTCATTTAATTGACCTGTGAACTGGGTCTGTTGTTCTCGATCAATTACCATAAGTTTGGACTTACTGATGTTGATGTCTAGTCCATATGCTAAACTAATGTCTTTTATTATAGTTAGTAGCTCAGAAAGTTCATCTTCGCTGTTGGCTAAACGTACCGTGTCATCAGCAAAACGGAGGTTGTTGACAGTTCTTCAGCCAATTGAGATGCCTTCGGTCCAACCATCAAGAGCTTTCCTAATGACGTGTTCTGCATAGATGTTGTACAGTTGTGGGGATAGAACACAACCCTGTCTGAAGGAATCAGACGTGCCAGCACTTATCTTTACAACTGCGGAGTGATAATTGTACAGATGTTTGATCAATGCTGTCAAGTGGGGAGGGACACCGATCTCTGCAAATACCTGCCACAACTTTTCCCAGACAACACAGTCAAAGGCTTTCCTATAGTCAAGGAAGCAGATGAAAACAGGAACGCAGAACTCTCGATATACCCACCTAATATTCAGCATTTTTCGCGTGAGACGACCACAAAAATAAAATTAGAGATTACAAATCACACGGAGGCATACCGGCAATTGTTTAACTCGCAAACGATACGGGACTGGAATAGGAAGGGGGAGTGATAATGGTACAAAGTGCCCTACGCCACACACCGTCAGGTGCGTTGCGGAGCATGGATGTAGATGCATGTGGAAAAGACTCAACGACGTTTCTGGTCTACGCTCCATGACGTATAGTTCTTCAGTTCCAATGTCTTCCTCCGACTGTCGGACATGGCGGAGATGAAGGCTCTGCGCATGCGCCCTAGCCGTGGTTCCTTTAACACCCAGGTGTCGCCAGGACAGCTCAGCGTTTTACAGTCCAGGTCTGCCGCGCCATGATTGCGAAACCGTAGCGCGTAATTCCGCAGAAGGGCGCGCGTTTCAGGAGCACTAAGAGCCCGGCTAATTCCCCGCCGCTGACACCTCCACGGCGGTGTGAAGGGGGCAGGCAGCCGGCGGCTCCTAATGACCCCAGCTGCACTCTTCGCGTACAGCTCGGGAACTGTAATGGGCAAAAACTGGCGAGCGACCCACTGGACACAAAATGAAACGCAGATTTAATGCCTCTCTAAGAAGAGAGTGAAAGCCACAGTCAGAAAGAATTAGAGGAGCAAAAGCGTTCCAAAGCACGAAAATTAAAGATAATAGTAGTTGTATTATCAACATAAACCGCCTTACTCCACAGCTGGACTTGATAACCGGTCGAGTCAGATTATGAAGTGAGTCATCAAACTACGGGCAAGCTAAATTGAAGTGACAAAAGCGGCGGTATATCTCCTACTATGTTTCGGACTTCTTATTGCCGGACGAAGTGCACTAATTCGACGCGGCAGGGACTCAAAAAAATCATTAGAAGACCCTTGCAGAAATCTTCAATCGTCCATAATTGGGAAATCCCCACTGCTGATTTTGTTCGTGAACTGACATATCCTTTATATCTCATAAATGATACATTGGATTCACATTACGCCATCTGGGAATTGTCTAGAATGATCTTCAACCATTCGCAAACAATTGCAGCCCTGTGACATAGAGCATGGTCATCTATGAAAAATCCATAATTGTTGGAGAATGTGAAGTCTATGAATTACTGCAAATGGTCTCCAAGTAGCCGATATAATGGATTCACAATTAAGATGCACAGTGTGTTGTTGACAAATTGGGTCCGTGCCTTCTTGGAGTCTGCACTTCGTTCGAACCGTACCATCAGCTGTTACGAACTGAAATCAGGACTTATCTGCCAAAGCCACGGTTTTCAGTAGTCTAGGGTCCAACCGAGAGGTTCTACAGGCACTAAAAGCCTGGCTAATTCCCCGCTTATTACAGTTTTCACAACGTAACTCTGTCTCGTAATTTGTTAGAAAATCCAAATAAATTATGATCAGTAATTACATGAAAGCAATGGTGATACTACTGATGACAGTTGTTCTAAAGCAGAACTGCTAAACACAGCTTTCCGAAATTCCTTCAGCAGGGAAGACGAAGCAAATACTCCGTAATTTGAAAGGAGAACATTTGCCAGCATGCCTAATTTAGAAGTAGACAGCCTTGCAGTAGTAAAGCAACTTAAATTACTAAACAAAAGCAACTCTTTCGATTCAAATTGCATACTAGTTAGGTTCCTTCCAGCGTATGCTAATGCAACAGCTCCATACCTAGTTCTCATATACAGCCACTCGCTCACTGAAGACGGAAGGATCTATACCCAAAGACTGCTCTACCAGGTTCTTTGCTGTCCTTAACAGAATTACTATGTCGCAGTAAATTGCAAGGTTTTTATTTCCTCTTCCTGGACTTTAATTCCCTCTCCAAATTTTTCCTAGGATTCCTTCACAGCTTGCTCAATGTGTAAATTGAACAGCATTGGGGAAAGGCTATAACCCTGTCTTACTCCCTTCCCAACCACTACGACCCTAATAACTGCTGTCAACTTTTTATACAAGTTGCATAAAAAACTTCCTGGCAATTTAAAATTGTGTGCCGGAACCGGGACTCGAACCTGGGACCTCTGCCTTTCGCGGGCAAGCGAAATATAACTCTTTGCTCCCTATATTTTACCCCTGCTATCTTCAGAATCTGAAAAAGTGTGTCCCAGTCAATATTGTCAAAAACTTTCTCCAGACCCACAACGCTAAAAACGTAGGTTTGACTTTCCTTGACGTATTTTCTAAGATAAATCGTAATGTGAGTATTGCCTCGCGTGTTCTTACATTTCTCCTAAATCCAAATTGATCTTCACCAAGGTCGGATCACTCCAGTTTTTCCATTCGTCTGTAAATAATTCGAGTTAGTATTTTGCAACTATGACTTATTAAACTTATAGTTCTGTAATTTTCACATTTGTCTGCACTTGCTTCCTTTGGGATTAGAATCACTATGTTCTTTTTGAAGTCTGAGAGTATTTCCCCTGTCTCATACAGCTTGCGTACTAGGTGGAACAATTAGTTCTTGACTGGCTATCCTAACGATAATAGCAGATCAGACGGGACATCATTTACTCCAGCTACTGTGTTTCTACTTAAATTTTGTAGTGCTCTGTCAAATTCTTCTGGCATTATCGTATCTCCTGTCTCATTTTCCCTTACTGCGTCTTCCATTTCTAGAATATTGTCCTTTTTACAGACTTTCTATTATTCCTTCCATCTTTCAGCTTTCCCTTCTTCGCTTAGCACTGGTTTTCCATCTGTGTTCTTGACATTCATACCGCTGCTTTTGTTGTCTCCAAATGTCTCTTTTAGTTTCCTGTAGGTGGTATCTATATTTCCCCTAGTTATTCATTCTTCTATTGTTTTGCATTTCTCCTCTAACCACTCCAGCTTAGCCAGTCTACACTCTCCTGTCAACCTCATTTTTCAGACATCTATACTCCCTTTTGCCTGCTTGGCTTGCAGCATTTTAATATTTTCTTCTTTCATCAATTAAGTTCAGTATCTCCTGTGTTATCCAAGGATTTCTATTAGGCCTTGTCCTTCTGCCTATATGATCCTCTGCGGGCTTCACTACTCTATATCTCAGACCTACCTATTCTTTTTCTACTGTATTACTTTCCCCCGTTTCAGACAATCCTTGCCTAATGCTCCCTCAAAAACTCTCAGTCACCTCTGGTTTCTTCAATTTGTCCAGATCCCATCTTCTTTATTTTCTACCTATTTGCAGTCTCTTTAAGTTTTAATCTATAGTTCATAACCAATACGTTATTATCAGTATTTCTTACCGATTGTGGAATTACACAATTAATTACACCACTTGTTGTCAACATAGTAGTTCGGTCGGTGTTGGAGAGTTCTGCCCTCTGCCACAGACAAATATGTCACTCTGTGCCTCTGCTGACCTGTCTTGTACGCGTGGAACATTGACCTGCAGGGTAGCCCTCCCAGGGCGGCTAACGGTACGTTCGCCGCTGTGAAGGGGGTTGGCATTGGTGAATGGAGTTGGTTGTTCGTGCTTGGCCCACGCGTCTCGCACGAGATACCAAGTATAACAACTTGCGTATAATAAGTGATTTAACAAGTCAGTCATTTTAGTCTGAATGGATTCGAACCATTTCCTACAGTTATATAGGTTTCAGAAATTACAGCAACCAGTCGCCTTTTGTTTCTTCTTAATGAAGATTTATTTAAACCATTACCGGTTTCGAGCTGCCTAGCAGCTCATCTTCAGATGGTATAAAATATTACAAGTTACATTTCAATAGTTATGCACTTTACATGTAGTTTGTCCATATTTTGTCCGCTTATTGATAGAATATCAGAACACTTCTTTTCCATCATCATGCCACAACAAATCCCATGAATTTTAGGTTGTAAAATTGATAAATATTTCACACACATTACGTTTTTTTAGCCACTAGCATAACTTACAGCTTGTAAACAAACCAAACATACTCTTTGGTTTGTTTACAAGCTGTAAGTTATGCTAGTGGCTAAAAAAACGTAATGTGTGTGAAATATTTATCAATTTTACAACCTAAAATTCATGGGATTTGTTGTGGCATGATGATGGAAAAGAAGTGTTCTGATATTCTATCAATAAGCGGACAAAATATGGACAAACTACATGTAAAGTGCATAACTATTGAATTGTAACTTGTAATATTATACCATCTGAAGATGAGCTGCTAGGCAGCTCGAAACCGGTAATGGTTTAAATAAATCTTCATTAAGAAGAAACAAAAGGCGACTGGTTGCTGTAATTTCTGAAACCTATTTCAATAAACAGTCGCAGGTTCCTACACAATGGATAAAAGTTTCATTTCCTACAGTCCTTTTCATCTTCCTGGTCCTCCGACATCAATTTTATATGTTCGTCGCGGACACTAACAATAGTGATATATTTGTCAGGGAAATTAAACCTTGATCTCACGGTGTTTCTCGTTGCTCAACAATTGTCTGTCACGCTACCGAAGCACACATTTACATTTGCTCTTCCACTCGAGTTATACATTTATTATTATTCTCCTTAATTCATGTCTTCCATAAATCTCAACTTGCAATTCTACTATGTGCTACATCCGTATATGTCATTCTGTTGTTATTAGTTAATGCCAAACATGATCTGTCACGACACCCAAGCATACATTTATATTTATATTTATTGTCACACTCACTGTTTAATTAATGAAGTACCTAATTATTAAATTATGAAACTGCACTGTGTGCTACAACAGTACTTGTAATTCAGTTAGATTATCATTCAATCAGTCATTATTACTTTGAGCGAATTTACTGGGCCGTACATATCTTTATCAATCATTGATAAAATAATTTTATCAAAGCAAGACTTATTAGTCTTCAGGGAGTTATTGCGATTGTTATATGAATAAAATTCTTGAATGTCCGTCTCCAAATCGCTTACATTTTCTAAAATAATTAACTTTGATTGTCAGTCACTGATCATTACAGCGCACATATTCAAATGTACGCAGGTGCACCTCCACGCACGTCCATAAAGTATTTTGAATACATTTTATTTATTTTACTTTATCAGGTATGTTTCAGCAGGGACTGTCGAGAAGTGATCGAGTAAAACAGAAATGATATCTGACGTTCCCCAGGGAAGTGTTATAGGACATCTACGAGTTTATATATAAACGAGTATTGTTTCTTGCCTTTACAAGCGATTATTTTGATCCTCTGAGCAATTCTCTTTTCGCGGACAAAAAGTCATCAGAACAAAAGCAACTGCAAAACGATTTAGATATCCTCATAGTGTAAAAATTAGCTATCGACCATAATGGAAAGTGCAATATGAGCATATAAAGAAATCCGTTAAATTTCATTTAGCCTACATATTATATCATCTACAAGCCATAAATTCAACTAAATACCGTACTTAGGAATTACTACTACTAACAACTTTCACTGGAAAGAAATATATGGAAGATCTCGTGGGGAAGGCGAAAAAGGCAAGATTGATTGGCAAAGCACTCAGAAAATGCAACAGTTCTGCTAAAGAAACTGCTTACACTACGCTTGTCCGTGTTTTGGAGTATTGCTGCACATTATGGAATCCTAACCAGGTAGGACTGACGGAGAATATAGAAAATGTTCGGAGAAACGTTATCGTGATGCAGAGAGGGGGGTGGGGGAGTCTCAAGGAAATGATATACGAGTTGGGCTGTAAATCATTACACGAAAGGTGTTTTTGGTTGCGGTGATATCTATTTGCAAAATTTCTTTCACCAATTTTCTCCTTCGAATGCGAACGTATTTTGTTAGCACCCACCAACATAGGTAAATATGAAAATCGTAATAAAACAAGAGAAATCATATCGAAAACGGAAAGATTACTCTTTGAAACTATTATTTACTCTTTGACAGCAATAACCAAGAATTAGACTTATTATTCGCTACATTTTACTGTTTTCATGATACCATCAATTTTACTAAATAGATTCAGGAGGAACATACCAAGAAACATTTTCTCGTTATCAAATCAGCTACAGTAGGCAAGTACAACTTTTAATATTTTCCGTAAGCCAACATACTCTGATGGGATTATTTCTACTTATTCTACACACCACAATCACATAAATTAGCGTTTTTCCATTCTGCCATTAATAATGTTTTAACAACGCCTCAGTTGCCTGATAAATTACAGGTTGAGACTAACATAATAAAATCCATTGCTATTAATGGGTACGATCAAGATATTATTTAAGATAAGAAAATTTCCCAACAGTTTTCAAATTTAGTTATTAAATCTCACTTCGGCAAAACAGTGAAAAACTTGTGAATTTTCAACTTTTCGCGGCGTAAGGAGTAATCCACTAAATTTTTTTGCGTGCAGCCGTGCAAATTCCACATCTTTCACATGGACTCACTCTGAAGATGGCCGGACGATACGCGGCCGAAATTTATTGGATTAGTGAAAAGTTTATTTGTATTCCGTTTTAGGAAAAAATATATCCTACAGAATAAAGTGTTTATTAACGAAAAGTATTACTGCAGAGTAAGTTTTTATACCAACAACTTAAAGAAAAGCCTTGTCCATATGCTCAAATGTTTCTGCGTTTCTGGTGGCCAGAAGATAATTTGCAATAACTAGTTGTTACTACAAAGGACAGACAGGAAGGGCGATTAAAGTAGGCTAGGATATAAAGAACATCTATGTAAATACAAATATATAATCTCTTAGACGGATTTTTGTCTCGAATATGTCAAAGACATTAATGATAAATCTGAATGTTCTATGCAACACAGAAGCTGAATTAAAGTATGTGACGCGAGGGAACTCGTGCTTAGACTATTCCGAGGTGCCTTAATCGTTAGTGATGCGGTGATCTAGCAGTAACAAATTTTAATTCAATGCTTCAGATTTATCATTAATGTCTTTTAAAGAACATCTGTTAGCAAAGAAAGGCAGGAATGTACATAATTCGACCTTTGCTGATCATTTGCTTATTGCCAATCATGTTCCAAGGGTTTTGGAAGATAGTATAATCTTGCACAGGGGGGCTAAAGGAAGGAAATTAGAATTGTGGGAGGAATTCGATATAATCAAACACCTAGATAACAATAATGGCAATATTCTTAATGACCAACTCCAACTTGCAAGTAGACTGTACCTAAAAGGTTTCCAGCCTATGTTAATTGTGTCTGTTCTTTTCCGGTATGTCCGAAAGAACAGACAGCATTGGTTTAGATTAACGGCCGTAGTTGTCCTGTGATAAATAATCGTATTAGAAATCGCAAGTCTCACTGAAAACTGCTGTCTCTTGAAGCTAAAAAATAGATTTATCGAAAATAATGGGCATTTTCGAAATATTGAAACATTTCAACCGTTTCAGGGCACTGAAATAAATTCAACAGCGAAGCTGAAAATTTATGATCGAACGCGATTCTACCACGAATATTCCGCTTCCGACCACCGGTTGCCTTAACCGGCTATCCAGGCACGCTTCGCTTCCAACCCAAATTCTCAACCAATAGCACCCTGCGATGGTGGTTCCCTCGCCTGTTATTTCCTCTTCCTTGCAGCGTATCCTGGATTCTCGCAAAGGAATTGACAATTTCAGTGCGGACGCATTCATACGCTCCATCCCTTGTGGGAATCCAGTATAAGCTGCGAGCAAGAGGAATCAATGGGCAGGAGGCACTACCATCGTATTGTGCTATTGGTTGAGAGTTTGGGTTGGAAGCGAAACGTGCCTGGATAGCCTAATTGGGAAAGGCGACAGCAGGCCCGAAGTAGAAAATCCGGGTTCGAATCTCGATCTAGCACAGTATTTCCAAATTCGCCGTTGAATTTATTTCAGTGTCCTGAAACGGTCGAAATGTATCAATATTTCGAATTCGTATGTTATTTGTGTAGACTAATTACTGATTAACTTTGATTCGCCGCGGCGCAATAGCCGTGACCACTAACGTTCTTGCTGCGGCGCGTGCGGCCGTTCGCCGTCGGAGGTTCCAGTCCTCCCTCGGGTGTGGGTGGGTGTGTTCTTCTTAGGATAAGTTAATTCAAGTACTTTGTAAGTTATGGAACGATGAACACTGCAGTTAGGTTCCATAACTGTAAAAACATTTGAAAATTTGTACATTGGTTGCAACACGATGTTTTTTGTCCCTAGAACACTAAGCTAAAAAGCTATACATTTTTACATTGTGTATTTTATCTGGTACTAGCTGAAAACCTGGCGTTATCCGAATATTTATTTATTCAAGCTTTGAGTTAATGCCTCTCCTATCCCTTCTCTCTCTTTCTCTGTCGACCTCCTTTTTTTTCTAAAAACATTTTATATTTATGGGAGAATATTTAAGAAATAAGTGCATTATACAAACAAAAAACGTAGTCATCAAGATAGAAACGATATGTAACATTCATACATTTATTTAACTCAAAACTTGATTATAAACAATACTTCTGATTACTTGTCCAGGAGCTAGTATGAATAAATTCTTTGATGGGCCCATCTCTCAGCAAGCGATATAAAGTTGTCTGTGTGAGAAATACGGAGATGCCAAATCCACTTCTTAGTATTAACAGATTGTCATGTGATTATTACTCGTATTAGAAAACGCAAGTCTCACTGAGAACTGCTGTTTCTTGAAGCTAAAAAGTAGTTTTATTGGAAATAATGGGTATTTTTCGATGAACTCTTTTTCATTCTCTTCTTTTCCCTGTAGCTCTATAGATGTCTCTTGCTTTTGCCTACAACCGTATGTGCTTCACAGTTGTCAACATCACTGTCAGCTTTCAGAAATTTACTGAAGTAGACTGGAATACACGGGTCTGTTAACAGTAAATGAGAAATGTATGCCTCGGTGAAGTGACCGAGCGTTCTAGGGCGCCTTGCTGCGAAGTGTGCAGTTGCTCGCCGTCGGAGGTTCGAGTCCGCCTCGGGCAGGTTAATTTAAGTGATTTGTAAGTCTAGGGACAAATAACCACAGAATTGAAGTGTCTTAGATTTACAAACAGTTTTGAAGAAATGTATTAAATCGTGGTGCATTCAGTGAAGGATTTTTACCCATTGCGGTATATATGATCTCATATTTATTGAATTATATGTTTTACAGGTATATAATGTTGTAGGTATAAATTCATTTGTATAAGTGCTGTATGTTTGTAAAGATCAGTTGCGAATGCAGTTAGTAGTAAAGAAGTAATAGATTAAAACCTGATGCCTGGTAGGGCTGTTTTTCATGAACGTTACTGTTTATGTCCTCAATCTCATGAACTACTTGTCCTACTGTGATACAATTCCGATGGTACATTCAGTTGCATGTGTGTATACTGTGTGAAATTTCCCGCGAGTGCAATTTGTAATATAGGAATTATGAATTGTAACGTCATACCGGATGCAGAAGTTTTACTCCATGAACAGCGAAAAAGTAGTAAGCTATAACCTTTTTTATTTTCATCATTTTGATGTGGTTGTCAGCGAGAAAAGCATAAGAAAGGTTTGAAATTATGTTGACATTTTATTGCAAGTCGCTAAGTATTCTCATTCTCATACAGTGTACATATAAAGTCTCGTTTGATGTGCCAGTATTTTACGACTGCTATTGTTTATGACATTACATCTCCTGAACCTGGGGCCAACGAGAAAGACAGGTCGCGGCGCGCACGCCATGCCACGTAATCTAGGTAGTCCTGAGCCGGCGCGATCGCTAGGTGAGTGGCTGGCCGTTATGAGGCAGAGGGCTGTGCCCCAGCGGCCGGCCAATCAGCTAGCGATCGCGCCGGCTAAAACAGAGGTGATATCGGGCGTTCCACAGGGTAGTGTTTTTGGTCCTCTGCTGTTACTTATTTCCATAAACGATTTAGGGGAAAATCTAAGTAGCTCTCTTAGGTTGTTTGCAGATGACGCCGTCATTTACCGTCTAGTAAAATCATCTGAAGTTCAAAACCAACTGCAGAACGATATGAATAAGATATCAGTATGGTGTAAAAATTGGCAATTGACTCTAAATAATGAGAAGTGTGTAGTCGTCCACACGAGTACGAAAAGAAATCCGTTAAATTTTGTTTACAAGATAAATCAATCAAACGTGAAGGCCGCAAACTCCACAAAATACCCTGGAGTTACTTCAGACTTAAACTGGAAAGAACACATAGATAATGTCGTGGGAAAGGCGAACCAGAGACTGCGTTTTATTGGCAGAACCCTTAAAACATGCAACAGAACTACAAAAGAAACTGCATACACTACTCTTGTCCGTCCATATTTGGAGTATTGCTGCTCAGTGTGGGATCCTTATCAGGTGCGTTTGAGGGAGGACATCGAAAGAGTCCAAAGAAGGGCAGCTCGTTTCGTATTGTCACGATACAGGGGAGACAGCGTTACGGAAATGATACAGGATCTGGGATGGGAATCATGTCCGTAAGGTCTTCCCTGTTTTTAAGACGAACCGTTCAACCGATGAGCACCAAATTTTACAGACATGATTGTAGGCCGCCAGAGACCAGCACCCCCCTTTTTCAAATTTTTCGGACAAAAGATACGGTAGTAAAACCAAAAAAAGCCGTTTGTAATATAATTGTAATTGCAAAGGAACCGTTCATCTGACACGAAAATTGAGGAGAAAATTGTCTACACCTGAGCTCCCTAATTTTTTTTTCATATCTCGTATCGTTTGAGACATATTTGCAAAAATAACGGAGATTTGGCACCATTGAATTAACGAAAAGCAGCCGTTCGGAGATGTCACGTGACATTCCTCGCGTATTTGATGATTTTCTTATTGTAACTTACACGCAACGGCACACTGATGAATTAACAAAAACACATTGTTCTTCGTACGATAAATGATAATCTAATGTCTACAAATGCCATATTAACATCAGTTAACAACGGCCACCAATAGTGTGAGATTAAAGAACGCATGTTTTGATTTGCAGTCGTAGCGTAGTGGGCAAGGTGCTGGGCTGTGACGCGCTAGGTCGGTGGTTCGAAACCCGCCCCTACCTAATTTTTTTCCCCTAAAAGGGTTTCAGACACTCTTATTAATTTATTTATTTATACTAGCTGAGAAACCCAGCGTTGCTTGGGTTAGAATATATGGCATGACAGACAGAGTATTATTCTAAATATGAGATGAATACAGACTGTTTAATTGAGATATTGTGAAGCAGTTTTCGTGATTAAGGTATTCTGGCCGCGTTGTGTATTAATGGGTGAGTGTGGTGGGCGAAAATCCACGAAATATGGAGTAATAAATAATCTTAGGTGAAGCTAAATAATACACGAACTCCGTATATGTGAAAATATATGGGGCCAAGTTTAGTAATATTGTTTTAACATAATAGTATTTAAATGAAACTGGAAGATATTGGACGTTACTATACTTCTCAAGGCATTTATTTTTCATTTCATATAAGTCAGTATAACATAATTTTTGTCTTCACAATATTTGCTTATAGACTATACTTGCAGTTTTCTTGTTGGGAGTGTAAAGGAACAAATGTGTAGGAGATCCAACTCGTGAGCACGCGACGTACAATTGTCCGCGAGAAAAGCACGATTCCGTTAAATTAACGCGGCAGTATTTGAATGTTTGTAACAGTTTTCACAAATATCTTCTTGAATAGGACTTTGGAATGAATTGTAAGACTGTGTGAATCATGAGACTCTATACAAAAGAGTTTTGCGTGAAAGTGCTGGTCGTAATGATATGTGACAACAACGGATGTACGTATCTGATTCGGTAAAATTTTACTTTCTATACTTGCGGCCTCGTGTTTTTATGTTGGCAACATCAATAACACGATATAAAATCGTTGCAAAGATGACCGAACCACATAGAGTGTAGATACTGCTGTTCCTGCTGTATACTTGATTTCACGACAAAATATTTGCGTGTCACGCGATTGGCTTATGACGATGTCACATGATTCTCGTTATTCAACATCTTTTGTCAACATTACACAGGAGGCCGCCGGGATATGAGTAGGACTACGTCGCATAGTTTTTCTTGACCCAACTGTCAAACGATAACACCTTTCACAGCAGAGACTGTCGCGGCTATATGTATCAGAGATCACTGATTAGCACAGACCCGTGAGCTTACTGGCACAGGATTATCAATATCTATGGTCTAAGAGACATTCATTAATGTATGTCTGTGTTTCCTCCACGCTTCCAAGGCAGTGATCAATGTTCCACGAGTATTTTTATCTTTGAGTCTATCTGGATTTTTATCTTTGTTTTGTGTCTCTGTTCATAGTCGGTAATGTGTGGTTGACGGAAACATGTGATCTATTTAAAATATGAGTATTTAATATTCCTCGTCGTTATTAAAGTCTGAAAGGACCGCATTCTTTGACGACTGAAAGAATAAACAGATTTTGACTCGTACCGTAAAGTTCGTAAGTCACGGAGTATATAGCTTTTCCTAAGAGTATTTATTGCATACTTTGCAAATTTTTGCTCGTCACACTCACCCACGCCACGCACCGCGACCAAACTCCCTTACTAACATCATTAGACCAAGGGCTATCTACCACCACTACCACGAGTGGGTGGCAGTATGTGGTCATGGAGAAAAGTCTGTCAGTACGTACACACACAAGCCTTTTATATATAGATATAGATTAGATTATTATTTTGGTCCAAAATGTTTGGAAAAACTTATAAAACTAGAAATCTAAAGTGGGCCGTAAAACACGTCAGTGCGATTTTTCCTCTCCTTTACACATCGGAAGTTGGTTAAAGCTTCGAAAGTCCCATACGAAGGGAGTAAGAGGTGGCTGGCAGCATGTGTCGCAGAGACGGAGCTACAAGAAGGACGTCGTCAGGCAGTGAGGCGGTGTCGCGGTACCGGCGCGCCGGCATGACTGATAGTGCGCGGCGTCGTTTATAATGAAAAGCGAGCCGCCAGCCTCACACACACACACAGACACAGCCGCGTGGGCGCCGCCGCATCGGCTGCCTGCCCAGCCCACCATCAATTACAAAGCGGGCACGTAGAGAGAGGAGGACGGGCAGAGGGGAGGGAAAGAGAGAGAGAGAGAGAGAGAGAGAGAGAGAGAGAGAGAGAGAGAGAACGGGCGCCGGATGAAAACGAGGTCCCAAAAATCGCGCGGAATGCGAACTCGGCTGAGGCGTGAGCGACAGCCGGCTTAATAAAACGTCACCCGCCGCAAATCGTTAATCTTCGGCGTGTCTGGCGGCCGTAATTGCCAGCAATAGCCATGTTCTCTGACGCCGCGGCGCGGCCTACGCTCTGCAAATTAATTACTCTGCAGACTGGTGGGAGGGGGGGGGGGAGGGGGCCGGCCGCCGCAGCATCGCCGGCAAATACGCGCAGTCGCCTCTGCCTCTGCAGCTGCCAATATCGGCTGCCTGTCTGCGCCGCTAACTGATGACGGTTCCCAGACCAGCGCTGCCGACAACCACAGCGGCCCCAATTGCGATCGGCGCTGCTCTGTCCACGGGGAACACCTCCCTGCAGGGGCAATCCATCTCGCCAACATGACATGCACTCGGATAAAACATTCTCGGTCTTCTTGACGCGAAAGTTCGTGATAAAACATCGAGGTTTCGACGATTACCTCCATCGTCAGGAGCAATTGACTGTCCAGCAGGGCAGAGTAAGCAATGTGGTTCCTCTCTAATTTCAGAGGGAGCATTAGGCAAGAATTGTCTGAAACGAAGGAAAGTAATACAGTAGAAAAACAATGGATAGCTCTGAGAGATAGAGTAGTGAAGGTCGCAGAGGATCATATAAGGTAAAGCAGTCAACAATCCGAAGATTGGTTTGAACACCACAGTGCTTTACAAGGCATGGTCCTGTTTGGAGGTGGTATGCCATTGCCTTCCTCCGACCTTCGAACTGACTTACCCAGCCAGTTATAGGGGGACCTACAGTTTAACGTGGGTTCCGAACCACGGTGCTACTCGGTATTTTTCACATGAGCAATACTGCCAGAGGTGAAAGAAGTGGGAAGTGACAGATAAAAATCGTAGGAGCTGGCGGGGATCGACCCCGCGACCTTTGGATTTGTAGTCTGGCACTCTACCACTGTGCAACCGAGGCGCACTAGAGGATCATATAGGGATAAGGAAAAGGCCTAATAGAAATTCTTAGGTAACACAGGAGATACCGATGAAAGAAGAAAATATAAAAATGCATCAAGTGAAGCAAGCAAAAGGGAGTACAGACGTCTGAAAAGTGAGGTTGACAGGAAGTGCAGAAACGCTAAGCAGAAGTCGCTAGAGGACAAATGCAAGACCATAGAAGAATGTTTAACTAGGAGAAAGATAGATACCCCCTATAGGAAAATAAAAGACACATTTGGGGACAAGAAAAGCAGCAGTATGAATATCAAGAACACAGATGAAAAAGCACTAATAAATAAAGAAGGGAATGCTGAAAGATAGAAGGAATATACAGAAGACCTCCACAAAGGAAATAACTAGAAGAGGAAATAGAGAAAGATCAGATAGGAGATACTGTATTACGAGAAGAATTTGACAGTGCACTAAAATATTTGAGTAGATACAAGGCTACTGGAGTATTTGATGTCTCGTCTGAACTGCAATTATTGTTAAGAGAGACAGTCATGAAGAAATTGTTGCCGGCCGCGGTGGCCGAGGAGACTAAGGCGCTCCAGTCACGGCCACTACGGTCGGCAGTTTGAATCCCCCCTCGGGCATGGATAATTGTGCCGTCCTAGTTCGTAAGTAGTTCATAAGTAGTTTGTAACTTTAGGGACTGATGACCCCGTAGTTAAGTCCCATAGACTATACAAACATTTTAACATTTGAAGAAATTGTTTCACCTGGTATGCAAGATGTTTGAGACAACGGAAGAAGAATACAGTGATTCCAATTCCTAAGAAAGCAAGTGCGAACAAGTGGGAAAATTACTGAATCATCAGTTTAATAAGTCATGGTTGCAAAATACCAACACAAATTATTTACTGACGAATGAAAAACCTGGTGGAATCCTACTTTGGTGAAGATCAATTGGGATTTAGGAGGAATGTAGGAACACGCGAGGTAATACTCACATTACGACTTATTTTAGATCAAGGAAAGGGAAACATACGTTTTTAGCATTTGTAGATTTGAAGAAAGTTGTTGACAGTGTCAACTGGAATTCTGAAGGTAGCAGGTGTAAAATATAGCTTGCGAAGAGTTATATTCAACTTGTGCAAAAACCAGACAGCGATTATTAGAGTTGAAGGTCATGAAATGGTCGCAGTGGTTGGGAAGGGAGTAAGACATGGCTACAGCCTCTCCCCAATTTTATTCAAAATGTACATTGAGCAAGGATTGTACATTGTGTAGGAATGTGAGGAGGGTATTAAAGTCCACGGAGTGGCGTCAGGAAAGGGCATCCGGCCACCCTGTAAGTATTAACTCATGCTAAATCCGCGTTTTAACACAGTGCCGACCCCGCATGTGCGGGATAAGAGCCAAAGAGATAGATAGATTTAAAGTCTATAGAGAGGGAATAAAAACTTTTCGGTTTGCTGATGAGATAGTAATTCTGTCAGAGACAGCAAAAGACGTGGAAGAGCAATTAAATTGAATGAATATCAAGAACTCAGATGGAGAACCACTAATAAGCAAAGAAGGGATTGCTGAAAGATAGAAGGTACATACAGAAGGCATCTACAAATGAAATAAACTAGAAGGAAATATTCTACCTTTAAAGGAAGGTATAAGATGAATGTTAACAAGAGTAAAACAAGGGTAATGGAATGTAGTGTCAGAACATCAGGCGATGCTGAAGGAATTAGATGAGATAATGAGACAATAAAAGTAGTAGATGAGTTTTGTTATTTTGGTAGCAAGATAACTTCTGATGGCCGAAGTAAAGAAGATATAAAATGCAGAATGACTAAGGAAAAAAAAGCGTTTTGAAGAAGCGAAATTTGTTGAGATCCAATATTGATTTAAATGTTAGAAAGTCCTATTTGAAGTCATTTGTCTGGCGCGTTACATTGTATAGGAGTGTAACGTGGACGATAAGGAGTTAAGACAAAAAGATGATAGAAGCTTTAGAAATGTGGTGTTACAGACGAATGATGAAGATTAGATGGGTAGATCACGCAATTAATGAAACGTGCTCAACAGAAATGGTGAGAAAAGGAGTATCTGGCATATCCTAAGAGAAGAGATAGATTGGTGGCACACATTCTGAGACATCAAGGGATCGTCAACGTAGCATTAGAAGGAAGTGCGTAGGGTAAATTAGTAGAGGGTGACCGAGGTACGAATATTGCCCCTTGTCGCCTTTGGTAACCAATATGTTCATGGAGGACTTGAAAAGTTGCTGGAATCCGTCAGATTGAAGCCCACAGTATTCTGGAGGAATGTTTATGACACTTTTTTCATGAAAATTCATCGTAAAGATGGTTCAGGATCAGCAACTGGGGATATTTTGTAAAAAAAATTATTTTTTCCGTCGCAGTTGCATTATTTTGAAGTGAGTGACTATTTTCGAACTCTATCGTCCATTATCAAACCGTTAGCCATTTGCAAACCGTGATAATACAATGCATGTTAGAAATGGCTGATAAAATCTTGTACCTTATCCTCTGCTAATACAGGTTACTATTTACATTAAAATTTAAAATAGCAGTTAAAACAGGTGATACATCCACGGTCCTCCAACAATACACCTGTATTACCTGCTTTAACTGCTATTTTAAATTTTAATGTAAACAGTGACATGTATTAGCAGAGAAAATTTGTACAAGATTTTATCAGCCATTTGTAACATGCATTGTAACGGTTTGATAATGGACGGTAGAGTTCGAAACTAGTCACTCACTTCAAAATTGTGCAACTGCGGCGGACAAAATAAATTGTTTTGACACGTTTGTTGTGTGATCTCAAGGTGAAGATAAGTTACAAGAACTTTTAAACCACCTGAATTTCCATCCATAACGAAATTCATTTTACAACGGTAGTCGGAAAAGAGGGAGTATAGGAAACCGACGCATACTGATTTATACTTACATTCATATAGCTGCTAACATTCCTCCCAGACGATGAGTGTTCTCAAGACACTGGTCCACAGGGCACAAGTCAGTGCTGATGTCTTCAGGACGAGCTTCTACACCTGAAGAGCGGTTTTGAAGTGAAGGCGTATTCTCCACAGCAAATACATAAGGTCTACATATGAAGCCTTCGGTACGCCTAAAGAACACGGAAGATGATGCAGAAAGTTTTAAATCCATGGCTTTTCTGCCATATGTGGGAAGCCTGTCATCGAAATTCGGACGCATTCTGAACAAACACAAGGTCTTTTTCGTCCCCACACCAAAGACAACAGCACTTTTGGGTTCTATTAAAGATGACTTGGTGCTTCGGAAGGCTGGGGTTTACAAGATCCCCTGTGAATGTGGTCTTTCGTACAGTCCGGGAAACATGCACGGATGACTTTTTTGTGCCGGCCACGGTGGATGTGGTTTTTCAGGCGGTTCCCCACAACTCACTTGGTGAATACCAGGCTAGTACGCAAGTCCCGCTTCAGTTACACATTTAGAAATTTTTCGTATACTGTTACATGTATAATAATATACGCAGCTAATTTGGGTACACCTATTTCTTCCCCAGGATGGAAAGGATGGGTAATGACGTGGCGTCAGAAAGGGCATCCAACCACCCCTTAAAATGAGCATACCAAATCCACAGTAACAGTGCCGACCCCGTGTCAATGCGGGATAAAGATAAAAGGAATAGAAGAAGAATACCGACAGTTGATTAATTCCATACTGGCTACAGATTCAAAATACTCTCTCTTACTATATGATCGGGACCGAAGAATATCTCGTGGCAAGAATGATTTACATTTAGCCTCGCCAAGTATCAAACCAAGAGTCCCTATTTCCGGACATTTAACATGACGTAGTTCTGGACGATACCTATCGGCACAAGTAGCCTTCCTGGTTAAGACGTCACCTTTTGAACAGCTGCCATCCGCAACGTTCAGACAGTTGCACCGGAGATGCCGGTAAAGCATTTAAGATGTAGAAATTCCAGACTCATCGGTGCCATGCACATTTCTGACTTTAGAAGACGTTGGCCCAGCGTTGCCAGCACAGAAAAATTTATTCCGTTAAACTGTAGTTAAAATTCCGCTAAAATTCGCTAAATGTTTATAATTGTTATTCATCATTTTCAAAGAATTTTTTTTCGTTACACATTATCTTTATAAATCCAATTACAACTCCTGTGACTTTACATACCAGTAATCGCATAATGTGGTTCATGACACAGTATACCATTTTCCTCTTCATCCTTTAGTTGGGTATCTTCATGAAAATGGTGAAGTTTTTCTAAAGAAAATGGCTGCGGCGCAGCGGCCGATCGCTAAGCTACGATGCGCGGGGCCGTTCCCTGTCGGGGGTTCGAACCCCCCTCCCCCTTGGGCATGGATGTTTGTGCTGTCTTTAGTAGAAGGTAGTTCATAAGTAATTTGAAAGTTCAGGGACTGATGACCCCGCAGTTAAGTTCCATAAGCTTTACAAACATTTGAACCTTTGAACTACCGGTAAAGAAAATGAAGCAAGAAGGGTTGCTGTGTATCGACTTTCCTCTCAGGTAGGAAGTTACAATCACCTGCTGATCTGCTGTCCTTGGACCGTAAAGGCGTCGGACTTCTTCTCTTGTCAGGTGTTTCGTCGCCTTATTGAAGATTCATTAATTGAAAGGGGGACAGAAAGAAAGTTACAGAACAAACAGGCAGAAGTGTGGTAAAATCTGTATTCTGTAAGATATAACGAATGTGAAATAGCCCTTTTACTCGTTTAATATTATTTCACAAATAAGATAATTTTAGCACGAAACCCCCTTGCTGTAGGACAAGGAATTACTAGCTACAGTCAATAAAAGAACACACATTAAAATGATACAGTTGCAGTCCCTAGAGAGAGCGAAGAGTGGTTGAGCCAGAGAGAATGTTGCTAACCATGAAATTCGTAATACTATGACCAGAGCAGGGGACAAACGGCCAAGCTTACCTCATTACAAACTGAGTGGTAAGTGTACCGCCTGTTCGTGGTAAAATTGCTCGTTAGCAACATGCTTCGCCACGTCAGTAATTCTAACCGACACGGACGGTCCTCAACGTCACACTTTACTGATATGGCGGTAACTTCTGCCTTAGCCTGTCCGCGAGGTGAATACTTTGAAGCTCTGCAACCGAATGGCGTCGTAGTTCGCCGGGCACGGCACCGCAGTGTCCTTGTGCTGTTCAAAAGTAGTCCCTGTAGCCAACCTTACAGGTAGGGGAGAGGAACCGTTGTGGAAGTCTCGCCCCTGCGGGCGGCACTGTGTCTCGGACACTCACTTACGTTTTTACCTGTTTGGCCTCGGGACAAGGGTGGTGTGCCACCGCCACGGCGTGGCTTCCGCTTGCTTTTAAATTTAACAGCTTCGAAATGCTACAGGAAATTCTCCATGTCGTTCAATTTCTAGATTAACCAAACGGGTAATGTAGAAATTACTCTGTCCCCTCCATTCGCTTGTCCTCTATGTAAGTACTCATTCTGCGATATCATTAGTTAGTGAAAGTTAATAAAACGGCCTAAATTAATTTATGTAATTTGGCAACTTTTTAATTAAGGATCCGTCAGGTTTGTTATTTGTATCAAGGAGTTCCTAGTTTTACCGGCAACTCGAATCTGTGTTCAGAATAGCAGAATTAATTTTAGTTTGCTCTGTTTCTTTGTTATGTCACAGACGTTGCGGCCGCGCATTGTGTGCCCTCAAAAAGTCTGCACGTTACATTCAGTCTTGCGTGTCCTCTGTTGAAGAACTGAGTCTGGGTGAACAGCTATCTGTGTCCTATGCTTTAATTGTGGCGACTTCACGGAGGATATTCTCCGTCAGTACGTAATCTTGACAGTTTTTACCAACCAGCTCTTATTGTTATTATAATGGCGTTCAGCTAGTAGTTAATCTATTCTGGAGAGGCGTTTTTATCAAATTTAGGTGGATCAAGACCCTTTCCGTCTCTGCATTGAATCATGGTAGAACCAAAAGCATAATAGCCAGAACTAAAAGTACTTTGATGCGATTTAAGCCACTGTATGACCTAATTTAGTTCCAGATCGCCGTGGTATTGTTTATTTCGTTCCATTGGACTTGAGTGAGCTACGACCATACATCCAGTTCGAGAAAATGTACACATTACGTAAATCATATGCAACATGCTGTCAACTATACAAACCAACTTGCTCTGCAAGGACTGTGTTAATTACGTAATGTCGTAATTCGATTGGAAGAAAGTTATGATGTTCCTTAAAAGTAACATGCTAATGTTTTCCTCTGTAGTTTAAAGAGCCTATTACGCTCTTGCCTACGACCAATGAAATGGGTTTGTCAGACTGTACAGTAATCAAAATTGCAGCTTTATAATAATTTAATAGTAATAGTTAGCTGGAATCGCTCCGGACAACAAATCCGTTGACCACTAAATACAAAATTTCACCAGCTGACAGTGTGTAAAATCCGCTAAATATTGCAGCAATTCCTCTAATTTGGCATCAGTGCGCTAGCCTAAGAAGACAAAAGATTGGGTAGTATGGATGGATGGTTTGATTTTGAAAGGGTCTAAACGACAAAAGTTATCAGTCCCCTGATTGGGTAGTATGCTCACGAGCACGGACACGCGCAAACACACACACACACACACACACACACACACACACACACACACACACCTCGCTTCGGCCCCTGCCCATTGTATCATGGTCACGATCACTGTTTCCGGTGCAGTGGCAAATTATAGTTACCTGGGGCATTTGAAAGGTCCGTGCAAAGTCCGAGAAATGGTGCCACCGGCGGGTATCGAGCAATCGAGATCATGTTTATTTAGTAACATCTGTGGAAAGAACGCACACCCAGTTTCAACCATATTGGTTAATTTTTTTCGTGTTTGGCATTCGTATGAATCAAGGAAGTATAGTAATTGTCAAAGAATGGACGAAAAAGGATTTCGTGTGGTGATTAAACATTACTTTACGGGAGGCTAAACGCCTCAAGAGACTAAAGAGAAGATTGATAAACATTATGGTGACTCTGCATCTTAGATTAGAACAGTTTATAAATGGTTTCAAAATTTTCGGAGTGGCCATATGGGCGCAAGTGACCCTGAACGTTCTAGACGACCTGTGGAGGGTACGACTCCAGAAATCATTCATAAAATCCATGATATGGTGATGGATGACAGGAAAGGTGCATGAGAGTACTAGTGCTGTGGGCATTATGAATGAACGGGTACATAATTTTTTCATAGACATTTGGACATCAGAAAACTATCCGCAAGATGGGTGCCACGATTGCTCAGATTTGCTAAAAAACTGAATCGTGTGAAGTGTTGCAAGGAATGTTTGCAGTTGTTCAGGAAGAACCCGCAAGAGTTTAAACGTCGTTTCGTCACTGTGGATGAAACATGAATACATCACTATACTCCTGAGACCAAAGAACATTCTAAACAATGCGTTACAAAGGGAGAAAATGCACAAAAAAGGCGAAGGCCAGTCCTTCGGGTGGAAAGGTTATGGGGACGGTCTTTTGGGAGTCGCAAAGGATAATCCTCATCGACTATCTGGAACAGTGCAGAACTATTAAGGTGCGTATTATTTATCGTTATTGGACCGTTTTAAAACCGAGCTGCAAGAAAAGCGGCGGCGATTGGCCCACAAAGAAGTCCTTTTCCCATCACGACAATGCTCCAGCACATACCCCAGCAGTTGTGGTCGCAAAGTTATTGGATATAGGATTCCAACTCGTTTCACATTCCCTCTATTCTCCAAACTTGACTCCCTCGGACTGCTATTCGTTCCCCACGGAAGGGATCAACAAGTTAGAACAGCGTTGGATGAAGTGTTTAAGTCTTATTGCACGGACTTTTCAAACGCCCCTCATATATGTTAAGCCCGACCATACATCGCTGTGGCTCTGTTTGAAATGAAAGGAAAATTAAAGAAATCTTGCGAATTTTGACTCCTCGATAAAAGACATTGATGTTTCAATCAAATCAAAATGTTCCCTTTAAAATGTTCTAGTAACCATGTGGAGTGAAAGAAGAGTTATTAAAAGATGTTGCCTCAGAAAATTGTTATTTATTGTAAGACTGTGGACTGACTAACTTCTTGTTAGTTCACGGCTACATAAGCATACAGACCCCACCAGACGCTCATCGTCTGAACATCAATGTGAGACAAGTCGGTCTGAGGATAATCTTAGCGTAAGATCGAAACCGGTCATCTTATTATAAAATAAAGTGGAACACTTTCTTGCGAACTAGACTGATATATTCATATTATTCGCTGCCTTCCAAATGGAATCCATGTTTTCTAAACTCATTAGAGGTAAAATTGTCCTTGAGAAAACCAACCGTTTGCTACATTATGTCCATATACTCTCCACTCTTGCTCTTTGCAATTTCCTCTCCCAATCTTCCTCGTCTTCCTCCCACTCCACCTCCTCTTCCTCCTCCCCCTATCCATCCCCCTTCCTAATTTTCCCGTTCATTTCCTTCTGTCTTCCAGCGCCTCCCTCCTCTAATTGTCCGTCCTCCTCCTCCTCCAACTCTTGTTTCTTTTCCTATTTCTCTCGTGGTTCAAGAAATTGAAAATAGCAGCGCGGGAGTAGTCCATGGTCTAAGGCAGTGTTTTTCAGCTTGTGGGTCGCGATCCTCATGGGATCCACAAGTCTTGCGTGAGGGGGTCGCCTTTACAGAAAGAACCACTAAGAATTCAGTAATACAAAGCGTACGTCTAAGTGAAATTTATGTAATGCTATAATTGCAGAGTTCCTTGTGTAGCGTTGATTATCAATTGATCATAGATTATTTTGTAATAATTGTGTTTATGATGATTGAGCGCAAAGTCTGAAAACTGTTTTCAGGAACAATCGACAGGTAAAAGAACGTGATAAATATTGCTAAAATTTTCCGGGCTGTTATGTCGTGGTCTACTGGATTTTAGTGTGAAAGTGTACCTTTCGCAAACATGATACAATAAGTATTTCTGAAAAATTCGAAAAAAATTACTTCATTACAAATTGTCTACAGATTGGGTCCTTTCTTAATGAGCATAATTCGTTTCTGATTTTGCATGCAAAACGAAACACTCGTTCAGCAAGATATATTTTTCTGTCGGAAATCATGTAATATAGGATGTGTTCCATTCCAAAAAATATACAATAAAATTTCGTCCGAGAATTTAAAAGAAAGCTGGAGTAAAAGAAAGATTAAATTCGTTTTCTTTGTGATAACATAGTTTTGTTACGGTTTGTGAGGAAGGGAGAGGGCGGGGGATCGCGAGAGTATTTTTATTTCGGAGGGGTTCGCCAGAATATTTTTACTTGAAAAGGGGTCGCCGGAATATTTTTACTTGAACGGGAGTCGCATATTCTAAAAGACTGAAAACCACTGGTCTAAGGCATCCTGCTACGCACTGGGTGGTCGCTCTCGACGGAAGTTCGACTTCTCCCTCGGGCATGGGTGTTTGTGTTGTTCTTAGTTAATTTAAGTAGTTTTTAAGTCTAGGGGTACGACCATAGCAGTTTGGTTCAAAAAGTTTACAATCATTTGAACATTTTGAATTAAAAATAGTAAAAGAAAATTTTGTGATAATGGCGAGAAAAGATGACAAATTACAGAAAAATAAACGAGGGAACAACACCAGAAACGTTATTTACAGACATTGTTAGTATGATGTATTGATTTCGACTGCTAACTTCATCATCGACCTATCATCGATGCCCAGCATTCGTGTGTAACTGCAAATTACCCACTTCATTAGGAACATCCACAGACTGCTATTTCATCAAACGGCGTTACTTTCGTGTACTATTTTTACCAAAATGGCTGATTGGGTCGTCGAGCTGAAATTGTAGCACTTACGTTTTCGATATTCACTTATTTGGACAGTTTTGAGATTTTAATGTGTGCTAGGAATTGTGACAAAAGATTTATAAATATGAAAATATCTACTTTCTTTGACCAGTCTCGACGGCATGATTGGCTACTTTTTCAAAAGTATACAAGATGAGTTCTTTGACGTAAATAAAATAATATAGTTACATATATTTTAAATGCTTAATACTTTTTACTGATGTTTGACTGCACTCCAGAAATTAGCAACTATGAGCAGATGACTCAAGTAGTTCGCTACGTCAAGTTAAACGACTCAAACGTTTTATTGACTTCTTTGTAATTAGAGGCAAAACAGGAGGTCTCAATGATGAAATACTGCAAAAAATGGAATAATATGGGCTTAACATTAAATTTTAGAGAGAGCAGTCTTATGACACTAGGGCAAATATGGTTGGAAAGTGTAAAGAGTCCAGTCAAGAATACTTGAGAAGGATGAACTGGCCTATTTCGTACCATGTGCTACTCACACATCTGCCGAAACTCAAACTTCCTTTGGAATTGTCCATCATTTATATCTATTCTTTGAGGTTTCGCCTTCAAGGTGTCAAATCTTGGAAACAAATATACCAGTTATACTAAACTCTCAGAATAGGAATAGGTGGTCTATGATAGTAGTGCCAATCGAAGCTGTTGACAAGCATGTCGATAAAATTATAAAGGCTCTGGGCAGTATGTGACAGAGCATCCTCATGGATCATAACAATTCCAGAAATGAACCGGCCGCGTCGTTTGTTATGAATATGACAGTTTAATTTCCAAGAGCGTACGTTGCTGCGAAGTTCCTTTTGTATTCATCGTCGAACTGACCTATTTATATGAATTCCGTCTGTTACGCTTGTGTGCAGGTCTGTGAATCTCCACTGCACACAGTTAAATGATTGGTGACGCTGCGCAACGTAGTTTTGATAAGGCAAGACATTATTTAAATCTGCAACATCTAATATAAGGTGAGGGATCTTAGCATTAGGATGATATTTATCTACTCTTACACAAAATAACTGTAACGCATCTGACATCAATCCATCTTCGATAAAAATACCACTTCTCGTGTTTTAATATAAAAATGCCAGTATTACAAGACGATATTTCTTTTTCAAAGTTAATATGTCAAACATTTACGTCAAAAAACTGAATAGTGCAATGGGGAACTTTGACATATCTCGTCCTTCATAAAGAAATATTATCAAATCTATGACCTCGCTGCAGATTGGATCGTAAAAGTCGTATGTCTTCTGTTCGCCGCAGTGCAAGGTATAACCGCTTTGAGCGCTAGCATCGCTGCAGTTATCTGACTGCTGTGCATTTGTAAACACGGCCGCAAAGTTTGGTTGGTGTCTTCAATCAACCACAAAAATAATAGAAACATATGAATCAGACGAGGCGTTGTATAATGTGAGGCCTGAAGATAAAAATAGGGTAAGAGGATTGAAGGGATGTAACTAAACGGCGAAGGTACAGTACAGTACAGTACAGTACAGTACAGTAGTCGACATAGAGAAGAAAATTAATTTGTGCGATAAGAGTCCCTCACGTTAAACAGCGCCTCATGTTCAAATCAAATTCAAACGTTTGTAAATCTAAGGGACTTAACTTCGTTTGTCATTAGTCCCTAAGCTTACAAACTACTTAAAGTAACTTATGTTAATGACAACACAAACACCAATTATCCGAGGGAGGACTCGAACCCCCGACGGTAAATTTTGTATTCGATGGAACACAAATATTATCTTATTTATTTACAAAATTTATGACCACATTAGTACATCAACATTATACAATACAATTAATAATGCTCATGTAGGACACTAAACATTCAATTATTGTCAGATATTTATCCCTCACAGCGTTATAAATTGTTTGACACATTTCAGGAGTTACTTTGCTTAATGCAAACTGTGATATTCGAGTAGGCTTACTGTACTTGAGGCTAGAAGCGATCTCTCCACTCCCGCGTCGGAGGTTCGAATCCTCCCTCGGCCATGGATGTGTGTGTTTACCCCAGTTACTACTTAAGCTATGGACCAATAACCACGCAGTTGAGCCCGACAGATTTACAATATTTGAACATTTTATTTCGATCTCTCCAGTAGCAAGAAATCGCAGTGTCTCAAGCGCGTACTCTGCTTTGTGATAGTGAGGACCCACTACAATGAAAAATACTGACTACCATTCTCAAATCATTCATATATGACGTGACGCCCAGGACCTAATTTTTCTGATCGCTTTTCTTCCTGTAAAAACGCAAAATGTAATTCTGATGGTAACCCCTGCGGTCCATAACAAGTCTTTATTGACCGCCATTTTTAAATACGACGTAAAATATGACGACAGTGTAATACCCCTTTTTAGCGCCATTTCAAAGATTAATGTCAAAGAAATTTCATGAGTATTTTATGATATTTCTTTGTCAAAGATATGATCAAAACTATGATCGTGCAATACTGGCCTAACAAATGAAAGAAGGGGCATAATTATGAAAGATGAGTTAGATTTATTTTTCGCGAAGACAAATAATGAACATAAATCAATGTTTCGTACTGTCAAAAAAAACTTAGATATTTGGGTGACGTAAAAGTCAATTAGGAGGTAGTAGGCTAAGTTCATTTAGGAAGGAAATTCTGAAGAGATCATCAGCAGTATACGCCAGGAAAGCCTACATTCGCGAAAGATATCCTGTTTTCCTGTAAACGATGAAAGTGCAGCTATAAATAAATTAATTAAAAAATACTATGTTCAGCACGCAGTTTAGTAATGAATTGACTCCTAAGCAGATCTGAGTAAAGCAATGATAATGAATTCCCTGGTTGTCGAAGCAGCGGCATGTTACCAAACCCCCTTGGGCGTGGATATTTGTGCCGTCCTTAGTGTTAGCTAGTTCATAAGTAGTTTGTAAGTTTAGGGACTGATGACCCCGTAGTGAAGTCCCATAAGCTATACAAACATTTGAACATTGTTACCAAACTGTGCATATGGGCTGCGTTCACCGAAAAGTTCTATGCATATATTTTACGCCAATAAGAACAATCGTTATGTCCTTAGCAAAGAACCATACAAATAAAGAGCAGAAATTTGTCATAACAACATTCTGATTAATGAGTAATCCTGAGTGGAGCTCCAATCTAAGCTTGTACTGAAGCTCTCTGTAAGGAGCGAAGTATTTCACATTCTAGAATCTAGATCTTAAGTAGAAACCTGTCAAATCTCAGACCAACCGACACAACTGAATCTGACATCGCATGATGTTCTATCAAATTTTTCTGCACTATGTTGTATGCGAAAGCAGAAGTTCTTCAAAAAATGTATAGGTGATTGTAAATGTAAGAGACTTAAGTTCTTTGGTCATCAGTCCCTAGGCTTACATACTACTTAAACTAACCAAAGGACGACATATACAACCATGCCCGAGGGAGGACTCGAACCTCCGACGGCAACGAACCGCGCGCTCTGCAGCAGGTATGACGCTAAAACAATTAAAATGTTTCCTTTAGTGCATATAATTATATTTAATGTGGGTATGACTTTCATAAATATGGTTTGGGGCTATCGTCTGAAATAAATGAGATATGGTTTCTTTGTTTTGCTTAAGCTAATTTAACGTCACACTGAAATAAAGTATCACAAATGAATTTTTTGGAGAGCACAGCAATCTCAGGCGAGTTTTCTATAGTCATTACATCGATATGTTATGGCGTGATAGCCTACACAAATCCGGTGTGTGGGAAAAAAATCCGGGTAAATATTTTAGAGAACATTTAGTCAAACCGCACAAAATTTTTATCTTTAATAAATGAAAGCCACCAGTAAATTGAAGAGGTGAAATTGTAATGGTTATTGCTAAAAATAATTTTTGGCGAGAAGGAGGTGCCAACCATTAACTTATTACGTTTATTTAAAATTATTCATTCTAAGGCAACTGCGCGTCTAATGTTACACCAAATGATTACAAATTGAAACACATGTTTACTTTATATGCTGTAAGATAATGTTCTTAAGTTTAGTAACATACAATTACGCCCCATACATACTGAGGGAGTGCTCTTTTATAGTAAGGCACAGTATTTCTTTATGAATAATACATTCCATGATAATTACTACCGTAATGCAGCAGAGTATATGTATACTTATATGCGGATATTTTTTTTCTGAGACAGATATACCAACCCAGCGAATGTCACACAAGGCACCCAAGAACGCTCGGCCATTCCACAACGGTAGAAATTCTATCGCAATCGCACAACCCGAAGGTAAAGTCATTTCGGACTGTACGTAAACACTGGTGTTTTCCTAAATTTGCACACAGATTAATGAGGATCGTTTGATCGGATGAGACTGACAAGAGACTACATGGTTATCGGATGTTAGAATTTCTCTATATTTATGGTACGTGAAGTTCAGAACACAAATAACAAGTAGCCAAAGCTATTCGATGCAACTCTCAAAAATTCTCGAGAAAATCGACTTTGTTTTGCAAGTACTCGTAAGTACCAATAATTAAATGATCTTCAGCGTATGCTGGTGTAGCGTAGGTGGTAGTGTTCTGGCTTTGCAGCCATGGGGTCGATGTTTCGAATGCTGCAGTGATCGTCTTTCTTTTCTATTTATTTATTTCGTTGTAAATACTTACACAATTTTAATATCTAATGGTAATTTTTAAGAAAAATGTACGTTTTTTTTTTTTTTTTTTTGTATTCGAGATAATCTATATTTCATAAAAGGTCGTTAATAATATGGGTTTCAATCGAAAACACATGTTACATTTTTTACAGTACTGGCTTAACTTTTAGTTGACGACGGTATCTTTGATTGTTCAGTATGTGAAGAGCTACGACGCCATTTTTGGAATGTCATCTCCACAGCTACTAATGGTTTTGCAATCAGGTGAGAAAGTGTTCAGTTTGTCTACATACACATAAACTAAAACTGACAGAATACGTCGAATTTGAGATCCCAAAATATTTTATATTACCTAATTTTAAAACAAAAAGCAAATTCTGTAATATTTGGCTCAGCTCTTTTTTATTACAGAGGACTTTCAGTCCCTTGACCGGGCGCGCTGAGCTACGGCGCCCGGCATCAAAGTGTTCCAGCCTTGCTGCAACCCGAAGTGAAGAGCATGAAGAACGAAGTGTGTGGTGGAGGTCTGTGCATTCGGTTGGTTGGTTTGGATATGAAGGGACCAAACATCTAAGGGCATCGCTCCGCTCCCCCGGTGCGTTTGTCCTTCAAGGAAGATTAAACACCCCCCTCCCCCAAATTGCTACATTTTCGTTTGAGGCCACCACCAATCACGGCCCTTAGCACTGCTTCAATATAATACTTTCTTTTAGAAACAAGCATTGAGCCCGCTAATTGCATGACTTTTAGCAGAATTTGGTCAATGAACGGAAGGAAGCCTACCGCCCCTCTGACGTTGTAGCAAGAATACCAATAGATACGTATTCTGAAGAACCATCGGCTTCCCACGCAGAGCGTGTAAAACGACGGCATCCATTTGCCAGGGTTGAGTGGGAAGGAATTTCGCTTCCTCGGAACGCTGTCGTTTTAGATGCTATCTGTAGCCCCCCCCCCCCCCCCCCCCCCACTGCCGCCTACTCATAAACCAAATGGGCCGCTTGTGTTTTGCAGGGTCCACGTGTGCGGCGAAGGGGACCGTGCTACGATACCTCTCACCCAGCCACTGCTTTCTAAACGCTCTCACAATGGGATTCCGGCAACCGAGCGGCTACGTGTCACTGTCGAAGGCCTGTAAATTCTCAGAGGAGAAAACAGCAGCTCGCAGTTCCTGGTCTTCCAAACCCCACACTGGCAAATGGGCAGTGATTTGCAGCGCCTGCTACAATGGGTCAAAACGTAGTCATACTATATGAGACTGTGTTGTAACGCGGACTACACACAAGAATAAAGATTCCCATTACAAAACAGATAAATCTACCACTAATTAACCACTACAATTAAATGATTATTACTACAGAACGTACAAAAGAATAACTAAAAGAATAATGAATTTACATGCAAGATTTGCTGTGCTTATGCCGGCCGCGGTGGCCGAGGGGACTGCGGCGCGCCAGTCACGGTCTGCACGGCCACTACGGTCGGGGGTTCGAATCCCCCCTCTGGCATGGATATTTGTGGCGTCCTTAGCGTTAGCTAGTTCATAAATAGTATGTAAGTTTAGGGACTGATGACCTCGTAATTAAGTCCCATAAGCTATACAAACTTTTGATTTTTTGCTGTGCTTATTATAAGTGTAAATATGCCCAATTCATAGCTGGATTGTCTTCTCGGCCTAACTTGGCGAGAAGTAAACAACTGAATAAATATGAAAACGTCTCAAAATGTGTGATATCTTTCAGTGTTTCACGAGAAGACGAGTAGAATAATATTACCTCTCATGAATTGGTTATTCCAATGGTTCTTAGTAGAATATTATGCTTTATAATCAAAAACAGAGGACGCTGGTATAATATTGATATCATACAAAATTTATTGTATTGAAATCAGTTGTTAGCCACCTTGAGGTACAAAGATGAATATGTGTAGCCGAGAAATTAAAGTCCTAAACATTAGAAAAAAATATTTTTCTGCTTGGGCAGGCGAGGCACGACAATATTCTCCTTTCTCACAACATTCTTGAACAATTGTTACTTGGTCGATAGCTGAGATCTGTGGCCAATGGCCGATGAATTGTTTCTACGTGCAAAGGAACTTGTTGGCAGCACGCGGTTACCAAAAGTCCGGTAGACGTGTTGTCTCGGCGCTGCTCAAAGCAGCGACCAGGTACTCCATTGCTTTCGATAAAAAAAAGTGAGCGAAATTTTCATCGCTCAACAACGAACAAACACGATAGCACATACGCTGCTCAACAGGAATGTGAGTCTTTAAAAAAGAAACCTTTTTTGTGACTCAGCCCATAAAAAAACATAACCTGACATAAGTCATCTTTCTGTTTTCACGGGTTCATTGCCACAAACATCAAGATGTTGTCAATATATATATTAATGTACCCCTTTAGCAACATTTTTGTATGCCTACAGCCTGATGACGCACAAAAAAAATGTTCAAATGTTTGTTAAGCTTATGGGACTTAACTACGGGGTCATCAGTCCCTAAACTTACAAACTACTTATGAACTACTTACGAACTAGAACGACACAAATATCCATGCCCGAGGGGGGATTCGAACCCCCGGCCGTAGTGGCCGTGCTGACCGTGACTGGAGCGCCTCAGTCACCTCGGCCACCGCGGCCGGCGATGACGCACAGCATCGAATCATGTCGCTATTAAATACTTAAATCATAGTTGTGACTGGTAGCGAAAATTTCGAGCAAGCTTTTAAAATTCTTTAGTTACAGTATTTCTGAATAATTTAATTTTTCCAAAATTTGGGAACCATTGGCTTCAGCAAGATTATGCGCCGAACAATTTTTGTTAGTAATTTAATTTGGAACACACTCTTTCAAATTCTGAAATTAGCAGGAGTAAAATATAGAGAGCGGAAGGTTATTTACAACTTGTACAAAAACCAGACAGCAGTTATCAGAGTTGAAGGGCAGTTAAGGGATGCAGAGGTTGAGAAGGGTGTAAGGTAGGGTTGTAGCCTTTCCCCAATGTTATTCAATTTGTACATTGAGCAAGCTATGGAGGAAAGTACGGAAAAATTTGGGGAAGGAATTAAAGTTCAAGGTGAACAAATAAAAACCTTCCGTTTTGCTGATGACATTGTAATTTTGTCAGAGACAGCAAAGGACCTGGAGGAGCAGTTGAACGGAATCGACAATGTGTTGAAAGGAGCATATAAGATGAACATTAACAAGAGCAAAACTAGAGTAATGGAATGCAGTCTTAGAAAATTAGGAGATACTGAAGGAATTAAATTAGGTAACAAATCAATAAAGATGGTAAATGAGTTTTATTACTTGGGCAGTAAAATAATATATGATGGTCGCAGTACAGAGGATATAAAATACAGCATGACAATGGGAAGGAAAGCGTTTTCGAAAAAGAGAAATAGATTGGTAGGACACATTCTTAAACATCAACGAATTACGAATTTAGCATTGGAGGGCGGTGTTTGGGGTAAAAATCGCAGAGGGAGACCAAGAAATGAATATAGTAAGCTAATTTAAATGGGTGTAGGTTTGCCGTTCTTATGAAGAGATGAAGAGGCTTGCTCAGAATAGAGTAGGGTGGAGAGGTGCATCAAACCAGTCACCGGACTGAAGAACACAACAACAAAAATTTAATGACATTATTTTTATATCTGTGGCAGCTCGACGGAACACTTTGAACGTTACTTCAGTACTAACACTTTGATTGGTATTTAAGAGCTAGCTTCTTAGGACATTCCATTTCTGAAATCGTTAGGGAATTCAATATTCTGTGATCTGTACTATGAAGAGCGTGTCGAGAATGCGAAATTTCAGGTATTACCACTCATCACACACAACGCAGAAGTCGATTGCCAGTGCACTTCATGACCGATTGTCTGCAGACTTGGACGTGCTGTCGGACAAGCAACACTTCGTGAAGTGCCTACAGAAGTCAATGAAGCAAGAACGACAAACGTATTGGTTAGAACAGTGAGGGGCGATTTGGCATTAACAGCCCCGTTGATTATCCCGAGGTAACGCGAGTTTATTTTGCTGGGAAACATTATCCCGAGATAACTCTGACTCCCAAATGATTCGCGTTTCTCAGGCAGTATCTCGATTGAAACCGTTGTGGTTGCTTCTTTTTTCCCTGAGATTCGAGTTTTCGTTGTATGCTTACTGAAGCAATAATGTGATCTTTAGTATCATTTTGGGGTTGTTTCAACATTTCATCTACTCGAAGTAATTGTAAATGAATACCGATTATTCCAGTGAGGAAGAGCTGTAATATATGTGTTTCAGCGAATATTTGCATAGGTTTTTGCGGAACCCGAGGTAACATGAGGTAGCACCACTCCAACCTTAAACAATTATTTAGATTTTCAAGATGGCTTATGGAATATCGTCATGGCTGTGCGATTGGATTCGTGATTTCCTGTCAGAAAGGACGCAGTATGTTGTAATTGGCGGAAAGTCATCGAGTAAAACAGAAGTGATATCTGGCGTTCCCCAGGGATTGATTTGATTTTGATTTGATTTTCTCAGGGAAGCCAAAACAGTCTTGGTCCAACCCGCCACTGCCCGCACCGAAACTAAGTTTATTGTGCGGTATCGCTCCCTGTATATCTAGTAAAGCCAACCAATGCCCTTCAACAGTGCAAGGAGTCCCTTTACCAGTTCTTTATTAGACACAATTTCTTCGGGTCTGGTTGTCCCAAATGTTCTGTGCCTTTTACTCTCCAATGTAATGCATTCGAAGATTAGATGTGATGCAGTTTCATCACCGTCATCACAGATCCTACATTTAGGGTCCTCTTCTGTTATTCCCATTGTATGTAGGTGTTTTTTGAAATTCCCATGGCCTGTCAGCAATCCAACCATGAGTCTAATCTCTCTCCTGTTCAGGCCCAGGATTGCAGAGCTTCTTTTAAAACATGGCTTTGGCGTCAGTCCACCAGGGAATTTTTGTATGGCCTCTACTGTTCCTTATCTTTATAAATGATTTAGGAGATAATGTGAGCAGCTCTCTTAAACTGATGATACTGATTTATCAATTAATACAATCACCCGAAGATTAAAAGCAACTGCAAAATGATTTAGATATCTGCATAGTGCAGAAACTGGCAATTGAAGCTAAATAATGAAAAACGTGAAGTTATGCATATGAGCACCAAAAGAAATCCCCGCTAAAGTTCGTTTACACCGTAAATCAGTCAGCTCTATAGGCTGTATATTCAACTAAATACCTAGGAATAACTATTACGAACAACCTAAATTCGTAAGAACCCATAGAAAACCAGAGTGCATTTGGTTGGCAGAACACTTAGAAGATGCAACAGTTCTACTAAAGAAACAGCCTGCATAACACTTGTGCGTCCAATTTTGGAGTATTGCTGCGCATTGTGGGATCTCACACAGGTGGGACTAACGGGCGATTTAGAGAAAGTTCAGAGAAGGGCAGCTCGTTTTGTATAATCTCGATATAGGTGCTCCTTTTCCCGCACGCTATTAGGAAGGAAGCTTAGGGTTTAACGTCCCGTCAACAGCTTGGTCATTAAAGACGGAGCTCACGCTCGGATTTGGGGGTAAGGATAGGGAAGGGAATCGCCCGTGCCCTTTGAAAGGAACCATCCCGGCATTTGCCTGGAGTGATGTAGGGAAATCACGGAAAACCAAAATCTGGATGGCCGGACGTGGATTTGAACCACCGTCCTCCCGAATGCGAGTCCAGTGTGTTACTACTGCGCCACCTCGCTACGTGCGATATGTTGCACACCAGTTCTGTAGCGGAAGTATAGCGGTAAATTTTTCCAAGTCTTGGTTGCTTTAGAAACATTTCTGTGTGTCGACAGAACGGAGAAGGGGAACAGCTGCTACTTTGCGACATACTGGGTCAAGCTGACAGGAATGGACGCACACGCAAAGGACTGAATAGTACACATCAGCGGAAGTTAAATGGAACAGTACGAGCTTCCAGCATCACGTCACGTCGTTATGTGAGGAAACAATGCTTAAGTGAAACGCAACAACGCGTATCCTAAGCCGTCTGGAATCACCAGCTAACGCCGACACATTCGTTTGACAGGGCCGATGCAGTCATGACAGAGCGCGTAGGGGAAATATCAGCCGCTCCATACGCACTGTACATACTCCAGCACTTGAGTTCATAGCCAGTCGGTCAGATGAATCGATGGCTTATACTTCGTAGCACTCGATTTCCTGACATGTTCTAACGTCGGTACAAGTCTGTTATAGAACTGCAGCACTCTTCTACATCAGCTGACAAGCGGCGAGATGTCGATTCCTGCGTAGCTCCGAGTTCGACTCCTGCGCTACAACCAACTACGGATGCAGAGGAAGTATCTAGGAGGACTTCCGTGTCCTTCACACCGGTACTCCAGCATTCCTAGGGAAGATGCCTACCTGCCGGTAGGTCAGGAGTCAGCGCACATCACGACCACATGACAACCGACAACGCCGTCGAGTATGAAGATGATGCGAGATAGCAATTAGGTGGCGACCGAGAACCACCAGTCCAGACGAGTGAATGTCTCATTCACACTTTCCACCGCACTTCCGTACGATTCCACAAGAAACGGCGCGGCAGATGCGTCGCCTACCTCCGCCCGCCGAGCTAGTGCGGACGCAGTCGCACTCTCAGAGCACAGTAAGACAGGAGGCTGCTGACGCCATCGATCCGGTCGCCAGGAGTACGGAGCAATGTGTACCACTTCAGAATAAACGTCTTAGGCTACTGCGCAACATTCTTTCATTACGCCAACGGCGGCACCAGAACCGCCCCTACCTCTTCCTGCAGGGCATACCGTGGCGGTTAGGAGTCTGGCCTCCTGACAAATAACCATCTCTCAAACGCCACCTGAGTACGCCCCCACCAAGGGGTGCGCCAGCAACCGCTCGACCCCCTGCAGCTATTAGAGGATGGAACGGCAGAGGAATGTCAAAAAAGCAGTTCAATGAACCCTCTGCCATGCACTTCATTGTAAGTTGCAGAGAATTTAAGCACGGGGTTGAGTCAGTAAATAAGCCCCAAACTGAGGTAGACACTTAAAAAAGAATTGATCGCCATTTGACTGATAATTTTATATTTATTATCACAAACAGGTTTCAGCCTCAAGTGCTGTACATATTATCTAAAAAAACATTACTAGAATTAATATAAAGTACTATGAAATACATATATAAGGCACATTAGAGGGGGATAAGTTATTTATTTACATAAAAGTTGTCAGAAAGGTTATGTCGTGGTAATGATAATAAAAGCAATAAAAACATTTGGAGTTGAGTCCATGTTAGAAGCATTAACTGGGTAGCACATTTGTCCCCGAATCTTACTTTGAAATAATAACACAGGTATGTCTTTTCCATAAGATCACAAAGACAACTGATTGGTGAGAACGTATATCAAAGACTATCACAAAGATAATTGCGAAGACATGCCACCATATTCGTATTTGGAGTGGTACCTCTAGGAATATATTGCTCGACCGATAGATTATCTTTGGGGGATGAGTACAGTGTTGTTGTTTACAGTGAAGAGATGGATTATTATGTTTAGGTTTAGCTCCAGGCAACAAAGTTGTAAGTCATACTATCACAATACAAACATAGGGATATGGAATAAATATACTTTGTGAAGCAATAAAGATTCTAAAATATAAAATATTGTCTAAATAATAAATAAACATCACATTGCATCGCCACAAAATAAGTCAGTAAGGTACAAATGTGCCAAACAGGACCAATCCCTCGGGTAGGAAAGCAGGGGGTTGGGGATTACAGAGCATCTAGGATATATACAAGATTAAGATGGAAAAGTAAATTAACCTAAAAGCAATTGGTTCCAATAACTATTTATGTGGTAGGGTGGGGGGGGGGGGCCAAGGAAGTGGTTTAAGGAGTGGGAGGCCCATCATCACTTTATGGTCGAGACAATATTTAAGAAATCTTTCAGCAAATTACAATAACAAATTGTGAATTTCTGTACAATTTCAGTGAGTTACAAAGGTAAAATGGAAAAGTTTACATCTGTCCATGGGGGGTAATTATTGATAAGTATACATTAACAAAATTGTTGAAATGATGCATACCACCATATAGCAGCTAGATATAAAACTAAAGTAGCATGGACAAATATTTGTCCATACCTGTTGTTTTGTCGTCCTGGTAAGCCTCTGTTTTTTCGTTCCCGGCCTGTCTTTCAGGAAAGGTTCTGTGCAGGATGCGTGGACATCTATAACAGCTATACAGAATTAGTAACACAAGTTTATTTACTGAAATAAACAATACTCAATTTTTATACAAAGGTCTGTCTCTTCTCTGGTCGCGGCGTCGTCTTCTGTACGATGCTAGCTGCGCTGATTCCTAGTGACTGCCTACTTCGGAACCGAGTTCAGATGGGCTCGTCCAGACGCAAGTCGGCCTAGATATAGCAGCTTGTAGAGGGCGCGCTTCTCCGGTTACTCCCTCCAGGATGCGCGGCGTCGGCGTGCGATTGGCTGCCGGCCGTCCGCCGCCTTCTGCACGATCGTTCTGTGTTATTATTTTAAGCCGGCCGCGGCGGCCGAGGTGACAGGCGCTCCAGTCACGGTCAGCACGGCCACTACGGTCGGGGGTTCGAATCCCCCCTCGGGCATGGATATTTGTGCCGTCCTAGTTCGTAAGTAGTTCATAAGTAGTTTGTAAGTTTAGGGACTGATGACCCCGTAGTTAAGTCCCATAAGCTTTACAAGCATTTGAACATTTTCTATTATTCTAAAGTAAGATGCGGCTACAAATGTGTTACCCATTTTATGCTTCTGACATGTTTTTATTATTTTTATTCTGGTTTTACGATGTCAGTACATTTTTCCAGCACCTATATTAAATTACATTAAGTTACTAATCATTGTTCTTTTCTCTGTTCTCCCAAAGTCCTCAGGAATGTTATTCTTCCCCATTGCTGACTGAATTTCCTACATCCATGTAGTAGGTGGTCGTCCCTTTTTTTCTTCTTCATTCTATTATCACGACCACGACATAAGAGAACCTTTTATGTAAGTAACTCATCCCACCGTAATGTGCCTTACTTTACTTTATATTAATTCTAATAATGTTTTTAAATTATATGCACAGCAGTTGACAATGGCCTAAGGTTGAAATCTGGTTGTAATAATAAATATAAAATTATCAGCCAAATGGCGGTCAATTCTTTTTAAAAAAATTATATGACTGAGACTCTAGACACATACAAAATCATGAGGTAGACACGTCTGTACTGCGTTTAGAAGTCTGAAAAATGTTTACTTTTTAGCTGACTCCAAAAAATGTTCGAATGTTTGTTAAGCTTAGGGGACTTACCTGCGGGGTCAGCAGTCCCTCAACTTACAAACTACTTATGAACTACCTTATACTAAAGACGACACAAACATCCATGCCCGAGGGGGATTCGAACCCCCGACCGTAGCGGACGTGCAGACTGTGACTGGCGTGCCGCAGACCGCTCGGCCACTGCGGCCGGCAGCTGACTCCACCTGTAAACTCAAACACGTGTCTCGTCGTTCGAGAAGGCTTTAAAAGCCTGGAGCTTGGAATTTTTGTGGCAGCGTTTGCATCCAATAAGTGACGTTCTTGAGCTCTAACCGTAATACACATTTAAAAAGCATAAATATACCTATAAAAATAGATTAATTTTTGAAGTTTCGTGTAACAAGCAGGGCTATGGCGGCAGACGACTGCGGCCCTTGTGACCATATCGAATGGACCCTTTATGAGTGAAGCTGTAGCTTGCTCAGATTAGTCCCGATTTCAGTTGGTAAGATCCTACGGTTGAGTTAAAGTATGGCGCAGACCCCGTGAAGCCATGGCACTGTGAACTCTCGTGGTGGTTCCGTGATTGTCTGGGCTGTTTGTTTGTGCAAGGAATGATCGTGGTCCTCTTGACATTTGCTCTAAATAGGATTGGCTACTTTGTGATCATGCGCAGTCATTAGTGGACTTCATGTTCCCAAAAATTGATGGCATTAACACCAATAAGCCACGTCACTTTAGCACAGTTATTTGAGATCGGTTTGAAGAACATTCTACACAGTTCCAGCGAGTGATGCGCTCCCCCCCCCCCCCCCCCCCAGATCGCCGCCCTTAATGTAATTGAATATTTATGGGATATAATCGAGGTCAATGTGTGCACAAAAGCATGTACCGGCAATAACTTAGCAATTTTGCGCTGCTCGAGAAGCAGCATTGCTCAACAGTCCTGAAGGTTGCTGACTGCTGAGTCCATGCTATTTCCAGCGCCGCACTTGGCTGGAAAAACGAAACGATGTTCGTGGGTATCCCATGACTTATCGCTTTAGTGTAAAAAAGTAAGTATAAAAAGTGTTGTGTATGCGAGACTAATCTAGAATAAGCTTCGGTGATATTCGTGCATTCTTATGAGAACTGCAAGTTAGGCCGAATGAAGTGTACGCATATACAAACATGTATGGATCATTGACGAAATTTCTCATTGAAATAGCATCAAACATTTCAAATCTATAGTGTATTTCAACATACAAAAATTTGATTTCAAATGTGCGTGAGTGTTTCTTTAATTTTCAGGAGACAAGCACAAAGTGCAGTCAAGTTATAACACCTCCGGTTTTTTCTCACAAACTAATCACACGCAAACTGTGATACCTCAGTCACTTCTTGATATATTCCCCCTGTAGCCATGAGTACGCGACCGCTGCCAACACTTCATTAAAAGTCTGCTTTGACCACTGCAAAATCGCTTCGTTTCATAATTGAAAACAGCAGCCGTGTCTCATCCATTGCCACAATCGATGATAAACAAAAATTTTAACAAAAAAAACGACTTAAAAATTTCATACTAATCAATATGCAATAAAAAGTAAAAAAAAATGCGAATTATTCTGCAACTTAATAATCAACTTACTTTCTTACTCATCAAAATGTAGGTACGATCTATGTGTTTACCACGCAAGAAGATAGGTAGGTACCTACCCACTTCAAGTCTAACTCCACACATACTAATGAAGAACAAACAATGATCAAAATATTTTTTAGAGTTCTCCTAAGTAAAATGCAATGAAAAGTATTAGACTACTTAAGAGTCAATCAAGTTCTTACGATTAAGTCCTTATGACTTTTATTTGATTCCGAAGATGAAGGAACCACTTCAGAACTGTGCCAGAGATTTGGCAGGCAATAGACCGATCCAAACACACCATCAACAGAACAGGCTGTGCTCTGGGTACACGACGCCTTCCACATCGCTGACAACGGGTTTTACACAACACTGGGGACTACTTTGAAGGATAGTAACAGGCGCAAACATTTAACGCTTTTGTATCGGTTGTGAATTAATAGTTGCCACTATTTAAATACCAACCCTCGTGTTTATGAACCAATATTTTCGCATAAAACAATGATTCCATTTTTAGAGACATATGTTGTCTATTGTATGAAAGATATTGACTAGAAGAAGGTCCCAGGTTCGAATCTTGACCGCGGCACTAATTTTAGTTCAAAGCCTCTCCTCCTATTCCTTCTATTCAGTGACTTTAATATTTTGACTTTAGGCTAAGTGAAACATGTCGGTTTTCCTAAGAGTATTACGTAATAATGGTCGCGTTTTAGTAAATTATGAATATTTATGGTTAAGAAATAGTTTTAGCTTTTTAAATTTGTACTTTAAAAAACTATCAGCATATGTGAAATAAAACATGATGCAACTAGAATGTGATTCTGATTTGTACACTTTCTTTAAAGACTCAAGACTAATCTCAATTCAAATCAGAAAAAGGGTAGCACCGAATGCTTGCAAATAAAATATAATTTTTTAAATGCTTAGAAAACAACGACTATAACTAACAAGCTTCAATCCAAGATATGGAAAGTATTATTAATACCAAGAGTTAACAGTTTAACAAATTTCACTAAGCATACCATTTAAGGGATATATATATTTATCGGGGAAATGTTCTATTTTATGTTTTTAAATATAATCTACATCACTTAAAAATGTTAAAACTTTTACGTGCTTTACTTCAAGATCTAATATAACCGGTAAATTTTTTTATATATAAGGCTGTAGATTGCTGTATATAAAGGTTAAATTACGTTTTTGTATTGGTAGTACTGTCAAAAACAGAATCGTATCGTTTCATACTATAAACAGAGTCTAACATAAGAGTCACGAAACTCCCAGTAATTTTAAAACTTCGTGACGGCAGCGCTGCCAAGCGGCAGGGTCGTAAAAACATACCGCGGAACAATTGAGTAATGTATATTTGGAGTGAAGCAGCACATTCGAAATACTTCGTATTTAGACGCTTTTGTGATGCTATAAATTGTATCTACCATCAAAAATTTAATTCGGAAATCTTTCATTTGCAAATGATGCTCGGAAGTAAGAGAATAATGTTACGAATACCAAGTGTTCATATACGGTGGTTAGTTATACTTTTAGGCGTAGAAGTAAATCTTTAACAATTCATTCACATCCAGATTTCTGCTCTTAATCAGAATCACAAATACGTGAGCACTATTTCATAATATTACTGCTGTATAAAAGTAATGTCTGAATGCTTCCAATGGAAGTTAACTGTTTTAGTAGAGCCTGCATAGTTTCGTACCTCAGTAACACAATAATTATAATCCTGTATACCAACATATTTTGACGGTTACCTACTAGTTTGATAAAGTGAATGCGTAGCTACAAATAAATAATATGTCTATTTATAAACTGTTCATATTAGCACGTCTCATTCTTGAAGATATTCAGTTTGATACTTACAAAGTAGCTAAAAAAATTATGATAGGGTCATGCATGGTACAAAAGGAAGGACAAGGTGAAAAGAGGGTTTAAAGACGATGTAGAGTTTAGTCTGCTACAATATAAAACTCGTGTTTAGTTTTGAAAATATTACAATGTCCGAAATCCGCTAAAACAAAACTCATGCAACATGTCAGTATGTACCGAACACGCGAACATAATCATAATCAGTTATCTTTATACTTGAGCACATCAGGGTGGGTTTATTTCTGCTTTCAAAAAGTTTTTGGAAGATATGATTAATGTTTTGCATTTTCAGTGGCTAGGAAATATGAAAGTAACATCATCAGAAATAGCAACTTATCAGTTTGTATCGTGCCGTTCCTCTGTTACGCCCAACTCGCCGCTTTGAGCGCTAGTATCGCTGGAGCTGCAATTTTTTTCCTATAGAGTTTCGTGACTGTCTGTGATAGTCTGTGCTATAAACACGCGTTGTATATCGAAGTGCTAACGCTTTTTCCAAGGAAAAGCGAGGAATATATAGGTAAATCTCTAAAACGTACAGTATGACGCCAAAACGAAGAGTTTTTAAAAACGTGGGTTTCATGGTAATATATGTTTGCACAAATGGAAACAGATTGTTCAAATGTTTGTGAAGCTTATGGGACTTAACTACAGGGTCTTCAGTCCCTAAACTTACAAACTACTTACGAACTAGGACGGCACAAATATCCATGCCCGAGGGGGGATTCGAACCCCCCAACCGTAGTGGCCGTGCAGACCGTGACTGAAGCGCCTCAGTCCCCTCGGCCACCGCGGCCGGCGAAACAGATTGTCAACTGATTAAAAAACAATACACAATCTTTGCCTCCCTGGACGTAATTCATGGTGCAATTACCGCAATGCCCAGTACTCAAACAGTTCACACAGCCATAAACATTCCATCCCAGCAACAGTCGTGGATATCATAAAACCTGATTGCGGATACCTGGAAAAATCTAAATTATTGAATAAGTGTCTGCATGGACAGACTGAAAATCCCAGTAAGTCGTTTAATAATCTTATATGGACTCGCTTACCCAAAACGTTTTTGTTGCTAGGGTGAAAGTGATTCAGCATACGGGAATTAAACCTGGAGCAAATTGCATCAGAGAACTTGAACGGATTGATAACGTTCGCATTCATAAATCAGAGTGTGCTTCACAGTAGGCTACTAAGTGGTCCAGAAAAAAGAAGAGAAGAAAAATCTGGGAAAAAGATCAAGAGGATATATGGAGTACGATGCAGGATGGTTCTGACTGATTAAAATTTTTAAAAAAGCATATACTGAGTTAGTATTTTGAAACTGAAAATTTACATTTTCTTTGCATATTTCCGAAAATTTCAGAAACCACGTAGATTGGAGTATTCAAATCTTCAGGGAGTAATAACAACATACATATTCTGAATGTATTGAAATAAAAGAAAACATATTGTTATATATAATTAAAATTATTTAGGATAACTTACAAAAAACTATACAAACTTTAAAAAGTGTAATTAAAACATTGTATTCCCGAAAGCAGTGGCTAAAATGAAAATATTGCAGTTCAGTGGACTCACAACATACAGTTTAATGTCCTGTAAAAGTTCCATCTCAGTGGCTACAGGGAAGCCGAGTAAGTAAATTACAAAATTAAAAAAAGGAAAAAAAAACTATCCCGGCACGCTTCACGGTACGTTCTCACAACTTTACTACTTTACTTCTGCCAGCACCTCGCCTCTTAATTTCGAAACTTCACAGAAGTTTTCCTACGAACCTTGCAGGAGTAGCACTCTTGGAAGAAAAGATATGGTGCAGACATGGCTTAGCCACAGCCTAAGGGATGTTTCCAGAATGAAACTTTCATTCTGAAGCGGACTGTGCGCTGATACGGAACTTCCTGGCAGATTAAAACTGTGTGCCGGAAGCGGGATTCTAACCTGGGATCTTTTTTGACTTCTGTGAAGTTTGGAAAGTAGGAACCGAGGCACTGGCGGAAGTAAACTTGTGAGAACGGACCGTGAAGCTTGCCGGGTTCGTCGGTAGAGCGCTCCAAATGTGTTTGTAAAGTCTATGGGACACCAAGGTCCTAGAATCGCAAGTCAGTCAGTAAACAGGTTCCCCCCCCCCCCCGCCCCTTTATAAAGAAACAGTTGGTACGCCACTGAGTGTAGGAGCCCCCTTCCTGCCAGCCCTGGTGAAGACTTCTTGAGCAGTGGGAGGCGGGTCACAACACGATTTTTCAGTCTGTGACTTCCAGACGTGACATAAAGTCGTTGATGAGGTATGCGCCCATATCAGTCTTTATTGATAAACAGTGCTATTTATTATGTTAACCGCCCCCCTCCACGATTCTGAAGATGATTTAATCGAAACATGTCAATAAACGTTGACCACGTCACTATCTGTGGCCCTATAATTTTACATAGCATTCTAATAGCACTGTTTATCAATCAGTCTGTGATTACTAATAGGGGACATCTGTAAGCAAAACTTGTCGAGTCATCCTTTTTTAGAAAACGGGAACTGGAACACCTCAGCTAAATGAAAGTTCCAGGACCACATCCCCTCCCATCACACAAAGGTCCTGGAATCGCAAAGTCAGTAAACAGGTTTTTTTGCCCCCCCCCCCCCCGCCCCTTCTAAAGAAACAGTTGGTATGCCACTGAGTATAGGTGCCCCTTTCCTGACAGCCCTGATCACAGACAAATATATACAGACGGGAAACCTCCGTAAGGGCCCGGTCCTACGCTCAGAGGTGCGGGGAGGGAGGGTTTCCAGCAGTTCCGTAAGATGTCCCATGATGACACTGAGGCCAGAAGCAGCCCTTTAAACTGGCCAGAGCAGGCGGCAGGTAGAGGCTGCCCCCACCACCACCTCTCCTCAAACGCCAGCAAGCCGGACACGAGCGGCACGAGCTCTCCCCTCACCCTCCCGTCCACGCTACCCTCTGACGTGCGAGAGGCACCCTAAGCCAGGGAATGGCCTGACACCTGCTAGCATCTTACGGAACTACGAGGAGAGCGTAGGACAGTGGTTTAGTGGGGGCTGCTCCTCTGTATGTTACTCTGTGCCCTGGTGCAGACTTCTTGAGCAGTGGGAGGCGGGCCACAAGGCCGTGGTCGATGGCAGGTCAGGTCAGGTCAGGGCAGGGCAGGGCAGGGCAGGGCGGGCACACGACAGGCCACCCGCGCGCCTCAGCCGGCCGACAATAAAAGCCGGCGCGTCTTATAAGCGATTTGGCTGCGGCCGCCCACTGGCGAGGCGAGGCGAGGCGCGGCGTTTAAATATTCAGTAGCAATAACGGCCAGCACCGCCGGCCAGCGTCGCGTGTAAATCTTTAGCTTCACTGGGCACAGCCGGGCGGCAGCGCCAGGAGAACCGCATGCGAATCCGCGCCCGTCTCGCATCCCGACATCGCCGCGGCAAACATTAATGGTTTCCGCGCGTCATTTGCAAGTGTAAGCGCCCTTCAATAGCCGAGGCGGCCGATTGGTTTCGTACGAGGAGGAGTATGCATCGAATATCGTCTCTGAGAGTGTTTGTCGCCGTGGCAGTGGCTCAGGGTGGCAAGCAAAAATGCGAGAAATATGCAGAAATAAATACACTTAGGAGAAGCTAAATATTTTCAGACTTTTCAAACTTTTTCCAAGAAAGGAGACAAAGCCATAATCAAATACCAAGGGGAGCTGTCCAAGGAACTCTTTACCAGAGCGGGTGTGCGACAAGCTGATGTTATTTAACCACTGCTACTTAATCTGGTCCTAGAAAAAGTAATCCGAGAAATGAGAAGAGAAAACAAAGGGGTGGAGCTAAATGGTAGGACAGATTTACTGGGTTATGCAGGCGACATCAAAGATCTAGCGCAATCAGAGGCAGAGATAGCAAAAACTGTAGAAGACCTAATGCAAAGTGCAAATAAAATCGGGTTACGGATCAATGCAGGAAAGACTGAAGTTATGACATCCCATTACAGGTTGGGATATGGAAATTTCGTAAAGTAGAAAATTTTCAATACCTTGGCATATGGTTCAAAAGGCAAAATAATTTGAAACAGGAAATTAATCGACGTATTGTTAATGGGTCTAAAACTTAGTTCGGTCTAAAGTAAATAATGGCATCCAACAATCTGTCAATTAAGACCAAACTTAAAGCATATAATGCCGTGATAGTGCCAGTATTGTTGCAGGGGATAGAAACCCTAAGCACGACAAACAAGGAAGAAGAAAACTTGTTGGTCTTCGAAAGAAAGATTATGAGAAGCATTCTTGGGCCTGTCCGGGAAGGGAACTCATGGAGACGTAGAAAAAACCAAGAATTGTTTTAATTGATGATGCAACTGAACATTGTTCAAAAACTGAAAGCGCGAATAATAAGCTCGGCAAGGCCACACTACTACGAGAGAAACGTCTTGGGCAAAAGTCATACTTAACTGAAAGACCTGATGGTACCTGTCCAATCGGAAGACCCAGAAAGCGATGGGTTGATGCGCTAAAGAAAGAACTTTGTGAGCTAGTAGTCCCTGACAACTGGATCCAAAGTGCACAAGATCGTCATCTATGGAGGAGCATTGTCAGGTCAGCGCATGGTCTACAGGGTCCTCGATCGCTGATTTATTGTTGATTATGATGATATATGTTAAAATCCTTTTATTGTTTCGTTAGTCCGACGGTATAAGGTACTCGCGCAGTTTCATCAGATTAGTTTTTCATCCCTCAGCGCGTTTTTCTCAAATTTTACCAATGATCAGTTGACACACAAACTTAAAAATCCAGACTGAGGAAAGTGTTCTTCCGTTTGCAATACATACAGATCTACAATTTTATTGCAGTCTTGATCAAATTTTGCACCCGTGAGTGTCAACATTTATGTAATATTTTGTATAGTGCATGGCGGGGGATAGAGTTCGTGCATGAAGTCGTAGCCCTGCTTTCTCTACTTGCGCAGTCGGCGAGTTCATTCCTCTGTTTTGCAGGAGAGGCCACCACAGTTGTTTGTTGGCTACCGGTCGCAGGGCGCAGTTGAGAGATGGCTGACCAACGAAACGTATGGCTCAGCAGGCAGCGGGAGTCGGCTAGTTCATTCCTCTGTTTTGTAGGAGAGGCCATCACAGTTGTGTGTTGGCTACCGGTCGAGGGCGCAGTTGAGAGATGGATGACCAACGAAACGTATGGCTCAGCAGGCAGCGTGCAACCACAGACAAACATATACAGACGAGAAACCTCCGCATGGGCTTGGTCCTAAAGTTCTGGGTGCGGGGAGGGAGGGTTTCCAGCAGTTCCGTAAGATGTCCTATGATGGCGCTGCGGTCAGAAGCAGCTCTTTAAACTGGCCAGAGCAGGCGGCAGGTAGCAGCAGTCCCCACCACCACCTCCCCTCAAACGCCGGCACGCCGGACTCAGCCGTGCTCTCGTGGCAGGTGGCATGAGCTCTCCCCTCAGCCTCCCCTCCACGCTACCCTCTGACGTGCGAGAGGCACCGTAAGCCAGCGAACCGCCTGACACCTGGTAGCATCTGACGGAACTACGAGGGGAGCGTAGGACAGTGGTTCAGGGTGGGCTGCTTCTCTGTATATGTTACTCTGTGGTGCAACTGAGACGGCCGCCCTTCCGAGACAAAAGAATGGACTCACCCTGCAGACAACTCGAGAATGCGTTTCTGCGCACGGGCCACGATTTCTTGCGAGAGCTCTACCTTCCAACAGTCTTCGACACCATTAAAGTCATGTCCTAGTTCAGTAACCACGAGCAACGTATGAGTGGCCAAGTGAGTGGTCCTGACAGTTACTCTGGATTAAGGTCGCGCATCTCCGACATATTCTGAATAGTGGCCACCTATGTGCTAAGTTGTTGTTGTTGTGGTCTTCAGTCCGCAGACTGGTTTGATGCAGCTCTCCACGCTACCCTGTCCTGTGCAAGTCTCTTCATCTGACAATACGAACGGCACCCAACATCGATTTGAATCTGCTTACTGTATTCGTCCCTCGGTCTCCCTCTACGATTTTTACCCCATACACTTCCTTCTAATGCTAATTTAACGATTCCCTGATTTTTATAATGTCTCCCACCAGCCTATTTCTCTTAGTCAGGATACGCCAGATATTCTTTTTCTCCCCAATTCTGTTGAGCACCTCCTCGTGATCTACCCATCTAATATTCGTCTGTAACACCAGATTTCGAAAGCTTCTATGATCTTTTTGTCTGAACTCCGTATCGTCCAATTTTCACTTCCATACAGTGCTACACTCCAGACAAATGCTTTCAGAAAGGACTTCCTAACATTTAAACTAATGTTGGATGTCAACAAATTTCGCATCTTCAGAAACGCTTTTCTTCCCATAGCTATCCTGCATTCTATATCTTGTATAATTCGGCCATCAGAAGTTATTTTGGTACCCAAATAACAAAACGCATCTGCTGTTTTTATTGTATCATTACCTATTCTAATTTCTTCAGCATCGCCTGAATTTCTGACATTACATTCCATTACCCTCGTTTTACTCTTCTAAATATTCATCTTATATCTTCCTTTCAAGACACTGTTCATTCCATTCAATTGCTATTCCAAATTCTTTGCAGTCTCTGACAAAATTACTATGTCATCGGCAAACCGCAAAGGTTTTATTTCTTCTCCCTGCACTTTAATTCACTCTCCAAATTCTTCCTTGCATCCCTTCACTGCTTGCTCAGTGTACAGACTGAACAACATCGGAGAAACGCTACAACCATGTCTTACTCCCTTCCCAACCTCTGGTCCCTTTCTTGACCTTCGACCCTAATAACTGCTGTCTGATGTTTGTATAAGTTGAATAAAACTCTTCGCTCCCTATATTTTATCCCTGCTACCTTCAGAATTTGAAAGAGTGTATTCCAGTCGACAATGTCAAAAGCTTTCTCCGAATCTACAAACACTAAAAACGTACGTTTCCCTTTCCTTGGCCAATCTTGTTAAATAAGTTGTAATGTGAGTATTGCCTCGCATGTTCATACATTTCTCCTAAATCCAAACTGATCTTCTCCGATATCGGATTCTACAAGTTTTTCCATTCGTCTGCAAATAATTCGTATTAATATTTTGCATCCATGACATATTAAACAGATAGTTCTGTAATTTTCACATTTGTCTGCACTTGATTTCTTTGAAATTGGAATCACCATATTCATCTTGAAGCCTGAGAGTATTTCCCCTGTCTCATACATCTTGCATACCAGGTTGAACAATTTCTTCATGACTGGCTCTCCTAATGATATCAGCAATTCAGACGGAATATCATCTACTCCAAGGGCCTTGTTTCGACTCAAATCCTTCAGCGCTCTGTCAAATTCTTCTCGTAGTATCGTATCCCCTCTCTCATCTTCTTCCACTTCGTCTTCCATTTCTTGAATACTGCCTTGAAACTCATTTCCTTTGTATGGGCCCTCTATATATTCCGTCCATAGTTCAGTTGTCCGTCCACAGTTCAGTTGTCAAGATAGATACGAAGCCAACACCGACAACAGTAGTACAGGTATATATTCCAACTAGCTCTGCCGATGATGAGGAGATCGAAGAAATATATGAGGAGCTAAAGGAAATTATTCAGACAATTAAGGGAGAGGAAAACTTAATTGTGATGGGAGACTGGAATTCGGTAGTAGGAAAAGGAAGAGAAGGAAAAATAGTAGGTGAATATGGACTGGGCAGGAGGAATGAAAGAGGAAGTCGCCTGGTAGAATTTTGCACGGAACATGATTTAATTGTAACAAACACGTGGTTTAAGAATCACAAAAGAAGGTTGTATACGTGGAAGAGACCAGGAGACACAGAAAGGTATCAGATAGCTTTTATAATGGTAAGACATAGATTCCGGAACCAGGTTATAAACTGTAAAACATACCCAGGGGCAGATATAGACTCTGACCATAACTTGTTAGTCATGAACTGTAGGCTGAAACTGAAAAAACTGCAGAAAGGTAGGAAAATAAGGAGATGGGACTTAGATAAATTGAAGGAAAGTGAAGTTCTGGAGAATTTCAGAGGGAGATTTAGGCAACAACTGACAGAAACAGGGAGAAATAAAACAGTAGAAGAGGAATGGGTAGCATTGAGAGATGAGAAAGTGAAGGCAGCAGAGGACAAAATAGGTAGAAAGGCAAGACCAACAAAAAATCCTTGGATATCACAGGAAATACTAAATATAATTGATGAAAGGAGAAAATATAAAAATGCAATAAATGAAACAGGCAAAATGGAGTACTAAAAAATAAGATTGACAGGAAGTGCAAAACGGCTAAACAGGAGTGGCTAGAAGCCAAATGCAAATCTGTAGAAGAATGTATAAGAAGAGGAAAAGTAGATACCGCCTACAGGAAAATAAAAGAGACATTTGGGGACAAGAAAAGCAACTCTAAGAATCTCAAGAACTCATATGGGAAACCAGTTTTCAGCAAAGAAGGGAAAGCTGAAAGGTGGAAAGAGTACATAGAGCAGCTCTAGAAAGGAAATGAACTTAGAGACGATGTTGTCGGAAGGGAAGAGAAAGTAGATCAAGATGAAATAGGAGATACTATACTGAGAGATGAATTTGACAGAGCCTTGAAAGACCTAGGTCGGAACAAGGCCCCAGGAGTAGATGACATACCCTCAGAGCTACTAAAGTCTCTGGGAGAGCCAGCCATGACAAGACTATTTGAACTGGTGTGTAGGATGTATGACACAGGCGAAATACCCTCAGACTTTAAGAAAAATGTAATAATCCCCATTCCAAAGAAAGCAGGCGCAGACAGGTGTGAAAATTACAGAACCATCTGTTTGATAAGTCATGGTTGCAAAATTTTAATACGAATTATCTACAGGAGAATGGAAAAGCTGGTAGAAGCTGAACTCGGGGAAGATCAGTTTGGATTCAGGAGGAATGTAGGAACTCGGGAGGCAATACTGACTTTACGTCTTATCTTAGAAGATAGATTAAGGAAAGGCAAACTACTTATGAACTACCTACAACTAAGGACGGCACAAATATCCATGCCCGAGGAGGGATTCGAACCCCCGACCGTAGTGGCAGTTTTCGATATTCAGACAGCTTCTTTTCTTGTTTCCAAATATCTCTTTTATTTTCCTGTAGGCGGTATCTATATTTCCCGTATTTATAAATTCTTCTACGGTTCTTCTTCTAGTCACTCTTGCTTAGGAAGTCTGCACTTCCTGTCAATCTCATTTTTCAGAAGTTCGTACTCCCGTTTGCCTGCTTCAGTTGCTGAAATTTAATATTTTTTCTCCTCTCATCAATTAAGTACAGTGTATCCTATGTTATCCATGGATTTCTATTGGGTCTTGTTCTTCTGCCTATATGATCCTCTGCGGCCTGCACTACCCTATTTTTCAGAGCTACCCATACCCTGACTAAAAGAAGGTATCGCTTGGTAGGACACATTCTTAGACATCGAGGAATCGTAAATTTGGCATTGGAGGGAAGTGTGTGGGGTAAAAATCGCAGAGGGAGACCAAGAGACGCGTATAGTAAACAGATTCAAGTGGATGTGGGTTGTCGTTCGTATGAGGAGATGAAAAGGCTTGCTCAGGATAGGGTTTTGTGGAGAGCTGCATCAAACCAGTCTCCGGACTGAAGACCATAACAACAACAACCCATTCTTCTTCTACTGTATTACTTTCTCCCGTTTCAGTCAATCCTTGCCTAATGCTCCCTCTGAAAGTCTCAACCATCTCGGGTTTCTTCAACTTGTCCAGGTTCCATCTCCTTTCTTCCTTTCTGCAGTCTCTTGAGTTTTAATCAGCAGTTCATAACCAATGGTCAGAGTCTATATCTGCCACTGGATATGTATTACAGTTTAAAGCCTGGTTTCTAAATCTATTCCTTACCATTATAAAGTCAATCTGGTACTTCCAGAATCTTCTGGTCTCTTCCACGTTTACAACCTTCTTTCATGATGATTAAAGCAACTGTTGGTAATCATTAAATTTTGCTCTGCGCAAAATTCTACCAAGCGATCTCCTCTTTCATTCCTTTTTTCCAGTCCATATTCACCTACTACATTTCCTTCTCTTCCCTTTCCTGCTACCGAGTTCCAGGTCCTCATCACAATCAAGGTTTCGTTTCCCTTAACTTTCTGAATGATTTCTTTTATCTCCTCATACATTTCTTCGATATTCTCGTCGTCGGCCATGCTAGTTGGCATATAAACTTACGCTACTGTGGTCGACGTTGGTTTTGTGTCTATCTAGTCTACGATAATGCGTTCACTATGCTGTTCATAGTAGCTTCCGCATTCCTATTTTCTTATTCATTATCAGACCTACTCCTCCGTTACCACCAACTGATTTTGTATTTATAACCCTGTGCCCATCTGACCAGAAATCCTGTTCATCCTGCCACCGAATTTCACGAATCCTTACCATATCTATAACCTATCCATTTCTATTTTCAAATTTTCTAACTTACGTACGCGATTAAGGTTAGAACATTCCACGCTCCGATCCGTAGAATGCCAGTGTTCTTTCCTGATGACAACATCCTCCTGAGTAGTCCCTGCCCGGAGATCCTAATGGGGGACTATTTTACCTCCGGAATATTTAAGATGTCATGAAGATGCCATCATCATACATTCATACAGTGAAGCTGCATGTCCTCGGGAAAAGCAACGACTATAGTTTCCCCTTGCTTTCATGCGTTCGCAGCAACTGCATGGCAAAGCCATGTTGGCTGATGTTACAAGGCCAGATCAGTCATTCATCCAGACTGTTGCCCTTGTAACTACTGAAAAGGGTGCTGCCCCTCTTCAGGAACCACACGTTTGTCTCGCCTAGCCAAAGATATCACTCCTCTGTGGGTGCACCTACGGTACAGCTACCTGCATCGTTGAGGCACGCAAGTCACCTCACCTCGGCAATATCTGTGGTTCATCGGGGACGGTTAAAAGATTACCTACCAATTCAACCTGTTAGTTTCTGAACCCGCATTTCAGTTACTTTGATTTGAAAAAAAAAATCAAAATTAATAACAGTCCAGATCACAAAATTATTACAGGGTGTACATAAAGTGCGGGAACACTTTCAGTGCCGCGGCGGATTATCGTGCGCATTGCGGCGCCGTGCTGCGGTGCGCACGGCCGTTCGCCATCAGGGGTTCAATTTCCGCCTCAGGCGTGGGCGTTTGCGTTGTCCTTAGATTAGTTTAACTTAGTTTAAGTAGTTTGTAAGCTACGGACTAATAAACCAGCAATTGAGTCCGATTGATTTACAACCATTTGAACAATTTCAATTATTTATTACACAATAACTAAACATTGTACACATATAATAAATATGTCATTTTGAAGATAACCCTGAAAGTTTTTATTTTATTTTTAATTTATTTAATTTTTTTTATTCGTGTATATCGCCACGGCTTAGTTTGCTAATTTGCCGATAGTTAGCGTTAGTCGCAAACATGGCGAGTTCAGGTGCTTTCTATATGTTGGAGTTCGACAAAAACAAGTGCGCTACAGCTGTTCAACGGATGCTTAGGATCAAGTACGATAATAAGCCAAAACAAGAAACCCCTTTTACCACAGATTTGTTACTATGGGTTGCCACAAGGCCGGCTAAGAGAAGCGGACGTATCAGTGTAAGAGAACAATATGGAGTGCACACAAAAGACATTCATAAGGACTCCAAAGTAATTGGTGCGTTATGCATCCCGTGAACTCGAAATGGCTCCAATAACAGTGTGGCAAGTCCTGCGACAGAAATTTTCTATAACACCATTTAAATTGGAGCTAGAGCAGAAGCTCAATGACGAGTACAAACACAAATGTTTTGAGTTTTGAGCGTAGTTGCAACAGTTGAATGAGGATGAGAATGGCATTGTTGACCGCTGAATTTTTCGGCGACAGAGCCACGTTTCACAATAAAGGTAAAGTGAAAAGGAACAATTGTCGAATCTGGGGTACAAAGCATCCAGACGATTGCAAGGAGCGTGATTTCTCAAAGGATTTTTTTTTTCATCTGGTAGATCTATGGTTCGCGGTCGTTCGTTCACTTTGTTCGTGGTTGTTCGATGAATGGTTAGCTCAGATTTTTTTTATTACAGGGGGCGTTCAGCCCCCTGACCGGGCGCGCTGAGCCACGGCGCCCGGCATAGATTAGTTTAAACACCACAGTGCTGGACGAGGCATGGTTCTGTTTGGAGGTGGTATGCCGTTGCCTTCCTCCGACCTTTGAACTGACTGATCCAGCCAGTTATAGGGGGAGCTACAGTTTAACGTGGTTTCCGAACCACGGTGCTACTCGGTATGTCTCACGTACCGCTAGACTTCCGCATCACTAGCGATTAAGGTACTTCGGAATAGTCTAAGCACGATTTCCTTCAAGTCACAAACCTTAATTCAGCTTCTGTGTTCCCATGAATTATTGCCTCTACTGGCAAGGCTCTCCATGCAGAGGAATAGCACCTCGGTAATGGACATATTGGAACTTGTCTGCCTTTACCCTTAGGCTAAGGCGGCATATGTCATTCTAAATAGCTAGACTGTTTTTCGTCTCAAATATATCAAGGACATTGAAGGTGAAGCACTGAATAAAAATTTGTGATGCGACTGGGAATCGAAACCAGACCTCCATGCTTACTAGGGAGACGTCTAATCGCAAGACCACCACAGCACTAGCGAATAAGACGCCTCGGAATAGTCTAAGCACGATTTCCTTCACGTCAAAAAGGTTAAAGGCAGGTAAGTTCCAATATGTCCATTGCCGAGGCGCTATTCCGCTGCATGTAGAGCCTTGGCAGTAGTGGCAATAATTCATGGGAACACAGAAGCTGAATTAAGGTTTGTGACGTGAAGGAAATCGTGCTTAAACTATTCCGAGGCGCATCAATCGCTAGTGATGCGGTAGTCTAGAGGTAAAACGTCTGCCTACTAAGGACGGAGGTCCGGGTTCGATTCCTGGTCGCATGACAAATTATAATTCAATGCTTCACCTTTATATTTTATGTATTTGACATAGCTGAGACGAAAAATAGTCTCAGCGTTTGTTTATTTCTATTTAGAATGTTATTAATTTTGACTTTAACTATTGTATCAAGATCGCTGTTTATGCTTTCTGAAATTACTTTGATCAGAAGCTGACGACAATCACAGCCAAATGTATCGGACCTTTCAAGGTGTTGGTGTCCCACCTCTGATAGACCAGGGCACTTCAGATACGACTCGGTAAACGATGTGGAATGAGATGGGGGCTGTTAACATCAACTGGAGTTATACTGGAAAGACGTCAGAGCTGGCAGAGTCTCGTACAGGTTAGACAACAGAAGAAGACGTAGTGAGAGAATACCTCTTCGGAGTCAAAACGGGAGGAGCACAATGGGGTGTAAGGCTTTACATCAGAAAAGAAATTGAATCCAGCAATCAAGTATCTAAACGAGCCACTAATGTGGATAGATTTGGCAGTCTCCAGCAATAAAATTAGGTTTGTGTCAGTATATTTACCCTTTGGAGCTGCAGAGCAAGATGCGATAATTTTACGACAAACTTAGTTATGTGGTTGTTAAACTACAGAAATTGCCTTGCTCGTGATTGATTCAGTGGCAGGATAGGAAATTGAACAGGTTATGGGTGAGTTTGGAGAGGATATGAACGCCAACAGAAGCGGAAGTCAGCTCTTGAATTTCTGAGTCAGTATCGGCTTAGTGACGACAAATTCCTTTCTTAAGAACATTCATCAGTATACTTGTGAAGGCAGGGGAACAAAATCTGACTATATAACAGCAGATCAGGAACTCAGGAAGGCAGGGACACATGTGTATTCGGAGAATTCTTTGATGAACATTATTTAATCAACAACAAAATTAGTTTTATGAGGCAATAAGTGTAGAAAGTCAGGTCCATATGTAGGAGGAGCAGAGAACCTTCATTACCAGGAAATCAAGCACAAGTATATAATGATGATATCAGGAAAGTACAAGTTAGTCGATTGTACAGTAATTGGAAAAGGAATGGACAAGGTACAGGGACACAATACTAAAAGTGGCTAGAGAATGCAGTAGTATTGGACCAAAGCGTATGCGACGTCTTACCTTGTTGCCAGATGTCCCCCCCCTTCCCCTCTTCAGCCACCTGGGCATTGATGTGGCAACATCGCATTGACGGTTCAGAAACAAAATGGGCGCCAGGGAAAAGCAATGATTACGACCCCTTAACCTCCACCACCTATGACATAGTCCAAAATAGAGTCTACCGGAAGCTTTGAATTTTACAGAAACACTATCGACAATATCCCAAAATTTTTTGGCGGGAAAAACTAATAATTTTCACGACTAGGTGTCAGCACCGTAACCTCGTCCCCTCCCCTACAGCAGTGTCATACTGGATGTAAGTATTGTTTATAAACATTCAAGTACAATTTTTAAACAATTATCACTGACGTCACATTTCAGGAGAACTATGTTTGCATTAACTGTTTCCGGAAAAGGAAAACATTTTGTTTTTCGGAAATCGTTTATGGGTTACTCTCTGGGCAAGACTACATGCTCAACTTGGTGCATTCGGCTTAGGTAACGTAACACATTGAATCTTAATTACAGGTCATATCACATACAAAATTGCGTATATATATATATATATATATGGGGAATGAAGAAAGTCATAATACCGCTTTTATTAAGCATTCTCCCTCCTATACATCGAATTAAACTTACTCGTCAGACACCGCTAGACTTAATGTGTTCCATGCGATCTCCCATACATCGAAACCTTCTTTTGATACATCAGATAGTCGCCGTAGAGTCCACTTTGCTATTTTAAACTCTGAGCGGTTTTTTTCCACATTTATGCCTCATCTTGTGCCGGACAGTGATGGAATGGCGGACTGATGACCATCGCAGTTTTGTCCCCCTAAAACACTCATCCAGCCAACCAACCAACTACCTGCATAAAGCAGACGATCCCAGCCGACTCTTGGTCGCTAACTGATGCGTAACATGTTTACGCTACGTGCCTCAGGCTCCATTGTATAGACATTCTTGCCAACACTCTTAAGAACGTGGTCCATAATTGTTTTTACATTCCCCACATACAGTAAGCGGCTGCACTGTGTCATGTTAAATGCCACAAAATTATTGAAGTGTATAGTATTTCTCGAAACCGAGGCAGCGATGAAACGTGTTTCTGTTCAAGTATTTTTATTATAATTATTTTATGAACATCTGGCTTTCCCATTTACGAACAAAAATCACATACATAAATGCCACAAAATAAATGTGTATAAACAAAAAAATGTTCAAATGCCTGTAAATCTATCGGACCAAACTCCGTGGTCATCAGTCCTTAGCTTACAAACTACTTAAACCTAGGTAAACTAACCTACGGACAAACACAAACACCCACGCCCCAGGAAGGACTCGAACCTCCAGGGCGAGCAACCGCGCGCTCCGCAGTGAGGTGCGTTAAACCGTTCGGCTACTCCACCGCGGCTGTGTATAATCATCTGAGTAGAATAACGTAACTGAGAACTATTTTCTTGCTGCTCATACATCGATCAGTTAGCCAGGAAACATCTGAGTCACACTAAATATGCACAAACATAAATCTAAAACAGAAAAAATGTTCAAATGTTTGTAGAACTTATGGGACTTAACTACGGGGTCATCAGTCCCTAAGCTTACAAACTACTTACGAACTACATAAGACGAAGGAGGGCACAAATATCCATGCCCGAGGGGGGATTCGAACTCCCGACCGTAGTGGCCGTGCAGACCGTGACTGAAGCGCCTCAGTCCCCTCGGCCACCGCGGCCGGCAAACAGCGAGATTTTCTAACATCTGCTACTCTTCTAAAGATGGACTGTTGTTGTTGTGGTCTTCAGTCCGGAGACTGGTTTGATGCAGCTCTCCACAATACCCTATCCTGAGCAAGCCTCTTCATCTCCACATAAGAACGGCAACCCACATCTGTCTGAATCTGCTTACTATATCCATCTCTTGGTCTTCCTCTGCGATTTTTACCCCACACACTTCCCTCCAATGCTAAATTCACAATTCCTTGATGCCTAAGAATGTGTCCTACCAATCTATCCCTTCTTTTAGTCAAGGTATGCCAGAAATTTCTTTTCTCCCCAATTCTGTTCAGTAAAGATGGACTATCAATCTGTAACACATGAAAATTTGTTTGTGACTAGAACTCGAACCCACGTGTCTGACTTTTCACGAATGGACGCCTTGACGTCTTGGCTGCCTGCACATGTTTCCCAGACAGACCCAAACTTCCATGTGTTATACTTGTCTCCATCCCTCAAAGGCCGCGGCGGAGTGGCCGTGCGCGTTGGGGCGCTAAGCTGCGATGCGCGAGGCTGTTCTCCGTCGGGGGATCGAGTCCTCCCTTGGGCATGGATGTTTGTGGTGTCTTTAGTATAAGGTAGTTCATAAGTAGTTCGTATGATTAGGGACTGATGACCCTGCAGCTAAGTTCCTAAAGATTAACAAACATTTGTACATTTTTTCGTCCCTCAAATACTCGCACATATTATAGTGTGAGTCCCCCAGAGGGAGAGACACGATTCTACCACCAACAGACTTCGACGATGGTCTGCAGCAGTGAAATTTTTCTACATCTGGTGCTCTTCTAATGATGGACTATCAGTCTATAACACATAAAATAATAATGATAATAATACTTCAGGTAAAACTTCCGGGCTGAGAGGCCGTGGTCCATGCATAAAACTTCTTCTTCCTGTTGTTTCGTCTACAACTGCGGACGACATCGTCTGAGGTCTTCCGGCTATAGCCAATGTGGCTGGAGGGGCTCTTACATTTCTAGAGAGCATAGAGGGAGACAGCAGAGGGAGACGAAACGCTAGGAAGTAGTTTTATGTATGGACCTGGCCTCTCAGCCCGGAAGTTTGATCTGAAGTAAACGCCTGCCGTGAAATTTTACACTGTATGTTAACGATAATAATAATCAATCATATGTATGATTATTAATACAACTCGTGGCCATTAAAATTGCTACACCACGAAGACGACGTGCTACAGACGCGAAATTTAACCGACATGAAGAAGATGCTGCGATATGCAAATGATAAGATTTAAAGAGCATTCACACAAGATTGGTGCCGATGGCGACACCTACAACGTGATGACATGAGGAAAGTTTCCAACCGATTTCTCATACACAAACAGCACATGACCGGAATTGCCTGGTGAAACGTTGTTATGATGCCTCGTGTATAGATGAGCAATGCGTACCATCACGTTTCCGAGTTTTGACAAAGTTCGGATTGTAGCCTATCGCGATTGCGGTTTATCCTATCGCGGCATTGCTGCTCGCGTTGGTCGTGATCCAATGACTGTTAGCAGAATGTGGAATCGGTGGGTTCAGGAGTGCAATACGGAACGCCGTGCTGCATCCCAACGGCACCGTATCACTAGCAGTCGAGATGACAGGCGTCTTATTCGCATGGCTGTAATGGATCGTGCAGCCACGTGTCGATCCCTGAGTCAACAGATGTGGCCATTTGCGAGACAACAACCATCTGCACGAACAGTTCGACGACGTTCGCAGCAGCATGGACTATCAGCTCCGAGACCATCACTCTCCATCACAGACAGGAGCACCTACGATGGTGTACACAACGACGAACCTGGGTGCACGAATGGCAAACGTCATTTTTTCGGATGAATCCAGGTTCTGTTTACAGCATCATGATAGTCGCATCCGTGTTTAGCGACATCGCGGTCAACGCACATTGGAAGCGTGTATTCGTCATCGCCATACTGGCGTATCACCCGGCGTGATGGTATGGGTTGCCATTGGTTACACGTCTCGGTCACCTCTTGTTCGCATCGACGGCACTTTGAACAGTGGCCGTTACATTTCAGATTTGTTACGACCCGTGGCTCTACCCTTCATTCAATCCCTGTGAAACCCTACATTTCAGCAGGATAACGCACGACCGCATGTTACAGGTCCTGTACGGGCCTTTCTGGATACGGAAAAATTTCGATTGCTGCCCTGGCCAGCACATTCTCTAGATCTCTCACCAACTGAAAACGTCTGGTCAATGGTGGTCGAACAACTGGCTCGTCACAATATGCCAGTCACTACTTTTGATGAGGTGGTTGTTCTGGGTACTGATTTCTCAGGATCTATGAACCCAAATTGCGTGAAAATGTAATTACATGTCCAATGAAAACCCGTTTATCATTTGCATTTCTGTTTGTTGTAGCAATTTTAAAGGCCAGTAGTGTATGTTTCTGAATCACTTGCGATAACTTGCTATACTTGCCTTCGGAAACAGCGATCTACGACAACCTGTGGCTAGGGACTTTTACAAGCAGCCTGATAAGCATAACTCCATGGGTACAAAACATGTACCTTACTATCTCGCGTATTAAAGTGCACCCTTCACGTTTAATCAGTCGCCATCAGTCACTTGTGACTTCACGGACGTAATGTCCGTAGAGTCGCGCAATTAGTATAAGTAATGGTGCTGTGTGGAAAGATAAAGGGCTGGCAGTGGAGTGGGGCAAGCGGTTGGAACGGCTGCCAGACAGAACAGTTATAGCGGGTTAAACCAAACAGCCAGTCGGGGGTTTGTCGAAATCGTCGGAAATCTGGGAAAGACCCATGTTTTGTACTCAAAACTAATGAGTACTGTTAGCCGAACGTTTCTTAAGGAGTGTCTGAAGGACATCTGTGAGTTCCACTCTCCAGTAATTCAAATTCAAATGTTTGTACAGCTTATGGGACTTAACTACTGGGTCATCAGTCCCTAAACGTACAACCTACTTATCAACTAGCTTGTCCTAACGATGACACAAATATCCATGCCCGAGGGGGGATTCGAACCCCCGACCGTAGTGACCGTGCAGGCCGTGACTGGAGCGCCTCAGTCCCCTGGGCCTCCAGTAATTCAGAATAAAATAAAATAAACTATACAATTGCTTACCGTCAACATTTAAGCCATCTTTGATATCTGAATAACTACATGTATCTCATGATTCTAAAAATAATTTCAGTAAGTCAAAAATTACAAATGTTTATGACTACTAAATTGAGATACAGAAGAATCAAACTTAAAATAACCAACTTTTAAATGCGTCATGGAACTTCAACATACTTTGGTTTAGATGATAGCTTATTGTCTTTATCCATCATCTTGAAAGCGTCACATTTGTATATATTTATTTAATTACTGATTTTAATTGATATAAATGTATAAAAGAAACAGATCGTCCTATCTCCGCAGTAAGACTGAAAATGGAAACAGCATGATTTACCTGTCGTGTACTTTACATAGTGTGTCAATTTATTGTACAATTTGCTAGTCATTTACGTAAATATTGTGTGCCATGAGTGGTCAACCTGATGAAAGCTGGTTGGTCTATTTATTTATTTCAGGCTTTATGTAATAGTAATTAACACTCGTTTTTTGTATTTAAATAAAGTTATATCAGCAAGAAAGTGGTTACAGATGTCAGTTTTTACTTAAAGAAAATCTCACATTAAAATGTACACGATTTTGGTAGGGATGGCGATCAGTCATTGAGGAAGCGATCAAGGGACAGAACTGATGGGTAGTGTGTGATTGTGGAGAGGAGGTGAGCGAAGGATGTGCGCGGAAACAGAAGACTCCATTGTCTAGCCTTGGCAGAAGAAGGACCCTCCTGGTTGACAGGAGTGATTCGAACGGGCATCTTCTCTGGACATTAGATATGGCGAGAACAAGTGAACTCCCGTGCAGCTGATATGTTCTTATACAAGAACTTGCAAGTGTAGAAATGGTGTTCAGGAAATGAAACTATTTTGAACTGTTGACAATTTCCTGGTGAGTGCTCGTGAAATATACAGAGTTTCTGTGTTTCTTTAAGTTATGATTATTTAGTTGGGGGAAAGTGCTACCAATTTCTTATTGCAGACAATGCAACTGTTTAACAATTTTATTCTATTTATGAATGACAATTTATCTGACCACTTTTGATAAGCAAACAGTTTGATTGAATAAACCTTATTCAACGAAATCTCTGACTTTCAAATGTTCTAATGTTTGTGAATCTATGGGACTTAACTTCTTGGGTTATTAGTCTCTAGGATTACAAACTAATGAAACGTGTAATTGGTCTGTGGTGTGGTTGGTGGCCCAGTTTCGCGATGAGCCGCTTTCTCGTAGAAATTATGATCCTACTGTTTTAATCTGTCTCGCAGCAGCAGGATTCCTGTGTCTTCATGTAGAAGACGGGTTGGATACTCCCTTGGTAGACACACAACCATTTTTAGGAATCCATTTTGCACCCTTTATAGTGTCACTTTGTGTGGCTCGGGGTCATTGCCTCATGAAGCAACCCCACACTCTAGCACTTCTCTAACATGAGACAGATACACAGGGGTAGTACCATGCCACAGAGCCAGTGTAGACTAGATCAACAGCGAGTATTAGACGCATAAGTTCCCAGTACTTTGCTTTTGTCTTCATGAACATTCGGTTCTCAGGTGAGATAGTCGAAGTATATCTGTGTCTTCGTCCAGGAGACGGGGCCGTAGAAGGTGTTGACCGGCAACAAATCTGACGCCATTATTTTCCTTGTGATAACAACTACTTGGCTCTTAGCGGTGTTGAATTTTAGCCACCATTTCATAGGCCGTACACCTAATGCGTCGCGTCCAAGCTAGAGTCAATGTCTCATCTCCAATGTCTCGTCTCGAGATCATTCATGCTACGGATAAATACTGGAGTGTCCTCGGCTTAAAGTGCCAATTACACTGTCCCACTGGCGGTATGTTCGAAGTGTACAGAGAGTAGAGTAGCACACCCCTGCCGTACTCCTCCACCAGTTGGTCGATTCGTGGACTTCCTAACATCTGCTCGCATGTTGTTTCTCGAAGGTATCACCTTACACGTTATATGTGATGTTGGTATTCCGAGATCAAATAATCTGAACACGAGACCGTCAGGCCACACGGAGTCTCAGGCTTCAGAGACGTCAAGGAACAAAATGCTCCAAGGAACGACCTTCTTTGCAATACCCTTATCGCCTGTTCTACCAGTCTGAACTAGTGTCATGTCGAGTCGCTGCTCCGATATCCAAACTGTTCGTGTGGGATTATGTTTTCTTGATTGACTTCCTGAAATAGCCTTTTTGCTTACAGCCTCTCGAAAACTTTCGAGAGTGACTGATCGGAAACTAGTCGCCTATCGGGAGTCCTTGCAGACTACGGGACGCTCACTACTTGCGTGTTTTCACACAGCAGAGTAAACGCTTAAGCATAATATCTCGTTGAAGAGATCCAATATTGGCTGGTTTACTTCAGGTGGCCAATTTGCCAGCAGGACATTGTTGAAGTCGGCTTTTCTTGTGTTGAGTCCGTGGAGTTGAGAAGTGACTTCCTCTTCAAGGATGAGCTGGATAACGTTATCTCCCCCCCTTGCAGAAAGAAAAGAAGGCAGTTGCTCGTCGACTCTGCATATATGCTTCTCATTGTCACTGACGAGAATTTTACATCTGGATCGCTAAAGAGCTCTTTGTCGACCTGGGGATGGAATGCGATGCCTGTGGTGCAAGAAATTCTTCACTAAAGCACTGACATCAATTGAAGTCAGCTTACTGACTAGGTCACCTTATTCTCATTTCCTGTGTTCTTTGTAACGTAACGGATACATACCCCATATGTCACATAATTACACAAAATGCTGTAATTGTATGGAAGGCAGGGCAGCCAACGTGCAGACAGTGCAAAGGCGTGCAGCTTCCATTACGGCAGGGCCAGGCCAGTTGCATAGTTACCCTCCTTTTACAATGATTTTAATTTGGTCTTTTCATTTACTACTACGGTGAATGATTTGCCAGCTAATAACGCTGACTGTTATGGGCATTACTAATAAAAGTAAATGGTTCATGCTCTGACCGAATGCTGTGACAGCTGACTGCCGGGTTTCTTTATTTATATATAAAGTAATCAAAGGCTTCATAGCGAAAAACTAGATTGCGCAACGGATAACACGACCCCAGGTATTTAATCAATTGTCACAACCTTCGATACAGAGTTGGGGTAAACTACGACAACTGCCTAGAATTTAGTTTTTACCTCCATCCTAATCACCCATCTGATATTAGTTACTTTATTTCATTTCTCTTATTAGGATTCCAGCTTTCTATGTTAAATTTAAACGGGTGGAGGAAAATCTCTTCATAATAAAGTCCGAGTAATTCAGGACAAGACTTTTTTTTAATGTTTTCTGATAGTATGCAAATAAACCCATACCCTTAGACAAATTAAATTTACAAACAAATAAAACTGAATTGTGAACACTCGTTGCAGAGCAGACAAGCAGTTTGAGCCACAGACTCTAAGATTAATTAACTAGTAGACTGCTAGTCTCCTGAACATATAAATTTTCAACTGTGTCACGCCACACTGCATGGAAAACGAGAGATAAAATGATTTATTGGACAAGTGAGGATATCCCTCTACAAAAATGTTCAAATGTTTGTAAATCTATCGGACCAAACTGCGTGGTCATCAGTCCGTAGCTTACAAACTACTTAAACCTAGGTAAACTAACCTAAGGACAAACACACACACACACCCATGCCTCCACGGTAAGCAACCGCGAGACGCTTTAGACCGCTCGGCTACTCCACCGCGGCTATCCCTCTTCACAGACGCACTCGCTCATCATCCACTTTTACACTCCATTTTAACTAGCATAGGAAATAATTTAAAAAATGGTTCAGCAAAGAGAGTGGCCGTTATTAAATTGCTGATTTTAACGCAAGACATGAGACACGTATCTACCGCTTAATCTTATGTAATCCCAAAACCTCAAACACACACACCATATAAAAAATATTATAAAGGAATTCTACACATGGGGCTTAGTCCCACAACAAGCATAACTGGCGCTCCTTCCTTATCATACTGAACCACGAAACAAGATTTACGGTGGGATTTCCACAAAATTAAGTACCCCCCTCCCCCAGATAAGAAAAACAAATATTATTCGAAATTTCATCTGTTCCTAGAATTACACTGTACGATAAGACGCCAGTCCACCCCACTCTGCTCAATTACCACCATGCTCTGCCACGTGGCCTCCGCGGCTCATTCTGCCTTTGGTCTGATTACAAAAAAATTACAAAATCAATAAAATACCGGCCAACCCGCGGAAGAAAATGAGATGTTGCTTATTCCCGTGGCTGCTATCGACCACTGAAGGTGCATTCTTTCTTTGAAATTACCAGACTATGGGCCTATTGTGTAATGGCGCGAAAAATTCTCTAAGTCCCATTACAGAAAGAAAACTCCGTAAATTGTCATACGATTTTGTCAGCACAAACTTTTTAACGAGGGTTCTCAAAAGCTTTACTAGATAAAACAAGCAAACGTAGCGAAATCTGAAAGCGTGAGGTAGCGTAAGGTATCACGTCCCGACCGTTACCGTTGACATCATACTATTTTAGGTGCTCAAATTGACCAAAAAATAACCAAAATTGCTAAACCTTCTTCCATATTAACATAAGTCTGCTTCAACTATTGTGTTGCGAGTCAGATTCAGTATAATAAGACACATTTTGACAAACTTGCTTACCACATTTGCAGCAGTAGAGCACGGCACGTCCGTCCTCTCGGGTCTCCAAGCTAACAAAGCCAAACATGGCGTCTCCTGAGCCCAGCGAACCGCTACTTTTTTAAACGCGAGGAAGAAAACTGCCATTGGCCGGTCCCTGCCTCCCTCTCAAGACAAGCGACACTCGAGAAAGCCACTGCTAACCTCCCTCTTTGCCTCACCTAAGCCAAAGATTTCGCAACTACTCCACTATCTCGAAACTATCTTTTGTTAGTAATTACAGAAAATAGCCTGCTCAAAAAACATCCACACTCGCTCATTTTCATGGTGGGGGACCAGAGGAAAAAGGGAGTGTGACAAATTATAAATAAAACAAATGACGTATTTCCAGATCTAACTGGCCAGAGAAGTTAATCCGCATTACAGATCGTAATTATTCTCCTTTAAACTGTCATTATAGTTTGATTTACTATGAAGCTAGCCCATAGGGCTTAAATGGAGCGCACTGCAGTACCGCTTCACAGTCATTAGGGTAGCTTGTGTTTGTTCACAGCAAACATTGAAGACAGCAAAAAACACTAGTGGAACCGCCGAAAGTGGGTAAGTGACATGCAGAAGGGGAGCTAAACAATGATAGCCAGTGCCAGGGAGATGCCGTCTTGGACGCTCTGGCAGGTACTTAAAAGTTGGATACTCTCTTAACTTAGAAATCAATAATAAATGAAAGCTTTATGATCCCGTCAATTCTAAAGGCTTTTACAATGTCAGAAAATTAGGCGCATCTCATGAACCAACAATATTTTTAATATCCCAAAATTTGGTCAGCAGGACATTTTTGACACCGCCTGTTTTGGTGATGAGACTGTGGAGTGACTTATTGACTTTATCCTCGGTGATGAGCTAGCTAGCATCATCTTCCTCCCTTGCTGAAAGAAATATAGGCAGTTGCTCGCCGAGTAGACTTAGCTGTTGTGACAGAATCGATACACAGTCCATATATCACATAATTACTCTGATTCTGCAATTGTATGGAGTGCTGGGCGAGGTGTATAGCTCCCGTTTAGGAGAGGGAGTCGAGTGGTACTTGTGTTTTCACTCAGCAACCTCTAAGACTGGGTAGGACTCGGGTTAACAATGGAAAACTACAGGATATGGAAAACCCGTGCTAACAGGAGAGCTGAGACGATAGGGAGATCTCTTAATGGACGCTGATAGTTATGTTCTAATGTTTGTAAATCTATCGGACCAAACTGCGTGGTTATCAGTCCGTAGCTTATAAACTACTTAAACTAAGGTAAACTAACCTAAGGACAACACACACACACACACACACACACACACACCCATACCCAGGGAGGACTCGAACCTCCGACGGCGAGCAACCGCGCGCTCCGCAGCGAGGCGCATTAGACCGATTGGCTACTCCACCGCGGCGCTGATACTTATAAATATGGACAATCAATTAGAAAAAAATAATAAATCAAAGTGTTATGTTCCCATCAGTTCTAAAGGCATCTACGATGTCAGCAATATTATACGAATCTCATGACTCAACAATATTTTTAATACCCTCTAAATTGCATAAGTTGATGTACACAATATCTGACTATAGAAAAATGAAATTCAAAATTAAAAGCTTTTCAAAGTGCCAAGCCATTTAATCAAACTATGTCTTACATGATAGCTTATTACCTGAAGCTAAAATCTTGAAAGCAACACACTTTGATCTATTTATTTAAAGATTTATTACACTTGTTATGTCAATTTATTATGGAACTATAGTCAGATCATTGTATCCTCTGCAGTAACTCAGAAACTGCAAGCAGCATTACACACACCTCTTTTTCTCATGTTTTGTAACTATTTAATGAATATTTGTCTATTTTTGCCAGTAACTTTGTGTAAATATTGTGTAGTCTGAGTGGTCAAGCTCATAACAGCTTGCTTGTTATTCATACATTATTTGTACTGCTGATAAATAGTCCAAAGGTGAAAATGTTAAGTTAGTGTGGAAGAGGTAAAAGTATTGCCAAAACAAATCTTCGAAAACTCTACTACTTTTGGAGGTGCAAGGACCGAAAACTACTGTGGTCAAGTAAAACACATGGACTGTTCGGGTGGAGTGCTCCTTGGTGGTATAAGAACACTTTATGTCTTGTCTTGTAAGGAGGACTACCTGCCAGGGTTGCTGAAGTGATTTTCTTGTCTCTCTCTCTCTCTCTCTCTCTCTCTCTCTCTCTCTCTCTCTCTCTCTTTTTCTTTCTTTCTTTAGTATTAGAATCTTTGAGGCATACGGCTGCTTTGTCAGCACTTTGGCAAGGGCTGATGAGTGCCACATTAAGAACTTTAATTTGCTTCAATTTACGAAATTGTAACTGAGAAGTGTTAACACGTGTTTGTGCACCACGTTAGCCAACTACATGACACAGAAAGTAGAGATATTGTGGCATAATGGTACCATACTCCGGATGTCACATAATTATTTTAATTTTTGAGTGTTGATGTGTTATCCATCGGACTAAGATTTGAAATATTTTGAACAAACGATTGTTTTGTGTTGTATGATCGTGAAATGGGTTTAGTGTTTAAGTAGCGTCGATGATTACTTAGTTGGGAATTTAGCTACCATTTTCATAATTCAATTAAAGTATCTTGTTCTGCTAATTTTATTAGATTTATCTTTGCTTATCTTACCACGCACGGCAGTACGCTGTATTAATATGTTATATATGTGTGGTAATTCGCGATTATTCAGGGGTCCTGCTGATCACAGACTTAAGGGGTACCGATTACTGGATAGCCCATGGTCTATTTGTACACAAGTTGTGCACAAGTTTTGACATGCGAACATATCGCGCTTTTTTGTGCTAAAAGAGGCAACCAAAGTGGCGGTGGAAGGAAGAACTGGCGTCTGAGTAGGAGAGAAAGAGGGAACAAATAGTTATTGTAGAAGAGCGGCAGTGACACCAAGAAAGATAAATTGATTGAGACAGTAACAGGGAGTACGAAAGAGAGAGAGAGAGAGAGAGAGAGAGAGAGAGAGAGAGAGAGAGAGAGAGAGATGTGACAGTGAAATTGAAAAAGAGAGATTAATGTAGTTTGGCGATCTGGTCCCCCAAACCGGCTGACTTCAACAACAAATGTTGTCAGCTTCCCGCCACCCTTTCCGATCTCTCATACGGAGAGCAAACTATGAAAAAGAAAGTGGCCGTAGCACTGTAAGAGAAGAATGGCACATAAGACAAGGGCATAAAAAGGCAGCCAAAATGGATAGAAACGGATGAAAACAGTGACAATGGGAGACACTACAGAAGAAAGCGCAATCCACTGTAAGGTGCATGGCGGAGGGTACACTGTATCACTACTAGGCATTTCCTTTGCTATTCCACTCCCAAATAGAAGGAGTAAGAAAGGAATGCCTCTAAGCTTCTAAGCCTCCGTACGAGCCCTAATTTCTCTTATCCTGTCTTTGTGATCACCACGTGAAATGTAAGTAGGCGGCAGCAAGATCGTACTACACTCAGCTTCAAATTCCGGCCCTCTAAATTTCCTCAACAAAATTCACGAAAAGAACGTCGTCTTTCTTCCAGCGATCCCCAATTGAGTTGCCGGAGCATTTCCGTGACACTCGCGCACTGGTCGAACCTACCAGTAACAAACCTAGCTGCTCGCCTCTGAACTGCCTCTTTGTCTTCATTTAAACTGATCTGCTGCGGGTCCCAAACACTTGAGCAATACTCAAGACGTGGTCGTACAAGCGTTTTATACGCGGTCTCCTTTACAGGTGAAGTACATCTTCCCAAAATTCTCCCAATAAACCGAAGTCGGTTGTCTGCCTTACAACTGTCCTTACATGTTCGTTCCATTTCACATTGCTCTGCATTGTTACGCCTAGATATTCGAACTACGCGACAGCATCAAGAAGCTCACTACTAATGCTGTATTCGAACATTATGGGATTGTATTTCCTACTCATGCGCATCACCTTACATTTTTCTACATTGAGAGCTAGCTGCCATTCTTCGCACCAACTAGAAATTTTGTCTAAGTCATCCTGTATGCTATTACAGTCAGTTAAAGACGATACCCTCCGATACACCACAGCATCATCAGCAAACAGCCACAAATTACAAGTTACTCTGCCCATCAGATCATAGATAGAAAATAATAGCGGTCCCATCACACTCCCCTGAGGGACGCCTGATGATACACGTCTCTGGTAAACACTCGTCGTCGAGAACAACGTACTGCGTTCTATTACTTAGGAAGTCTTCCAGCCAGTCACAAATCTGTGAACCTATTCCATAAGCTCGTATCTTCGTTAGTAGTCTGCACCGCGTCGAAAGCCTTTTTGAAGTCGAGAAAAACACAATCTTGTGCATAAAATTATATTTACAACGAAAGACTAGATAAAAGGTGTTTCGCGTGTTCTGTGTTAAAACAGCGCGAATATGTTCACAATGTTTTGTAGGGCAGGCTGAATGAGCACTGGTACCTCAGGTTTCTGTCAGTGTCGTTAAAACAGAAAAGTATTTGCCTTTTTTGTCCTCCGACAGGACCGCTTTTCAGCCGGTTATTATTGTTTGTGAATGATTACTTTCCATAGCTCAAAACATGTGTTTGAATAATTATTATTCAAGTGGGTTATTTGGCGCTGCCTACACCATTTAAAAATCTTAGAATAAAAACTCTATTATTAATCAGTTATCTTTATTTTATATTTCATTACTGTTTCCCAAACGATACAGTGTTTGCCTGTAGGATAGAGTGACCAGATCTCCAAAATCAAAATACGGGACAGATGGAGGAACCAAAGATTACGAATTCAAATGTTATCTTTACCTGTGGCGTCATAAACACGCCCGTTATCCCTTAAAGCTTACAAAGAATGAATGCTCTGTCGTTACTCCTTAAGGCAGACATAAACACACGAATTAATGCACACACAGTACAGTAAGAAACGAAGCCACTGTTTTTTCACCCTCATCTCAAGGCTAACGTGTCATATTTGGTGGTTCTACCATTTACATTCCCTTCTCTCTAGTCTTACTACTTTTTTTTTTCACCGCTACTGTGGATTGTACTGCCGACGGAACTTTAATGCCTATATTTCTTCCTTCCTTGGAGTATAAGAGAATTACCACAAAACGAAAACTAATTTATGAAAGAATATGAAACCAACCGGACAAGCATATAAATTAACTGTTTGGGATGTCTGAAAATTTCTTCCTATAATTATTTCCTTCACAGTCTGCACACTTAATGTTTTCGCGGTGATAGAGAACGCTCTTTCTGCAGCAGTATTCGTTCTAGGTAGAGCCGGCACAAACATAGCAAAGAACATTAAATTTTTGCACAGATAGCCTCAAAAAGATAATCTTTACATTTTTCTTTCAAAATATTTTCATCAAATTCTGGTAAAGTGTTATAACTTTACTGATCACACTTGGAAAGGATATTTGAGCGGAACCTACTTAGACGGTTTAAGTACATGAATTGGTAACATTTCATGAAATGAACTGGAAACGTCCAAGAAATCAGACTCTTTCGGCACACTTTCTAGTGAACTAACTAATGACTAAAAATTTATAGTTTGAAAACGTGCACATGTCTTGTCAAAGCCTTAAGTAGAAAGAACCAAAGAAATTCAAACATCGTGACTCATTTGAGTTACAGCCTGTTTTCTTCATTGCTTGATTATGACCGCATTTATTCTCCATTTTCTTACGTTTCACATTTCTTAGAACACGTAGTTTCAAAATTTGGGACGGTTAGTAAAAATCGGGACAATATGCGTACCGTATTTATTTTGTCGGGACAACGGAACACTTCCGCTAAATAAGGGACGATCCTGTAAAATACGGGACGCCTGGTCACCCTACTGTAGGAACTCAGGAATAAGTGATATTTGGCAACTATTGTAGTTGCTGGGAAGCAGACGGTGACTTCATCGGGCCATATTTCTTGAACATAGGCGTACATATCCCAATACGTGTAAGTTGTGTTTTTGTCCAAAACAGCTCAGTTTGGTCAGGAAATACAGACAACGTAAAGTCGCATCTTCCACGGCCGTCTTGTACTCTCGCTTCATATGATTTATACGACGTTTCAAAATTTCAAATGTTTGTAAACATAGGGCCGGCCGCGGTGGCCGCGGAGACTGAGGCGCTTCAGTCACGGTCTGCACGGCCACTACGGTCGGGGGTTCGAATCCCCCTCGGGCATGGATATTTGTGCCTTCCTTAGTTGTAGGTAGTTTATAAGTAGTTTGTAAGTTTAGGGACTGATAACCCCGTAGTTAAGTCCCTTAAGCTTAACAAACATTTGAACATTTGAATTTGTAAACATAGGGCACCTAACTGCTGAGGTCATGGGTCCTTAGACTACAAACTAGCTTACACTAACGATAACAAAACACACACATACACACACACACACACACACACACACACACACACACACACACCGCCCGAGTGAGCGGCCGCGCGATCCGTAACATGGCGCCCCAGACCGCACGGCCGTTCCTGTGCATCCATACGACATTTCGTGTCTGGTTGACGTGTGTGCTGCCATTGTTGGAACAGTGGATTCTTCGCGGTGATGCTAAAAAAATATTGGGCGAGAGTTGTCCTGAGAAAAGCCTCGGTTGTTGCGGCCGCCTTGGTGCTGCTACGTCCTCTGCTCGGAGTAATCCTCTCTTCAAGGCTGCCAGTGTTGCGTCGGTGCCTACCTCGTCGACATCCGGGTAATCTTCGAAGTAATTTAGTACTTTTGTTTCGAAACGCTCGCGGTTCGTGTTGCGATAATATAGATGTCTCGCTGGTACCGGTGCGTCCACATCGTCCATGTCAAAAGTAAATGACAACTCTACCAATGCACCGCCCTTTTATACTTTTACTAGCTGCTAACATTGTCCGGGTCTTTCCAGTCTTATTCTCGCGAGAGACCACGTGCACCGACTGCCGGCGTGGCGCAGGGGATAGCGTCACGGACTGCGGTGCCGAAGGTCGCAGGTTCTATCCCGCCCCTCAGCAAAAATTTATTTCTTTGTCATTAACAATTCAAGAATGTTCTACATCATTCTTATGTTCACTTGTAAATTCTGCTTGTTTCTTATGTTAACTGTTCTTCTAATTTCTGGTAAATTGTGTCTGTGTATAAATAGCAAAGCACTCTGCCCGAGAGGCAGTTCGTAATAAACGTGCTTTCAGTATAAGTGCTGTGTTCAGTTGCCTGCGAAATCCAGCCTGCTCTCATTTCAACGTGACATTATATTAGAAACTAAAATAAAAACTCGAAAAAGATTTCCTCTTCACGTATCCATGAAAACACCTTAGTAAATATTAAAACAGTAAAACAAAGAAATAAGCATAATATACAAAATTTTTAAGTGCAGTATCCAAAGAAAGAAAAATAGTAATAAAATACAAATGATGAATAACATTGATTTAATTCAAAACTTGACCATAAACAATATTTATTGATACTTGTGATGGGAAAGATTTTGTGACTCATTGCTTACGACTTCATATCTCCTTAACTATGTGTCGTAGGTAGTTTTAACCCCACAGCGATTGTTGTCTAATAGTAAGCGATATGTGTACCAAATTCAGTTGGAATCGGTCCATTATTTTAGGTGGATACGTGGAAAAGTAGCGCATGATGTAGCAGTTATTCGGAAATTTCATTGTTTATGACGTCATATCTCCTGAAATACGTGTTGTACTATGACGTAAATTCGAAGGTACATTCAGTACTATATGTGCCTAATGTCTGCAAAATATGTCGTCTGACTAAAAGAAGCCCGATAAACTTCATTTACATGATAAATCAGTCAAAACTACAGGCCGTAAATTTAACTAAATATCTATGAGTAACAATTACAAAGAATTGGAAAGAACACACAGAAAATATTTTAGGGAAAGCGAGACAAGGACTTCGTTTCGTTGGCAGAACACTTAATAAAGAAATTGCTTACACTACACTTGTGCGTCCTATTTTGGAGTATTGCTGCGCATTGTGGGATCCCTGACAGACGATTTAGAGAAAGTACAGAGAAGGGCAGCTCGTTTTTTACTATAGGGGAGAGAGTGTCACAGAAATGATGCACGGGTTGGGTTAGAAATCATTAAGAGAAAGGCGTTATTCGTTGCGACGAGATCTATCTGCGATATTTCTTTCACCAACTTTCTCTTCCGAATGCGAACATACTTTGTTAGCACCCACCTACATGGGCAGACATGATCATGAAAATAAAATAAGAGAAATCAGATCGAAAACGGAAAGATTTACGTGATCCTTTTTCCCGCGAGCTATTAGAGAATGGAACGGTAGAGAAACATCATAAAAGCGATTCGATGAACCCTCTGCCGTGCACTTCAATGTGGCTTGCAGAGTATTTATGAAGATGTAGATGGTGTTAGAAGTAAAGACGTAATAAATCGATACCTTGTGCGTGATGATGCGGTTTTACATGAACCAAATTGTTTATGACTTCATATATGATGAACTGTTTGTCTAACTGTGATATAGTATCGAAGGAACATTCAGTGGTGTACTGTCTGTGAATTTTCTCGCGAATGCAATTTACAGTGTAGAAGTAATGACTTGTAATGCCAAATGCCGTAGATATACATATGAACATAGGAAAAGTAGTAAACGATAAACTTTTTTCTATCATTTTGTTGGGGTTGTGAGCGATAAAAACTTCCGTAAAGATTTGAAATTAATAAAATAATACTATCACGCGCCGCAAAATGGGGCAGTTTTCATTGTTTACGACGAGATATCATATGAACTACGTATCGTAGGTGGTATTTGGAATCATAGGAAATTATTCCTGACATTAAAGAATATTTTTACCAAATTTGGTTGAAATCGGTTCATTAGTTTAGGAGCAGATATAGAATATTACCGCATGATGCGGCCGTTTTTCACGACTGTCATTGTTTATGACGTCATATCTCCTAACGTATGTGTCGTAAGTGGTTACTACCCCTACAGCGATTCTAGCCTGATAGTAAGGAACATGTGTACCAAGTTTGGTTGATATCGGGTTAGTAGTTTTGGAGGAGATGTGATACATACACACTTACAGCCTATTTCATAAGATCTATAGATAGATAATTATATACGTTACCGAGCGAGTTGGCGCACTGGTAATACACTGGACTCGTATTTGGGAGGACGTTGGTTCAAATCCACCACCGGTCATCCAGCGTTATATTTTCAGGTATTTCCCTAAATCACTCCAGGCAAATGCCGGGATGGTTCCTTTGAAAGGGCACGGTCGATTTCCTTCCCCATCCTTGCCCAAAAAATCCGAGCTCTGTCTGTAATGACGTCAAACCCTAAGCTTCCTTCCTTTTCTTTTTAATATGTTACGTGCGCCATACTATCGCCATCTCTGCGTATTTCTGATCATGACATGTTAGTTCAAATGTTCAAATGTTTGTATAGGTTATGGGACTTAACTACGGGGTTATCAGTCCCTAAACGTACAAACTACTTATGAACTAGGACGGCACAAATATCCATGCCCGAAGGGGGATTCGAACCCCCGACCGTAGTGACCGTGCTGACCGTGACTGGAGCGCCTCAGTCCCCTCGGCCACCGCGGCCGGCACATGTTAGTTAATGGTAATATATGATTACCACATATAAAGGAAAGGGCATAGAAAAACAGACGAGGTTTTGTCAAACGTTTTCTGTTTTTTTTTTTTTTTTTTTTTTTTTTTTTTTTTTTTTTTTTTTTTTTTGGCAGTGAGACGTTGTCTTTTGATACGGAAATGATGGAGTAAGTGTGATTTCTTTACCTGGCAATGGTGGGAGAGAATTTAAGTAGTACGAAAGATGGAAAGTCAAACAACAATTTACAGGATTGTCAAGGAACTGCTTGGATATCGCAAACTGTTTGTCAGGTGGATTCCAAAACATTCTCACTGGACAGATCAAAGAATGCGCAATAAATGAGAGTTTTTGGAGCGCAGTAGACAAGATGGAGATGGCGTGTATTTCCACATTGCTAATGGCTACGCGAGACGTGTGGACGTCGTACAAAAATGCCGAACTGAAACCACCGGAAAAGCAGTGGCCCATATTAATTAAAAAACTAAAAGTAATCTAGGCTATAGAATCGAGAAATGAAGCCTGCGGCTTTTTTGATTGGTTTCTTGCACCGCAAGTCAAGAGTTACAGCTGACGTATAGTGCGGAAGGTTAAACGAACAGATAAGGGCTATCCAAAACCAACGCTACAATATACTGTCATCTGCCGTAACACGAAGCACACCCTCTTAACAGCGTCCAAAACCTAGGACAAAATTCAGGAATTACGTTGGGAACTTTTCAGTCATCCTCGGTGCAATACCGACCTTGCACCAAGCTATTTTCCTCCTCCTGCATTTGAAACTGGCTGGGTTGCCAACGATTTCAAAACGACGATAATCTCGAGACAAGCACTGCCAACTGGTTCAACTGCCAGGCGCCGGACTTCTATGCAGAGGAGTTAAAGAAACTTGTGCATCGTTACAGAAAGTGTACATATATTAACGGCGATTATGTGCAAAGGCAGAGCAGATATCTAGTAAAATACATAGCCGCGTGGTCTAAGGCATCATGCTACAGACTAGGCGTTCGCTTCCGAGGGAGATTCGAGTCCTCCCTCGGACATAGGTGTGTGTGTTGTCATTAGTTAAAGTAGTTTCTAAGTCTAGGGGCTGATGATCATAGGAGATTGGTCCAATAGGTTAACAAATATATTTTTTTAGTAAAATACATACTTCGAAAAGTGTTTTGCAGCAACTCTGTATGTCATTAACACATTCTTCCTGGACATACATTTATATGATCCGAAAATCTTGTTTCTTTTAACTGTCATAAGATGTAAACGAACTTATCTTTAGGCACATCTATTGAAATCATGCTAATTTCGTTCAACCTAGATGATGTAGCAACTTTCATTCAATACTCAGTATAGGAACTGTACGGCCTATAAAGCGTCTATAGACATTGTATGGATTTTATCAGATGGAAGAAAAACCTATATCGACGTTTCGTCGTATACAGATTGTTATTTTAGGTCAACAAGGATTATTGGCAAGTTTCAGTAACAGTGAGTGGTGTGGATAGGGCCTGGAATCGTTTTAAAACTACAGGTAGTGTATACATGACGCACTCCTCACTGGTCGCTCTAGGACAACGACTGCTGCAGACGAATAGTGTCTGCGACTTCTCGTTTGAAGGTACGCCAACCAGACAGTCACCATGATAATGACTCTGTGAGGGCCACTGGGAGTCAAGTGTCAATCCCGACTGTACAAAACATTATCTACAAAAGCACCTAGCCGCCCTGGAGAGGCACGGTCCTTAAATTACGATACTGCATGGTACAGATAAGCCAAAATTGTCTAAGAATGAAAAATTGTCGCAGAATCCTGTACATATATGAATGCCGCATATGTCTGATACCAAATGACCGCCACAGTGTGTGTGGAGTGAAACTGGTAACGCTGCGCACTAGGAGCATACCGTCAATCAAGAACAGAAAGGTGTCGGATCAATGATCAGGGCGAGTATTTATGGCGTTTCCACTGTTGCCAATCAATGACAAATTCAGGTGTGCACAATACAGGGACAGCAGTCTCCAGCACATCGTTCACCCTTTCATCAGCATTTCGGAGGACAAGTTAATGGATACTCCCGAGTCCATCGTCCAGGTACCGTCAAAGATTTCATCAGTTGTGTCGGTGTTGGCATGCATGTTCCTCCAATATGCACCCAACCGAACACGCAAGGGGTAACCTGAAACGAGCTGTGCGAGCACGTCCTGACCAACTACGTAATCTGCGGTAGTTAAGCAAGACTGCCATTAATGTGTAGGATAAATTATTTGTTATTCGTGTCAAAGGCATGACAAGTTAATTGTACGAAAGCTTACCATTTATAGAATAAAAAAGTGGTTGGACAAAAGGCATTAACATGCAAAATGGGAAAAAAGTAAATCAGTAACTAAATTTTTTCACCCGGAAGAGGGCTACGTTCAAAGTATTAGAGTTAGCGTACAACTGTATTTGTACATTGACAAACAATCTTATGTTTAGACAGAGTAACAAATTAAATTGCTTCCACGCAGAAACAGGCTACGTCCAAGGCATTAGAACTGGTCATCCTGAAATCTTCTTCAGTGCAGGATGACGGGCCCAAATAGCAGTTGCGTAGGTGGGACATTGTCTGCTCTTCCCCATACTCACTGGTTGAGGCTCCACTAATCCCAATTTTAAAGGCTTGGTTTCCACCGCCCAACGTCAGTTCATATCCTATTGAGGGACTTTCAGGTACACTGGTTCTCGTTATGACCGGGAGGTAGATCTTCTTTAAGTTTTCTCCAGCCTAGAGGAGCATTTTCTATTTTCTTCTTGCACATGTCTATCGCTAGGTTTGTATTGTTGTTGCTACTTACGCCCTTACGAAACTGTTTCTCGACTTCGAGCGTGATGATGCTGGCGATACACCGAACAGTGTATGAGAGGTGAGGGCTCCATGTCGCCGGCCGCGGTGGCCGAGGGGACTGAGGCGCTTCAGTCACGGTCTGCACGGTCACTACAGTCGGGGGTTCGAATCCCTCCTCGGGCATGGATATTTGTGCCGTCCTTAGTTGTAGGTAGTTCATAAGTAGTTTGTAAGTTTAGGGACTGATGACCGCGTAGTTAAGTCCCTTAAGCTTATCAAACATTTGAACATTTGCTCCATGTCCTCCTGCTTGGACAGCTGCTTCACGCCTGATGTTAGGCGGAGCTCTACCTGCTGGCTGATACATCTGCTCCACTTTGGTTCGTCTCAAGCATACAGTTATTATGTCTCATTCAAAACAATGTCTACTGGCCTAGTGTGGCAGGAATTATGCCAGTCAGGCGCTGAATATTCGCGGGCAGAACAACACAACGCCAATGCTCAAGTCCTAATAGTGATTGGCTGTGCACCCCAGTTAGTTTTCGTATAATATAATTTTTTTCCAAAAATTTAATTTTGGTGTTATGACAATGCATTCTGAAGATAAAAGGTCCGATATAAGGTCATCCAAAAGGTACTTTGGAGAAAAGGAATGTTCAAGTTGAGAGCCATTCAGTGAACTATTTACTTGTTGGTTGGCCTGTCTACTTTTTAGATGTAAAGCACAGACTTAACGTTTTGGTAGGATTAGGCCTTAAATTATTATTTTTCTAGTACTGTCCTAGTTCTTCCAATGCTTCAGACAAATTATCTTCATGGAAAATCTTACCCAGGGTGGCCACATAGAAATCATTTAGTGTATGATGGAGCCAACGGCCGTGCCACAGTGGATACACCGGTTCCCGTTAGGTCATCGACGTTAAGCACTGTTGGGCTTAGCTAGCACTTGGATGGGTTATCGCCCGGATCTGCCGAGTGCTGTTGGCAAACGGGGTGCATACAGCCCTAGTGAGGCAAACTGAGGAACTACTTGATTGAGAAGAAGCGGCTCCGGTCACGAAGATTGACATAACGGCCGGGAGTGCGGGACGCTGACCACGTCCCCCTCCATACCGCAAACGTTGACGCCTTCGGGTAGAGGATGACACGGCGGCCGGTCAGTACCCAGTGGGCCCCCTGAGGACTGTCGGCCGGAGCTTACAGTTTGCAGTTTTAGTGTATGATGGAAGTGTCTGATGAGAATATTAAAGAACACTGTCCCGGGGTAGCCCATTTCTTTGTACTCTTCATCTAATGCGCTGTCCTTGAAACTCTACAAATAATCTCCTGTTGTTAAGAAAGTGGGCGATTAAGATGGTTAGAGTGGAGTATTTAGTGATTTCATAAGACTTTTTCAAGAGTAATTTATGTTTTACGGTGTCTTAAGAAGCAGAAAGGTTAACAAAGGCCACACTAGGTGTCATACGTAATTCAAAACCATCTCCATTGTACTAGGTAGACTGAGGACCTGTGACGTGCAGCTTTTACCCGGTCTAACGCCAGCCTCTTCAGGTATGAGCACAGAGTCAATTTCTTCTGTCAAGCACTTCTGACTTCTCATCTCATAGATTTTATACAGATGGCAAAGAACAGATATCGGACAGTAATTTTTAGGGTCATTGTTCTCTTCACCAGGTTTAAGGATGCGATGACATGAGCTTTCTGCCAGGTTTTGGAGATCCTTTCATAGAATAAGCAGTTATTAAAACGATTTAATATCCGGATTTGTGTTGCGAGACCAAAACGCTTTATTTGCTCATTGCTAATATCATCCAAACCAGCAGCCATTGTGTTTTACACTTACTTACCGCCATCTGTAGCTCTTCCAAACAGAAATGTGTAGACAGATCCGTAACAGAAGTAGGCCTTTTATTGGATTTTTGATTGATGTTTCTGTTATCCAATTTCCCGTTTATTAATAGTTAATAATCAATATCGTTGGTTGTTATGTGTGCGTGAAGCACTGCACTAGCTGGATCGTTAATAAGCCATCTGAAAAGTTTCTAGGCTTTTTGCGTGTTCTTGCTAACATCAGTTTCTACCATAAGCTTGATCCACTGCTCCAACTTGGCAGCTGATATTGATAAGAGTAACTGCAGTCCACGAGGTGTTGTTTCTGTGGAAGACAGGTCTTGCTCAAATGCAGTGTAGTAGTGTTCGAGGTCTGAGGCTATCTCTGGGACAGTCCTTGCACATATGTAGTTCGACATCCACGACGGATTGACATCCTATAACATTTGTTCACAGCTCTTACAAAGTGATCGTATTACTCAGGGTATGGGGAAATATGTTGTATCTCTCGATCAAGGAGTTTTAAACTTCTGCCAACTATTATGATTTCGATATTGTTCATTGCATTGATGCCAGTGGAGTGAATATCGGTGCTTGATTTTGCAAAAATGGCGCTACCATATCGACTATGAGGTCGTTCTACTACAGGTGACATGCTCAGTACTTTAGGGCGCCCATCTTGAGAGTCTTGATGAGTCTCCTAGATACAGAGAATGTCACAAAAAGCGCTGACATAAATCTTTAAGGACTTCCTGTTGCTCCATCCCTCTATATTTACATAACTATAGTCAAAACTGCCCCTGATAAGGGCGATATTGCTTCATTCTGGGTTGCCCGACTGTTATGTCATTACAAGGGCAAATAACCAGCAGTGGTTAAATGACCTCGTGGGTAGTACTCGTGTGCAGTATTCCACGTGGAGTGCAAGCTTGGATTCATGCAAGGAGTCATGCAATTCTTTATTGAATCATGAGGTTGCCGCACAAGTCTGTTAAAAACCGAAAGAAGTGATTCATCTGGTTTTGTTTGTCAATAAATCGAAAATAGTATAACATACCAAATAACTTTCGTTTGGTGGGTGATGCAAAACTTTTGTTAGTATTACTGTTAACAAAAATCTTTCCTCGTAAACATATTTTTAACGACTTACCTTAGTTTTGGAATACGCCTCGTACTTACACATTTGCAATATGTCAACCACCAACAATTATGGCCCACTTTAGGTTACGGTAGTAACACTAAAAGTGGGCCTTTGCGATCGTTTTTTTTTTTTTTTTTTTTTTTTTTTGACAGCTCGAAATTTAAATGAAAATAACACCTTAACCCTGCATCTGACACAAAAATTGAATAAACCAAATTTATAGAAGAGAAAATTCTCTACAACTTTGCTCTGTTATGTTTTGTTCATATCTCGTATCGTTTCAAAGATATTTGCAAAAATAGCGGATTTTTTACACCCTCCGTTAAATTAACAACAACCAGCCGTTCGCAGATGTCACGTGACATTCCTCGCCCAGAACTATCTCTGGCATACGCCATCTTGCGTTGCGTATTTGATGATTTTCTTATTGTAACTTACACGTTGTCATTTCAAAGCAATGGCGCACTGAAGAATTAACAAAAAGACGTCGTTCTTCGTACGATTAATGATAATCTAGTGTCTACAAATGCCATATTAGCATCAGTTAATAACGGCCATCAATAATATGAGATTAAAGAACGCATTTCCTAACTGTTAGCTGTAGCGTAGTGGGCAATGTGTAGGACTGTGCCGCTGAAAGTCAGTGGTTTAGAAACCGCCAGTGCCTAAAACTTTTTTTCTCCTACAAGGGTTTCAGACACTCTTATTAATTAATTTTTTTATTATTTTGGTCCAAAATATTTGCAAAAACTTATAAAACTAAAAATCTAAAGTGGGGCCGTAAAACAAGTCAGTGCGATTTTTTTTTTTTTTTTTTTTTTCCAGAGAGCTACCTAGTCCTAAGTTATGGAACTCCGTGCAGGTGTACGCACGCCTGTTTCTACATGCACACGCATGCATGGCGGCCTAGACACTTTGCTAGTGATGATTGAAGAGCTGTCAACGGTGGTGGTCGCAGCTTGGCGACGCATTGTCAGCCAGACCGCGTCGACATGGACATGCAGCGACGCATTTGTATGCAGGGATATGCTACGGCATCCAGGAGCGTAGCGCGCCCGTCATACGATGAGAGAGAGAGCCTGTAGGAGGGCGTGGGGGGAAGTGTGTGTGTGTGTGTGTGTGTGTGTGTGTGAAGGGGGCAGCAAACGTGCCGCGCAGCGCTGCAGCTACATTAGCAGTCGCCTCGTGCAGCTGTTCCGTTTCGCATACGCTGCAAGGAATTAACGTCAAGGAACAGTCGCGGTCAAACTCAGTTTGTTCCAAACGTGCCCCATTGTATTGTCACTGCTGCAGGATAAATCATCCCATATAATGATCTGAAACAACTCGAAGGGGAAAATATTGCTTCTGACCGCAAGTGGAATGAAGAAAATGGCGAAATAGGTATTGTCCAATAGACCCTACGTAATACATGTATCTTACAAGCGATTACGTTTGCTCTTTTTTTTTTTTTTTTCTTACAGAGATGAAATGCTTACTGCTGCAAAAGAAGATAGATTTCTGAGACGGGGGTAAACGGTAGGCCTCCGTAGAAACTAAATGTTTACCATCAAAATTCAAATGTTCAAATGTTTGTATAGCTTATGGGACTTAACTACGGGGTCATCAGTCCCTAAACTTACAAACTACTTAATACTAAGGACGGCACAAATATCCATATCCGAGGGGGGGGGGGGATTCGAACCCCCGATCGTAGTGGCCGTGCAGACCGTGACTGGAGCGCCTCAGTCCCCTCGGCCACCGCGGCCATATTTACCATCTGCTAAAGTTTTGTGTACAGTTCTGTTTAATAACTTGGATTTAAATATCTGACTCCAGAGATGTGTTGTTTAATAATCTTTGCCGCAAAGGAATATTTATTGCTGTCGCTAAGCGCCAGTGCATAAATTTGTCCCAGATAGAACTGACGTCCTTCCAGAAGGACGAGAAGGGCAGCTTACGTTGTTATTCTTGTCTGTAAGAATTCGTGTACAGTGTCAAATTTTATTTCTTTGAATAGCCTGTTCTCATTGCAGATCAATTTTAGCTTGTACTGTTGATTTCAAAGTGGTTGAATACAGATGCTAAGGTGAGGTCCATACAGATAATAATGAAGCCTTAATCCTAGATGGTTTTTTTTTTTTTTTTTAACTTTCTTCAACTTTTGGGACACGCGTATGTATATATATTTCATCTTAAATGTTGTTTTAACAATAATTATTCATCAGATTAAAATTATTAAATATTCATTTTGACGTCATTCCAGAAAGAAGGGCAGTATTGCAAAACTAATGGAGTGATTGTGAAAAACGTCACTTATAACGATCTTGTGCAGTCATTTGAAGGTAATTAATAGCTTCTGAGAAAAAAAATCCGCGATATCTGGGTTAATGTCTAGTTAAAATAAAATGTTCAAATATTGCCGGCCGCGGTGGCCGAGGGGACTGAGGCGCGTCAGTCACGGTCTGCACGGCCACTACGGGTCGGGGGGTTCGAAACCCCCCTCGGGCATTGATATTTGTGCCGTCCTTAGTGTTAGCTAGTTCATAAGTAGTTTGTAACTTTAGGAATTGATGACCCCGTAGTTAAGTCCCATAAGCTGTACAAACATTTGAACATTTGTTTTGTTCAAATGTTTGTACAGCTTATGGGATTTAACTACGGGGTCATCAGTCCCTAAACTTATAAACTACTTGTTGTTGTTATGGTCTTCAGTCCGGAGACTGGTTTGATGCAGCTCTCCACCCTACCCTATCTTGAGCAAGCCTTTTCATCTCTTCATAAGAACGGCAACCCACATCCACTTGAATCTGCTTACTATACGAGTCCCTTGGTCTCCCTCTGCGATTTTTACCCCATACACTTCCCTCCAATGCTAAATTTACGATTCCCCGATGTCTAAGAATGTGTCCTACCAAGTGATCCCTTCTTTTAGTCAGGGTATGCCAAAAATTCCTTTTCTCACCAATTCTGTTCAGTACCTCTTCATTAGTTATGCGATCTACCCACCTAATCTTCAGCATTCTTCTGTAGCACCACATTTCGAAGGCCTCTATTCTCTTCCTGTCCGCACTGCTTATCGTCCATGTTTCACTCCCGTACAAGGCAACACTCCACACAAATGCCTTCAGAAAAGACTTCCTTACCCTTAAATTAATATTCGATGTTAGCAAATTTCTCTTTTTCAAAAATGCTTTTCTTCCCATTGCCATTCTGCATTTTATATCCTCTGTACTGCGACCATCGCATGTTATTTTACTACCCAAGTAACAAAACTCATCTACCACTTTCATTGTTTCGTTACCTAATCTAATTCCTTCAGCATCGCCTGATTTTCTAAGACCGCATTCCATTATTTTTGTTTTGCTCTTGTTAATGTTCATTTTATATGCTCTCTTCAATACACTGTCCATTCCATTCAACTGCTCTTCCAGGTCTTTTGCTGTCTCTGACAGAATTACAATGTCATCAGCAAAACGCAATGTTTTTATTTCTTCCCCCTGAACTTTAATTCCTTCACCAAATTTTTCCTTGCTTTCCTTCACCGCCTGCTCGATGTACAAATTGAATAACATCGGAGAAAGGCTGCAACCCTGTCTTACTCCCTTCCCAACTGATGCTTCCCTTCCATGCCCTTCGAGTCTAATAACTGCGGTCTGGCTTTTGTACAAGTTGTAAATAACTCTCCTTTCCCTGTATTTTACCCCTGCTGACTTCAGAATTTGAAACAGTGTATTCCAGTCAACATTGTCAAATGCTTTCTCCAAATCTACAAAAGCTAAAAATGTAGGTTTGCCTTTCCTTAATCTATCTTCTAAGATAAGACGTAAAGTGAGTATTGCTTCCCGGGTTCCTATGTTTCTTCTGAATCCAAACTGATCTTCCCCGATGTCAGCTTCTACCAGCTTTTCCATTCTCCTGTAGATAATTCGTGTTAAAATTTTGCAACCAAGACATATCAAACTGATGGTTCTATAATTTTCACACCTGTCTGCGCCCGATTTCTTTGGAATGGGGATTATTACATTTTTCTTAAAGTCTGAGGGCATTTCGCCTGTCTCATACATCCTACACACCAGTTCAAATAGTCTTGTCATGGCTGGCTCTCCCAGAGACTTTAGTAGCTCTGAGGGTATGTCATCTACTCCTGGGGCCTTGTTCCGACCTAGGTCTTTCAAGGCTCTGTCAAATTCATCTCTCAGTATAGTATCTCCTATTTCATATTGATCTACTTCCTCTTCCCTTCCTACAACCTCGTCTCTGAGTTCATTTCCTTTGTAGAGCTGCTCTATGTACTCTTTCCACCTTTCAGCTTTCCCTTCTTTGCTGAGAACTGGTTTCCCATCTGAGTTCTTGATATTCGTAGATCTGCTCTTCTTGTCCCCAAATGTCTCTTTTATTTTCCTGTTGGCGGTATCTACCTTTCCCCTTCTTATACAGTCTTCTACAGATTTGCATTTGGCTTCTAGCCACTCCTGCTTAGCCACTTTGCACTTCCTGTCAATCTCATTTTTTAGTCGTCTGTATTCTATTTTGCCTGTTTCATTTACTGCATTTTTATATTTTCTCCTTTCATCAATTAAATTTAGTATTTCCTGTGATATCCAAGGATTTTTTGTAGGTCTTGCCTTTCTACCTATTTTGTCCTCTGCTGCCTTCACTATTTCATCTCTCAATGCTACCCATTCCTCTTCTACTGTTTTATTTCCCCATGTTTCTGTCAATTGTTGCCTAAATCTCCCTCTGAAATTCTCCAGAACTTCACTTTCCTTCAATTTATCCAGGTCCCATCTCCTTATTTTCCTACCTTTCTGCAGCTTTTTCAGCTTCAGCCTACAGTTCATGACTAATAGGTTATGGTCAGAGTCTATATCTGCCCCTGGGTATGTCTTGCAGTTTATAACCCGGTTCCGGAATCTATGTTTTACCATTATAAAATCTATCTGATTCCTTCCGGTGTCTCCTGGTCTCTTCCATGTATACAACCTTCTTTTGTGATTCTTAAACCACGTGTTTGTTACGATTAAATCATGTTCCGTGCAAAATTCTACCAGGCGACTTCCTCTTTCATTCCTCCTGCCCAGTCCATATTCACCTACTATTTTTCCTTCTCTTCCTTTTCCTACTACCGAATTCCAGTCTCCCATCACAATTAAGTTTTCCTCTCCTTTAACTGTCTGAATAATTTCCTTTAGCTCCTCATATATTTCTTCGATCTCCTCGTCATCGGCAGAGCTAGTTGGCATATAAACCTGTACTACCGTTGTCGGTGTTGGCTTCGTATCTATCTTGACAATGATAATGCGATCACTGTGCTGCTCATAGTAGTTTACCCGCATTCCTATTTTCTTATTCATCATCAATCCTACTCCTGTGATACCCCCAACTGATTTCGTATTTATAATCCTGTACTCACCTGACCAGAAATCCTGTTCATCCTTCCACCGAACTTCACTAATACCCACTATATCTAACTTCAACCTATCCATTTCCCTTTTTAAATTTTCTAATTTTCCTACCCGATTAAGGGATCTAACATTCCACGCTCCGATCCGTAGAGTGCCAGTATTGTCTTTCCTGATGACAACATCCTCCTGAGTAGTAAACTACTTATGAACTAGCTAATGCTAAGGACGGCACAAATATCCATGCCCGAGGGGGGATTCGAACCCCCGATCGTAGTGGCCGTGCTGACTGTGACTAGCGCGCCACAGAACGCTCGGCCACCGCGGCCGGCGAGTTAAAATAAATCGGTTTCTTTTTAATACTGGAAACTTTGTTATTTAAGTGGAATGAAGAAAATGACTAAATAGGTATTGTTCAATATTGCCTACACAATACACGTATCTTACATGCGATTCCGTTTTCTCTGACGTTTTGTTTTCTTGCAGTGCTGGAATGCTTAGTGCTGCAAATGAAGATAGATTTCTAAGACGGAGGTAAACGGTAAGCTTCCGTAGAAAGTACAAGTTCACCATCTACTGCAAAAGCTGAGTGCAGCTTCCTTCGAGGGAAGATTATCAAACGTACTTTGACTAGCGATACAATTTTGGTTTGCTTCCACAGACTTCAGATATCTTTGGCAACCTTTTTTCGGCGAGTCAGCATGTTTATTGATCACAGCGTTTCTTTGATTATCACTGTAGTCAAGTTCAGCTTTTCTGTCAAAACTAAATCCCAAAATTACATTAAGAATCGAATTCCCATATTTAGAATCACTTCAAACGTCTGGATTGATAATTAGTTAGTGTGCTAGATATATTTTCAAATATTTAATCGAGAAAAAGTTTAGAAATTGTTTTAAATTGTGTGTAAAGCTTATTGAAAGTAAGTACGTGCTCTCACTATCGAACACCGGCTGCATGAATGTCAGTTAATTAGCGTTCCTTTTTAGACACATGATAGTTTTCACGCATCTCTATGTTTTTAACGCCATATCGCCTGAACTATGAACCCTCCCATATGAAATTTTGCGGTCAGATTTAGCGATGTATGAGGATAATGTTTACCAAATATAAAGACTCATGAATTAAAACGCCACATCACAAGCTGCGTGCCAATGAAAGCAAACTGTACTTTTGACGCGTATGATTGTTTATCGCTTCATATCTCCTGAATTACGTATCGGACAGTGATAAAATTTAGCAAGTACATCAAGCGATACCTGTAGATACTGTCTAAGAATGTGATTTGAATAGAGCTAGAAGTTTAATGGTAGTAAATAAGATGATATGGAAGAAGACAAGACATCATACTGAGGTTTCATGCATGAAGAGACAAAAGGTATATAGTGATGAACTTTTTGTCTTTCATCTTCTTCTGGAGCGATGATGGAGTGAAGGAGTAGGTGTCATTGGCGAGAAAAAGTTTCTTAAACATATGAAATTATATGTGTTGTTTACTCGAATTACCGAAATGTTATAATTTTTCAGTAATTTCTGAACAAGTAAGGCATATCTGAGCGCCATCAGATTCATGTCAAACTTGTTGTTGTCTTCAGTCCGGAGACTAGTTTTTGCAGCTCTCCACCCGACTCTATCCTGAGCAAGCCTTCTCATAAGAACGGCAAACCACATACACTTGAATCTGCTTACTATATTCGTCTCTTGGCCTCCACCGCGGTTTTTACCACGCACACCTCTCTTCATGATTCCTTGATGTATAAGAATGTGTCCTAGCAAACTGGCCCTTTTTCAGTGAAGGTGTGGCAGAAATTCCTTTTCTCCCCAATTCTGTTCTTTACCTCCTCATTAGTTACGCGTTCTACCCACCTAATCTTGAGCATTTTTCTGTGGCACCACATTTGAAAAGCCTCTGTCCTCTTCCCGTCAAGAATATCATTCATGTATCACTCCCGTACAAGGCAACACTCCACACAAATTGTCTTCAGAAAAGACTTCCTAACACTTAAATTAACATTTGATGTTAACAATTCTTTTTAAAATTCTGTCCTTCCCACTGCCATTTTGCATTTTATATCCTCTTTACTGAGAACTTCATATGTTATTTTAAGTAACAAAACTCATCTACCACTTTCATTGTTTCGTTACCTAATCTCATTCCCGCAGCATCGACTGATTTTCCAAGACAGCATTCCATTACCCTTGTTTTCCTCTTGTTAATGTTGATCTTATACGCTCCTTTCAAGACACTGTCCATTCCTTTCAATTGTTCTTCCAGGTCCTTTGCTATCTCTGAAAGAATTACTGTGTCATCGGCAAACCCTAATGTTTTTATTTCTTCACCCTGAATTCCAGTTCCTTCTCCAAAAATCTCTTTTTTTCCTATAGTTTCTAATTGTCTTATCACATTATGTTTTTACAAAACATCCCACCTGTTAATGAGTGGAATCCAATGAAATTTACATTAAGAAAATTGGTCAGTGATTAAGTGAATTATTGAAAGCTAAATTTTGGAAGCCGTTAGCGAGCAACAGGTAGGATACATGAAATAGATTGAAGTGACCGAGCTGTTCTTCAACTTTAATCTGCACTCCATAATTAATGGATATGTGATCACAAATTCATGTACATCATATGACTGTCACGGTAGTTTGTCATTACGTCTCTAAAAAACAAACATTTTAGACAAATGTCAAAATCCCACAAAATTGAAGGGAGTAAGTATTTTACACTTTAAATAAATAAACTCTACCAACTACAATTGGACAGGGTTAGCGAACCAACACTGGAACTACTTTAATTTCGAAAGCGCTGATAATTTGATGCGAACCTATGTCTAGAAATGTCTTCCAGTGACACTACAAGCTTTCCTGTAGTTTCTAATTGTCTTATCATGTTATTTTTTACAAAACATTCCACCTGTTAGTGAGTGGAATCCAATGAATTTTACATTAAAAAATAGCCAGAATGAAACTTCACTCTGCAGCGGAGTGTGCGCTGATATAAAACTTCCTGGCAGATTAAAATTTTGTGCCGGAACCGGGACTCGAACCTGGGACCTTTGCCTTTCGCGGGCAAGCGCACTACCGTCTGTGCTATCCCGACACAACTCACGATGCCGCCTGACAACTATGCGCTTTGCGCTTGCCCGCGAAAGGCAAAGGTCCCAGGTTCGAGTCCCGGTTCCGGCACACAATTTTAATCTGCCAGGAAGTTTCATTAAAAAAATTGTTAGTGATTAAGTGATTGCTGCAAGCTCTTTTGTTTCCCATATAGCCCAAACAAGAAAAAAAAAAAAAAAGATGAGTACGTCAGCATCTTCGATACTGTAAACATGTCTCTCATACTGGCCAAGTGCCCACAGTTCTTAAGGTATAAATTTTAGAGCTCATATTTACTGGACTTTTTATTTGGATTTGGTCCATACTCTCTCTTCCCAAAATATAGAAAGCAAAGAGGACGCAGCTGACTGTGACTTTCCTAATCGGTGTCAAACGAAACAGAGCCCACAAGTAATTATCAGATAGTCTCCTAACTAGAAACTTAGCTTTTCTGCTGACACGTGGAATAGTAACAAACTGGAATCGGGCTATGCGCAGCTCTGGGTGATAAATATGGCACGCCGTAGACTTAAGGGTGAGTTGTACTTGGTCTGCCATATATCAAATAACTGAATCGGTGATCCAAAAGTCCACGGTTCTACGCATCGGCATGTGCGAAATTATAAAGTGCAAATAATGTGAAGTAATTAATAATAAATGAGTCTAGCGTAACTTTAGACATGATGTAGCTCACACCAGGGTTTAAACTTTAGTACGTGCGCGTTATTGCGTAAGCCACTACAGAAATAAGAATTTGAATTGTGTGGTTCCGTAGCACAGTTGTAGAGTGGCAGACTACAAATCCAAAGGTCGCGGGTACGATCCCCGCCAGATCCTAGGATTTTTATCTGCCACTTTCCACTTCTTTCCCCTCTGGCAGTATTGCTCATGTGAAAAATACCGAGTAGCACCGTGGTTCGGAACCCACGTTAAACTGTAGGTCCCCCTGTAACTGGCTGGGTAAGTTAGTTCTGTATGTCGGAGGAAGGCAACGGCGTACCACCTTCAAATAGCACCATGCCTAGTAAAGCACTGTGGTGTTCAAACCAATCTTCGGATTGTTGACTGCTTTACCTTTTTTTTTACAGAGTTTGAAAACCTACAATGAATCATGTAACACATTTTACGTACACTTAAGTTGCGCTTGTGTAGGTGGATGTAGATAGCTGAGTCTCCACTTTAAATGGATGAGAATCAAAATCATATTACAGTCCGGTGAGACACAAACGCTCACGAATCTTAGGCGGTGTATCGTACGATTCGTGAAATACCAAGTCGCAGCACTGTCAAGAACTAAAGTTCTTCAAATACACGCATCATTCACACTAATTCCAAAGAAAGTTACAGTAACTAGCGCTCCCATATACCTCCATACGCAAACGGCGAACTCCGTCCACTTAAGCCGTCTCTCAAATCTCCTGCTACACACAGTCCAGATCTCAGCTAGCTCGGAGCTTGTTACTCCGCGAATACTTTGACTTTCAATGGCGCTCTACATCCCCTACAAAGTTACAAGATTAGTTTGGGATGAGACTTTGGATGTCAGTAGTATACGTAAACGATGTCAATACATAGGATTTTTAAGGCGCACTATTCTAGAAAATTCCGAGAAAAAGGGCTATAAAATTTCAAGTGCAGGTCATAGATGTGTACTGCCGGCCGCGGTGGCCGAGGGGACTGAGGCGCTCCAGTAAAACGGTCTGCACGGCCACTACGGTCGTGGATTCGAATCCCCCTCGGGCATGGATATTTGTGCCGTCCTTAGTGCTAGCTAGTTCATAAGTAGTTTGTAAGCTTAGGGACTGATGACCCCGTAGTTAAGTCCCATAAGTTCTACAAACATTTGATTTGTAAACTAAGGCAGTCGGTCGTCAAGTATAAGAGAATTAAGTTTCTACATCCTTTATTTTTATGCAAACGCGGTATCCTATCCTAGCATTGAATATTTTAATCGGTATGTTTTACGATATTTTCGGTTCTAATTAAGGTACACAGTTCCTTTTGACCTAATTACACTCAGCGGAACAAGCTCTTCCAGTTGCCCTTTTAAACACTCGCATTGAATGATTCTGAAGAAAGCTATGCTTGAACATTTAAATTTACTTCCATTTTTTCCCAATTTTTTTGTCATTCCACTAACGTTGCGAAGTATTCGCACGGGTCTTCTAGTTTGATTTTTATTGTTTGCTTTAAAATTTACTTCATTTTTAATAACAGAAATGACTTAGAGTATTATTATTTCCATCATGAAGAACTTTTTTTATTTATTAAATGAATGTTGCAGCTAATTAAAATGTTCTACATCTACATAGATACTCTGCAAACCACATTTAAGTGCCTGGCAGAGCGTTCATTAACCACTTTCATAACCTTTCTCTACCGGTCCACCACGAGAGAAGGAAGAACACCTAAATCATTACGTTTTAGATCTGATTTCTCTTATTTTATTGGAATGGTCATGTCTCCCTAAGTAGGTGTGTGCTAGCAAAATATTTTCACATTCAGAAGTAAAAATCCGTGATTGAAATTTCGCAAGCAGAACTCGGCGCAATGAATAACTTCGTTTTTTAATGATTTCCACTTCAAATCGTGCAACATTTCCGTGACGTTTTCCACCCTGTAACGTGATAAAACGAGCTGCCCTTCTCTGAAACTTCTGAATGTCTTCCGTCAGTCCCACCTGGTGAGTGTCCCACACTGGGCAACAGTACTCCAGGAGAGGACGCACAAGTGTGATGTTGGCAGAATCTTTGGTGGAGCTGTTGCATCTTCGAAGCGTTCTGCCAATGAAACGTAACCTTTGGTTCGCCTTCCCTGCAATATTTTCTATGTGTTCTCTCCAGTATAAGTTGTTCGTAATTGTAATTCTTAGGTATTTGGTAGAATTTACGACCTTAAGGTTTGATTTATTGTGTAATTGAAGTTCAGCGGATTTCTTTTAGTGGTCATATGTATTACTTCACACTTTTCATTATTTCGTGTTAATCGCCAATTTTCGCACCATGTAGAAATTTTGTCTAAATCGCTTTGCAGTTGCTTTTGATCCTCTGTTGATTTCACTAGCCGATAAACGACAGCATCATCCGCAAACAGTGTAAGAAAGCTATTCAGATTGTCTCCCAAATCGTTTATAAACACAAGAAAGAGTAGGGACCTATAACGCTTCCCTGGGGAACGCCAGATATATCTTCTGTTTTACTCGATGACTTGCCGTCAACTACTACGAACTGTGTCCCTTCTGATAGGAAATAGTGAATCCAATCGCACAATTGGGGCGATATTCCGTAAACTCACAATTTCATTAGAAGCCGCTTTTGAGGTACAGTGTCAAAAGCCGTTCGGCACCCAGAAATATGGAATTGATTTAAGATCCCTTGTCTATGGCATTTATCACTTCATGTGAATAAAGGGCAATCTGTGCTTCGCAAGAGCGATATTTTCTGAATCCGTGTTGACTATTGGTTAATAGGTCATCCTCTTCGAGTTAGTTCATAATGTTCGAACAAAAGCTATGTTCCAAAATCCTACTGAAACGTCAATGATATGGGCCTCTAATTTTGGGAATCACTCCTATTGCCTTTCTTGAATATTGGAGTGACCTGGGCAACTTTCCAGTCTTTTGCTAAGTGATAGGTTGTATATGATAGCTAAGAATGGATCTATTGCATCAGCATACTGTGAGAGGAATCTAGTTGGTGTACAGTCTGGCCCGGAAGATTTGTTTTTGTTTAGTGACTTAAATTGTTTTACTACTCTAAGAACATCGCATGCTGGCAGCTGTTCTTGGTTCGAATTCTGGAGTGTTCACTTCGTCTGCTTTGATGAAAGAATTTTGGAAAGCTGTGTTGAGCAATTCTGCTTTAGCAGTACTTTCATCGGTAGTATTATCATTGCTATCGCGTAGTGAAAGTATTGTTTGTGTTTTGCCTCTAGTGTACTTCACATGTGACTAGAGTTTCTTTCGATTTTCTGTTGGATTACGAGACAGGATTTCGTTGTGGAAACTATTATAACCTTCTCGCATTGACGTCCGCGCTAGTTTGTGAGTTTCAGTAAAAGATTGCGTCTTGGGGGAGTCTGTTTGTTTCAATTTCGCATACGTTTTTCTTTGCTTCTGCGACAGTGATATGACCTGTTTTGTGTACCACGGAGGGTCAGCCCCCTCTTTTAATAATTTATTTGGTATAAATCTCTCGGTTGCTACTGATATTATGTCTTTGAAAGTAAGACACAACTGCAGCGAATTTTTATCTGCTCTTTTGAATAGATATATTTTTCGTTTACTTTTGGTGCATTTGGGAATTTCGATTTCAGTTCCCGCTTCTACAACTCTATGTTCGCTAATCCCTGTATCTGTTTTGATGCTCTTTGCTAGCTCAGGATTATTTGTTGCTAGGAGCTCAAGGTTATTTTCGTAACCATTTACTATTGTAGGGGTTCATGAACTAACTGTTCCAATTAGTTTTCAGAAAAAGCATTCAGAACTAGTTCGGACGATGTTACATATGTGCCTCCGGTTTTGAATACGTATTTATCCAACATATCTACAGTAAATTAAAGCCGCAACAGTATGCTTTAGGGAAGCTGTTTGAAATGTGATTCAAGCTTTCTTTGAACATTTCGGCAATTTCATCGTCTGAGTCAGGGGGCCGATAAAAAGATCCAGTTTTTTTTTATTTATTCCGGTTGTCAGGTATAACCTCAACCCACACCAACTCACAGGAAGTATCTGCCTCAATTTCGCTGCAGGATAAACCGTTTATAAAACAATAATCACGCCACCCATTTTTATTTAAGCTATCCTTTCTGAAGACTATTTGGCCCTTTGTAAAAATTTCGGCCGAACGTATCTCTATCGTTAGCCAGCTTTCAGAACCTACAACGATTTATACCTCAGTACTTTCCATCAGATTTGGAACTTTCCCAACATAGCTACGACAGTTTACAACTGTTACACGAGTGGTTCCTAGATCTGCATTCATCCTGTGTCTGACCTGCACCCATTTTGTGTTCTTGAGGCCCTCTAACCTAAAAAAAAACCGCCCAGTCCACGCCACACAGTACCCGCTCCCAGTGTAGCCGCTTCCTGAGTGTAGTGATTCTCCTGTCCTATTTAGCGGAACCCGAGAACCCACTACCCTATGGTGCAAGTCGAGGAATCAGTAGCTTATACGGTCACAGGACCGTCTGAGCCTCTTATTCAGACCACCCGGCTCTGAATCAGAGGTCCGCAGTCAGTCCTGTCGACTATGCTGCAGATGGTGAGCTCTGCCTTCATCTTGCAAGTAAGACTGGCAGTCTTTACCACCTCTGATAGCCGCTCAAAACCAGAGAGTCTCTTCCGACCCAAAGCGACACACACCGTTGGATCCGACATGAGCCACCAGCTGCAGCTGGCTGCACCCTGTGCTCCGGAAGGACCCGTTCCAGACCTGGAATGACTCCCCCCCCCCCCCCCCCCCCCCCGGTATGCACACGGAATGCATATTGGACTTCTTCCGCGCGCTGAGGAGACCTCCCAATCCACCGCGGATTGAGGGGCGACCTCCTCGCGGAAAGTGTCCGGGCTGGCCACAGCCGCGGTCCGATAGGAGGGCACAACAGACGCACAGGGTGTCTGCTGGACCCCAGTGAGCGGCCCACAACAGCGCCGCCCACCCACCGCAGTCTCAAGCTTTGTCAGCGAAACCAGCGCCGCCTGAAACTGCGAGCGAAGAGTCGCCAACTCGGCTTTGATCCGTACACAGCAGTCACAGTTCCTAGCCATTCTAAAAACCTATGTATGTTACAAATAAGTACAACTGTTGTGACTTAAACTATGTAAGAATACACTACACTGAATCTAAGTATACGCACGAGGACATTAAACTGTTTCTGTGAGGTGAAGCTGACTAACAAACTATCGAGGACACAAAAGTTTGATAAACAGTGAGCTTCGAAAAAATATGTACCTAACACTAAACCATTTATTAACGGTAAATCTGAAAACTATACGAGTATACGCGAGCTAATAAATCGAAATATCAACACTGATCTGTCAATTAAACGCGATTCTGAATAAATAAACAAGCGAGCACACGAAAGTTTGATGAACTGTAAGAGAAAGCACGCACGAAATGAAAATACGTCGCTTCTAGTAAGAGGACGGTTAACTTACAGTGAAGAGCTGCTGTTGCTGCTGCTGCGCGACACATGTGTACTCGCCGGTTGCCACTGAACAATATTGCCGCGAGAGACGACAAACACCAACTGACAGCGTGGCGCAGGGGATAGCGTCATGGACTGTGGTGCAGATGGTCGCCGGTTCAATCCCGCGCACCGGCAAAAAGATTTTATTTCTTTGTAATTAACAATTCCAGAAGGTTCTACATCTTTCTTATGTTCACTTGTAAATTGTACTTGTTTCTTATGTTAACTGTTCTTCTAATTTCTGGTAAATTCTGTCTGTATATAAATAGCAGAGCACTCTGACTGAGAGGCAGTCAGTGCTGCGTGTATGTTGAGTTCTTAATAAACGTGCTTTCAGTATAAGTGCTGTGTTTAGTTGCCTTCGAAGTCAAGCCTGTTTCCATTTCAACGCGACATTGTTTGGTGGAGGCGCCGGGTACACTGTGCAACAGCTGCATCACCGTGGCTCCAATTAGGCAACGTAAAAGCCGTCGCTTACACGGACTGGGACCGGAATACAAGAGATACACCGAGTACATCCTTCCAAAAGTCCGTATTATCAGAAGAACGATGGAGACGAAACCAGCAATAAGCCAACTGCACATTAGACACCCGTCGGTGTTCTCTGGAGATGCTGGACAGGACCCCAACAAATGGCTAAAAGGGTTATATCGAGTCGCCAAGTACATCAGATGTGCTTGGCCAACGTTTATTTCTACCCGGACGGAACAGCCCAGCAATGGTTCGAAAACAACGAAGACAAGTTGAATGACTGGGAGACGGAACTTAAGAAGACGTTTGGAGACCGCCAGCGACAAATCCGCTTGGCGGAGTACAACTGAAGGACCGGGCCCAACGACATGGTGAGCCGACACAATCGTACATACAGAATCCAGAATGAAACTTTACTCTGCAGCAGAGAGTGCGCTGATATGAAACTTCCTGGCAGATTAATATTGCGTGCCGGAACCGGGACTCGAACAAGGGACCTTTGCCTTTCGCGGGCAAGCGCACTACCGACTGTGCTATCCCGACACGACTCAAGATGCCGCCTCACTACTTTACTTCTGCCAGTACCTCGCCTCCTACTTTCCAAACTTCACAGAAGCTCTCCTGCAAACACGCAAGACTAGCACTCCTGAAAGAAAGTATATGGTGGAGAAATGGCTTAGCCACAGCCTAAGGGATGTTTCCAGAATGAAACTTCACTCTGCAGCGGAGTGTGCGCAGATATGAAACTTCCTGGCAGATTAATATTGCGTGCCGGAACCGGGACTCGAACCTGGGACCTTTGCCTTTCGCGGGCAAGTGCGCTACCGACTGTGCTATCCCGACACGACTCACGATGCCGCCTCATAACTTTACTTCTGCCAGTACCTCGCCTCCTACTTTCCAAACTTCACAGAAGCTCTCCTGCAAACACGCAAGACTAGCACTCCTGGAAGAAAGGATATGGTGGAGACATGGCTTAGCCACAGCCTAAGGGATGTTTCCAGAATGAAACTTCACTCTGCAGCGGAGTGTGCGCTGATATGAAACTTCCTGGCAGATTAAAATTGCGTGCCGGAACCGGGACTCGAACCTGGGACCTTTGCCTGCAGTCGGGGGTTCGAATCCCCCCTCGGGCATGGATATTTGTGCCGTCCTTAGGATTAGCTAGTTCATAAGTAGTTTGTAAGTTTAGGGACTGATGATCCCATAGTTAAATCCCATAAGCTATACAAACATTTGAACATTTTGAAGCTCCTGGGTCCGTCAGAATTACAGACTGTTTCTATACAAAATCTCCGAATTAGACCCTCCCCCCTTTTACCATAATTATGGGTGGGTACATTTAGCAAAGAATTGTTCCTAGTGGTTGGGTAACAGGTAAGTTAAAGTGGTCTATAACGAGTCAATATTTTTTTTTTTAAAAAAAAGGAAGACACTTAGGAAAAAACTAAGCAAACTGCTCATTATTTCGGTAATAATCACGATAACTATTAATACAATTAACCTACTGTGAGACAAGACGGTGAATTCCTCCATGCACAAATGTTTGCAGTCAGCTATAGGACCATGACGTTTACCCAGGTGTTCATCTCTTCTTCCGAAACCTACCAGTGGCCATGAATGTCTTTATTCGGGTCAAACAATATGGGAATGATGGGGGGGGGGGGGGGGGGGAACTAGACTGAATAAAGCATGTGTAACGGTTTCCCAACCTTGGCAAAATGTAGGCTGGCAATATCCTGACACAAAATGACGTCATATTTTGTCGCCTTTGTCATCTTTTCTAGAGGGGTTTGGCCCCAAAAATGACCCCTCCGGCTACGCCAGTGCATACCTGTCGTCCGACGCTCTGGGCCGTCTAGTCCTGTCTTAAGCCCGTTTTACACGATCGAGTTTGTGGTGAAAATTGACTACAGGAAGTGCGTGCCCCTTTCGTGACTGCGTGTAAATCAGCAGACAACCCCATCCCGAGTGCGTCTATGACGTCAGTGATCTATAGATTGCGTCGAGTGTCGAGTTCTAAATTTTCGAGAGTGCTCTGGAATGCGTATGCGCAGAAGCAGTACTGACGTCTGCTAACATTGGAAGTTAACCTATTCTGGTCGAGCGCATTCATATTACAGAAATGCTTTCGCGTCTTCTTTACCTTTATTCTGTTGTTTGTTTATTGTTTTCATCATACGGGAAAAAGTTGCACCAGGGCCTAATATATTAGTTTTCTTGTACAAAGGAGACGAAATATCTGCAAGCAGAAAAATATTTCCTTTTTACGGGGAAAAAACCTACACTATGTATGTAAACGAGCGTAAATATATAAAGGTGTTTACCGAAAATTATATCAACAAAAGAGTCAGAATTATTAGAAAACTGTTCAAATGTTTGTATAGCTTATGGGACTTAACTACGGGGTCATCAGTCCGCGCAGACCGTGACTGGAGCGCTTCAGTCTCCTCGGCCACCGCGGACGGCAGAATTATTAGATGAGAAAGTTATATTCGATGTTAATTTGACCGTTAGCAAGAAAACAACATATGAAAACTAAAGTAAACAGTCGCTTTTACTGCATTTTTCGATATTGTTTCATACGTTTGCCAGTATAAATTTTCTTCAGCATATAAATAAGTTTTCAGAAATTTAATGACACGTTTCCTATGTAGGTTCTCAATTAGGTACATAATTTGTTACATTTAAATTTGACGAGAACATCAACTACGAATTACCCTTTCATCATTAATAAACTCAATTATCCTTATCCTGTTCCTACATAAAAAGTGCCCAAATAACCTTCATTCAATTGCGAAGCTACATAGCAGACAGCTCTACAGTTTTGGTGTTAACGTCTAATCGAAAACGACTACTCGACACAGGCAAGACACAGTAAGGGAATAGCACGGCAGGGGCGCTGCAGTAGATACACTCGTCTCGAGTAGTCAACTATGACAAGAAAGTTCGTCCTCTAAAAGGGGCTTTACACACGTTTGCAAACAACTTCTCACATGTCCCTCTACTCCGATATGAACAAGATGAGATTTGTTTCTGTTGTGGCGTAAAGTCAGCGCCACACACCAGACGTAAGAGAACGATCGTGGAGAAGTCAGCGATCGACCGAAAGCCAATCGCAAGCAGGCGTCGCGCATCCTGGAGGGAGTAACCGAAGATGCGCGCCCTCTACAAGCGGTTACATCTAGGCTGAAATACGTCTGGACGGCCCGTCAGTTACTAGTGAGAACTCGTCAGTTACTATTTAGAACTCGGCTCTGAAGCAAGCGGTGACTAGGTCAGAATGCGGCTACGAACTTGACAGTAACTAGGTCACAGCGCAGCTAGTATCATACGGACGAAGAAAGAAGAAACAGACATATGTTCTAAAGTTGAGTATTATACTTGTCAGCCAATAAATATCTTGTAGTACTAACTATATCATTGTTTTAGCTGTCAAATACTCCTGCCTAGTAACTGTCCGTCCCAGTCAGCAAAATGCTAACCATGCGGCAAGAAAGGTCACAACAGTGTCACTGGAAGACATATCCGGACTGTAAAACTTGATCTACTACGTCCCCTGTCCCCTCGGCAGTCCGTAGAAATGTGTAAACTAAATTACCAAACATTGATGATATCTTGCCGGAGTTAGTATACACTTAACGATGTCGGTTACAAAGTAAGTAAATTAGTACATTTCCTTTAAGCACAAACAAACTTCCGTTCGCAACGGATTCTGCCCTTCGTTGCCAGTATATCCTTACACACAGCACGAAATTGTGTGCAGCATTCTATGCCCTACATCAAAAGAATTTTTCAAGACTTGAGCACGATTTAACCTTAAACTGCAGTTTTTCAAATCCAAGTTCAAGACTTTTCTCGTCACCAACTTCTTATATTCCTCGCAGCAATACATAAATACCGCTTCCATCTACATTTGTGCTTCGTAAGCCATCATAAAGTGGAGATGGGAGGGTCCTTGATGCATCAATATCTTTTGATTCTTTTCTTGTACCATTCGCCGGTAGTTCGTAAGAACTCCTCTGATTTTTCAAACAAGCTAATTTTAGGAAATGTTCGATGGTGTAAGTAAAACGGTTCTCGACCAGCAACAGTATACTACAGCGGGGCTTCTTTTTTTTTTTTTTAAAAAAAAAAAAAAAAAAAAAAAAAAAAAAAAAAAAAAAAAGACAGGGAGGGAAGATCAGTGCCTAGTTGACAAAGTTCCTAAACACCTCCCCTCTTTCAAGCCTTCCCTCGTTGTTGTTACCAACACACTTCGTGCCAGTGCCCTGGTTTGTAAACGGGGCAGCACTGCACGCGAGGTGCCGTGTCGACATGCAACTTCAGTGCATGTCTGAATTCACTCTTTACTAACCTTGTGTCTTCTGTCGTAGTTGATGTCCCATTGCGCAGGTGAAGCACACAGGACGCACGTCCTTTGTACTTGAAGTGATGCTGAAAGAGGTGTTGAGATTTGGCTAGGAAGTACTGCACTACGAATAACTTTTGCTTTTGTACGATGCCAGTGCTTTTTTTTTTTTTTTTTTTTTTTTTATTTATTGAAGAAATGCGAGTGTATATCCATGCACAAATATACAGACTGAGTAATGTTACAAATATAAACGTTGCATAACTTATAAACTGTCCCTGGCCCGCACTGAACTGACATGAATGTGCAAGGTATCGCGGTCGGCGCTCGACTGACTGCCGCCGCCTCTCGCTGCGCGCCACAAGCCACCGTTTTGGCGCCAAGCGAAACTTCTAGAATAACATTATTCAACTTATTACAAAATATTCAAATAATTAAATCTTTGAATTAACCAGAATATAGCTTAGAACAAAAGCATTACAGAAAGTATATAGATATTTTTAATAAACATAGAAAAGTTAAATATTAATAAAATAAGCTTAAAGTTTTGGCGGACAACTAGTATAGGCCGGAGCCAATCAGATCTCGACTTGCAATAGGGGCGGAGCTTACCTACGGGATACAAGCTCATCCACTATCTCTCTGTCACACCCTTTTTACTATTGCGTAACACAGTACTCCAACCAAGAAAACTTCTTTAACACATAATGATATGCGAAAGAAACGGCTCCATGTCAGCCGCCTCACACATCCCCCATCTAATTAAATTTTCAACATTGTGTAGTTCATGTAATAACTAGCAATTTGAAAATGTACTATATAATTTAGAAATATGTTACATAATATAAGTAAAATTTGAACCAAATACCAAATTTTGTTGATTTGCATTAAATAATATATCAAAGCAGCATAGGTAAGATTTTACATAACATTATAGAGTACAATATCATAAATACATAATTGATAAAATCTAGGCGTCAGTTCCTATTGACAATAACAGAAAACATTTTAGGTAATATAATGATAGCAACTAGTAACTATGAATGACATTGAAAATTGATTAGATAAAGCCCATTTCAAGTTTGAAAAATCTAAGCTCAACCTCAATAAGTTTCCTTTAGAAATGAGTTAAGAAATTAGTTTACATAATAAGACGATACTAACTTTAAGACATGAGAAATTATCAGCACTTTGCCGTCCTTTTATTTTGAGATAGCTAAGTTATCGGCGCTTTGCCGTTCTTAATGCATTTGAATTGAACTGATCACTTTTTTTTTTTTTTTTTTTTTTTTTTTTTTTTTTTTTTTTTAATGACACTTAACACTTTGCACTTATCTTGACGTGGAGACGAGGATTGTAGCGTATGTTCAGTAGCTGGGGGTAGAGCTTGCGTCCTGCGGAGCAGCAACCACGGCGTGGTACAGATTTAGCATCTGCCTCTGTCCGTGTCTGCTACCAGATTACAGTGAGGATAAGCTCGTCTGCCTGCTTCCTCTTGTCTCCCACGTCCTCATGTCTCTCGTTCATTTACGTGAAAAGATACAAACAACGAGTATCAGGGACTTAGCCTATTACTTAATTACACCTAAAATAAAATTTACAATAAATTATATACAACCTGAATTGATCATATTACAACTTTTATGCTTATATATGGTATTCATTTTGTTTCTTAGTGCTCATAATATTCGTTTAGTTGTGTAACGTTGTACAAAGCTTTGCTCGTTTTTAGAAGTTCGCTACTAGCGGCAGCCTGTGTCGATCCGTGCCAGCTGACGCTACGGCAACGGCCGCATCTGACTCATCCCCTGCCCGACTACCAACGCAACGCCTGTTGGTGTGTGTGTGTGTGTGTGTGTGTGTGTGTGTGTGTAGCCATCTGGCCACTGTCCTTGTCTGGAATTCTGTTTACATTCTGCACCTCATTCATTGGAGGTCAACGTACTTTCCATATACTGCGCTTAATACAAAGGTCGTAATCAGTAGTGTCTTTACCATTTTACATATTTCCTCTAAATAGACAAAACAAATGTGATTCAGAAGTATCAAATCATTTAATACAAAAATACACATCCTGTAAAATATACGTCTTCTTCTTGGATGACAGAAACCGAATCCGTTATTGCTTTCATTCTACAAAAAGAAGTCACTTCTTCCTCTTTTGAATTATGAAATCTGTTAAATATTTTGAAAATACAGTGTTTCACGAGTACATTTTTTTTAGTGTATGAAATTCTCATGAGCAAACTTAGGTACTTACCTTACATATTTTCCATTTTGAATCTTTTGTGGGTGTATGTGCAAGTTTACATTTTATAAATATCTTTTCCAAATCGTACATGAATATGTGAAATATATTCTCGTCGCCGCAATATTCTGGAAGGAGCTCAACTACAGTCTAAGTGTTATTATCTCAGGGTGACAATATAATTGGTTCAAGATGGTACTGTTTCACATTAGTACAAGCTACATATGGACCCTGAAAGTACTGGACAGTGTGCTTAATACTAATAAGTGGGTCGGCGGAAACCACATCGCCCGTGCATTCCTATAATTCCACAACAACAACAGGTGGCGGAAACCACATCGTCCGTATTCTCTTCTTACTTATAATTTTTGGCCGACTACCAGTCGCCTTACCATATCCTCAAACATTATAAATCTCTGTATGTGTGTGGCCGGACCTTTCCATGCCTAACACCATTCCAAAACTTCACAATACAATACGCTACGGCGTAACTGCACCTCGCCTAATATTTTCACTACATCTTATAAATGGGGCGGAATAACACGTCGCCTAAACTACTTCTTCCTACACAGAGCACTATTCCAGTCGTGATCCTTGTTTAGTTGTGAAACGAAATACCACTTGTCTCTTTAATCACCCCTAGCTGTTTACTTAAATAATAATTCACTTACCTGGCTTTGCTTTCCTCTTCTTCTGCGACTCAGCTGAAATATCTAAAAGTATTTTCTGTGTGTATCCACGTCTTTCCTTTGGTGTTACAGAATTTCAATTCGCTCATGTGATTTTACACAGCATGAAACTTTTGCATGTAAGATATTTAATTCTGCGATGGTATTCTCCTATGAGCCAATATATAGTGTCCTTCATCAGTCACTTTTTAAATAAAGTTTGCTGTATCCTGGATATTATTGTCTTATTAAGGTATGTTGTCTAGTTCTGTGTTTGTCTAAATCGTGTTTACATATTCTCTGCATAGAATGCGATAGTGAAGAATGGAAAGACGATAGTTGTTAGTGATAGATAAAAGAGGAAGATTGACAACATGGAAAGGAAACGGAAATAATGTTGTCAATAACTGGAGTGCCTGGTGGTCGTCAATCACCTAGTATCACAAAGAATGTGATACCCCCTGAGGCATGGTTTTGTTATTACGGCGAGATCGCCACCTGTTTCTCCTCCACCATTCCTGTACTTGCCTGTTGCCTGCTAAGGCGTCTAGTCGCTCTAAGGCTCGCAACAAATTATTTACGTCTGCATAATCTATGTCAACTAGTTGTTCCTGTACAGACTTTGGTAGTTTCAACATGATAATGTCTGTCAAATCTGTTTCTCTCAAAGGATTTGATAAATATTGGTTCTTCCCAATAATGTTGGAAGAATTCCTTATAGCTACTGCACCCACTGCTTTCAAAGCTTTTAGCTTCAAATATTTCATTACGCACACTGTTTTGTGTACCACTTGACCAGTATTGACTTAGAAAAGCTTTTACAAATTCACCATAAGTTTTACATTTGTTTATTACACTTGCCCCCCCCCCCCACGAGATTACCTCTCCTTCAAATCTACTTGCAACCATGTGTATTTTTTGTTGTTCAGTGTATTGTGTAGGCATGGTATTCTCAAACTGTCAAACTGTCGAATGAAAGCAACCGGATGCAAGTTTCCTTTACTCGAGAAATTGTGATATTTACCTGCATTGATTGTTTCACCAACAGTAATAATTTGACAACTAATTTTATTGACTTCTTCAATATTCTCTTTTAATTTTGTTACGTCAAATGCGACTGTTTGAATATCAGGAATTATCCTACTATGTATCACATTTGCGTTGTCTTTACATTGTGATTCAATTGCTGCCATTTTATTGTTTATTTCATGTTGTTCACTAACTACAGTGTGTAATGTTCTCATTTGTTCTTGGTACCCATCTTTGCAAGCTTTCGCCATTTTAGTATGCATGTCATCTAAGTTATCAACCTGCTGCTTTATTTGACAGATTTCTTTACCCTGATTTTCTACCTTGTTATCTACAACTTTGACTGTTGCGTCAATATTCTGTGTTATCTCAATTTTACAGGCTTTTAATTTTTTACCTAAATCTACTGCTTTGTTGTTCAATTCATCAAGACTCTTGTTAGTGCTAGCCTCCAAATTATTAGCCCTTTGATCAAAATGATTATATTTTTTGTATAGTTGATTTATACTTGCTTCTAACTTTGTTTGCCCCTCTTCAAATGCCTTTTTCAACTCCTTTTGTACCCCATCAATTTTCTTTTCTAAAGCTTCTGATTTTGTTTGACTTATTTTAATGTCATGTTGAACTGATTTTATTTCATTCTTTAAAGATTCTTGGCCTACTTCAACTTTTCTTCCCAAATCTGTCATTAATGATCGCATCATGGCTAGCCACATTGGACTCTGATCTTGCATAGGACTTATGTTCTGAAAATTATCTTGGACCTGTAATGTCTCAGCCGATCCTGTACCATGACTCACTCTACTTAATTCTTCTACTGAGTTATTTAAATTATGGACGCCCGTTTCAGCAAATGCAGCGTCTTGCCTTACATTCAAATTTTCATTTTACCCATGCCAGCCAAGATCGCCATTTTCGATGCAATCATTTACAACACAATTTACATTTTCATTAATATTTGCCTCAGCATTATTTTCCGTCATTTCTGATTGATCCAGTGTATCAGATCCAATGTTATTATTTTGCAAATTTACAAGCTGATTACCCTGACCATTATTCCCTTCATCTGCATGATCTCTCCCTCTTCTTCTAAGATGATACCTATTCTCATCATTACTATCCATTTTACAGTTTAAAAATTTTACAAGTTTCAGCCAAAATTTTCTCCAAAAACCTATGATAATCTGTCTATACTGTTGTTACGCACAATGCTTTCATACATAAAATGCGTTGCTTAAGCTTTGCTATTGCGACACTCACTCTTTGGAGTCTACTGCGTGCTGCCGACGAGATGAACTGCTACCGGCTGCTGAGGTAGGTGTGCCCGCGATGCGTCGGATTGCTGACACGCCCTGTTTTGCTGCTGTGTGGCGATGGCTCGCTGATCCCGTCCGCACCTGGCGTCGTATGCTGCCGCTCGTCACTTTCTGCTACCAGCCGCACGGCGTCCTCCCGTGATGCGATAAAATCTTCTTGCCGATGAAACAACGTAATCCAGTGACCGTGCACACGAGATTGCCACCAGCATTCTGTAACGATATTATTGCAGCCTAGCCACACTTGCCACTATTCACAACACCATGAAATGTACTACTTCATAAAACAGTACATCCCCATCAAATATTCGAACACAGTTTATAAAGTCTATAATTCACTGTTCAAAATTCAGTCACACTGTTTGTAAATTGCATACCACAGTTCGAGCACCGTTACAGGCCAGTTTATGCACATAAACTTCGTAACCACGGTTCACAATAATTTTATCAATAAATTTAAACATCACTTTTCTCCAAGTAACTTTCTCCAAAGAACTTAGTCTTCAAAAAAATCCCCACCAGGGATGCCATGTACGGCAGGGAGGGAAGATCAGTGCCTAGTTGACAAAGTTCCTAAACACCTCCCCTCTTTCAAGCCTTCCCTCGTTGTTGTTACCAACACACTTCGTGCCAGTGCCCTGGTTTGTAAACGGGGCAGCACTGCACGCGAGGTGCCGTGTCGACATGCAACTTCAGTGCATGTCTGAATTCACTCTTTACTAACCTTGTGTCTTCTGTCGTAGTTGATGTCCCATTGCGCAGGTGAAGCACACAGGTCGCACGTCCGTTGTACTTGAAGTGATGCTAAAGGAGATGTTGAGATGTGGCTAGGAAGTACTGCACTACGAATAACTTTTGCTTTTGTACGATGCCAGTGCTGGTTTTTTTTTTTTTTTTTTTTTTAATTGAAGAAATGCGAGTGTATATCCAAGCACAAATATACAGACTGAGTAATGTTACAAATATAAACGTTGCATAACTTATAAACTGTCCCTGGCCCGCACTGAACTGACATGAATGTGCAAGGTATCGCGGTCGGCGCTCGACTGACTGCCGCCGTCTCTCGCTGCGCGCCACAAGCCACCGTTTTGGCGCCAAGCGAAACTTCTAGAATAACATTATTCAACTTATTACAAAATATTCAAATAATTAAATCTTTGAATTAACCAGAATATAGCTTAGCACAAAAGCATTACAGAAAGTACATAGATATTTTTAATAAACATAGAAAAGTTAAATATTAATAAAATAAGCTTAAAGTTTTGGCGGACAACTAGTATAGACAACAGATCTCGACTTGCAATAGGGGCGGAGCTTACCCACGGGATACAAGCTCATCCACTATCTCTCTCTCACACCCTTTCTACTATTGCGTGACACAGTACTCCAACCAAGAAAACTTCTTTAACACATAATGATTTGCGAAATAAACGGCTCCATATCAGCCCCCTCACAATACGTAATCTTAGTCTCCTTCCAGGAGTGCAAGAGGGTTTTGATGTCAGTAGGGGCAAAACATTTTCCCCACACATGTGATTCAGAAATTTATAGGACATTTTTGTATGTTGTATTTTTACATTATTTTATCGTTATCTATAATTTCCAACGTTTTCGGCCATTAAAATAAAGTTCGTTTCTCCTGTTCGTATACGAGATCTCAGATGAGACACTTGCCGTCACTGGCACTCCTAACTGTACTTCTTGAGTAATTCTTTATCCCTCTCGCATTTATTCGAAGCAAGGTCGCTGAAGTTCCACTTGAGGCGGCCGCGGTAGCCGACGGTCTGCGGCGCGCCAGTCACGGTCTGCACTGCCGCTAAGGTCGGGGGTTCGAATCCCCCCTCGGGCATGGATATTTGTGCCGTCCTTAGTCTTACCTAGTCCATAAGTAGTTTGTAATTTTAGGAACTGATGAGCCCGTCCCATAAGCTTAAAAAAACATTTTGTGAACATTTTTTGTGTGTTCCACTTGACGCAGACATCGTGGATTTTCCGTTGCCCAATAGTGCATATTATGTCGCTTTACGTTACCTCTGTTTGTGAATGACGCTTCATCACTAAACAGAACGCGTTAAAAAATCTGTTATCGTCCCGTAATTTATTTTGTGCCCAGTGGCAAAACTGTACACGACGTTCAAAATATTCGACATGCAAATACTGGCGCATAGCAATATGGTAAGGATGAAATTTATGTTGTAGAATTCTCACTCAACGTGTCTGCTGCTGATGTGCGGATTCAAATGTTCAAATGTTTGTAGAGCTTATGTGACTTAATTACGGGGTCATCAGTCCCTAAACTTACAAAATACTTACTTACTAGGTAATACTAAGGATGGCACAAATATCCATGCCCGAGGGGGGATTCGAACCCCCGACCGTAGCGGTCGTGCAGACCGTGACTGGTGGAGTTTGTGACACTTGCGGGGAGTGACACTTACGGGGAAAGGGAATGTGTAGACACTTGCGGGCAGATCCGGACGCTGCAGGTAGTGAATAGGGTGTTTCAGAAGTAGGGAGACACCACCCCTACTCTACGACCCTCAAGCTACTTTGGCGATAGCAATCAAATTTTAAAATCGTGTATACTATGTAAAGATTTAGCAACACAAAACGCTTCAAGTCCATTAACTTCACTGGTTTTCGAGTTCTGAATTTTTAATATGTTTTAATGTTATTATTGAAAAAACAAATTTGGGACTCACACTACAATTTTCATATGGCAGATATGACATAATTTAACGGTTCTGTGCATTCATCTTATGAGAAATATCAATCATATGTTTTCAGTGTTTATTTCAAATTTCTACATTTAAGTTTCTTTAATTATTAGTACTTAAATGTGGTGGAGAAATAAATAAATTACTTGTATATGTGTAGTCTTATGCAGCCAAACTACTTAGGTCACGGTCGCTAGACTTACACACTACTTAATCTTACTTAAATTAACTTAGGCAAAGTACAAAAAAACTTACCCATGTCCGAGAAAGGACTCGAACCTCCGACCGGACCGGCCGCGCAATTTGTGACATACATATTTGATAATATTAATGCATACAAGTATGAAATCACGTCAAGACTACTTCCTGCAAAAATTTTGTCAAAAAAAGTTGGCACTGGGTTTAGAAAAACAAAATTCTGGTATATTGGATTTAACATTTTATCAAACAATGAATGTTACTACAAGAGATACAGCCATTCAAATTTACGGGCACCATAACGTTTTCTCTTCCTGAGTAAATGAGCTGCTTCTTGTAGTTTCATCACCACAGTAGCCTTTTTCTTGAATGTTCTGAATATAAATCTTCACACAGACTTCTTGAGGAGGAGAGTGATACGGATATCTGATTGTAAACCACTGCCTATTACCTTAGCCCTTTTTGACTGTAATGAACAGGAGTTCCGCGTATTCCGTAATTTATATCTATACAGTTAACAGGCAATGTAATTTCTAACCAACTACTGGCTGCCAATTTCACTTCATGTTTCCTGGAAGTCTTGCAACTTGTTTCTCCCTGTTGGTTTATGCCAAGTTCACAGTAAAAATGGTTTATATGACGGTGATAGAAAATAGAATTTATCTATTTCTCGGTGTGTGACATTCCCTTACACATTCCGTATTTCATACATTTCTTAGGTGTATTTGTAATTCGAATACAGTCAAATCGTTTTGGGGTCTACGAATAAACGCTTCACGGATCTAAAATACTCATTTACTTATTATTAATGTTTTTTAATTGAAGGTTTAAGTTTGCGTCTCCTATTAAAAAGCATAGTAGCTATTTTTAAAGAGATGGAAGTTGCGTGATAGTGGGGTTAACTACATAGCGGTCAGTTGCATCAACGTATCTGTGCAGGATGCCTAATATATGTATTGCTTGCGCAGGTGTCTTGATATGCTTAGTGTTCTGAATAATATGCTTTTAGGAGGTATGACTGTGGAAAGTCATCGTCTTGTAGTAGCAGGAATGTCTTAATAACTCTCCAAACATTATCACTATTAAAATACCTTTTTGTTTTCAGGAGGAACACTCAACGAATTAATATGTAGTTAGAACAAGTTACTATATTGCTCTTCAGCTTGCAAAGGGTTGTGCAATTTCACTGAGTTTCGTGTTATGTTGACAGTGTGGAAACTTGACAACAGCAGTGCTAGACTTCTTGGTGTGCCTGTACCCAGGAAAAGCCATTAGCCGCTCCAAGGCCCCCGGGTCCCCCGCAAGTGTCACTCCCCGCAAGTGTTCCAATCCCGACTGTCGCGCCGAAGACCGCTTGGCCACCGCGGCCGGCGATGTGTGGATTAGCCGCAACTGCAGCTAAAACACTTACTTGAGGATCATCATTTGTTGCAGGTCGTGATTAATGTTTCACTTGTGGCTGAACACTTCCTGTCTCTTTAAATAACGTAACTATCCGTCGAAAGGTCCGAACACTTGGATGATGTCATCCAGGATAACGATCAAGATACATAGCACAGGCTCGTTGGGCATTTTGATCACAATATCCATACATAAATACCATATAAACCTTTTCTGCAATTGGTAAACGGTCCATTTTAACAAGAGTAATGTATCACGAAGAAAATACCGTCCGAAATGGCGAAATGTTAGGCAACAGCACGTACTTACACATTTGTGACTATTACAGCGCCAACTATCACGAAGCATAAAAAGTGTTCCTATTGAAACATTCATATTTATTTACATACTAGACGAATATGCAGTTGAAATCCGTTAGACCTATGGCAGCGCCATCTAGCGGGCTAACCATAGCGCCATGTGTTTTCCCCATTCAAGAAAGAAAAGTTTTGTTCTTTGTAGTTTTTTCGTTTGATGCTTATTTCGTGCTATATGTGGCCCGGACAAAATCAAATGTTTGTATAGTTTATGGGACTTAACTACGGGGTCATCAGTCCCTAAACTTACAAGCTACTTATGAGCTAACTAAGACTAAGGACGGCACAAATATCCATGCCCGAGAGGTGATTCGAACCCTCGACCGTAGTGGCCGTGCAGACCGTGACTGAAGCGCCTCAGTCCCCGCGCAGGTTTCAGAAAGCTAAGGACAACACAAACATCCATGCCCAAGGGAGGGCAACCGCGCGCTCTGCAGCATGGTGCTTTAGAACGCTCGGCCACTCCACCTTGGCTAAACAAACGAAGTGGTCGCTAGTTCATCGATCTCTCAAAGCGATATTAAATCACATTTTATGCATTTCTCATAGCTTGAAACATTCAAAATAAATTTTTTGGAGTTTTCCAGATGTACTTTTTTTTTTACATTGCGGTACGACACAATTTTTGTAGACCATTGTCAGAAACGTGAGTGTTAAAACAATATGCCATTGTTAGTGTACTTTAGGCCAGCAGGAGTAGCATTATGTAAGTTGACGTCACAGGCACCGCATGACTCAAAATTAGCCTTTTAGCGGGATTTCAAATAACAAGTTTTTCATGTCCCTATTATTTTATAAAATACTAGCTTTAACCCACAGCTCCGCTCGCGTGTTAGTTGATTATGGTAGATAATGCGCGAAACGTCAAATCGATTTTTAAAGAGATGTATTAAAAGAAATTTCTTTTTTACTGCTTTACTTATTTATTCTTATATTTCCTTATTCGTATCCTTATCCTTACAGAGAAAGAGCAGAATACATTGTAGTACGCATAGACCAAAGATATGGTCTGTGGCACCACGTTTCGCTGTATGTAACCTCTTTACTATAGAGTCGCAAACGTCATCGCTGGCCTTCAGTCCGAATTTTTTTTTATAATTTGACAACTTTCAACCACCATATCTTCCCCCCCCCCCCCCTTATAGCTATCGACATGGAACTGCTATGGTGTACAACGGGAGACTTCGGACACCAATTACACACAGACCATTCGTTTGCGTTCTGTAGTTTTCGCTGCAGAGAGAAATATTAACACACACGCACACGTAGACTTTTATATACACCGATTAACTTTCCATCCCAATATACAACACACTTTCATCATTATCAACCTTCAAGCAACAATGCAACCAATAAAACCATTTTCAAAGAGTAAATATAATTTTCAAAGAGTAATTATTGTTCCGCATTTCGCGTTATATTCTTGAAATTACTAAATATCTATCAGATCGCTATAAAACCGTGCTTAAAACCTTCATCAGTTATAAATTATTAACTGTACAAATATTTAAGTCTCTGCGTCTTGTTCTGACGTGAAAAGCGAACACCGAACAGACATACACATTAATATATATAGATAAATAGCTATCCGATCGCCATAAAACCGTGCCTAAAGCCTTCCCAGGGTAGACATTAGTAACTGTACAAATTTTTAGTTCTTTATGTCTTGTGGTTCAGACGTGATAAACGTACACCGAACAGACATTCACATTTATAGATATAGATTGCAATCACCAGGGAAAAAGCTCGTTATGAGCATAAGATAACATAATTAATACGAGTCGTGTTTTTTTAAGTAAGTACCGTTTTGAAATTTAAAAAAGACGTGCTAAGCTATCTCAATAATTTTATTTTTACTCGAAAGCCTGTACCTTAATCTACTTTCCTACATTATTTCCGTCAATATTGAGGCAATTGTCATAACGTTGTACCAGTTTTTTAATATCCTCCTCATAGAAGTCTGCCGCCTGACTTGTTAACGTCTGCATTACAACTGTTTTCACTTCGTCATCGTCGTGAAGACCGCCCAGGTGTTTCTTATAGTGCAGGAACAGATGGTAGTCAGCTTTCTGTAAGACATTGCACAATTCAGAACAAAAGACGTGGCAAGTTCAGCAAGGGCATCGTTTTGCTAGAAGACAATGCCCGTCCGCATGCGGCTAATCAGACCACAGATCTATCACATCTTTTCCATGGGAAACTCTAGATCATCCTCCGTACGGCCCTGATCTGGCGCCCAGAGACTACCATCTGTCCCTGCACTTCAAGAAACACCTGGGCGCTCTTCAAGACGATGAAGTCAAAACAGTTGTGATACAGTGGTTAACAAGTCGGCAGACTTGTATAAAGTGGGTATTAAAAAACTGGTCCAACGTTATGACAAGTGCCTCAATATTGTCGGAAATTATGTGGAAAAGTGGATTAAGGTAAAGGCTTTCATGTAAAAAAAAAAAAAAAAAAAAAAAAAAAAAAAAAAAAAAAAAAAAAAAAAAAAAAAAATTCTTAGCATTTTTTTTTTTCCAAAACGGTTTGTAGTTTCAGGGGTAAGACAAGGCTGTAATCTGTCACCAATGTTGTTCATACTATTCATGGATCATATGTTGAAAACAGTAGACTGGCAAGGCAGGATTAAAGTAGGTGAAAACAAAATAAGCGGTCTCGCATATGCGGATGACTTAGTTGTAATGGCCGACTCGATTGAAAGGTTGCAAACTAATATTTCAGAGCTCGATCAGAGGTGCAAGGATTATGATATGAAGATCAGCATCTCCAAAACGAAAGCAATGTCTGTGGGAAAGAGATTGAAACAGATTGAGTGCCAAATAGGAGGAACAAAGTTAGAACAGGTAGACAATTTCAAGTACCTGGGATGTATTTTCGCACAGGATGGCAACATAGCGAAAGAACTGGAATCGAGGTGCAGCAAAGCTAATGCAGTGAGTGCTCAGCTAAGATCTACTCTCTTCTGCAAGAAGGAAGTCAGTACCAAGACTAAGTTAGCAGTGCACCGCTCTGTCTTTCAACCAACTTTGTTGTATGGGAGTGACAGTTGGGTGGATACAGGTTACCTTTTTCATAAGATAGAGTTTACAGATATGAAAGTAGCAAGAATGATTACAGGTACCAGTAGATGGAAACAATGGCAGGAGGGTGTCCATAATGAGGAAATCAAAGAAAAGCTGGGAATGAACATCATAGATGAAGCAGTTAGAGCGAACAGACTGAAATGGTGGGGTCATGGTACACGCATGGGCGAAGCTAGGTTATCTAAGAGACTCATGAGCTCGTCAGCGGAGGTTAAGAGGAGTCGAGGTAGAACAAGAAGAAAGTACTTAGAATCGGTGCAGAATGACTTTGAAGTAAAAGGCGTAACATCAGACGAGGCATCAATGTTAGCATTGAATAGGGGATCGTGGAGGAATTTTATTAGAGGTACTATGCTCCAGACTGAACGCTGAAAGGCATAATCAGTCTCTAATGATGATGATGATGATGATGATGGAGGGAACAGGAACACCTCAGCTAAACGAAAGTTCCATGACCACGTCCTCTCCCATCACACCAAGGCCCTGGTTATTTTGCCCCCCGCCCCTTTCTAAAGAAATAGTTGGTACGTCACTGAGTGTAGGTGCCCCATTCCTCCCAGCCCTGGTGCAGACTTCTTGAGCAGTGGGACGCGGGCCACAAGGCCGTAGTCGATTGCAGGGCAGGGTACTTACTTAAAAAAACACGCCTCGTAGTTCAAGACGATTTTCAGAAATCAAATACCCTATTGTGTGGCATGACCCGATTGATAGAAGGCACAGTTACAGAAGAGAGCAGCACATGACAGAAGATGTATGTAGTATGCAGATCAAGATGCGGGATACAGAAGATGATGCACGATGACTGTTGGAACTTTCAGCGGCGTGCTAGTCAGTGGCTATTCGCCGTAGAAGCGCGTCTGGCGGGTTGCCTGCTCTGCAGGGGCGGGTCTGAGGAGGGCCAGATATCTCACGGCACGGGACGCTATGGCAGAGGGGTCGATGACCTCTGCTGAACTGTCGCGCTACTCCGCGCTGCGTCAACGGTCCCGCCAACTGCCATAATGTATTCTTGTTTTCATTCACCAAATACGATCACTATTTGCCGTCGAGCGGTTTCTGGGTTCCCGCTTGCGCAACGCCTCGCCAGCATCCTGCCAGGCCTTCTGAAATCTTTCCCCTCCTGCAGCAGGTGTTTTACCTTTAGAGTAATAACAATTGTTGCTGCCGGATAACGTTTTTACGCTGTTATATGAACTCGAACACAACAGTGAAAGTTCATGGTACTAGGCATATGACAGTTTTGCAGTTGGTTGGTTGTTGCTGCTGGATAATGTTTTTACGCTGTTATATGAACTCGAGCACAACAGTGAAAGTTCATGGTACTAGGCATATGACAGTTTTGTAGTTGGTCTGTGGCCATTATAGGAAACCCGCGGTGAAGTAAACGCATCGCATTGTGTTTTCTGGACACATACTAATAAATAGGTCAGACTGCCATCGTGAAATATCACGTTAAAAACTCACAATAAGCCGAACGAAGCGCCCTCACTGTCTCGTCCGTACCATGTTTGACATAATAGCTAACTGTGGGGTATTAGCATGAAAAAATGCTCAAATGCTCCCTAAAATTACAAACTACTTATGAAATAGCTAATCCTAAGGACGGCACAAATATCCATACCCGAGGGGGGATTCGAACCCCCAACCGTTGTGGCCGTGCAGACCGTGACTGGAGCGCCTCAGTCCCCTCGGCCACCGCGGCCGGCTTAGCATGAAAGATACGATATAATGACAGACTTTTGTCTTATTTGTCTTTCAGATTCTCAGAGGCAAACATTGACGAGCAGTAGGACACTCACACGCATACACACACACAAACACACACACACACACACACACACACACACACACACACACAAGGAATCGAAAGATAGGATGGGAGATCATGAGGGGAAACACCTTCCCCAAACCGTTGAGTTAAATCTTTTGTTTTACGTACCATATGCATTAAAAGGCTATAATTTTTATTTTTATTTTAAAAACAATTTCAGTTATTCATCTGTATCAATGTAATCCCCTTCAAATTTCAACGCATGCAATAGAAAATGCTCTATCTACTAGGGTAAGTTAATTATTATCCGCAATTTAGTTATATGTTTGTTTATGTTGGTAGTACTGTCATTTTACGTTGGTGACGTATGATTTGTTTATTTGTAGTTATATCTTTGCAATTTCAAGCAGCTGCGTTCGTTTCGTTGCCGCTGCCGTGCTGTTAATCATGGCTGCTCCGCTGTCTATTTGCACCAAAGGAGCAACGTTCAGTGATACGTTTGTTGTGAGCGGAAGGTGTATCAGGGGCCGTAATTCATAGAAGACTTTCAGTACAGTACGGGAGCAGTGTTTTGCCACAACGAAGTGTGTACGAGTGGATTGAAAAATTCCGAAATGGTCGCACGAGTGTTAAGCACGATGAAGGAGCCGGACGACCGTTTACCGCCACAAATGAAGAAACCATTAATCAATCACGTGAAATGATTCTCTTGGTTTCGTAAAGTTTGTGCAAGATGGGTCCCAAAACAACTCACACAGTTGCATAAGCAAACGAGCCTCGGCATCTGCAAAAAACATTTGAGTCGCTATGAAGGGGACAACTTTTTAGACAGAATCATTACTGGTGACGAAACATGGACCCATCATTACGAGCCGTGAGTAAACGGCAGAGTATGGAATGGAAACATCCAAATTCGTCGTGCAAGAAAAAGTTGAAGACCCAACCGTCCGCCGGAAAACTGATGCTTACGGTTTTTTGGGATGCACGACGTCCTGTACTGGAACATTATGGTGAAAGGGGCACAACAATAAACAGTGTACGTTACAGTGAGATGCTTACGGACAGGCTATAGCCTGCAATTCGAAGCAAACGCCGAGGATTGCTGTCGGAAGGTGTTGTTGTTGCACGACAATGCCCGTCCGCATACTGCTGTCCACACTGCTGGAACGCTCCAGAAACTCAAATTCGAAGTACTGGATCATCCTCCATATAGCCCCGAACTTGTCCCTTCTGACTATCACTTGTTTGGTCCACTCAAACGGGCATTAAGGGGCCGTCGATTTGACTCGGACGAAGCAGTGAAGGAAGCGGTGCATTCCTGACTCGCAGCTCAACCGAAAACCTTCTTTTATGAGGGCATAAGGAAGCTTGTAGAGCGATGGACGAAGTACATTGAAAAGCATGGAGACTATGTCGAAAAATGATGTTCTTGTAACTTTCGTATTTTATTACAATGCAATTTTATAACTACTTTGCGGATAATAGACTTACCCTCGTAATATATAAAAATGAATGTATTTTATGCGCTGCTGTGCCGTTTATCCGACTGCGAGGAAATTTTGTCAACATGCTGCTTGCACTTTCGCGAAGGTTATAGGTATATCGGTGTATGAGACATACTTCAGGATATATGACGTTATGAACTCTGACATGCGTAAAAGAACTGTGACATGATGAATGATTTTTAAAACTTGCTGCCTCTTTGATACCAAATGTATTCGTAACATATCTTGCAAACAGTATCCATTATGACAATGAATGTATCTTCAAAATGACTACTTGCGGGTTATGAGATATGCCGTCGTAAGTACTGAGACGTGTGGGAAATCGTCGCAACACGTTTGCTCGTATTTTACGCCCCGGCGTACCGTTCATCCACTTGCGATAAAACTTTCCACTCTTGATCTTCCAAACAAGAGGAAAGCCACCACCCACGTAAAATTTCGTATGTTGCATGACAGAGGGTTACTTACGAACTCTGAGAAAAGCTGTGGTTTTATTCCGCTCTCGATGAAATTTTGTCCCCTTTAGCTCAGACAGCAGCGACGCTACCATGCAGGGGGTCCGGGTTCGTTTCCTGGCAGGGGACTGCGTGTGTTTGTCCTCACCATCATCAACATGCAAGTCGCCGAAGTGGCGTCAAGTAAAAAGGCTTGCGCTAGACAGCCGAACAATCCTACACGGGGTCTTCCGGCCATAAAACGCCATACCATTTTTTGCACACTTAACTTTCAAATCATGAGTAATATCATCGTTTACCTGAGATCACATACGGTGTGTGACGGAGTGCCTTACAATAAACTGAGACACCACTTCACTGATCACCATCAAAGTTAACAGAGTTACATAGTTTTTCATGGTTGGAGGAGACAGTGGACTGAGGACGAGGAGTTGGACACGGAGAGCGAGAGGTGACTGAAAGAGAAAGAGGAAAGTGGAGATGGACAGAGAGTGCGGTAGGAGAACAGGAAGAGGGGAGAGGAGAAGGGGGGGAGGAGTGGCGAACAGAGAGGGAAGAAAAGAGAATGTGGACAGAGAGAGAACTTAAGACTGCAATGAGTAAGTACCCTGTCAACGCCGGGTTTTCAGCTAGTAAGAGAAACCAATAAAAACTCCCTTAAAAGGAAAGAATAGAAAATGAAGCAAGAAGCGTTCACACATTCCGAGTTCATATCATTAATCACCTCTACCACAACCATTATTCATAGTTTAGACTGAATCATTCGAACATACGACTAGCTAAATTTCTAATAAATCTATTCTCGCAAGGTACCTTTTGGATATATATATATATATATATATTGGAGATCGCTGTTAAACCACTTCTAACGGTACGCTCCCTACGGAAACATTGGTGTTGTTTGTAAAGTTATGGGACCTAAACTTACAAACTACTTAAAATAACTTATCCTAACAACAATACACACAGCCATGTCCAACGGAAGACTCGAACCTCTGTCGGAAGCATTGACATCTGACGTGTGTGCTCTAGTGGAGCCCGGGGCATGGCAGTGTTTCGAGTAGGCCTTCTCGCTGCCGGATTCTCAAATGACGCAGGGCGACCGCTCCAGAATTGACAGTGCGATTGATCCGTCTAGCAGCACACCCAATACTATTTACCAACGTCCAGTTCTTCGTAGCCATGTTGCTGCTCAGACAAATTTGGTGAATGATTTCATTATCACAATTGGGGCAGTCACACATTGGAGTCCTTTGATCTGGAACAGTCTGATCCGCGCGAAACGACCGCTGTCAAACTATACAAATACAGGGTGCACATAAAGTCCGAGAACACTTTCAGTTATTTATTGCACAAGAAAAACCCTGAACGTTTTATTTTTTTTTTTTTCATGGATACCGCTTCATCGTAGTTTGGTAATTTGGCGATAATCAGTGCTAGTCGCAAACATGGCGAGTTCAGGTGCTATACCGGCCATGTAACCGCGCCTGTCGACAGGCAACACTCATGGCACAGTGGTGTACCGCGAAACACACTCAAGAGGCTGCAACATGTGCAAGTAGGAATATCCAATGACACTGCTCTCAGCGAAGAATAATGGCCCGTACAGTTTTCGACGTGACAAGGTACAAAAAATATTTACCTCTGAGGAATCACGCTAAAATTCGATGCATTCGTGTGTTTGCTTTGTACCCCAGATTCGACAATTATGCCTGTTCATTTTCCCATTAGCGTGAACAGTGACGTCGTAGCTAAAAATTAAGCGATCAACAATGCCATCCCCATCCCCAATCAGTTGTTGAAGTGCGGACAAAACACAACACTTGTCTATGTCGTCGTCGTTGAGCTTTTGCACTACAATTTGAATGTCTCATAGGCAGCTTTTGTCGCAGGACTTTACACACTGTCATTGGACTCCTTATGAATGTCTCTCAACATACATTTCACTCATAATGGGACTTCCGCTTCTCTTTGCTGGGCATTAACAACCCGTCTTAACGATTTGTGCGCCAATGGGAAATGGCCTTCCTTCTTGGTGGATTCTTACCGTACTTGGGTTTAACTTCCGTGGAGCAACTATAGCTCACTTCTTTTGATCGACTTCCAGTGCACAGAAAGCTCACTCTGCATCTGAACTAGCCATATTTGAGACTGGCGCTGACTATTGGCAAATTACTAAACTATGCTCTAACGTTATACTTAAATAATAATACTAATAATAATTCAGGGTTTCTCTTCAAAATTACATAATACCTATACACTGTTTGGTTTTTGTGCAATAATTGAAAGTGTTTCCGGACTTTATGTTCACCCTGTGTACATTAAAAAGTTACATCAACATGAGGAGAAGAGGTGAATATCATGCTGCTTGCAGTTACTGCGGACATGACTGTAGTTCATAACCAATTATTATAACAAGTGTACCAAATTCTTAAATGTGTGTATTATAATATTCGCAGAATATTCGACATAAACTGCGAATAGGCAAAGGTGAAAATATGTACCCAGCTGGGACTCGAACCCGGTCTCCTGCTTTCTAGGCAGTTGCGCTGACCCCGACACCATTGGGAACATCTGCAAGGACTACCGAAGTACGCATCCCGTCAGACACAAATTCCCATCTTTACCCTGCCCACAGTACTCAAACTCGTAGTTTTGAAACTAATTCCCGTAAGAGTAAGGCCCCAAACTTTCCCACCCCTCCTCAGAAGTGCGTCTGTTCTTTCGGAACGGATGCCACATGAATATGTAAAAGTGTGTTGCTTTCAAGGTGACAGCATGAGATAATAAGCTTTCACTAAGACATAATTTGTTAAAATCGCATGACACATCCAAAAGCTGGCACTTTTAAGTTCAAGTTTCCTATATTATAATATTGTGAAAATTAACTGTTGTAATTTTAAAGATATTAAAATTATTGTTGGTTCTTGAGATGCGCCTAATATTTCTGACATCGTAGATGCCTTTCCAATTGATGGGAACGTACTACTGACATTTATTATTTCTTCAGTTAACATCAGCTTTTTTAAGTATTTGGCACATCGCCCATTAAGAGACTTCCTTGTCGCTTCAGTCACCCTACATCGGTATCTCCATATGCGGCGTTCCGGTACTGTCCATCCGGGTCTTACCCAGCTTCTGGGACGAAACGCGCTACCTTATAATTAGTTTGGCTCTGCAGAACCGGCATCTGCACGCGTCACCCGCCAGCTTCCTGCCTGCTTGGCTACTGGTAAGCAATTTTTCACATACGTCTTCACCACAGAACAAAGATTCCTTGGTATTCTGTAACCTTAGAAACTGTAGAAGGAAAGCAACACAAAATTCTCATTTTATAGCTTTCATCGCTCATAATGATCTAGAATCCTTTCTTCGGACAATTGAGTTATCGTTTTTACGTCTTAACATAAACCTACATATCATTACATGTTACAACGTCTATTAATACACTCATGGCCATTAAAATTGCTACACCACGAAGATGACGTGCTATAGACGCGAAATTCAACAGACAGGAAGAAGATGCTGTGATATGCAAATGATTAGCTTTTCAGAGCATTCGTACAAGGTTGGCACCGGTGGCGACACCTACAACGTGCTGACATGAGGAAACTTTCCAACCGATTTCTCATACACAAACAGCATTTGACCGGCGTAGCCTGCAGAAACGTTATTATGATGCCTCGTGTAAGGAGGAGAGATGCGTAACATCACGTTTCCGACTTTGATAAACATCGGATTGTAGCCTATCGCGATTGCGGTTGATCGTATCGCTACATTGCTGCTCGCGTTGGTCGCGATCCAATGACTGTTAGCAGAATATGGAATCGGTTGGTTACTGGTCCCAACGGCCTTTTGTCACTAGCAGTCGAGATGACAGGCTTCTTATCCGCATGGATGTCACAAATCGTGCACACAGGTCGCGATCCCTGAGTCAACAGATGGTGACGTGTGCAAGACAACAACCATCTGCACGAACAGTTCGACGATGTTTGCAGCAGTATGAACTGTCAGCTCAGAGACCATGGCTGCGGTTACCTTTGACGCTGCATCACAGACAGGGGCGCCTGCGATGGTGTACGCAACGTCAAACCTGGGTGCACGAATGGCAAAACGTCATTTTTTTTTTTCGGATGAATCCAGGTTCTGTTTACAGCATCATGATGGTCGCATCCGTGTTTGGCGACATAGCGATGAACGAACATTGGAAGCGTGTATTCGTCACCCCGTGATATAATGGGGTGCTATTGGTTACACGTCTCGGTTACCTCTTGTTCGCATCGACGGCAACGGCACTTTGAACAGTGGCCGCTATATTTCAGATGTGTTACGACCTGTGGCTGTACCCTTCATTCTATCTCTGCGAAACCCTACATTTCAGTAGGACAATGCACGACCGCCCGTTGCAAGTCCCGTACGTGCCTTTCTGGATACGGAAAATGTTCGATGCTGCCCTGGCCAGCATATTCTCCAGATATCTCACCAATCGAAAACGTCTGGTCAATGGTGGCAGAGCAACTGACTCGTCACAATACGCCAGTCACTGTACTCTTGATGAACTGTGGTATCGTGTTGAAGCTGCATGGGCAGTAAACGCCATCCATGCTCTGTTTGAGGCAATGCCGAAGCGTATAAGGCCGTTATTACGGCCAGAGGTGGTTGTTCTGGGTACTGATTTCTCAGGACCTATGCACCCAAATTGCGTGAAAATGTAATACGTCAGTTCTAGTATAATATATTTGTCCAATGAATACCCGTTTATCATCTGCATTTCTTCTTGGTGTAGCAATTTTAATGGCCAGTAGTGTACTTCTGCGACGTTATTGACTTCAGCTGCAGACTTCTAAGCAACTTCATTTATTTATCATCATTATTTAATGATAAATACTCTAGTCTCTAGAGCGCAAACTTGGTATTTACTGTCAACTAGTTTTGACCCATGGCTCCAGAGATAGTGCGGAGCGTAGCAGGAGCTACGGGTTCCTCCAGGTGCTGTCACAGTGACATATCCGCTCCGCAACATCTCAACAGCAACATATCCTGAAGATGAACCACCCATGGGTCAAAACTAGTTGACAGTAAATATCAAGTTTGCGCTCTAGACTTTTTTCCATACAGGCTGTATCGAAAAGGATGGCGCAAACTTACACGGTTTAAATTACACGATAATAGAAGCAAAAATGTCCCAGTAAACATGGTTCCGCAAACAAGCCTTTAGGGTGATAATTACGAATATATAGTTCCAAGCCGCCTCTGACGTCATTGAAAACATCGTCCCAGTTTGTATACATTAATTTGAAATTTAGACTTTACTATTAAGCTTTACATCCCATTTAGTTCACATGTCACTGACTTGATTGAAAAAACCTCTAGTTAGTTAGATGGAGCTGCGGCACATTTTCCTGCTGCTGCGAGACGCACCTAACGCACAGACAATTCCAAAGATGGATAGGTCCAACCGGACCTGTATCTTGGCCTGTAAGATCACCTCATTTAAATCTGTTGTATTTTTGTGTCTGGGGTCACCTCAAAAGCGAAGAATGCAGCAGACGGTTGAAGAACTGCAGTGGAGAGTTAGACACGCTTGTCAATAATTTCTAAATGATTCAGGGGTTTTGAAAAGAATTCGAAATTCATTGCAGAGACGAACACAGTATTGTATCCAGTTTCAAGGAAGTCACTTTGAACAGGTCCTTTAACAGGCAACCCATACATGAAATGTGAACCAAATGTGATGTGCCGGCCGCAGTGGCCGATCGGTCTGCGTCACGCCAGTCACAATCTGCACGGCCACTACGGTTGAGGGGTTCGAATCCCCCCTCGGCCATGGATGTTTGTGTTGACTTCAGTATAATCTAGTTCAAAAGTAGTTTGTATGTTTAGGGACTGATGACCCCGCAGTTAAGTCCCTTAAGCTTAACAAACATTTGAACATTTAAAATGTGATGTAACTTTTAATAGTAAAGTCTAAATTTCAGATTAATGTGTACTAACTAGGATGTGTTTACAACGACGTCAGAGGCGGTTGAAACCATACATAAATAATTATCCCGCAAACGATTCGTTTGGGGACCCATGCTTAATGGGACTTTTTTGTTTCTATTATCGCGAACGTTCAACCATGTAAGTTTGCACCATCCTTTCTGATACACCCTTTATATAATAAATTACCATAAGAGCGCAGTTTCCTATAGCAGACAAATTGATTAAGAAAATATCCAAAGCTACCGGCATTTGCCACTGTTTTTATTCGAAATTCAAAAATTTTAGAACACGTATTGCGTCACAGATTCCATACCCAAACGTCTCATAAAATGAAAGCGAACACTCCTGCCACCATCTGCGGCTTCCTTGAATGTGCATTTCAGTCCTTTTTCTCGCGATATCATCGCCCGATTTGCAAGGGCGACTAGGGCACTCGTCATCTTCAGCGTCATCACGGCCCTCTTAGAAACGTTTGCACCACACGTAAATTCTTATTTTACACTTAAAAACTCACCAAAGAAATATTCAACATTTTTAAAACTTTGTTTCCGTCTGTTTCTATCTTTTCATTTGCTGTTCTCCCAACAGCTTTTATACAAAATAAATAATTGTCGATACTATTAAAAACCCATTTACGTTTCAGTAAGTTAACATTAACATTGAGAATATCGATGCAGTTCTCCAGTGATGGAGCAGAATAAAACTGCTAATTAACACGTTGATTGACGTAAACTTAGTGGCGGATGCTTCATCGCTTGGTCTAGTCAAGCCACTCACAAGACGTAGGCGAGCCACACTGCTATGGCCATCGGCGGCCACACGGCAGTCAACGTGTTAAAGAGAAGGAATTACTGTATCAGCAAGAGAATCTATCATGCATGTTTAGCACAAGACTGTAATAGGATATCTAGTCGCTGGATTTCCGCTTTCTTAGGCTTGATTCCATGTAAAGACAAAGGAAATTTACAAAAATTTTCGAATATCCAGGTTTAACCTCTGTACAGGCTCACATTAACTAGAGTGCTAATAACATATAATTATGCAGTATCGTTGGTGTCACTGAAGTCAGCATTTAGCGCTCGCCGCCATATTACAATTCTGAAGGACGCGTAACCGACTAATTGAGTATAGATAAAACAGAAATAAGTGAAATACTTAATATAACTAAGTCAACATTAGAGTTTTGACGTTATTTTCAATTAATGCGTCGTGTTTTGTCATATTTTTACGAACTTATTTCTTAATGTTTCTTACTGCAAGTTGGCGTCATCGGATTTCAATAAAATTTGCGAAATTGACAGGACAAATTAATTTATGTCCGTGATCTCTACCTCGACAATAACTCACTGGACGTCCTTATCGTAGAAGTACGAAGCGATCAGGAGACGCTTCGATAACGAACACCATTACTATGAATGTTGTTGTAATGGTCTTCAGTCCGGAGACTGGTTTGGTGCAGCTCTCCACCCTACTGTTTCTTAAGTAAGCCTCTTCACCTCCTCATAAGAATGGCAACATCTATTTGAATCTGTTTGCCATATTCGTCCCTTGGTCTCCCTCTGCGATTTTTATCCCACACACTTCCCTCCAATACTAAATTTACGATTCCTTGATGTCTAAGAATGTGCCCTACAAATAGATCCCTTCTTTTAGTCAAGGTATGCGAAAAATTCCTTTTCTCCCCAATTCTGTTCAGTATCTCTTCATTAGTTACGCGCTCTACCTACTTACCCTCAAGGTCTCAAGTGCTATCCCCTTTGTGTCTCTGCCCACTCCAATCTCGCCAAACAGAGTTTGCGATTATGGCACAGGCTCACTTGTTGCTACTTCAGTTTTCTACATCCAAGTATTTAGTTGTATGTAATTCCGTGTAATTGTTCTGCTTTACAGATATCTACGAGTGATACTGAAGAGACCGTTCTATGTATAGCTTAGTTACCAGCCTAAATCTTACTGGTGTATGTTGAGACATCTAGGGAAAAAATCTAAGTATGTAATAAGTAATGTCTTAAATTTTCTCAACATTCTTGTTGGTACTGAAGTAGCTGCACTGAGTATTAACTTTACCTAAGAACAAAAAATGACTGCAGTAGCACTTGATGTCTCAGAATACTGTGTGTACGCTAAGTAGCTTCATGACTTTTTCACAGGATGAACTTAGCAGGGAAAGGGAATAATAGAGAACAGCAATATTTGTACTGAACGTTTGGTCATTAGTCTTCTGACAGGCCCTCACGAATTCCTCTGTTTTAAATTTTAACCTACGTAATCAGTTATTTGCAGGATGTATTCTAATCATTGTCAAAAAAATGTTCAAATGTTTGTATAGTCTATGGGACTTAACTACGGGGTCATCAGTCCCTAAACTTACAAACTACTTATGAACTACTTACGAACTAGGACGGCACAAATATCCATGCCCGAGGGGGATTCGAACCCCCGACCGTAGTGGCCGGGCAGACCGTGACTGGAGCGCCTTAGTCCCCTTGGCCACCGCGGCCGGCTAATCATTGTCTTCCCCTAGAGTTGTTACCTACAAAGTGTCCTCCCTAGCATCATGAAGCTATTCTCTGATGCCTTAATATATCTCCCAATCATTCTGTTCTCTCTTTTAGTCATTGCTCCTTTCTTCCACCCATTTCTTTATCATTTTATTTGATTCCACTCTTCTATGGTAAGAAATAGATTTAGGAACCAGGTTTTAAACTGTAAGACACGTCAGTGGGTAGATATAGACTCTGAACATATCTTATTGGTTCTGAACTGTAGTCTGAAATTCAAGAACCTGCAGAAAATTAGAAGAATAAGGAGATGGGACTTCGATCAATCGTAGGAACTTGAGGATATTGAGAGTTTCAGTAAGAGCTTTAGGAAGTGGTAATGAGAGTCAGTGGTAATTAAATTTGAAGAAGTCAACTGAGTTCAATTCATATATCGAGAGGCTGCCTCATCCATTACAACTGCATTTTAACGGCTTGGCCAAAGCACGGGTCGTGTTCCGCGTAGTCAGAAAAATGAGCAAAGGCAAAGGAAAACCAGGTGGGAACTCTCAACCTAGAGTAACATATTTGTCTGTGCCGAAACGCTTCAGCGAGACAACAGGAGGATTTTAGATGTCCCTGTTCTATTGTTTGACGTGTGGCTCATTGGCCTGGTGCAAGTCTTTCAATTGGACGTGAAGACAGAGACGCCGGTCTCCACCTACTGTCTGCACGTGTGCGACAAACAGACGACGCAGTTTTATAAAATTTACATCAGCGGGTTTTAACAGACTGCAGAGCCGATAGGTCTAGACGTGGTCTCATTGGCTGAAGGGAACGGCGGAAGACCCGCGATGTGTAGTCATGCTATGAAAACAGGTGCGACTTCGTTGCGAGTGCGGGAGAAATGTGGGAACATGCACCAGCAAGGTGACAAGAGGGAGCGGTCTGAGAGATTTGTGTAAGTACGTTGAACAGTGGATTTGGTGGTGATGAGTGTTGGATCACACACTATCACAGAGCGATGGACACTTTGTCAGTCCACAATTTGATAGTTAAACGTCTGAGGATAATTTTACTTGGCGTCATCTGGTGGGCAAATTTGAAGATTTAGCGTACCCTGCCAATTGTAGTTTTGACTAGGGAAGAAAAGTAGCGATTCCTGGTTTCACCAAGAGAGATTTAAAGTGTGGGTAAATTCATTTCAGCTGTCAATAAAACCAGTTAGTTTTTATAGGTTTCAGAGACGCAGCCGCCGTCAGCAGTAGACGCAGCGAACGGTATTTTGGACGCATATGCAACACGATTTTTAAGATATCTTTGAGCAGGTTAGGTTCCGTGCAACGCCACCGACATGGCATTATACTTTACATTACGGCAACAGTCTCTCATATCTCAACTGAATGATGAATCACGTGTAGGTGAGAAACCTCAGCCACCCTCAAACTAGTTTTGCTTCTGATAATTGTTTGTTTGTGATTCCGAGCACCAAAGCGACACTGTTGCGATTGTTTAACTGTTTTCATAACTTCACTTGCACTTATTTTTGGATTTCTTAAAGATAATAAATTACGTTTTTATCTCTCAGTAGATACTTAACATTTTTCTTTGCTGAGACACTGCCAATACCACTCCCACTCTCGTACCTGGTGAGGTCACTAAGCAGTAATTATTTATTTTGCACTTACAGGAATATTCGTTCGGGTCATTTACCTTTCGTAAACTGAAACGTGGAATGCTTTCTGATGTCTGAGCTCCCTGCTTGTCACGGTAGATTTATTCTACCCGTAGAGACAAGCGTTTTAGGGTACAAAAATATTGCAGATCAATCCTTGCGCGGATTGTAAGGTGGAATAAATTATTTGTTCTGCTGTGGAGCCTGGCCGCTAGCATGTAACGTGATAAACAGCGTTTAGAAATAAAGATAAATGATTAATTAATAAGTTTCTTTCTAACCTTTGCAAATCATGTAGGCAACGCCAGATAACTCAGCTGAATGATGTTTACTCAAGGACATGTACTGATCTATTAGAAATGGTCCTACACAAACAAAAGTAATAAATTAGAAATAAACCATTTAAAATTACCAGAAGACATGGCGTTAACTTCATTATAAGTATGGTTGCAAAATTCCCAACTAAGCAATCAATGGCAATGCTCAGACACCTCGTCTATTTAGCAAACACACCACACGATATAATCGTCAACTGAAAATACGAGGCACGTCCAGAAAGTAAGTTCCGTTTGGTAATAAAATGAAATTGTACACAGATACAGAAGAAATTTTTATCGCACAAAATTCTACAACTCTTAAACTACTTTTCTTCATAACTGCCTAAATTTTGCAGGCATTTGTCATAGCGTGGAACCAGTTTTTGTATACCTTCTTCATAGATATCTGCCGCCTGTGTCTTCAACCAGTTGGAAACAGTGAAATTTGGGGGAAGTCCATAGCGAGAGCACTAATTGTAAACCTACGGTTTTTCTGGATCTTGTCATCAATCGCGTGAACCAGTTCTTCTGCAACCAAAGGTGGACGCCCACTTCGTTCTTCATCGTGTACATCACTACACCGGCCATTGAATGTCGGACACATCTTGTCACCATCGAATTTTGTTATCTTTAGATATTGTGAACATTGAAATTTGTAGTTTTCAAGACATTATGCTATTGCTGGTTCACGAGATACACAAAATTTTTCTGACTTCTTAGATGCGTCCAAAACTAAGGGGAACGATACACTTTTTCGTTTTGGCTTGCTGTGCACAACGTTATTTCAAACGCATGCATTCTTCACGTTAATTCTTCCCTAGCAGCACTTATGTGAGCCTCCTTTCTGTCATCAGTCCATTCCTTACTCGTTTTTAAATTTGGTCTTTCTTGAAAGCATTTGTTAATTCAAAGATTTTTCTGGTGAGGAACACGTTTCTGGATGTCTTCGAGTGTGATTCCTACTTCTTGAAGGTCTTTATCGACATCGATCAACCAGGGACTCTTGGTTTTATTTTTAGGGGAGTAGGAAAAGATCTTGTTGGTCCGTCTCTGTGAACTGTGTTACATAGCCACAAAAATTGATCCTCCGCACGGGAGTAGCCGAGCGGTTTGGAACGCCACGTTGCGGATCGCGAGGCTTCCCCCGTCGGGGGTTCGAATCCTCCCTCGGGCATGGATGTTTGCCGTCTTGCCGTATAAGGTAGTTTCTAAATAGTTTGTAAATTTATGCACTGATGACCCCGCAGTTAAGTCCCATAAGCTTTACAAACGTTTGAACATTTTGAATTGATCCTCTTATTCCGGATGTTGTCCGTTATCCTCTCCAAATACCCGTACAGCTCATTATTATGTCTTCTCCAGTACTCGCCATTCTCTCTCGGATTGGTCCAAAAATCTTTTTGAGGACTTTTCTTCCATTCGCTACCAGCTTTTACATAAGACCTTTCTTTGTCCATTGCAAGGCATTCAGCTGCGTACGTTGCTTCCGGACGTGTGACTGAACAACAAGCAAGTTTTGAGTAGATTCATACTGATTTTTGTAGCAAACTTTCCTGGTTAGCTGTTACCCCATTTTTCTTGCTGATCTGCACGATTGCTTCTTTCTCAGAGTTTTTAGGTACTAAACACTCACCTAAGTACTTAAATTTTTTCAGCTTGTTTTATTTTGCCCTGTTTCACTATGAGCTCTTCGGCAGCTGGCTTGATGGTTTTGGAAAGAGATTTGCAGGTCGGCTTTCACTGCTTGGGTTCTTAGTTAGATAATTTGTGTTTCAGCAGGATCTAGGGAATCAGAAAAAGTCGCTAGGTTACCTGAAAGTGTTAGACTATCTATAATGAAAGAATTTCCTTTTATTCCATTCTAACATCATTCTCATCTTGCTCCTAAACATCTCTTTACCCCATTCACGAATAACTTTCAACATTACGCAGTTGAAGAGAAGGTGCAAGAGTCCATCCTCTTTCCTAACACCAGGTCTGGTATCAAAAACGTCTGATATTTCTCTCCTTAATTTTACCATGGAGGTCGTGCTGGTTAAGGTCTCTTGAATAATAGCTCTCGTTTTGTTGTCTAAGCTCATTTCCTTGAGAATGGAAAGCAGTGATTGAAGATATCTGGAATCATAAGCTGTCTACACGTCAATTAAAATAACTACAAACTTCTTATTTTTCGATTTTAAGTACGAAACTATAACGGTTCATGATCTGCTTTGCAGAAGCTCGTCCTTTCCTAAAGCCTCCTTGGTGTTCACCCAGCTCTGAATCAAGTTGCTCTTCTGCTCGAGTTTGAAAGGCCCTTGACAGAATTTTGTAGGTTGTTGAGAGAAGAGAGATACCACGTAGTTGTTGACATCTGCTGCGTCGCCTTTCTAACGCAGGAGATGAATTAAGGCTGCTATCCAATCATTTGTCACCTTCTCTGTTTCCCAGAGCTTGTGAATAATCTCAGTTAGTTTGTCGATCCCCTTGTCACCTGCAGACTTCCAGGGCTCAGAAATTATCGCATTTTCCCCAGGTTCTGTATTGTTCTTTAGTGACAATGTTTATTTCCTTTCTTGTAGGGGGGAGAAGAATCTGGGTGGAAATGTGTTGTTTTTTTTTCAAAGGTAAATTCTGATTCTAATCCTTCGCAGTTAAGAAGAGATTTAGAATATATAGCCAAGATTTGACAGTTATCCTAGGCATTGTAGAGAAGTTTTCCATTTTGATCTCGGAAATGTAACTTGGTGGACTGTACTTGCCGAGGTTGCGTTTCAATGTTCTACAAAAATCCCTTTATTTTTATTAAATTCCTGCTCTTTCTGTGTCCGTTGGTTTTCGTCAAATAAAGGCTTTACATAGCGAATTACTTTTGTTGTAGGTTTTCTAGTCGCCACGAAATCTTCAAATCTTTCTTGATTCTTCTGGGAATTAAATTTTTGCCAGACAAGTTGTCTTGTCTATTATTTATTTGTAAGTTAAGAGAGTGTCCATCTTCTCAGGTGTCTGCTAGAACGTCCATTAGGAGACTTCCTGTGGCCTCAGCTCCATTAACAGTACGGGTTTTCCATTTGCGGAAGTCCCCATTATCCACCCGGGATCTTAAGTGACTACCGGCTACGTGATGGAGTCTGGTCCTCCAAAAAAGAAGCAGCACATTTCGCCCGCTTGCATGAGTATCGCGCTGTCCTCCATCCAATGCCAGAATTAGAATACTTATTAGGACAAAGAATGTGACAGTAATTTCACAACATTAGTCTACAGAATATCGTGTCGAAACCAGCTTAAGTGTTGTATGAAAACAATGGATACATTTACTCCACACCATGTTATGTATCCATACAAAATTGAGACAGAGTATGATCAACATATTCGCAATGCAGTCCAAATAGTGGAATACAGTCTGCTGTAATCTGTGTCTCAATGACAGGATATTATTCTAGTTTTGTGCCAGTAATTTGAGGTTAGCTTAGGCACAATTATGTTTATCTGATAATGCCTTCACAGTCAAAATTCAAACATTGGCTTTTGCAGATAAATAATTTTTCATTGAAAATACAACCAACATGTTATTTACAAAAGTCGCAATATCCAACACAAAGATGTGTATTGATGGCAAACGCGTTTCACTCCAATTTCACTTTCGCATGAAGTTACGAATGTTCAAGAATGTTTTGAACAGACCTCGTGTAGCGATTTGCGGATTTTGAAAAGAAGCTCTATATTTCCAAAGGCTACAAAGAAACAGTGGTTTGAAATATGTTGTTATTATATACAACTATTAAATATCAAATTCATGTAAGTAGTAGGCCACTATCAATAATTAAATAACTCTTTTTATTTGGCAAGTCTATTTCTACTGGCTTGCCGGGTAGCGGCTTGAATGCGTTGGGTAACGAGATGGCGCACTGTTTACGCACTGGACTCACATTCGGGAGTAAGGTGGCTCAAATCCACCTCCGACTATTGCGATTTAGATTTTCCGTGGTTTCTCAAAATCACTGTCGGGATGATTCCTTCGAACGAACACTAAATGTCCGGGATTTGCAACTGTCCGACATTCATTCACACACAGAAAAGATGCTGATTGGTTGATGCCCTGGAGACAATCATCACTGGACTCTCTGTCTTATTCCAGACAAAGCTTGCCCTTTATTCACATGAAGTGTTAAGTTCCATCGACAAGGGATCTCAAATCGATTCCATATTTCTGGATTTCCGGAAGGCTTTTGACACTGTACCCCACAAGCGGCTTCCAATGAAATTGCGTGCTTATGGAATATCTCCCCAATTGTGCGATTGGATTCACGATTTCCTATCAGAAAGGACACAGTTCGTTGTAATTGACGGTAAGTCATCGAGTAACACAGACGTCATATCTGACGTTCCACAGGGAAGCGTTATAGGTCCCCTACTCTTTCTCGTGTTTATGAACGATTTAGGAGACAATCTGAATAGCTCCCTTAGATTGTTCGCGTATGCTGCTGTCGTTTATCGGTTAGTGAAGTCAACAGAGGATCAAAAGCAACTGCAAAGCGATTTAGACAAAATTTCTACATGGTGCGAAAATTGGTAATTGACATAAAGAAAAGTGTGAAGTGTGAAGTAATACACATGACCACATCCGCTGAACTTCAATTACGCGATAAATCAGTCAAACCTTTAAGGTCGTAAATTCTACCAAATACCTAGGAGTTACGATTACGAACAACTTTGACTGGAGAGAACACACATAAAATATTGTGGGGAAGGCGAACCAAAGGTTACGTTTCATTGGCAGAACGTTTCGAAGATGCAACAGCTCCACCAAAGAGACTGCCTACATCAGACTTGTACGTCGTCTCCTGGAGTACTGTTGCCCCTTGTGGGATCCTCACCAGATGGAACTTCAGAATGTGAAAACATTGGTTAGGGAGACATGACCATCCCAATAAAATAAGAGAAATCAGATCGTAAACGGAACGATTTAGGTGTTCTTTCTTCCCGCGCGTTATTAGAGAATGGAACGGTAGAGAAAAGTTATGAAATTGGTTAATGAACCCTCTGCCGGGCACTTAAATGAGATTTGCAGAGTATCTATGTAGATGTAGATGTAGACTGCACTTTTCAAATTACTAAAACTGACAGTCTCAGTCCTAGAAATGAAATGATCTTATGGCATTTTTGGCCGGGAGATCCCGTGTGCAATAGTTCGGCCGCCTAGTGCAAGTCTTTTCAATTGACGCCACTTGGGCGACTTGCATGTCGGTGATGATGAAAATGATGATGACAACATCAGCCAGTACCCTGCCGGAAATCGAACACGGCCGGCCGCGGTGGCCGAGGTGACTGAGGCGCTTCAGTCACGGTCAGCATGGCCACTACGGTCGGGGGTTCGAATCCCCCCTCGGGCATGGATAGTTCGTAAGTAGTTCATAAGTAGTTTGTAAGTTTAGGGACTGATGACCCCGTAGTTAAATCCCGTAAGCTTAACAAACTTTTGAACGTTTTTTGAATCGAACACGGGCCCTCTGCGTGGCAGTCAGCTACAGTCCTAGAGATGTTTTGTTTGTAATTCTATGGGACCAAACTACGTTGGTCATCAGTCCCTACTCTTACAAACCACTTCAGGGGGAATGTAATGGTTTTTGGTTCCAAAAATCGATTTTTCAAAAATATTATTTTCTTAATGTACACAGTTTAGTCAACTTTGTGTGTGAATTTCATCGTGATAGCAACTTCGGAAATGCCTTTAAATTGTTAAACTCCTTAACTCTGCACTGGCGGCCACTCCCACCTTTCCCGCCGTTTGGGAGGCTGCCTGCTTCAGCGTAATTTTTGTCACTGTCAAGGCTATTATCTTTCGATATCTTTGGCTGTCATCTATACCTTCGCCTGAAAATTTTCTTGTAGGTGTTATATTTACGTTTTGACAATACTAACACATATTACTTGGTGGATGGTTGAAATCGCAAAACTTTACATGAAAGTTAATATTTATGCATAACGGGTGGTGGAAAAACTGTGTATAGAAATCAGAGGTTTATGGGAATCGGTTTACCAACAAAAAAGTGGAAGCAGCCCCAAACGAAGAACATGAGCTCTCAGCTTCAGCAGAGAAATTGCTAAGGAAGAATAGCAGAGGTGCGTGAGTGATGTTGATACGGATTTCACTGGATTCAGCCTCATTGATGTAGAACTTCTCTGAGAGGCTATAAAGTCTTCACATTCAGGTTTCACGCAAACCGTAATTTATTGAGTAATTGTCTCCACAGAAAGACACAAAATGCAAATGAAAGCATCAATTATTTAATTTGGATTAGATACTCAAAAAGGACATTCTGTGGACTGGAAGTACTCAAAATACGTGTATATGATGCAATTTTATGTTTCAGTGGCGGAAATAATGGCATAATTGAAGTTCTGAAGAGATTTGGTATAGACCTTGGTATGTTTACAACAAAAGCATTTTACACCATCGACGACAGACGGGTCACGAAAGCTGACAGATCACTGTCTTACCTGCAAATACTGGCCAGGCAGATTCGAAGAGCAGGGAAGAGAAAGCTGGAGGATTTTAAACCTGAGGTAAACTTATAACATGTGAAAGTATGAGACAAAATGTTTGGAGTTCATTTTCTCGGCTTTACATTTTTTTACCTTGTTACAAGCCTTTTCTCAAAAAGTATAAGCACTAACGCTATGAAATTTTCAAGGTCTTTTCTAAATGTATTGGTATCTTCCTCGAACTAAAAAATACGAGATCCTGCAATTACATTCTGAGTTTTAGATGATTTTATGTAGAAAAAACGTGAATTTTTTATGTGCAGAATTAAAAACTTTGTTAATGACACCGTTTGTACCATAAATTAATAACTGTATTTCAGTGGTCTTATAATGTTCTCAGGACACTACAATACATTTTTCAAATTAATTGCATGATTAGAATTTGAGCTTTGGCTTTTTACAAAAAAAGCATTAAAATATATAATATTTTCTGGCAAAATATTTTCCCTGCATATTTTATTATGTTTTTCCCTAAAAATACAGCTCTTTTGCTTAACACATGCAACATTTTAGATTTGTAAATTAATAAATATGGCCATCATGAATTTTTTTTAAATGTTTACATTTTCCAGTACATCCCCCTTTAACTAAGTTAAACTAACCAAAGGACAACACACACATCCATGCCCGAGGGAGGATTCGAACCTCCGACGCGGGAGGTCGTGCGATCCGTAACGTGGCGCTCCAGACCGCTCGGCTATTCCCGCGCGGCTCCTAGAGATGTACAACATCACTGCGCCAGTCTGCAGCCGTAATAAACGCGATGCACCTGCGAGATGGATACGTCACGGTGTTCCGGTGCTGTCACACGGCCGTGCTCGGCGCGGCCTGGGCGAGCGCCGACCATAACCTGGAAATCGTGGAAATTTACGGCAGCCGTTTGCTGCTCACTGCTCCGCCCTAGTGATTGTGTGCCGTTGCCGAAGGAGTAAGTTACGTCCCACCGCTGTAGGTCTCCACTTATAATAATTCTTCCGTTCTCGGAAGAGTACTGAAATTAAAAAAGGGGGGGAAAAAAAGAGAGGAACGGAACGGAGTTTACGGATGGACGGACGGAATGACCCCGAACGTTGCCGAGGACGGGGAGCGAGTTACGACTGTGGAATAAATAATTGCCGGTCGGCAGCGTGACTGGCGTCGCCGTCTGTTGTTAGGACCGCCGGCCGCCGTGCCACGGTAATGACACGAGGCGCTCGCTTCACGCTGCCGCGCCACCCGCGGGCGTCGGACGACCCTTCGGTAATAGCAGAAGCCTCCGCGTTTCTGCCGACAGCGGCACCGTGCGTACAACGCAGCGACCCGGCATTAATTTTCAGTACTCGCATAGGAGGAATGTCCACGAAGTACGAGGGTTAGACGTGCTAGACGTTAAATTTAACCGACAGGAAGAAGATGCTGTGATATGCAAATGATAAGCTTTTCAGAGCATTCACATAAGGTTGGCGCCGGTGCTGACACGAGGAAAGTTTCCAGCCGATTTCTCATACACAAACAGCATTTGACTGGCGTTGCCTGCTGAAACGTTGTTGTGATGCCTCGTGTAAGGAGGAGAAATGCGTACCATCACGATTCCGACTTTGATAAAGGTCGGATTGTAGCCTATCGCGATTGTGGTTTATTGTATCGTGACATAGCTGCTCGCGTTGGCCGCGATCCAATGACTGTCAGCAGAATATGGAGTCGGTGGGTTCAAAAAATGTTCAAATGTTTGTAGATCTATCGGACCAAACTGCGTGGTCATCAGTCCGTAGCTTACAAACTACTTAAACCCAGGTAAACTAACCTAAGGACAAACAAACACACCCATGCTCCAGGGAGGACTCGAACCTCCACGGCGAGCAACCGCGCGCTCCACAGCGAGACGCTTTAGACCGCTCGGCTACTCCACCGCGGCTCGGTGGGTTCAGGAGGGCAATACGGAACTCCGTGCTGCATCCCAACGGCCTCGTATCACTAGCAGTCGAGATGACAGGCATTTAATTCCCATGGCTGTAACGGATCATGCAGCCACATCTTGATGCCTGAGTCAACAGATGAGGACGTTTGCAAGACAACAATCATCTGTACGAACACTTCGAAAACGTTTCAAATGTTCAAATGTTTGTAAATCTATCGCACCAAACTGCGTGGTCATCAGTCCGTAGCTTACAAACTACTTAAACCTAGGTAAACTAACCTAAGGACAAACACACACGCCCATGCCTCAGGGAGGACACAAACCTCCACGGCGAGCAACCGCGCGCTCCGCAGCGAGACGCTTTAGCCTGCTCGGCTACTCCACCGCGTCTCGACAACGTTTGCAGCAGCATGGACTATCAGCTCGGAGACCATGGCTGCGGTTACTCTTGACGCTGCATCACAGACAGGAGAACCTGCGATTGTGTACGCAACGATGAACCTGAGTGCACGAATATCAAAACGTCATTTTTTCGGATGAATACAGGTTCTGTTTACAGCATCATGGTGGGCGCATCCGTGTTTGGCGACATCGCGGTGAACGCATATTAGAAGCGTGTATTCGTCATCGTCACACTGGCGTATCACCCGGCGTGATGGTATGGAGTGCCACTGGTTACACATCTCGGCCACCTCTCGTTCGCATCGACGGCACTTTGAACAGTGGCCGTTACATTTCAGATGTGTGACGAGTCGTGGCTCTACCCGTCATTCGATCCCTGAGAAACCATACATTTCAGCAGGATACTGTACGACAGCATGTTGCATGTCCTGTACGGGCCTTTTGGATACGGAAAACATTCGACTGCTTCCTTGACCAGCAAATTCTCCAGATCTCTCACCAATTTAAAACGTCTTGTGAATGGTGGCCGACCAACTCTCGTCACAATACGCCAGTCACTGTGGTATCGTGTTGAAGCTTCATGGCGGATCTGTACCTGTACACGCCATGCAAGCTCTGTTTGACTCAATGCCTAGGCATATCAAGGCCATTATTACGGCCAGAGGTGGTTGTTCTGGGTATTGTTGCTGTGTGGTGTCGATAGTGTCAGTTCACAATGTTTAAGACAATCAATCAGCCCGCCGATTCTCAAGTAAGGGCAGTGATACGGTTTTTGTCTGCAAGAAACATCTCAGTGGCAGAAATCCACCGGCAGATTACTCCGACGGGGGGTTCGAACCCCCGTCGAGGCACGGCCACGAGCATCGGAGCATAGCGCCTCAATGTGCTCGGCCACTGCGCCGCGGCGGACTTGGCAGAGAGCAATCACTATCGGTAGACACAACAATAAGTGCGTAACAAAAGCTTTTAATTATCTCTTTGAAACTCACCCGCTGTTCTTTTGTCTGTTAACTAGCCATGTTTGTGAAGTTAAAAATTGACTGCTTGCTCACAAAATTTAATTACGGCGATATTCATACAGCGGCGGAAGTATACAGCTCCCTTAAGCAAAACTCTGATTCTATAAGTTAAGCAACAGTTCTACCTTGCTCCAGTCACGGTCTGCACGGCCACTACAGTCGGGGATTCGAATCCCGCCACGGGCATGGATATTTGTGCCGTCCTTAGTGTAAGTTAGTTCGTAAGTAGTTTGTAAGTTTAGGGACTGATGACCCCGTAGTTAAGTCCCATAAGCTACATAAACATTTGAACATTTGAGTTCTACCTTTACTGTAATCTTTCGAGGAAACTGCACACAATTAAATAATGATCCGCAGTTATGGATATAAATCAAAAATAAATTTTGGCAACGGAAACGCAACTATTATCTGCTCCATAAGGGAGCAGAGGCACAATATACATGAACAAATTACCCCACAATAATCCAAAATAAATGATAAGGGGAGAATTTAAATTAGCACAAAAGGATTATAGTTTAACAAATTAATTTATTGTTCAAAACAAGAACAACAAGAGGGGAAGACCATTTTTTTTTAAATACAATAAAAACACACCTAACAAAATATTCACAATATCCACAATTACATGGCCCTAAAGTTGCCCACCTGCAAAGTTGAGTACAGGCTAATTATGATCACGTTTCACAGGGGGGAACGGAGGAATTGCAGCACATTCACACACAGATTCATACGCCAAGCCATGCAGGTACTTACCAAGCACTTGACACCAATACAGCAAGACGACAGCCAAGCAATGTGGAGAATGCAGGTCGAAGGTTCACTCGCGCGTAATGAAATAGTACTTCGCTTCCATAATGTGTAAAGCTAGTGGCTTAGGTTCATGATAAACTATCAGAAACAAACGCACTTGGTGTGAAACAAAGTGCGGTGTACAAACGAAAGTTAAAGTTTCCCTAGAACTTCCAACTATACATTAAATCAAGATTTCATTAAATAATATCTAAAAACGGTCGCTCTGGCGTTCGTTTAGCACAGGGAGAAGATAACTACAGAAGGTTAAAGTTGCTAGGTCAATACAGCACTCTACAAAATCGGAACACAAAATATGCAAAAGTGAACAAAATCAATTTCGAAGAGAATAAGATCGCGAAATATATCGTGTAACCATTCTTTCTGATCAGAGGAATGATAGCTATTAGATGAACAAGGTTACAGATTGCTACAGCACAATACAGAGTTCGGTCACAAAAATTCAGAGAAGTGAAATAATTCTATTTCATGAAAATTAAAAACACGATAGACGTCGTGAAACAGTTCTTTCTACACAGAGGAAAAAGATCTATTTAATGGTAATAACCACGACAGGGAACACGCTAATTGGCGCACACGTGGGCCGACAAGTACACAGATTACAAGTTAGAATGGACCATTTTCGGAGAAATTATCACGCTACACTCACTAGAAAACACCTTAGCAAATTAGCTATACAATTATTAACCACTCATGTGTATTGAATGATGGAAACGCTGAAGGCTTAGTCTGATATCGTCCACGTGTTCTGTCGTCAAAGTACAAACAGTATAGGCACCGCGAATCCCCGAAAAATTAGAATTCAGCTACGATAAGAACGCGAAAGACATTGAACATATTTAAACAGGCAAAGAAGTGATTTAAAAGTTATAAAGTGCAAGAACTATGCTAACGAAACAGCATCAGAGCCTCGGAATCAAATTCCAGCAAAAATCGACACAAAATTAGCAATCTTGTACGCAATTAAGCAAAATCTCACTACTACCCATAGTGTAGCTGCTACTCCCAGAATTAAACTCGCAAAAAGGCATAAGTATGACTATGGAGCCTGAACTAAGTCAAGCCATGAGGCCACAGCAGAACCAAACCCAGAGGTACTTACCCTACCAGGAACCAAGAAGTGAATGAATAGATTTCCTCACCACTGCCTAGCCGCTACCGAGGAAAGATAGTGGAGGGGAGCCCCGTTCGTCAGGCAGGTACCCTGACCAACTCCCAGCCAAGAAGGTTAAGAGCAAGCTACATTAGGAATCTTTGCTAAGACTGGGTTCAGCTCAGCAGTTGGCAGACCTATCTCTAACCCAGAGATATTCAACACCCAGCGTTTGAAAGAAACGACGACACAAAACAGACGAGGCGCGCCTAGAACTTGCTAAACTTTCTTACATACAAAGTTTCATTCATTCTGTGGAAGCCAGGGCCAGTGGGAGCACATCACAGTACACACTAATAATACGTTTGGGGCCTCATGTACAACAGACACTTAGAATTTTACATACAGATAAAACTAAATCAATATATAATGCCTGGTGTATCGCATATTGCGAGTGGAGTGTCTTGTTACACTAAAAAAATGTTTGAAGCTAATCAACATTTGTTCATGGGGAGTTAATTAAATGGAACACATTATGTGGACGTGTTTCATCTTCATGAAGCCGAAGATAATACAGACTGCCTCACTAACAGACTTCAAAAATCTTAAACTAATTTTAGCTAACTGAACACAAGGCTTTCAACCTGTTCTGGTTCTCTCAACCCAACTATGATAACGAAGGCGATCGTTCTGTCGTGTAACTGGTCGAAGGCTGAAAACAAACGAAGAATAATGAAGAAAGAGTAGTGTTTAACGCCCCGTCGACAGAGTGGTCATACAGGAGGAGCTGGCTCTCGGATGGTTTTGGCTAAGGATGTGGAAGGAATTCGGCCGTGCTCTTTGAAAGGAAACATCCAGGCATTTGTCTGGAGTGATTGAGGGAAATCACGAAAAACCTAACTCTGGACGGCCGGAGGTGGATTTGAATCACCGTTCTCCCGAATGCGAATCCAGTGTGTTACCACTGTGCCACCTCGCTCGGTACTGCAGACGAACTGGGCGAATGTTGGCTGTAGGCATCACTTATGCCAGCTCCTTAGAGGGCGCTCACGTCTTCATTTAGTGGGGAGGAGCCTTTCTTGGAATGCAAATGGTAGTGTCACCCCGCGGGGTCCGCGATTATTTTTGTGCGCTGAATGCGTTCAATGTCCCAATCACGAGAGGTGTCTGGCGGTAACACCACAACAGGTAAAGGTAGGAAGATTAGAAACGTCCCGGCGACATCCTGGTCATTACAGACGAGATAATACCTCAATCTTCGTCCACCTTACGGGAGCGATGCTCGGTATTTTGGCGACCATAAAATACGCATCATGAAGCGATTTTTCGAATTTTTTACGATCGAATTACACAGATTATTAATATTTACTTTATCTGTTTGTATTGTAATGAGGCGGTCCAAAACTACACTACTAGCCATTAAAATTGCTACACCATAAAGATGACGTGCTACAGACGCGAAATTTAACCGACAGGAAGAAGATGCTGTGATATGCAAATGTATAGTTTTTCAGAGCATTCACACAAGGCTGGCGCCGGTGGCGACACATACAACGTGCTGACATGAGGAAAGTTTGCAACCGATTTCTCGTACACAAACATCAGTTGACCGGTGTTACCTGGTAAAACATTGTTGTGATGCCTCGATAAGGAGGAGAAATGCGTACCATCACGTACCCGACTTTCATAAAGGTCGGATTGTAGCCTATTGGGAATGCGTTTTATCGTATCGCGACATTGATGCTCGTGTTGGTAGCGATCCAAAGACTGTTAGCAGAATATGGAATCGGTGGGTTCAGGAGGGCAATACGGAACGACGTGCTGGATCCCAACGGCCTCGTATCATTAGCAGTCGATATGACAGGAATCTTATCCGCATGGCTGTAACGGATCGTGCAGCCACGTCTCGATCCGTGAGTCAAGCATGACAACAACCATCTACACGAACACTTCGACGACGTTTGCAGCAGCATGGCTGCAGTTACCCTTGTCGCCATTGGTTATATGTGTCGATTACCTCTTGTTCGCATCGACCACACTTTGAACAGTGGCCGTTACATTTCAGATGTGTTACAACCTGTGGCTCTATCCTTCATTCGATCCCTGCGAAACCCTGCATTTCAGCAGGATAATGCACGTCCGCATGTTGCAGGTCCTGTACGGGCCTTTCTGGATACGAAAAATGTTCGACTGCTGCCCTGGTCAGCACATTCTCCAGATCTCTCACCAATTGAAAAAGTCTGGTCAAAGGTGGCTGAGCAACTGGCTCATCACAATACGCCAGTCACTACTCTTGATGAACTCTGGTATCGTGCATGGACATCGGTACCTGTACACGCCATCCAAGCTCTGTTTGACTCAATGCCCAGGCGTATCAAGGCCGTTATTACGGCCAGAGGTGGTTGTTCTGGGTACTGATTTCTCAACATCTAAGCACCCAAATTGCGTGAAAATGTAATCACATATCAGTTCTGGTACAATATACGATATTTGTCCAATGAATACTCGTTTATCATCTGCATTTCTTCTTGGTGTATCAATTTTAAAGACCAGTAGTGTATGATGGGTTTTTCCAAAGCTGTCATCAGTTCTTGTATAAAATAATTCAAAGTGCGTAGATGCACTATGTCATTGTAGTTAAAGTTTACATATACGTTGTTGTTGTTATGGTCTTCAGTCCGGAGACTGGTTTGATGCAGCTCTCCACCCTACTCTATCCTGAGCAAGCCTTTTCATCTCCTTATAAGAACAGCAACCCACATCCACTTGAATCTGCTTACTATACGCATTTCTCGGTCTCCCTCTGCGATTTTTACCCCACACACTTCCCTCCAATGCTAAATTTACGATTTCCCGATGTCTAAGAATGTGTCCTACCAAGCGATCCCTTCTTTTAGTCAAGGTATGCCAAAAATTCCTTTTCTCACCAATTCTGTTCAGTACCTCTTCATTAGTTATGCGATCTACCCACCTAATCTTCAGCATTCTTCTGTAACACCACATTTCAAAAGACTCTATTCTCTTCCTGTCCGCACTGCTTATCGTCCATGTTTCACTCCCGTACAAGGCAACACTCCACACAAATGCCTTCAGAAAACACTTCCTTACCCTTAAGTTAATATTCGATGTTAGCAAATTTCTCTTTTTCAAAAATGCTTTTCTGCCCATTGCCATTCTGCATTTTATATCCTCTATACTGCGACCATCGCATGTTATTTTACTACCCAAGTAACAAAACTCATCTACCACCTTCAATGTTTCGTCACCTAATCTAATTCCTTCAGCATCGCCTGATTTTCTAAGACCGCATTCCATTATTTTTGTTTTGCTCTTGTTAATGTTCATTTTATATGCACTCTTCAACACGCTGTCCATTCCATTCAACTGCTCTTCCAGGTCCTTTGCTGTCTCTGACAGAATTACAATATCATCGGCAAAACGCAATGTTTTTATTTCTTCCCCCTGAACTTTAATCCCTATTCCAAATTTTTCCTTGCTTTCCTTCACCGCCTGCTCGATGTGCAAATTGAATAGCATCGGAGAAAGGCTACAACCCTGTCTTACTCCCTTCCCAACTGATGCTTCCCTTTCATGCCCTTCGAGTCTAATAACTGCGGTCTGGCTTTTGTACAAGTTGTAAATAACTCTCCTTTCCCTGTATTTTACCCCTGCTGACTTCAGAATTTGAAAGAGTGTATTCCAGTCAACATTGTCAAACGCTTTCTCCAAATCTACAAAAGCTAAAAATGTAGGTTTGCCTTTCCTTAATCTATCTTCTAAGATAAGACGTAAAGTGAGTATTGCCTCCCGGGTTCCTACTTTCCTCCTGAATCCAAACTGATCTTCCCCGAGGTCAGCTTCTACCAGCTTTTCCATTCTCCTGTAGATAATTCGTGTTAAAATTTTGCAACCATGACTTATCAAACTAATGGTTCTGTAATTTTCACACCTGTCTGCGCCTGATTTCTTTGGAATGGGGATTATTACATTTTTCTTAAAGTCTGAGGGTTTTCGCCTGTCTCATACATCCTACACACCAGTTCAAATAATCTTGTCATGGCTGGCTCTCCCAGAGACTTTAGTAGCTCTGAGGGTATGTCATCTATTCCTGGGGCCTTGTTCCTACCTAGGTCTTTCAGGGCTCTGTCAAATTCATCTCTCTGTATACTATCTCCTATTTCATCTTGATCTACTTCCTCTTCCCTTCCTACAACATCGTTTCTAAGTTCATTTTCTTTGCAGAGCTGCTCTATGTACTCTTTCCACCTTTCAGCCCTCCCTTCCGTGCTGAGAACTGGTTTCCCATCTGAGTTCTTGATATTCGTGGAGTGGCTTTTCTTGTCCCCAAATGTCTCTTATTTTCCTGTAGGCGGTATCTACTTTTCCCCTTGCTATACATTCTTCTACAGATTTGCATTTGGCTTCTAGCCACTCCTGCTTAGCCATTTTGCACTTCCTGTCAATCTCATTTTTTAGTCGTCTGTACTCCATTTTGCCTGTTTCATTTACTGCATTTTTATATTTTCTCCTTTCATCAATTAACTGTAGTATTTGCTGTGATATCCATGGATTTTTTGTAGGTCTTGCCTTTCTACCTATTTTGTCCTCCGCTGCCTTCACTATTTCATCTCTCAATGCTACCCATTCCTCTTCTACAGTTTTATTTCCCCCTGTTTCTGTCAATTGTTGCCTAAATATCCCTCTGAAATTCTCCAGAACTTCACTTTCCTTCAATTTATCTAAGTCCCATCTTCTTATTTTCCTACCTTTCTGCAGTTTTTTCAGCTTCAGCCTACAGTTCATGACTAACAAGTTATGGTCAGAGTCTATATCTGCCCCTGGGTATGTCCTGCAGTTTATAACCTGGTTCCGGTACCTATGTCTTACCATTATAAAATCCATCTGATACCTTCCGGTGTCTCCTGGTCTCTTCCATGTATACAACCTTCTTTTGTGATTCTTAAACCACGTGTTTGTTACGATTAAATCATGTTCCGTGCAAAATTCTACCAGGCGACTTCCTCTTTCATTCCTCCTGCCCAGTCCATATTCACCTACTATTTTTCCTTCTCTTCCTTTTCCTAGTACCGAATTCCAGTCTCCCATAACAATTAAGTTTTCCTCTCCCTTAATTGTCTGAATAATTTCCTTTAGCTCCTCATATATTTCTTCGATCTCCTCATCATCGGCAGAGCTAGTTGGCATATAAACCTGTACTACTGTTGTCGGTGTTGGCTTCGTATCTATCTTGACAATGATAATGCGATCACTGTGCTGCTCATAGTAGTTTACCCGCATTCCTATTTTCTTATTCATTATCAGTCCTACTCCTGTGATACCCCCAACTGATTTTGTATTTATAATCCTGTACTCACCTGACCAGAAATCCTGTTAATCCTGCCACCGAACTTCACTAATCCCCACTATATCTAACTTCAACCGATCCATTTACCTTTTTAAATTTTCTATTTTTCATACCCGATTAAGGGATCTAACATTCCACGCTCCGATCCGTAGAATGCCAATATTGTCCTTCCTGATGACAACATCCTCCTGAGTAGTCCCCGCCCGGAGATCCGAATGGGGGACTATTTTACCTCCGGAATATTTTACCCGAGAGGATGCCATCATCATATTTCCATACAGTAGAGCTGCATGTCCTTGGGGAAAAATGACGGCTGTAGTTTCCCCTTGCTTTCAGCCGTTCGCAGTAGCTGTGTGGCAAAGCCACATTAGCTGATGTTACAAGGCCAGCTCAGTCAATCATCCAGACTGTTGCCCCTGTAACTACTGAAAAGGCTGCTGCCCCTCTTCAGGAACCACACGTTTGTCTGGCCTCTCCACAGATACCCCTCCGCTGTGGTTGCACCTACGGTACGGTTATCTGCATTGTTGAGGCACGCAAGCCACCCCACCTCGGCAATGTCTGTGGTTCATGGGGGTGGGATACTGCTTCTGTCACTTACACTAATATGTAAACTTTAAGTACAATGACATAGTGCATCTATGCGCTTTAAATTGTGTTATACAACAACTATTGACATCACAAGATGACAGCTTTCGAAAAAAAATTTTGACCATCGAAACCGATCGTCGAAGTAAAATTATATATTGTCGATCTTGGCTTTATCCTTTTCGGAAGCTGTTTTAATATTTACCCGGGTATGTCTGCCAGTTAAGATTTAATGCTAGTTTTATCAGAAATTCCGGCTAGTGAAAATCGAATGTAACAGTTCGGTTTATCTATCTTTGTTTAACTCCTGGGAATATAAGAAGATATACTCACACTACCAACCGATATTAAATGAAAACGTGAAATGTGTATTAGGTACAGTGAATGAATCTACGTTATGTGTAGAGTTTCTGGGGAAGTGCGTTTCAACAATCAGTTACATGTAAAACACTGTGATAACAATTCTGAACTATTTCCCTAGAAATGAAACTGTGGAAGATTTATTGCACAAATTGAGTATCGTTGGTCATGTGCAAAATAAAATATGCCCCATGAAAGATACGGAAACGTAGGATATGACTCACATAGATTCAATAGCTATATTGGAAAGTTATTACGAGTGCTCCTTGATGACACATCGAAGAGCTAAACTGTTAAGAGTTTGACTCCTTAAAAGACTACAAAATTGTACCTCTGAACGTGTTGCTAAACTTAGCCATTAGAGTGCAGGAGGAGACCACGACGATCATGCGAGTTTATATGAAGACGAGTGTCTCATTATGCCAGAGGCGAATAATTTAGTTTTCCGTTGACTTATTTGTCCCTCCCTCAGCTCTGTAACAGGAAACAGCACGTAAATGAACTATAATTTTTCAGGCAGGTAAAGATGTGTTATGCAATGAAGGATTTCACGACCGGATGCCGTAACTCCTGGTAGAATTTCCGGGTTATAAGGCCGTGGTCCATAAAAGTTTGCAGTTTTTCCTAACGTTTCGTCCAGTCCTCCGAAGATGTCCCGGAAGTTCTATCAGCAGCTATAAATGTGTTACATTCGTTATCTTCAAAAATGGATAGTAATTTTTAAACAAACCCTGAGGCGAGACTTCCTGGCAGATTAAAAGTGCGTGCCAGACCAGAACTAGATTAGAGGACATTTGCCATTCGCTGGCAAACGCTCTAGCGACTGAGCTACCTGTGCACACCTCATAGCTTTAGTCCCATAAGTACCTCGTCTCCTAGTTTCCAAACTCCACAAAAGTTCTCCTGTGAACCTTGCCGGTCTAGCACTTATGGAGGAAAGATATTGTGGAAACACAGCAGTAGCCCACAAAAGGCAAAGGTCCTGCATTTGAATTTCGATCTGGCGAACTATTCAAATCTCATATCAGTCGACACTTCACAGCAGAGTGAAAATTTCAGTCTCTGAACCCTCAAGCCTTTTCTAAATGAATTCTGAATGACTTCTAAATAATTATCTCGTTGTTTACTTTTCAATTCAACCAACCGGACAACGCCATATCTAAGAGGAGACATTCTTCATTAGTATGTAAGTGGATGCTGTTGCAGCTTGAGCTTAACGTGTGAGGAGAATTTTGAGAGATCCATTACAAGAGCTCGGAGGTAATGACTGTGCTCCTCCCGGAAATCCCACGGCAGGCATTATTCGTAGTTATCTCGTACGATGATGGAGCAACTACCGTTTTCTCATCATTCATTCATGAAAACGAATCGTTCTTTCATTTCCAAGAATCATGGCCGTCCAACTATAGATTTTTTTTACCAGCTCTGACATACTTGGCGCTCTTAAGGAAACCATGTATTGCAATAAATAGCATGTCAGGCATAGTATTAGAAAGGTCTGATAATGATATTATCATGAACATTAATAACGTATTAAATTCCTTGGATTACAAAAATAAAGAAATGAATAAAAATAAAAAATTAAATGAAACTTCCTGGCAGATTAAAATTGTGTGCCGGAACCGGGACTCGAACCTGGGACCTTTGCCTTTCGCGGGCAAGCGTCTACCGACTGAGCTACCCCGACACGACTCACGATGCCGCCTCACAACTTTACTTCCGCCAGTACCTCGCCTCCTACTTTCCAAACTTTCCACAAAAATTTAAATGTTTGTAAATCTATCGGACCAAACTGCGTGGTCATCAGTCCGTAGCATACAAACTACTTAAACTAAGGTAAACTAACCTAAGGACAAATACACACACCAATGCCCCAGGGAGGACTTGAACCTCCGACGGCGAGCAACCGCGCGCTCCCCAGCAGGGCGCCTTAGACCGACCGGGATCGCTGCTTGATAATAAATTCAATTGGGAGGAGCAGAAAGGACTGCACAAATCTGTATCTGCAATTCGATTGTTATCAGAAGCAGGCAAAATAAAAATAAAAATGCTTGCATACTTTGCTTAGTTTCATTGCATAGTGTGATAGTATACTATATCTTGAGGTAACTCTTCAAGTCAAGGAAAAGTTTTCAGAGTTCAAAAGCGTGTAATATTTATTATTTGTAGAGTAAATTCACGGACATCATCTCGAAGCCTGTTCAAAGAACTGCGTATACTAACTACTGCCTCTCAGTATATCAAATTTGTCACAAATAATATATCCCATTTTCCAACAAACAGCTCAGTTCATACAAACTATACTAGGAGCAAAAACGATCTACATAAGGACTTAAAAGCAATTACTTTAGTTCCAAAAGGATTCCACTTCTCAGGAACACACATTTTCAATAATTTACAAGTAACCATGAAAAATAAACCTCAAAAAAGAAAAGTTTATGAGGACTATGAATGACTTACAAGTGGCCAACTCTTTCGACTCTCTTCACCCGCGTTCCTCTGTATGGTTCGTTGCAACTAATTGAGGTTCATTTAGGTGTCGAGTTAACAAGAATGGCTGTCTTCCCTTTCTTGATGTGTTGGTCAGAAGGAAAGTTGATGGTACATTGGGAAATACTTTGCTTTTTACGTATGGTCCGCCTTGAGCAAACACAATTGTTTTTAGTTTCTCTCAAACATGTTTCGCTGGCGTTGCAGAATCATCAGGGGGATATTTATTTTATACTGTCTGTCAAATGAACAATGATATGATTGTTATTTTTTGTACATTAAGTGTAGAAACTACAGACAATTGTGAAACTAATATAAATAGTTTCTTATTTTTATAGATATACTAGGCCTACCTTAATACCCTGGACTTAAACGAATATTTCAAGACTAAAATTAGCCATATCGGTTCAGCCGTTCTCGAATTTTAGCGAGACTAACGAACAGATATATATATATAAGTGACTGGTAGCGAAAAAATAAATTATTATTACAAAGTCACAGTCGAAAAAAGGTCATAATGGCTTTATAATGTGTGAGTAGCAAGATTGTGAATTTATGTTCTACGTTAAAGGATCCAGGTCTGTCGAAATACGTCATACATAAAAAGACTTATAGAAACCGGATTTTTCATATTATTGAAACGGGACGACGTTGTACAAGGTATCGTTACCCTGAGGCTTCCAAGATCATGATCACATATCCCAATGCCATCAATTATTCTCCACTGAGTGCAACTCTCGTGTAATACTCGTATCACAGGCTTGATTCCATGGTGGAAGTTTTCGGGATTCGTGCCCAGCAGAAACATATGAGTAAAGAGCCCCTTCGGAAGATCAGAGCCTGGTAACAGTACTTGGCACACGTCGTAATCTGACTATCGGTACCTAAATCTACTCGCCAAACATGCTCGGAAGATCAATATTTGGATAAGAAGGCGCGCTAAGGAGATCCGTTCTGTCGTGGGGCTCGGCAAGAGAGGAGTGTGTGAAGGGGAGAGGGGAGAGGTAGGGGAGGACAAAAAAGGAAAGGCGTGGTGAAGAGGGGGAGGGGGGAATGCCAGTAATGGGCAAACACGTGTCGTCCCTGTGAGCGGGATAGCGGCAGGAAGCGTGCTCGTGAATGGACCGGCATGACCGACGCCAACGCAGTCATTGAACTCGGCACCTACAACCAGGGCGCGTCTCCTGACTGTGTGTGTGAGTATGTAATTAGTTCCATCTGCGCCTGGTGCCAGCTTAATTGCCCTAATGTTTCCAGAATGTTGGCGCCTCTGTCGATATCCACTTGCCAGTGCTTCGCTACCTCGTTGCTGTTCGCAGCCGTTTAGTAGACCATTGACGGTACACGCAAGTATCCGGAGTGGCCAGGCTAGCATGGAAACGAGTTGCGAGCAAGACGATTTCATCAGTCCGTTCCGGATAATATCTAACAATTAACGGCTGTAGATTCGCAGCTTCATCAAAGAAAAAATCGCACTGAAGTGTTTTACGGCCCACTTTAGATTTGTAGCTTTATACGTTTATGAAAATATTTTGGACCAAAATAATAATCTAAATAATAAAAATATTAATTAATAAGAGTGTCCGAAACCCTTATCGGAAAAAAAATCTTTAGGTTCTGGTGGGTTCCGAACCACTGACCTTCAGCGTTACAGTCCATCACAGTGCCCACTACACTACAGTTAGGAATTACATTCTTTAATCTCATACTATTGATGGCCGTTGTTAACTGATGCTAATATGGCATTTGTAGACACTAGATTATCATTTATCGTACGAAGAACGACGTCTTTTTGTTAATTTTTCAGCGCGCCATTGCTTTGAAATGACAACGTGTAAGTTACAATAAGAACATTATCAAATACGCAACACAAGATGGCGTATGCCAGAGACCGTTCTGGGCGAGGAATGTCACGTGATATCTGCGAACAGCTGGTTTTCGTTAATTTAATGGAGGGTGTCAAAACTCCGTTATTTTTGCAAATATCTCTCAAACGATACGATATATGAAAGAAACATAAGGGAACAAAGTAGTAGAGAATTTTCTCCTCTAATAATTCGTTTATTCAATTTTCGCGTCAGATGGATGGATTATTTGCAATTAAAATTACATTACAAACGGCTTTTTTTTTGGTATTACTAACGTATTTCTTGTGCGAAATATTTCAAAAAGCGAGGTTCTGGTCTCTGGTAGCCAACAATTATGTCTGTAAAATTTGGTGCCGATCAGTTGAACGGTTCGATTTAAAAAGTGGGAACACGTTACAGCCAGACAGACATCGTCAAATCGCCGTTATTTTTGCAAATATCTCTGCAATGATGCAAGATGTGAAAAAAAAAACATAATAGAGCGAAGTTGTAGAGAATTTTCTCCTCTACCAATTAGGTTCTCTACCAATTAGGTTATTCAATTTCCGTGTCAGATGAACGGTTTGTTTGCAATTACAATTATATTAAAACGGCTATTTTTTATTACTACCGTATTTTTTGTCAGACAAATTTGAAAAAGGGAGGTTCTGATCTCTGGTGGCCTACAATTATGTGTGCAAAATTTGGTGCTGACCGGTTGAACGGTTCGTCTTTAAAACAGGGAACACGTTACGGACAGACAGATCGACAGACAGACATACATCCCAAAATCGCCATTATTTTTGCAAATATCTCTGTAACGATACGAGATGTGAAAAAAAATTATAAGAGAGAAAAGTGGTATAGAATTTTCTCCTCTACAAATTCGGGTATTCAATTTTCGTGTCAGATGAATAGTTAAGACGTCATTTTCATTTAAATTTCGAGCTGTCAAAGAGTCCAAAATGCTCTTTGACCACCAGTTACTTAATTTCCCTTAACCCTTTGGCCACGAATTATTTTATTACATACATAAACATGTGGCGTCTATTCCGAAAGAACAGGCGACAGTTCTGATCCTGCAGTTGTTATTATTTCACATTCACAGACTGTATGACATCAACTGCAAATGAACAAAGCTGTAAATGTGTACCCAGCCGGGAAGCGAACCCGGGTCCCGCACTTTCTAGGCAGTTGCGCTGACCACTACACCATTGGGGACACAGTGATCACCACACCTGCAAGGACTACCTAAGCACGCCTCCTGTCAGATACAAATTTCCAGCTTTACCCTGCCCACAGTACTCAAACTCGAAGTCACTTGTACTAATTTCCGTAAGAGTAAGGGCTCCAAACGTGGCCACCCCCAGGGCTGGTGAGAGCCAGCACCGGGCCCGGGGCAGGAAGCAAGATTGGGCCCATCTCCAAATATCGCAATCAACTTTTAAGATTGTTTTAACCCTTTATTTCCGAATGTCGCGAATTTGCATCATACCTTCGTAACCTTTATATGTTCGAGAGCCAGTGCCTACTAAAGCAGATTCTACACGAACGGGCTCATTGCGTGCGACGTGTGCTGCCATTAACTGAACGTTGACTGTACTCGTACGACTACCCTCGTTTGTGTTCGTATTGTGAGATGAAACTAAATACATACGGAAGTTTCACTCTGAAAATATTTTGTTTTGTTAGGTGTTGCAATTCACTTTTAGATGCGATAAAGTAGATAAAACTTTCAGTGGAAACGAAAATAATGTTTACGTGAAATACTATCATCAGACACTTACGCATCTTTATAGGCACACGCAAGAGATAAAATAAAATGCAGAAAGTACGGTAATTTCTATTCATCTTCGGTGTTAACACACTTCATTGCCAAATTGTGTTTGTGATTGACGTTTTTGCAGTTTTCAATACAAGGAGCCCCAGGTAAGTCTCCCCTTGTTTATGGAGTAGGTCATTGGTCCTGTGTAACAGGAAGGCAAAGATGCAAAGATCCAGCTTTAAAGAGCAGACTGTCGTTATGTGTACAAAATGCAAGCTTCACCCTTGCAAACATATACTCAAATTGTTTGAAGCGATTTCATAAGCAAAGTAACATTTATCCTATGCATTATATTTAGACATAACCACACATGTAATTCAATCATACGTTAATAATTTTTTCTGTTCTTATAAGAAAGTTCAATAAAAATAATTTCCTCAATGAAGAGTTGTAAGCCGTTTATTTCTCAAATACCTGTTGTCACAAATTTAAGAGGTACCTAATAATACCAACTATATGTAACATGTTTTACATTTGATGTTATTAGTCGTCTAACATCCCAATACTAAGCACAGAAAGATGATTTATTATTTTTTTTCTTGCAGTAGAAATTAATTCAGACACTAAAGGGCTTAACATATCATTATGGAACGTAGCAAATACACAAAAAGTGCTATAAAGTAATATAATTATAAAACTCTAATTTTTACTAAAAAATTAAAAAAACTTTCAAATATTCAATTTTTAAGAAGGTATGACATGGTTTCAACACAATTAGGTAAACATTACAAATACACTCATTAGAAACCAATACAGAGGTACAGTACTAAAAATTGGTTAGGATAGTAGTGATAGAGTTTTCAGGAAGCTAAGACAACGACAGATAAGGAAGTGGGTGATAACTTGACCGAGACGTACAAGACAAGATAGAAAAGTGATACGACTTATAAATGAGATTTCAGATGCTACTCAGTAACGATTTATTTTTGTTAATGTTTGTTCGCTTCACTTCAGTAAAAAAAGTAATGTATTACAACCCTTTTGCCTCTAACTCTATCAATGGTGCTTTCCATGCCTTTCGCTCAGCAAATGTTTGAAGTACATTATCGAAGTCTAGCTACCATGCCAAAGTCCCCAAATCTGTGAGACATTGTTGATGCATGGTTGATCTCAGACAGTTTTTGACACGAGCCAGAGTGCGAAATGAACTCTCTTCCTGATCGACAGTCACTGGAAGAGTGGAAAAGATGCGCAGATCCAGACATACATTCGTAAATAAAACTGAAATTTTAATCTTTTGTATCTTATTCAAGAGTTCAAATGGTTTCAAAGAAGTGCCTTCAAATTTCGAAGTATGGATTATTTTTAAATATTTCATTTCTTCTTTTAAATCTAGTGTAACATCATTATGTATTCAGAGATGAATAAACTGCATGCTTCAGCGATGTGATCAACATTCATCTTTGCATATTTCTTCAAAAATACATGTAATCTTACACCTTTGCTGCTTCATATCGTGTTGTTCGGGGAAGAACGAGACTGCTTACGGAGCTGCCTCCGTTTTCAGGCAAACTCGGAGTACAGGCAGCTTCTCATCTTATGGATTTCTCTGGAAGTAGCGGGTGGAACTGTCTCCTTCTGTCACCAAACGAAGCGGATTGTTTTTCTATATGCGACAGGATAATCAACTCAATACAGGCAACATAGGAGCTGCTTCCTTCTTGCACCACCTCTCAATTCTTAATTAGTGTCCAGTCAAGTTCAATGACCTTCAGTTCAGAGTGATATAGACATTGATGGCAGTCTTAAAACTGTTTTGTTTACTGAACTTGCCATAGCATCAACAACATATGCGTTATAAGCTGCTTTATTTACGAAAGCAGTTCCCGCTTCAACATATTTCCCAATTGAGAATTCCAATTCTCAAATTCTCAATATTTTGCTTCAATTTGGATTGGTTTAGACCATAAATCTTACTGGTCAATGATTTCCATTTTGAATTTCTATCTTGTTTTTTAAGAAGATTTGCAGCTACACTGAAACCCTGATCACTAAGATATTAAATGCAAAATCTGTCAAAATGTGTCTCGTGATGTAGGCTCAGTCTTAAGGCAACGTGAATACAAGACAACAGCTGGTGAACCAGTGGCACACAACAACTGTGTGTGGGTGGTCATCTTCCCCCAATAAGCACTACCTTATTCGTCTTTGGAAATATAAGCGCCATTGTCTAGCTACAATGTACAGGGTGCCTCATTCAAACCTCCCTGATTTCAAAGACCCAGGAAAGGAAAACCACAGGAGACACGAGAATGAGGGATGTACCACAAGGTAGAGCATCTCAAAGAATTTATATTCCCGCGTTAGAAGTGTCAAGTATCGTCGCCAGAGTAAGCATAGTAGCATGAACTGAAAATGGCGACTGGACTGCAGAGCGCGTAACCAGTAGTGTGGTTTGCAGAAACAAAATCGCCGATTACTGTGCAAAGAAATTATCGTCTTGTATATGAATGTGAACCACCTGATGTGAAAACAATTGATGAATGTTATAAGAAGTTTCTGGCAGTAAGAAGTGTTTCGAAACATTCTGGTGGTGCACATTGCAGAGTTTCAGAAGAGAGAGTGGAGGACATCTGACAAACGTTCCTCTAAAGCCTACGTAAGTCAATTCGTCAAGCTTCTAGGAAACTTGATGTACCTCGAACAACATTGCATCGTGTAGTTCACTAACGTCTTCTTATGTGTGCTCACAAAGTGAAAATTCTGCAACAAATGACGCCATACGACAACAATTTGCTACGGATATGCTGCAGCGTATTGATATGGATGCCAGCTTCCTGGAAAGATGTTTATTCTCAGATGATACAACCATTCAGCTATCAGGAAAGATTAATAAGCATAATGTCCGCAAAATCCGCATGTTGTCATTGAACATGTTCTTGATAGCCCTAAACTAAACACCTGCTGCGGGCTAATGCACGACAGGATTGTTGGACAGTTCTTCATTGCGGAGCAAAAAATGGAAGGGTCAGTGTATCTGGACATGTTAGGGCAGTTTGTGTGCCGTGAGATACAAGACTTGCAACCCAACATCATTTTTCACAAAAATGGAGCACCGCCGAATTGGTCAACGTCTGTACGCAACTTCCTGGATAGGGAATTTCGGACGCGGAGGACTCATTACCTGGCCACCATGTTCATTCCACTTTACGCCACTTGATTTCTTCGTGTAGGACTTCGTTAAAGACCGTGTGTTTGCGAGCAAAGTTGATGATATTCCTACCTTGTGACATCGTATCACTATTGCGATTGCAACTATAACACAGGAAATGTAACAAAGAACTTTGTAAGAAACTGAATATAAACTCGGTATTCTTCGTGCTACAAATGGTTCACATGTACAGATGTATTGATGATAAATAAATTCTTTGAGATGTTCTTTAATATGGTGCATTTTTAATTGTCGTAACTACTGTGGTTTCCCTTTCCTGGTTCTTTGAAATCAGGGAGGTCTGAATGGGATCCTGTATTTATTTTTCCAAGGCAATTTTCGCCTTTTTACTTAAAAGCATCTTCAGTGGGTTTTAGAAACAACAGTATCATTTTCAGATGTAATATTTGTAACTTATAAACAGTTCACGTCTTTTTCTTCTATTGTCAACAAGTCATTATTTACATTTTATCATATTTAGAGTATGGATAAGTGGACCATTCGTGTGATATCAGACTGTGACCATATGGCCGGGAAGATCGCAAAATCCTAAACCGGTAGATGATAGGCTGTAAGTAACTAGTTCTTCGCATAAAAAAAAAAAAAAACTTTTTAAAAAATGCGAAATCTTCATAGTCTATAAATACTGCATCTGAAAATCAATTTATTAAAATTATTATTTATTTATTTATTTATTAAAATTGGATGGGGCGCATTTTAAACAAGTACTTTAAATGGGAGAGTGTGAACGAGGTACATAAATTGCATGTATCAAAAATATCAAAGACAAATGTAGAGCCGGCCGCGGTGGCCGAGGGGATTGAGGCGCTCCAGTCACGGTCTGCACGGCCACTACGGTCGGGGGTTCGAATCCCCCCCTCGGGCATGGATATGTGTGCCGTCCTTAGTCTTAGCTAGTTCATAAGTAGTTTGTAAGCTGAGGGACTGATGACCCCGTACTCAAGTCCCATAAGTTCTACAAACATTTGAACAAATGTAGAGGACTAGAAGAGGTTTTGTTGGTATGGTCTTCAGTGCAGAGACTGGTTTGATGCAGGTCTCCACCCTACTCTATCCTGAGCAACCCTTCTCATCTCCTCATAAGAACGGCAACCTACATCTATTTGAATCTGCTTACTATATGCGTCTCTTGGTCTCCCGCTGCGATTTTTACCCCACACACTTCCCTCCAATGGTAAATTTACAATTCCTCGGTAACTAAGAATTTGTCCTACCAAGCGATCCCTTCTTTTAGTCAAGGTATGCCAAAAATTCATTTTCTCACCAATTCTGTTCAGTACCTCTTCGTTAGTTATGCGACCTACCCATCTAATCTTCAGCATTCTTCGTTAGTACCACATTTTAAAAGCCTCTGTTCTCTTCCTGTCCGCACTGCTTATCGTCCATGTTTCACACCCGTACAAGGCAACACTCCACACAAATGCCTTCAGAAAAGAGTTCCTTACCCTTAAATTAATATTCGATGTTAGCAAATTTCTCTTTTTTAAAAATGCTTTTCTTCCCATTGCCATTCTGCATTTTATATCCTATGTACTTCGACCGTCATATGCTATTATACTACCCAAGTAACAAAACTAATCTACCACCTTCATTGTTTCATTACCTACTCTAATTCCTTCATCATCGTCTGATTTTCCAATATTTCTTCACCCTGAACTTTAATCCCTATTCCAAAATTTTCCTTGCTTTCCTTCACCACCTGCTCGATGTACAAACTTAATAACATAGGAGAAAGGCTACAACTCTTTCTTACTCCCTTCCTGACTAATGCTTCCCTTTCATGCCCTTCTAGTCTAATAACTATGGTCTGGATTTTGTAGAAGTTGTACAATACTCTCCCTGTATTTTACTCCTGCTGACTTCAGTATTTGAAAGAGTTATTACAATCAAAATTGTCAAAAGCTTTCTCCAAATCTACAAAAACAAAAAATGTGGGTTTACCTTTCCTTAATCTATCTTATAGGATAAGTCGTAAAGTGAGTACTGCCTCCCGTGTTCCTACGTTCCTCCTGAATCCAAACTGATCTTCCCCGAGGTCAGCTTCCACCAGTTTTTCCTTTCTCCTGTAGATAATTCATGTTAAAGTTTTGCAACCAGTTTTGCAAACTGAAGTTCTGAAATTTTCTCACCTCTCTGCGCCTGATTTCTTTGGAATGGTGATTATTACATTTTTCTTAAAGTCTGAGGGTACTTCGCCAGTCTCATACATCTTACACATCAGGTGAGTCAGTTTTGTCATGGCTGGTTCTCCCAGAGACTTCAGAAGCTCTGAGGGAATGTCATCTACTCCAGGGGCCTTGTTTCGACTTAGGTCTTTCGGTGCTCTGTCAAATTCATCTTTCAGTATAGTATTTCCGCTTTCATCCTCATCTACATCTTCTCCCCTTCCTACAATGTTGCCTCTAAGTTCATTTCCTTCGTAGAGCCTCTCTATATACTCTTTCCAGATTTACAGCCGCGGTGGAGTAGCCGAGCGGTCTAAAGCGTCTCGCTGCGGAGCGCGCGTATGCTCGCCATGGAGGTTCGAGTCCTCCCTGGGGCATGGGTGTGTGTGTTTGTCCTTAGGTTAGTTTACCTAGGTTTAAGTAGTTTGTAAGCTACGGACTGATGACCACGCAGGTTCGTCCGATAGATTTACAAACATTTGAACATTTTTTGAACAGATTTACATTTGGCTATTAGCCACTGCTGCTTAGCCATTTTGCACTTCCCGTCAATTTCATTTCTTATTCGTTTGTTCTCCACGTTGCATATTTATATTTCCTCTTTGCAGTATATTCTGATAATGAATATACCATCGAACGTTACTAATCCCACTATATCTAACTTCAACCTACCCATTTCCCTTTTTTAATTTTCTAATTTTCCTACCCGATTAAGGGATCTAACATTCCACGCTTCGATAGATGCCAGTATTGTCTTTCCTTATGACAACATCCTCCTGAGTAGTCCCCGCCCGGAGATCCGAATGGGGGACTATTTTACCTCCGGAATATTTTACCCGAGAGGATGCCATCATATATATATCCATACAGTAGAGCTGCATGTCCTTGAGAAAAGTATCGGCTGTAGTTTCCCCTTGCTTTCAGCCGTTCGCAGTAACTGTATGGCAAAGCCACATTAGCTGATGTTACAAGGCCAGCTCAGTAAATCATCCAGACTGTCGCCCCTGTAACTACTGAAAAGCCTGCTGTCCCTCCCCACACGTTTCTCTGGCTTCTTCACAGATAACCCTCCGCTGTGGTTGCACCTACGGTACGGCTATCTGTATCGTTGAGGCACGCAAGCCACCCCACCAAGGCAATGTGTGTGATTCATGAAGGCGGCTAGAAGAGGTTTGCCCTTATTGTTAAAGGTTTTGCTTTTTTCTTGATAGCTAGAATTTCGTTCCGAATCTTATAGCCTACTAGGAGAATTCGTTTGCGTGCTGGCGGGGTGAAACTATGTATACTTACACTGATAACGCAATAAATATGTAGTCTTAGCGCCTTACAAGGTGATGGATAAAGGAGTTTTGAGTTAACGATATTGTTTACAAATAATTAATGAGTTAAAGTCGGGATGACGAACGCTCATATCGATAGCAGAAAAGGCGGTCAGTCTTTAGGATGAATCAATCTGGTGTGGGGAAAAAAAAAGAGAGAGAGACATTTGTGGAAACTGGTGTTTCTCCGTCAGACATTCCGTAAGTTTCTAGAAGTGTTGCAAGTGGAATCGTAACCCAATAATAAAGGAACCACTCATCTCTAATAAATTATTCCAAAACTCTTAGACAGCGGATTTTTTAAAGAGAAAAACTGTTAAATCTGACTAGTGATTTGTAGAAAAGTAATGACTCTCCGATACATTAAATTAGTTCAGTATTTTGTTTATCTCGTAATGGAAGTTACTTTCTGGATAACCTCCGTATTACACTGACAAGGAGAGGACGCCTACTCGTCATCGCCGAATTCTTCCAAATTTATGGTATATGTAGGGCGTGGTGAGATATGAGAGTGCACGAAGTGGGAATCCAAATGGCTAAGCTTTAAGGGAATGAAAGGAATTTTGATACAGATCTATTACCATATTGATCTTATCAACTGCCCATGAGACATTTTGTTTAGAAAGCGGTGTTTGGCTCAGCGGTAAGAGATCGGGTCTTTATTGAAAGGTTCGCCGGTTCGACTCCGCCCGGCGGCAAATATTTTTTTGCTCCTTCGCAATGCATACACTACTGACTTCACAATTAACCGCAATATCATACATGTTATTTTGTATTTATATGTGCACAACATCAGAATGTGACGTCATTATTTAAAACAAGCATATTATCTTGCTTTCCTTGTTTCTTCGATGAATATCACCCCGGCACATGTAATTGATCAGTTGCAAAAGACTGGAAGTATCTATTTACATACACGACGTCCCCAAGTTCGCGTTAACTACAGTCCCTTTTTAAATGTCTGTAGTCTCGAATTTCATCCAATGCCCTATCTTTTTTTGCTTACATTGTAAGAAAATTGGCTGTTGGAGGTCGTCAAATAATCTCAAAATTTAGAATGCGTAATAGTATACTCTAGTAATAATAATTTCGTTATTGAATGTTGCAGCGAATCACAACTAATGAGTCGCAACAACACTTTCGCAGTGAAAGTTAAAAATTTTGAATAAAAAAAGATATTAATTAACTTGAAACAATCACTGTGGTAATTAATTAAGCTTGGTCCTATCTGACTTAGCATTGACTACAGCCTCCAACTAGCACCTCTTACGATTCACGAACAGCACAACTTCACTAATAAATGTGTCAGAATTCATGTAGTGGTGATGGCGTGTTCGTGTTATAATAAAAATTGTAATAGCAGATAGACTCTGATTGCAATGATAATAGCTCAATACAGTGAAACTCCGTGGTGCAATGAGCTTCACAAATACTACAGTCAAAGTTCTCAATAATTTTGATATTATTGTTTAAAGCATTCAAGTTCCTTATAAAACTTTACGTAAACTATTTTTTTTAATTGGTTCCAGGGCCTGGGTAGCGTACGCGTGTAATGAGCAGAGTTTGGCATTTAACGTATTTCATAAAAAAATTACTTCAGTCAAGTCTGGTAAAACTACTATAATACTTTGACTACTGTTAGCCTGGTTACTTTCTACATAAATGAAACCAACTTTACTTTACTTGCAAACTCTGTTGCAGTTTAATTACTAGTCTCTGTGGTTGCAACACGTTTAGCAATTCTTTAACTCGTCTAGCAATTTCTTTAAAACTGATCGTAATTACTTTGAAAATGATTGAACTTGTTAGTCAATGTACAGGCATAATCAACATAATCTAATAATGATGATAATGAGGTGACTACAACTACTTACACAATTAAGACTGGTTTCAAAATAAGTCATGTATAACTGAACCAAAGTTCTGATTGATTGACACTACATTTACATGCATACAAAATGAAATGTTACAATAGTACTTATCTGTTTTCGTCGTCTTCGTCGTGAAGTCCAAACAAGACAGATATGATTACAATAGGTACTCTTACTACAACAACGATCACACTCGGTGACAATAGACTTGATACCAAACATTTACTTTTCTTGCACACATGAAAAAAGATTACACTGATCGAGTATAAATAAACTTATTTCGCACTTCCTTCAATACATTAAACAGTACGCCTCTCAGGCTTATTGCAATTGCATTAAACTCGCGCCACACTGCGCCTACCGTGCCTCTGCACAATCAACAAAACATTTATGTGTTTACTATAGCGAGTCCGCTCCGCGACTACAATTATGTCTTTACTTTGGCGAGTCCGCACCGCGACTACATCAGCAGCGCGACACTCACAGCTACTACTTCTGTGCCAAAGACAGTCTTTACAACAGGTTCAACGTTTTCTCTGACGCATTGCTAACTTACAGCATAAGAATGTCCTTGCATTCATGCGGGTTTACACCTAAATGATTCAATATAGAAAATTACGTTACATGAGAAATATATCTAGCATACAACAAATGAAAAATACATGAAATAAACAAATTTAAGACAATATATACATTACGTTAAATCAAACTAAGATACAGCGACAGGTGTACTCTTACAACATAAATTAATAAAATAACCTATATGACGTTATCGTTAATTGTGACGTCAGTCTACATCTACATCAATACTCTGTAAACCACATTGAAATGTATGACAGAGGGTACGTCCCACTGTTCCAGTTATTAGGGTTTTCCCCATTCCATTCAAGTATTGCGTGCAGGAAGAATGATTGTTTAAATGCCTCCGTGCGTGCTGTAATTAATCTGATCTTGACCTCACGACCCCTATGGGAACAATATGTAGCTGTACGCATTGCCAAGGAGCAAAAAGAAATTTGCCGCCAGGTGAAGTTGAACCCGCGACCTTCTCAATACGAATCCGATCTTTTACCGCTGAACCAAACACCGCTTCTTAAACACGCCGTTACAAAGGGCCGTTGATAAGATGCATATGGTGATAGACCCGTATCAAACTTCCTTTTATTTCCTATTTCAGGAGTTCACGCTTGGTGCACTTTCATATCCCACCATGCTGTACATGTTCCATAAATTTGGACGAATTCGGCAATGACGAGTAGGCATCCTCCCCTTGTGAGAAGAAGAGTCAATATCTAAAGTTCGTAATGCACCTCTGTAATCTTAACTTTTAGTTTTACAATTTCTATAAACGTAATGTAAATTACTTGCATACAGATTATGAATGGTGTACAAAGGTGTAATCTTTGCAGATTGTAATCAGGCAGATTATTTCGCTGCCAAATCCGGCCACTTCCTCCGAGTTGCTCTGAACGTTACATGTTTACTAACACTCGTATATGAAACCTTTTCCTATCTACTCGTGACGGGGCTAAGGGCGTATATGTGTGTGTGAGAGAGAGAGAGAGAGAGTGGGAAAGACAGAGAGAGAGAGACGCTCTGACTGGGAGGAGGCGAGGCAGAAAGACGGATAGACGGTTTCTTAGGTGGGATGTTTGGCAGGCGCAGAATAACGCGGGAACAATTATTTATCTTTCTCATCGACGGAGTACGTTCTCAAAATAACGTTAGCCGCTCAGGCAAAGCGATCCAGCCCATCCGGGAAATGGGAATGTAGGTGCAGCTTTCTAGCACCGACTCGTATATCTCCGGAAGTTTGCCCGCTCGGGCGTAAATACTCTGAAACGATGCTGCGCGACAATATTATCCCACACGTCTGTCCGCGCCTCAAATAATAAAACTCGGGATTTTTGCCTGTTGGTGGTTCCGAATATTTCCGGCTGACTTTTACATCTTCCACGAAGTGTCCGTGAAAGCCCAGTCCTGCGTAGCATAAATTCCTACTGTCGAATGCGACAGCCCTTTTTACGCCAATCAAAAAACAAATTTATGGTGAAAATCTTAAAGGGGTCATTGAACTACGCCTTATATTTTTTAATTCCCGGTATCTCTAGATAGATAGCTTGGGTTTACAAAAGAGGTAACAGAAACAAAACTTCATTTACAGTGAAAACTTTCGTTACAGCAAAAGCATCGTCACTCAAACGTGTTTCCGTCTAGAGCACGTACGTTTACATAATATACTCTCCTGGTCAGATGTGTTCATGAGAGCTACTAATTCTGAATTTCGCCCCATAATTATCAAAAATCAGTAAACTTGTGCACATTACATTTTAAATAGAAATTCATGCAAATAAAAAAAAAATGGTAAAGTCGTTTGCTGGACGTGTGGCGAAAAAAGAGCTATAGTTTACAGGGTATTTGCTTTCGATATAGATGTTCCATAGTTTATCATACCATGCCCGATTGCTCGAAAACGCTGCTTACGAAAATGCCATTATTCAGTGGCTCATATCCCAAGTTCTGTTGATCCCATAGATAAGGGCTAAATTGTGAAACCGTAACTTTTTCCGGCGTAATGAATTTTCAAACAACTTACTGGTATGCCGCCGGGTGACTGCCATATTTCTACAGGAACACACCCTCCAATTCTCAAGGCACAACTGTACTTAAAGGAAGCGCGCATTGAGGCACTATGCTCCTTGCGCGAGGCCGTTCCTCACTGGGAGTTCGAATCCCCCTTCGGGCGTGGAAGTTTGTGTCGTATTTAGTATAAGGTAGTTGATAAGTAGTTTGTAAGTTCAGGGACTGATGACCCCACAGTTACGTCCCTTAAGCTTAAAAAAGATTTAAACATTGAAGCAATGTGCAAGCGAATTTAATACCTCGGTTTGCAAAGGTTAAAAAGGGTATCGTCTGTTACATTCCTTGTTGACCCTTTGCAAACCGAGGTTTTAAATTCGCTTGCACTTTGCTTCCTTAAGTGCAGTTGTGCCTTGAGAATGGCAGGGTGTGCTCCTGTCGAAATATCGGCGGTTGTCCGGCAGCATACCCGTAAGTTGTTTGAAGGGCTAAAGTGTTTTGAATAGCCCTTGGCCTTCTGCTCATATATACCGGGTGATCAAAAAGTCAGTATAAATTAGAAAACTTAATAAATCACGGAATAATGTAGATCGAGAGGTAAAAATTGTCATACGTGCTTGGTATGACATGGGGTTTTTATTAGAAAAAAAAAGATAAAAAACAGCCGGACAGAGCCGCGGTGGAGTAGCCGAGCGGTCTAAAGCGTCTCGCTGTGAAGCGCGCGGTTGCTCGCCGTGGAGGTTCGAGTCCTCCCTGGGGCATGGGTGTGTGTGTTTGTCCTTAGGTTAGTTTACCTAGGTTTAAGTAGTTTGTAAGCTACGAACTGATGACCACGCAGTTTGTTACGATAGATTTACAAACATTTGAACATTTTTTTTTTTTTGTCCGACAATGGCGCTGGACAGCAAAACGTCAGCGACTGCGCATGAAAATCATATATAAAAGGAGCTGTAATGAAATGTTGAAATGTTTGTAGAACTTATGGGACTTAACTATGGGGTCATCAGACCCTAAGCTTACAAACTACTTATGAACTAGCTAAGACTAAGGACGGCACAAATATCCATGCCCGATGGGGGTTCGAACCCCCGACCGTAGTGGCCGTGCAGACCGTGATTGGAGCGCCTCAGTCCCCTCGGCCACCGCAGGCGGCAAGGAGCTGTAATGAGAGAATCAGATGCACCAGCAGTCGCAGCATGTTGACGTTACCTGAAAAGGCACTTTTAGTGAAGCTGTATTATCATAATGGGGAATGTGCTAGTTCAGCGTTACGATCCTATAGCCATAGGAAGGGGTTTCGAACGGGCAAAGGTTCGTTGACAAATGCAGCTGTGGCGAGAATGATTTCGAAGTTCGAAAGACGATAGACCCTGTAGTGGCCGAGCGAGGACAATGCGTAATGTTGCTGCGAGAGTTCAGGGAGTAATGGAGATTGTAGCGGGTTCGTCTATGCACGGGGAAGTCAGCGCTCGTGCAGCCGCACGTCGCACCAGCACTCCCTATACTACTGTTTGGTTGGCACTTAGGCGTTCCCTCTGATGCTCTCCTTACAAAATCCAACGGCATCATGAACTGTTACCTATCGATTTAGTAAAGCGAAAGGCATTTGCGGTGTGGGCGTTTCAAAAATGGCGGAAGATGACGAATGGTTGAGTAACGTGTTGTGGATCGACGAAGCTCCTTTCACGTTCCGAGGGTCTGTCAATGCCCACAACTGCAGAATTTAGGCTACCGAAAATCATAGAACTGTCATGGAAACTTCACTGCACGACGAGAAAGTCACGGTATGGGTTGGAACTGGGCCTTTTTTCTTCTAGGAACTGCGGGATTCTGGTTTTGTAACTGCTACAGTGAAGGGTGAGAGGTACACCGATGTGTTACGGCATCGCATCACCCCCAGCCTGGCTGATACACACCTGCTGGAACGTACGATTTTTTTGCAGGATGGCGCTCCACCCCATATTGCTAGACGCGTGATACAACTCTTGAGTGCGTCGTTTGGTGATGATCGTGTGTACTCAGCCGCCACTTTCGTCATGCTTGGCCTCCCAGGTCCCCAGACCTCAGTCCGTGCGATTATTGGCATTGGGGTTACCTGAAGTCGCAAGTGTACCGTGATCGACCGACATCTCTAGGGATGCTGAAAGACAACATCCTACGCCAATGCCTCACCATAACTCCGGACATGCTTTACAGTGCTGTTCAAAACATTATTCCTCGACTACAGCTGTTGTTGAGGAATGGTGGTGAACATAGTGAGCATTTCCTGTAAAGAACGTCATCCTTGCTTTGTCTTTTTTTTTTTTTTTTTTTTTTTTTTTTTTTAAATAAATCCCCATGCCCATGTCATTCCAAGCATGTGTGTCAACTTTTACCTCTCTAACTACATTATTCCATGATTTATTAAGTTTTCAAATTTATACTGACATTTTGATCACGCCGTATATACTAGTAAAAGCCCAGCTGTCAACAGAATTCACTGCTGTTCAAGATATTATGAACTGTTATTAAGAATATTTGTGCAAAGGTGTCTGCTACTTCAAACTGAATTACCCACGGCAGGCGGCGAGGACACCCCTTTGCTTATTGCCACACGGGGTTCCCCATTCTACTTGCAAAATTGCGCAATGGAGGAACATAGATCAACTGTACCACAGAGAATTACTCTCTCGCCGTTACTCCACCGAGGAACGTTTATAATAAAAACGGCGACGAGGCCGGGACACAAAAATACCTATCGGCGACAAATTGATACGCAAGACCCATGTTAGAATACGTAGCGCATTACTTGGGAAGAGAGTAAGAAAGGATTGTAGCCTTTCTCCGATGTTGTTCAATTTGTACATCGTGAAGGGGGTGAAGGAAAACAAAGAAAACTTTGGAATAGGGATTAAACTTCGGGGTGAATATTGCGTTTTGCTGATGACATTGTAATTCTGTCAGAGACAGCAAAGGTCCTGGAAGATCATTTGAATGGAATGGACAGTATGTTGACGAGAGCGTATAAAATGAACATTAATAAGACCAAAACAAAGATTATGGAATGTAGTCTTAGAAAATCAGGCGATGCTGAAGGAATTAGATTAGGTAACGAAACAATGAAGGTGGTTTTTGTTACTTGGGTAATAAAATAACATATGACGGTCGCAGAATGGCAATGAAAGGAAAGTATTTTTGAAAAAGAGAAATTTGCTAACATCGAATATTAATAGTGAAAGAGAGTCTTATCTGAAGGCATTTGCGTGGAGTGTTGCCTTGTACGGGAGTGAAACATGAAGGATAAACAGTGCGGTCAGAAATAGAATAGAGGCTTTTGAAATGTGGTGCTACAGAAGAATGCTGAAGATTAAGTGGGTAGATCGCGTAACTAATGAAGAGGTACTGAACAGAATTGGTGAGAAAAGGAATTTTGGGCATACCCTGACTAAAAGAAGGGATCGCTTGGTAGGACACATTCTTAGACATCGAGGAATCGTAAATTTTGCATTGGAGGGAAGTGTGTGGGGTAAAAATCGCAGAGGGAGACCAAGAGAAGCATATAGTAAGCAGAGTCAAGTGGATGTGTGTTGCCGTTCTTATGAGGAGATGAAAAGGCTTGCTCAGGATAGAGCAGGGTGGAGAGATGCATCAAACCAGTCTCCGCACTGAAGACCATAACAACAACTATCGTTCATCATACAAGCACTGAAATTATCGTATGCCCCCATAATTATCGTATGAATTGGCAAGAATGATACCACGTGACTGGTGGCTAAACAACAGTAATCGCTATATAACCTGGATGTATAACTCTGGTATGTGAGCATAGAACTGTAGCGTGCCTGCACATTCATATGTTTTGCACACAATTTTGCTTTGTCCGCCATGTTGTAATTAGTCAAACGAATTTTCATCTGTAAGTGAATGACAAATAATTGGTAGATTATCTCTCGATTTGAAATGTATGTCAATGTGAGAAGTAACAGATTCGCGTGAGTACAGAATCGAAACTGATTTCCGTTTCGTTTTCTTGTAATATTTCATAGCAGCTATGTTGTAATTAGTCAAGAAACAGAATATGAACATCTTTGGCTAGCAGATATCTGTAGTTCAACATCCAGGTAGTATAGAGATCAATGTGCTAAACATTCGAGAACACGCGCAGAACCCGCTGATCTGTGATCCAACAATCAGGTGGTTCCATGTTGCTGCCAGATCAGTTTTGTATAGCCGCTCTACTGTTTTCCCCATTGATCTCTGTTCTACTTGGATGTTAAACTTTAGCTGTATGTGTCAGCAATAGATGTTCATATTTCGTTTCTTGTCAAATTGCAGCGTACTTGCTACGAAATTTTACTAGAACGCGAAAAGAAAATACATTTCCATTCCACCCGGTGATACAGGGCATAAAGACAAAACACGAAATTAAGTAAGTAGTTCTCTGTCATGTACAAAATAATGAAAATATATTTCCCTATTACAACATGTCAAGCAATGCAAAGCTAACGAGTGACTATGGATAGACCATTTCATCTAGACTCGCTCCCGGGCATGCCATCTTACTTTTCGTATTTGATGATTTCCTAATTGTAACTCATGCGTTGCCATTTAAAAGCAATGGTATACATTTTATTCTTCGTACGATTAATTATAATCTGGTGTCTGAAAATTCCATGTTAGCAGTTCAGCCCTGCGATCAACAGTACGAAAAAAAGGAACGAATGTCACAATTGTTCGCTGCAGTGTATTGGAGAGCGTATTAGGAACTGAAGTGGGCGCTGGGTCGTGAACCACCAGTGACAATTGTTTTTCGCCATATCTCCTAAAATCTTTACGCATACTTATTAATTAAATACACCTATGTTCTGTAATATTCTGGATTTCACAGGTAAGAACGCTTTCTCTTAGAAGAGAATTTCTTTCTATTTCCTGAACATGCCATGAATTACATACCAACGAATTGTTAGTACAGTCTTCTGAATCACAAGCACATACACTGGGGAGATAGTGTAATAATGACTTGTAAATGATGCAGTGATAGTCGTAATGTCGCAAATATATTACGTACTCGAGTTCTATGAAGTACAATATTAGCACACTTATTCTGTTGTTATTACAGCTATAAAAGAAAACGTACTCAGGCTTTGACACAGAATATTTGAACTTTATTTTAGTGCTGAACGAAGTAACTTGAACGAAATCATATTTGATCATAAATAAAATCGCTAGCAACCACGCCAAAGAGATATATTTCAGTAGAAACATTGAGCCTAATTGATGACTTACAACATACTCCATAAATAATGTATGCAGAATCGAAAAGCGTGTATAACCGCTAACCAAAACATAAAGAAAAAAGGCAATATGTTGCAATGTATGGACGTCAATTTCATTCAAATTCAAATGTTTCTAATAGTAAGGGACCAAGCTACTGTGGTTATAGGTCCCTGCTTAAAATAACATACATTAATCTATACCAAGGTCAACAGAAACGCCAAGTTTCCCCCCCCCCCCCCCCACACACACACACACGCACAAACATCCATGCCCGAGGGAGGACTCTAACTTCCGAAGCGAGCGGCCGCTCGATCCATAATGTGACGCTCCAAACCGCACGGCGATTCCGGTGCGGCTCAGATTCATTAACAAAACAGTTTCCACAGAAATATAGTAGTTAATCTGTATGAGAAATTACTACTATAATCACGTCGTTTACAGTATTTATTATTAGAGTATCCCCGCAGTTTTTGTGCATGTGCTTCATAAGACCCAAGTTTGAAATTTATTGGTACGTATTTCGTGGCATGTTCACGAAATAGAACAAACGCACATTTAAGAGAAAGCGCTCTGTCTACTACAAAAATCAGAATATTACAGTACATGGTTCTATTCAATTAATAAGAGTACCTCGTGAACCCACACGGTTTGCTTCACGACCTGACATGTTGTCCATGTTTTTTCGATTACCCTGCAACTAACACGAAATGTCTAGCCTTATTTCTTTCGTATTTGACTGCAGGATTTAACTGGAAATATTGTATTTTTAGATACATACAGTTAATCGTACTAAGAATGACGTGTTTTTGATAAGTCTTCTCTGCGGCATGGCAACGCGTGAGTTATAATAATTAAATCATCAAATACGAAAAGCAAGACGGCGTATGCCAAGAAGACAGTTTATCCCGAAACGAATTATTATTACGTGACCGATTTCCGATTTCAATCGAGGCCAGATGTAATGCTCTGTTCGTAGTCTCCTGCAAAGTGATGTGCAAATCATATGAATGTGCAGGCACGTTATGGTTCTATGTTCAGAGGTATACAAAACATTATTGTGCAGACATCACTGGTATCATAGACTATGACTGGTATGCCCCACAGACATACATTACTAGACTGGTAGACTGGAAAACTTGCCTCTGTGACTGAAGTTTGAGGCCGCCATCTTGCCTCACCTAACGTCAAAACGTTTCCATATGGTACTAGTATGATCTTCAGACACAATATGATGTTGAAAGCTTTACTAGTTGGTTTGAACATGATTTGCATTTGAGGTAACACTTCCGCATTTTCGAATCGTATTATGAGAAGAACATGTTATGTACGGTTAAACATTAACAACTAGGCAAAGACTTTCTACCATTTTGTTGTGTTGCCAACATAATCATGAGAGGTCGGCGGGATGATAGGTAAAATTTTGCCGTTACGTGCAGTTAAAGTAGAAGTAGTTATCTGAAAAACACTAACAACAATAAAGCTATGTGTTATCTTCGACAAATAACGTATTTATAACGGTCATACTATTAAAAGAAAAGCCGAAATTGATCGAACCTGGAAACAGAAAAATAAAAGCAGGAAACGCGACTCATTAGTGCGTGCGTCAAAGTAGACTATCGATTTCGTAAGAACTCTCAACAGAATAAGGGTACGTGTTATCCACTATGACAACACTTTTAGCCGGCCGCGGTGGCCGAGGTGACTGAGGCGCTCCAGTCACGGTCAGCACGGTCACTACGGTCGGGGGTTCGAATCCCCCCTCGGGCATGGATATTTGTGTCGTCCTAGTTCGTAAGTAGTTCGGAAGTAGTTCATAAGTAGTTTGTAAGTTTAGGGACTGATGACCCCGTAGTTAAGTCCCATAAGCATAACAAACATTTGAACATTTTGAACAACACTTTTATAATGACCATACTACTGAAAGAAAATCCGAAGTTGAATGAAATTAGTAACAGATTAATAATAATAGCAAATCAATGCAACTCATTACTGCATGTGATGAAGCTTACTCAAGCTTAAAAAATTTCAGCCATATACAAAACACGAATTTCCTACATGTCAAAACTCTAAGGACAGCATAGTTACGTCAGTTCAACCGTATTTTTATGACTGTTTTCTGTAATAGCTCCCACGGCTGCTCGCACGTTATGGTATAGAAATATGGCGGCGAGACTTCAATGACACCAATGATACTGTATACGGCATTGCCAGTCTAGTAATATATGTCTGTGGTATGCCCGGTCTATTAGTATCTCTGATGGAAGACTACATATTTTCTAAGTAGCCTGTGTGTTCAAGCTTTTTTCAATAATTTTTGGGAGTGCAGCCAGATACCGTCGACATCCTGCAAGTGCCACTCCCGAAAATTACTGGAAGAGCATATACGTCGGGAATAACTTCATAAGTCGGTGTTCAAGCTAACGCCACACTAAATTTCTTCAAAATTGGTTCAGCGGTCTAGTCGTGAAAAGGTAACGGTTAAACAGACCTTCACGTTTATAATAATTGTAACAATGTCAAAAAATAGACCTTTTCCAGAAGTGCTTCGCCTGCTATGTGCCATCTGCAATTAATATAATCTCGGCCATTGTCTGGTTTTTTTCTGCTTAAATCGCAAAATTTATTGAGTACATCTAGTGTCATATTTCCTTTCCTTTATATTTACGTCATCTGATATTCGATGGTAATCAAATACGCTCATTTTTTTACATTCATATTATAACCTATTTGCAAAACACGAACCATTCCACTCACCTGCTCTTGCCGTGTTATTATCGATAAAATTTTGTTTTGTACTAGCTTATATGCCCGTTCTTCGCGACGATTGTTTAAGAGGGGCCTGTGTATAGCATTGTTTTTAGGGGTCCGGACCTAGGTCAGCAAAAACAGATTCCTTGTTGGATCGCTCTGTCAATAAACTCAGTTCTCCTTGCCAAGATGTCAAATGTAAGTGGAAGTCATTGTCGAAAACTATGAACGTTCATAAAGTTGTTCATACAAAAAGTGAAATTAATTTAAGTCCGTACTCTGGAACGATGTAAATTCAATGTTAGGTTGGTTCATAAAGTTAAGACTGCGGTGTCTAATTGTCTGTTTGGCGTAAAATTCTGATAACACTTCTATCATTGAGATGAGAAATAGTAATAATAACAGCGCCATGTATTGGTTCTATGGTGTAGTACTAAACTGTTTATCTCACAGTAAGTGAATGCTGAATTATTGGTATTTTGCAGTGTTGCACTGTGGACAATGTAGTTATTCTGTATGCAGTGCTCCCTGTTATCGAAAACTCGACGAATGCTGAAAGACTGGTAATTAAATCAACAGAGTAGTTCCTGTCTGTTTAAATGAGACATTATGGTGGTGTAAATGTGCGATAAAGTAAGTCTGGGTAATCGTTGAAGGAATGGCGTCAGATGATCGTCGGTATAGAACTTTCCATTAAATATAGTATTTCCAGGGAATTGTCTTCACTTTGTTAGTAGCGTCGGCAACTCTTTCAGCTAATACCTGTCCCCACGTATTAAAACACGAAGTTGAAATCGACCTTGTGTAATAGAATCATATATTCAGAAGCCGGATTATAATTCTAAGTACAGCTGCCTCTGCAAAAGAAGACAATTTTTTTGTCCTACCTGGGTTAAATTTTACGTGCAGTGACAGAGGTTTAGTTTGCTATAGTTGGAAACGAACTCTTCGCTTTAGGAGGATGGTTAAATTACTGACTGGAACAAATTAATTTCATCATGAAAATAAATAATTATTCACCTCATTCTACGCGAGTGATTTTTGAAAAAGCACACAATGGCCGTTGCCAACATCAGCACACAAGGCCACCGCCATAAGTAAAATTTTACCCCTTCTTGTTGTGTATTACACCACAGTTATGAGAATGAAAAAAACGCAGGAACGCCATAATTAGTTATTTGGTGTACTATTTAACTAACGTCGTCTCACTTTGTCCTTTCCTGTACTATGGCGTTTTCGAGTATTTCTCAACAGAACGCACTCAAAATGTAATGAGGAAACACCGAAATCAGAAAGGTAACTACATAAATTCGATTTTCCATACAAAGAATTAAAACATCGATAGACGCGAAGGAACGTTATGTTTTAAATTCAAATGATACCAGTGGAAAGAAGAACTTTTTATTCTTTCCGTGGCATTGCAAGGCATACCGGATACAGCTAATAAAAAATTATTTTTTGTGTCGTACCTTGGCAAAATTTTACTTGCAGTGGCAGTGGTATAGTCTGTTTACGTTGGCAACGAAATTTTCGCTTTAGGGGATCATTAATTTATTAATCGGAACAACCTTAATTATATATTTCATTATCAACATAATTAATCCCCTCATTGTACGTGACTGATTTTTCAAAAAGGATTCTAACGCAGCATCGTCATCCATTAATTATTTGCTATATTATGTAATAACAGCGCCTCTATCGGATCTTTGCTATACTACGCTGCAATTTAAGCGTAGCATACACCAGAAACTACAAATTACGTTATCTTTTCTTCTAATGATCCGATTTTGATGAAATGAAGCCTATGTTAGTCTCCAAACTAATGTTAATTTACCTGTGGCAAGCGATGAAAGTTCGTGTAGTACTTTTGAAGATTACCCTCAACAGACAGATACCCACGATGGCTTTTAAACAAATTATTACATTATGATATCTTTATTTTCTCTGATACGATTTTAATTATTGAAGCCTTTATGTAACCGCACGATATGCTCAAGTTACGTGTGAAAATCCGATGAAAATTTGTCAAATAGTTTAGGAGATAAACGTGTTCAAAAAGACAGACATGACGGTAGTTGATAAAATATTTCAAATTACGATATTCTTTTTTCCGTGATCCGATTTTTATGAAACGAAGTCTGTAAGTTGTCCAGAGTTACGCTCAAGTTACCTGTGAAAACCCCATGCAAATTCGTGAAGAAATTTTGGAGATAAGTGGTTTTTAATAGTTGAACAAACAGACACGACTGTTACTGAAAACGCTTAAAATTACCATATATTTTGTTTCCGTGATCCTATTTTGATAAAATTATGCCTATATGTTGACCCAAACTTTTCTCTTGTTTCCTGTGAAAACCGCATGAAGATTTGTCCAGTAATTTTGAAGATTGAAGTGAACAGCGACAGGCCTACATTTACAGATTTATTATTAGTATAGATATTGTTATCCATCTCACAACTGCGTTGCTTTTGTAGCTAAATAATATTAGACGTAAATTCAACAACATTAAAACAGATACTTAGTGACGCCTTGGGAATACTGAGTATACCATCAAAAACATAAAATGCATAAAAAAAAAAAAAAAAAAAAAAATGCAAGTTTCGCGACGAATTTCTTCCACCATAAAAAGTCGTCAGATCTCAAGGGAAACCAAGTCGTTTATTTTAGTTAGTGTTCATGGAACCAACTATTCAACACACCATGATAATTTTTATGTAATTAGTTATCTTCCAACATATTTAGAGAGTATATAATAAATATAATGACTTAGAATCGCACATTAATATGACATCAGAATAAATATAATGATCTGGCAATTGCACATCGTCATAATGACATAACAATTATTTATTTTTCATTATGCAACCAAATTGAACCACATAATAATGAAGTTCACTCACGGCCGAGTGCACCAACCTCGATCAAAAGTTGATCGCGGTCAAGTCGGCATTTAACCGTGGTCAACTCAAGTTTCTGGTGCACCGACACCGATCAAAGTTAAACGAGGGAGTTGATCGCGGTTAAATTTTGATCGCGGCTGACGCCCGGTTTTGTAGAGATGACCAGGGTTAGAAGAGTGTGCAGTATCAAGATGGCGGCGCGTGTTGATGATTTAGACGGAATTGACAAAGATTTATTTTACCTCAATCATTTAAATCGGGATCATAACCGGAACGTCGTGATTGTGGAAAGGTGGACTCTTTTGAAGATTACAGTGACAAAAAGTTCGAAGAAAGATTTTGTTTGTCCACAGAAAGTGTGGTGGTTGTTAAACCAAATCAGTGACAGGTTAGAATTTCCTACCGATAGAAATACCCCTATTTCGCCTATGAACAGACTATTGATTACGTTAAGAACATATGCAACTGGTGTATTTAACATACTTAATGGTGACAACAGTAACATATATCGCGACGACACATTGCCAGGAAGAGCAGTTCGCCGCGCCATAATTAATGAATATTTCCAGTAAGGTAACTATCAAATTCAGAAAAAGTTTTGAATAAAAAATTACGATATGTTCCGTAACTATAATCGTAAAGCTTTCGTGTTATTAAAACATGTTATCTGTATATTTCTGTTACCAGGTGAACATGCGGTTCATGGGAAAATACGCTGTGAACAAGAATGACATTTGAGTTGATTTGTTCGAAACAATAAAATCATAATTTAAGTAATTGTATAAATCTATCTTAGGGTGTTTTTTAATAATCATTTCTCTTTGCAATATGACTGGATTCGGTAAAATTTTACGACGCTTCTCGCTGGGCTCCAGTGCTTATGTTGGCAACAGATGAACAATGAAGTGTAGAATTGCGTTAATATTTTTCACAAGCTACAGAGTAAATGTTATTGCTGCTCGTTTCGCTCGCAGCAAAATCAATACTGTACCTGCTCTATGGTTGAAAGGTTCTTGTATGTACCCTTGTCAGTTCAGAAGAAAAATAATTTTCGTTTTAATTGAAGTTGTCACTAAAAAATATTTATTGGTCATCTTAGTTGCCGTCATTACCATTGATGCCAACATAACCACTGCAGCCCGGCGAGAAGCGTCTTACAATTTTACCGTATTTACAATCTTGTACATACAAATCACGTGGTACTGTCGTCATTCACCAAAGATAGTCGAGAATACACATGTAGGTAAGCTCAACTAACACCTTTGCATCACTTGGGTGCCTTCCATTGCGCTACACGGACTTGATCACGATCAAATGTACGATTGGCTGACGACGGTTTGCTGACCGGTGATTAACGTTGGTGCACCGCAGAGACGTTTTAACCGCGGTTAACTTTTGACCGTGTTCTCGGAACCCTTGATTATCGTGCTTTTTGACCGAGGTTGGTGCACTCGGCCATTAAATGTGCATTTTTTTAAATATTAGTTTATGTTGCCATGGGAAACCAAATAGATTATTTTAGTGTTCATAGAACCACTTATTTGTTATATAATTAGGAATCTACCAACATTTATAGCGACAATATTAGTATTATACATCTGTAATCCTATAATACATAAAATGACTTCGCAATCGCACCATAATAGAATGACACCAGAAGACATTTAGTAATCGGGCAATTACATGTCTATATATAATTTATATTCAACTATGCAACCAAAGGTAATCACGTAGGAATAAAATATCTCACACTTACATAAAGTATTTTAAATGTTAGTTTACGTTGTCATGCGATTGCCAAATCACTATATATTTACTATAGAAATAAAGATGTATAATTTTTATATAGTCTCTACAGATGTTTGTAGATAACTAATTAGATAAAAAAATTATGACGGGATGTTGAATAGTTAGTTCCATGAACACTAACAAAACTAAACGATTTCGTTCCCCATTAGATTTCACGACTTTTTATGGTGGAAGGAATTCGTCGCGAGACTTGCATTTTTTGTATATTTTATGTTTTTGATCACTTCTTTTTGTAGGCAGTACATCAGTCACGACTTTTCTTAAAAATCATTCCCTGTCTCTTCGGTTTAGTGTAGTTTCTTTTGATTTGATGTTAACAGTATTTTGGAAGTCTGTTATTGTTCAATCCTTTCATCATGTACAACACTGCAACCTGTGGTGGACAACTATACAAATATCAACAAGTTAGTTGTTGTACTTTGCATAAGTGTGTGAACTTCATAATATACGAAAGTTGCCGATAAGGCGGGTATTACACTGTAAAAGATCTTTGACAAAGATCTTTTATCTAAGCCCTTTGGTTAAATCTTTTATGGTGTACTAGGTCATCTTTTATAAAAGATATTTGATAAAAGTTAGCGGGAGAGCCTACCTTTTATAAAAGTTCGCCTTTGTATTCATACGTCTTTCCTTGCTTTGACGCCTTTTAACCTAGAGATTAACATCTAAATGTATTTGTTGCGTCGCTACTGCCACAGTGATCGTTTCAAAGTATGAAGTGTACGGAATATTTCTCAATGCAAAGCACATTTACTAAAATATACGGTTAGAATCGTATAAAGGAAAAGCTACTGCTGTCAGTTGTATTCCAAGTGGCTCACTGTGGATGATAAAAGAGAAGAAATTATATGAACCGAAGGATATATGGAGATGCATGTGTGAAATAAATGTTTTTATTTGTACTCTAACCTAACCTCGTAATTCCTCCTTAAGTGATTTACATTTTGGTTCACCTTTGTTTGGAATAATACGCGAAATCTTAGGTCTACACTGTAGGATTCGTGTATTTTACTGTCTGCTGGAATAAATTTTGTATGTGGATATAAATGGGACGATCTTCAGCGGAAAAGGCATTCATGATTTGCGTAATGAGATACCGCATTAGTTAGCTCCATATTTTTTCTTGCTTTGCACGATACTTTTCGACATTTAACCGCAAGTCCAGGTATTCATACAGATATTTATTTTGCCCGATTTTCCGAAACAAAAAAAGTCTTTCGCCGCGCAAAATCCGCAATGAAGCGTAACATGAAAGAACTACGAAAACATTCTCTCTTCTGAATTATGATAAAGTTCTAACGAGGTTATGTTTAGCATGACACCTTAATGACACACTTTAACTTAGTTCAGTGTTTCATTATTTACACATTGACACAGCTTTAGGGCTTCCTGAAACATCGATTATGATGAAGTATTTTTAGTCTTTGTCAAAGATCTTTTACAATGTAATACAGTCCTACGGTACATTTTCCTGTATGAGTGAAAGTAGTAGTTATTATTTTGCCTCGTATTTATTGAATGATCAGTTTATTTCATACATTAGTCATTCAAAATTGGTTATTTTAGTGCATAAAAAGAAGCCTTGCTTTATAGTGCACACGATTGGACGGTATAAAAATGATTACATATAAATGAATAAATCTTTCTCCTAAAGTCAGTAAATTAAACCTTATGAGGGTTACAGAATAAAAGTAATGTCTTTCTTGAGAAAAAAATGAAGCCTGAGAGCGTTAATAATAACTATGATATAAAATAGGAATATGTATAATTTTCGTCATTGTGGGTTCCAGCTGAAAGTGCTTTCGGACATGATGATGATAATTTCGTGTGACATTTCTGGACATTAGACCCCTTCTGGGATTGTGTTCGGCCTGCCAGGCGGAAGTCTTTTGAAGACGCCACTTAGGCGACTTGCGCATCGATGATGATGAGATGACGATGAGGACGACACAACACCCATCCCTGAGTCGGGGAAATCTGCGACCAGACCGGGAATCGAACCTGGGCACCCTAGATGGCAATCTACTACGCTGTCCACTGGACTGCGGAGGCGGACGTTTTTGGAAAACAAGCGCGTTTTGGAGTAATTATTTAGTGAACTTGCAGTATAATGCACACTGCATTAGACCCATATTTCATTCCCCAGATTTTCTGAGATACAACTTAATAACTTTTATTTCAGGAAGGTCTATTTCTTTTTGGAAACAATCCTCCTTCTTTTCTTCTCTGGTATCATTTGTTGTACATCAGCAACGGATTTTCTTAAAGGCCACTCCCAAACCTTTTTTTATTATTATTTTTCTTGGAGGCTTTGATGCAACGGTTTTCAGGGTGCATATTGACAGCACGTTAGCGCTCGCACTAACACCGATATTACTAAATCTCCTCCACACATTCGTCCAATATTTTTCATAAAGAATTTTCAACGTGGCGCCGATCCACAGACATAAAACTCATAGACCATTAGACTGTCGATATTTTCCTACAGAATATTCAAATCGATGATCTAAAAGAAAAAAAAGTGTAAAGCGTAAGATGGAAAGCCAGAAACGAGATACGTGAATATAAATGTATGTTATGTTTTGTATACTATATCTTTGTCCAGAACTCGACAGAATTTTACTTACGGCAGTGGTGGCGTAGTGTGCTGAAGTTGGCAGCGACGACGAATGAGGCACTTCGGAAAAACAGTCACGTAGAGTAAGAGGCATACTCTTTCGTGTTGACCATGAAATAAATAATTAATTTTGTTCCTGCTCTGTAGTTGACAGGTTCTTGTATGTACCCTTCATAAAGCGAACATTTCGTTGCCAACATTTGCACACTACGCCAACGTCGTAAGTAAAATTTAGCCTATACGTCAAAACTCTAAATGTAGCGTAATTATATCAATTTATACCTATTACTTATGACTGTTATATCCGTGCACAAATAATTGTTGATACGTTGTTTAAAGTGACAGGGAGACCAATAATACTGTGTTCGGTAGTGCCAGTTTAGTAGTGGGTGTCATTGGTTGTTTTGGCATCCAAAACGTTGATATTCTCAGACGTCGATGTTTTCCTTTCGATGTTCATGGTATATCGATATCTTTGAATTTATGTTAACATTAATGTTACCATCGATGTCTTTCTAATATCGATCACCCCAGGTAGCACTTCAGTTTTTGACGTTGACTTTCTATTAGAGATGTAGCATTTAAATGGTCAAAACATCTGTTTCGTTTTACCACTCTTATTGGCTACATACATTCATGATTATTGTATTGCGCACATCCACAGCATACCATCTTTCAAATTATCTAAGTTTCATTGGCCTACTGACAAAATTATCGTAGAATATCGGTACTTCAATTTTCAAATTCGCGTACAATGGCGTCCCCACGTTTCTGCTGTGTTGTGATTTGATACCAACGCCCAACGTTTTTGCTCCCGGTTTAACGTTTTTGTCCCGCGTCATGTGACGGAATTTTCGAAATTACCAGCAACAGTTTTCTCATTTATAGCGGAAATCAAGCTAGAATGTAGGTGTCATTGGTACTGTTTCCATTTGCAGCACTTTAAGCTATATCGTACCAATTATTCTTCATTCTCTAATCAGTTACCATGCGTCATTTCTGACGACTCTTCACTTACAGTTAGTAGAAAGGTGACGGTTATGTTAAAATGAGAAAAAAAAGATGATACGCCACTGGGATTCGAAACCGCGACCTGCCCAACGTGAACCCAACGGTTTACCACAAGACCATTAGAAATCCAATCCTCACAACATCAAGAAAGCAGATAGTCTTCCGTCACGGGAAAATGTGTTCGTGAACGGAATTAATAGTTACAGATGTTTGAATTTTTCCTTCCATTACAGGCTAAACACTACCTAAATACAAAATTTGATGTTTGTATGTCTGCCAGAAGTACCTTAGGATTTTTATGATCGGTGAGTCAGTGAGTGACAGAATTAGCGATTTTCGACTGCTAATATTTCGTAAACTCTAAGTTGTAGGATAGAATAATTTGCAAATATAGCTAGTTATAAAAGATATTCTTGGTAACCGATAATTCAGACTACTAGCTTTATCCACAATTGAGATACCGGGGGTTTAAAGTGCCTTCTAGTGCTTCGAGAAAAGGATAGTACGTCCGTGCGCTCGACTTGGCGGTGGCACTTCCGTGCCCCCAGATTTATCGAATAGCAGGTAGGTAGCACTATATTATAGTCTGAAACAGACTTATAGGGAGAACATTCTTCCCCACGCACTTCCTATAGGTATCCTAAAATTTTAACCAAAATATTGGCATCTCGCACCTAATTTTCTTGTTCTGCGCCCCGAACTAAACTAACAATGAGAAGGTCTGACATGTGGGTCACCGATTTAGATCAAGTTTTGCATGGACGTTCTATATTGAATATAAAGAGACACTTGTTTCGGCTTTTTGTTAGAAAGTATTTTTTGAAATAATCAAGGTCTATGCATAGAAAGATCGTCTAAACATGAGAATTTTCACTAATACATATGGCGTCAAAAGGTAATGACTACGGTTTTTGTGTTTTCATGCTGTAAACATGAGCGACTTTCCGATCACCGTCGACGGCGGAACGTTTTTGCCGGACGCAATGGATCAGCGCGCTCGGTCAGAGGGCTGAACGCCCTCTTTCATTAAAAGAGAGAGAGAAGCCTTGCAAAACAGTCAACGACTAACCAGAACGAACATAAAGAAAAGGGGAAGCGTTCCATGGCTTGAACTGTCAACCGTCGATCCACGCTCGAACCCGCATCTTGGCAAGTTTTGTTAGATTTTTTTCGATATATTTGATAATATTCGCATATTTGTAATACCTTTTCTTGCCTTATTTTGAAGTAGAGCATCGGGAAGTGTGATTAATATTCAATTAATTGTATTATCTATGTGCAGCTGTTTAACTTGTGATACACTGTGCAAAGACAATAAAATAAAAAACTTCTAAAGTATATTATTACACGAGACCAGAGAAATACATGATACAGCAGACGCTATTAAAATTCATGCTTTGATCCTTAATCATATTTCCGTGGCTGTCTTTCAAGATATGCTTTTATACTCTTGGACACATCGAAATTAACATTTGATAGACCTGTCTTCAGTTAGCTCCTATATAAATCGGATATGTTTTCCGCGAACGATATCTCGGACAACATGTGAACGTGGCAATATGTCGTTCATGTGTTGTGTATGGCGAGACAAATATTTGTGTTTCGTTTGTTTCTATAAGTTTCACCCTACTGGCTGTGAATGTTCAAATGTTTGTTAAGCTTTTGGGACTTAACTGTGGAGTCATCAGTCGCTAAACTTACAAACTACTTATAAACTAACTTATATTAAAGACAACACAAATAACCATGCCCGAGGGAGGATGCGAACCTCCGACGAGGAACGGCCTCGCGCATAGGAGCATTGCGCCTCAATGCGCTCGGACACTCCGCCGCAGCACTGGCTGTGAGAACGCTGACGAATAAGACAACTAGTAATTGGAATTACGTAATAATATACCGTACTTCAGAAGAGTTTTTATTTTATTTACTTCTTATTTTTATTTTTTTGCACTGTGTATCACATTAAAACAGCTGTAAACAGATAATACACTTGACTGAATATTAAACGCACTTCCCGATGCCCTACTTCAAAATAAGGCAAAAGAAAAAGTTTGAGAATACTACGAAATACGCCAAACACTTAACAAAAAATTACTATGATGGTGTTCGATTCTTGATCCACCGTTCGATAGGCCAAGCCCTGGATCGCTGGACCGGCGAGGGCGTCCGAAAAGTCGCTCATATTAACAAGTACCCAAACTACCGCATGCTAACACAAAAACTTAATTACTCGAACGTCATTAACTTTTGACCCCATACACATAGACAAAACTGCTAATCTTTAAACGTTCTCTTGATGTGTAGCATTGGAAACGCAATTTTCATCAACATTGACCTTGATGTTTTTTGCTAAGGTATAGCAAAATGCCGAAACACATCACCAATCCGCGAAATAACTTTATTTTGCAACGCCGCCTGTGGCATCCACGGATTCGTATGCATTGCTGTTAAGTTGGTGACAATGTCTGTGTAACTTATATCCGGGCCGCTGAAACATTGCACTTGACGTTTCGCGTTACGGCGAGTTACGTTGGCTACACTGCTTTAGCGAAGTTGCTACACTAGCCTCTATACACACAGCAGACGAAACGGGTTTCAGTTGCATCTCGTAAATGTAAGCTGTTGAGCAACAAAAGTGCATATAATAATTCGTTCTTGAGCAGCAATTAATTAACGGCATATTAATGAAGACCATAGCACAACAATGCACACGCTTTCAATAACGGAACAAAGCAATATAGAAAATAAGCATTGGATCTTGACAGATACGAAACAAACAGTAATCAAGATAGTAACTGCTCTCTCTTCGTTTTATAATCAGAATGCTTGTCACTCACCAATTTACGGTGATAACGGTACAATTACATCCAGCTCCCCATCTTCATTGTTGTCGTCACTGCCAAAATCGTCATCACCAAGACAAATCATTAACTGTTCATGATCCCTTCCATTGTTTGCGCTGTCCGAATCAGTTTTTCAACGTGCTCGGCCTTTCTTTCTTTTTTTCTTTTTTTCTTTTTTTTTTTTTTTTTTTTTTTCTTTTTTTTTTTTTTCCAAGACGCAGCATCCACATTGGCAACAGCTTCATGCAACAGCTTTTCCACCTTGTTACTGTGAAAGTATTATTGTTCCGTAAGTAATTCTTGACGTCACACGGTACCAATTTTATAGTGTTAAAAAGGCAGTGAAAATGGGGGCAGATTTACTTTATTGTGACGCTGCTCCTTTGCGATTTCGTCCACTGCATATGTGGGTGTAATAGGCTTATTTTGTTTCACGAGCGAATATAAAAGAAGTTTTGACATTGACATATCTGCAGCAATATTTCTTTCTTGTAACCAATGCACCATAACGTCTTTCCGATCGTTTGAAGCGAGAATGAACTTCCTGCTCAGAGCATAAGCTTCGAAGTTTATATTCAAACGAAATTGAGAACTTACTCAGAAAACGTCACTACGCAAACGTCTTTTCGGTGACATTGTCCAATTACTTGAACTCTGAGAGTCAAGTTAAACCACTCACGGTAAAACAAATCGCAGCGAAAAAAGCACACATAACATAAACACGATACACAACTTTGTTTACAGTACAACTGAACAAAGCCGGCAACGCAGGAATGTTGACGTCACGGCACGTGATCACCGGAAGTGTTTATCGCGCTGTGATTGGATCGTTCCTAGCGACTAGCGCCTCGCGCTTCTTGCTCTTCACTTATTATTGGTAAACGTCAAATGCAAAGTTTCAGCGGCCCGGGTATACTTTGAGCATTCAGCCAATATACATATAACAATGGGTCCAATCCGACTGCATGAATTTCGCCATGATGTGTAGTATGTTTGACGATTTGCAGGTTGCAACTGTATTAATAGTAGTTATACAAAACAGTTGGTCCCTTTCCTCTTGTTCGGCCTTTCTCAAGACATTAGAATTAGGTTAATTTGGGAGAATCACGTCCTCAAAAGTGACCTTTTTTGCTTCGTCATTTTGCCATAGAGCAGCAGGCATCCTCTTGTCGACCAGTTTAGCAGCAATATTTTGTCTTCTACTGCCGCGCAGTTGCTTTCTTTTCATGTCATCAATCTCATCAGTATAATTTCGTGGTTCTTTATTGTATCTTTTTTTTCTTTCAGAGCAATTGCTTGGTAAGTGACACCGCATTCTGAAAGTCTCCCTTTGATCTTCAAGAGTGCTTCAAAATTGAGCTTTCATTTACTTTTGCGTATTTGCTAGAAACCGCACATGGTCCTTAACTTTGTGTTGTTCAAAACTTTTATCAGCCAGTACATCAGTTAGTTTCCCTAATCCAATCTAGAAAGCTTTCCAAGTTTCCTCTTTGGTGGTCTTATGGTAGCCCATTCTTTTGCTGACATTATAAGATCAAATTGTTTTTTTATGTGATTGGTGGACGACGATTCGAAAACGTTCCAGGAAACATTTTTGCTGTCATAGTCTTTTTCTTCAAAGAAACATTCCAGTCTCAAAGGGGTATGACGAATTTCATTAACTGCTGTGTAAACGTGGTAAACGTGTTTTGATCCGATATCGGCCATGGCATCCGACATTTGTTGGAAGAAAGGAGCGAAGAGAATGCCTCTATCATCTATCGAGCGAGTCTGCGAATGCGGTTAACTGGCTAGTAAATCGAAGGTGCGACTAGTGCGCATCCGGTGATCACCGGTATTACAACGTTAAGCTGTAGGTTCCCTTTCCCCGGTTGGATAACTGGGGTCACGCAAGTCGCCGAAGTGGCGTCCAATCGAAAGACTTGCACCAGGCTAATGTGTCAGGAAATTATTATTACCATAGGAGGCGCCAGGCTAACCGGAGGCTAGTATACTAGCAGGCGATGCCTGAGGAAACGGAGACGCGATGGAATTTCGCTGGCCACAAGGTGCTGCCGACCAGTGCCCTCCACACGGACATTTCTGGTACTATCGCAGAGGCAAAACAAATGAGGCGGTTGTTTTGAAATTGCGCGAAGGCGTACTTTTCGTATTTTTCTATTGCCGACAGAAGAAAGTATTTTGAAGATAATTAATCTTCGTAAAATTTTCGTGTAAGAGTGATAAGTCTTTATCTGAGTAACAATTTTATTTTTAACCATAAAATGTTTCTAGATATGTCAAAACATAGACCGGATATTTGGTAGTTCTCTGAGACAGCGGATGACGATGCCAAAAGGTTACATGTAAGTTGTGTGAAGGACTGTATGCTGCTGGAACATCTAATCTTCACGACTTTTTTTTTTTTTAATTCATAAGGATTCTTACAATAATGAAGGGTATAGTAACATGAAAATCACCCCGTTTACATGGGTTCCCAAAACCGGATTTCGTAAACCGATTTCCCAATTCCGCTTTTGGTTGGTCATGTAAACACTCCAAAATCGATTCTGGAAACCCGCTTCTCTAAAGCGTTTTCCCAGTTCCACAATCGATTTTGGTGCCCATGTAAACGCAACCGTTTTTAAAGCGTTCTTGGCTTGTCAGATTGTGTTTTCTTGTTAAGAATTTTCTGCACATATGGAATGAGTGATACTTTGTAATATGAAATAAAAGTATAAATATGAGAGTGAACATAAATCTGTGTCTTTAAGTAAAGAAATATAGCGATTGTGCGGACTAAATCAGGATGTGAATCAGCTGTTTTTCAGCCGCCATTTTAAGTGGGCTAGGAAATCCGATTCAGGCTATGCCATGTAAACACGACAGCGAAAAACTGTTTACGAAAATCGGTTTTCGTCTTCCGGAAAATGTGTTGCATGTAAACGTAGTGAATGGTTAATAATGGAAAGGAAAGTGTCGAAAAACAGAAAATACACGATACCCTCAACGTCGACAGATTTCATTATTTCCACAAGGCAACCATTCGTAATTGTGGAAGACATGCAGAGGTAGCTGCAAAGCTTTCCTTCGAAATTTTACGGTAAAAGTAGCACAAGCAAAGCGACAAATACGATATATATATATCGTATGGTATAATGTCAGCTACATAAATACTTTAGTAAGATATACTAGTGTCTAGTTAATAAGATAAAACATATCTCTGTCACAGAGCCAAGTCCAACTCCTTTAACCACTGGACAGCTTCCTGACTGACTATATGGAGTTCGGTCATCCCTCCTGAGAATGATCGTAATGGGCAGTTAGTAATTATATGGGTCATCGTTTGAATGTCTGCTCCACAGTCACATGACTGGTCGTCTGTCTGTCCCCATTTGAATTTCCAATAGTTACAGCGACCAACACCAGTTCGGAAACGGTTGATCAAAGACCATTCTCTCCTGGGAAGGTCCATTCCTTGGAGCTGCTTAGAGGGATCGTCTATCCAGATGCTGTTTTTTCCATTAAACGAATCCCAAATTCTTGCCCAGTTTGATTTAGGTGAGAAGCCACTCTCATGTAGTTGCACAGCTGTTTTAAGAGGTGGTTTACGTGATTTCAGCCGGCTGACCGGTGGTGGAAGGTCTTGCAGGATAGGAAGCTCAGGAGTGGACAAGATCTTATAATACTCTCTCATTAAGGCTTCCTTCCGTCTTAGATCAGGGGGAACGATGTTGCATAATATTGGGAGCCATTGAAGTGGTGTAGCCATCAGAGTGCCACTGATCAATCTCATTGCTCTATTTAATTGTACATCAATGTCTCTCACATGAGCACTGTTGAGCCAGACAGGAGAACAGTATTCAGCTGCAGAGTAAACTAGGGACAAAGCTGTTGTACGCAAAACCTTAGCACTGGCTCCCCAAGATGATCCTGCTAAGTGCTGCAATATGTTATTCCTAGTTTTAACTTTGTCTGCTGTTTTATGAAGGTGGTACTTAAAAGTAAGAGATCTATCCAAGATTACTCGCAGGTATTTTGGATGTTCATTATGTTCAAGTTGAACACCATCAAACGAGCTATTAAGTTTATAGTCGGCCATCCTATTATTGAGATGGAAACAAGATACTTCCGTTTTATTTGGGTTTGGCTTTAGTTTCCACATTGCGAAGTAATTTCTGAGGAGAGCTAGGTCAGATGTTAAAGTAGTTTCCGTCACATGGATGTCTCTGTGTTGTGACGCTATGGCAATGTCATCGGCATAAATGAATTTTCTAGATTGCGTAGCTGGAATATCAGCGGTGTAAACATTAAAAAGAATGGGAGCAAGAACCGAACCCTGGGGGAGGCCATCGTGAAGCTGTCTAAACCCACTTTCTGTGTTGCCGAGATAGATCTTGATCAGGCGACCACTTAGCATTGAGTTCACAAGTCGCAATAAAATAGGACAAGGAATGAGATTGTAAAGCTTCACTAGGAGGCCCTTCTTCCACACGGTATCATAAGCTGCCGAGAGATCCAGAAAAGCAACGGAAGTGGTACACTTCTTTTCGAAACCAGTCTCAATGAAAGATGTCAGTGCTAGGACCTGGTCACAGCAATTACGGCCTTGTTTGAAACCAGCTTGTTCAACAGGGATACTAGCAGTGAGAATGGGAACAATACGATTGTAGATGAGTCTCTCGAGCAGCTTGTAACATACACTGAGAAGTGCAACTGGGCGGTAGCTATCTGCACGTTCGGCTGCTTTACCAGGCTTCAAAACAGCTATTACTTTAGATCTCTTAAAAGCTTTTGGTAGAGAGCTGTCTTTAAGAATGTTATTGAATAAATTTAGAAGCCACAATCGGGTCTTGAGTCCAGCATGTTTAATAAATTCTGGGAAAATATCATCTATACCGGCAGCTTTCCCAGTCTTCATATCAGAGATAGCCACATGCAGTTCGTCTAAGCAAAAAGGTTTTGATACTTCCAGGGGAGCCTGCTGGCATTTCTTAATTTCATTTAGTTTATAGGATATTAATCTGTCAGACTGTTGCCGTTTTGACTTGGATAGTGCTACGATTCGTTTGGCTATGTTGGAAGGATCAGGGTGTGTGGGAGGAAGTTTTTCTCGGATACACTGGTAGACAATTTCCTCAGAAGTGACCAAGCCTTTCTGCTGCTGTGAGTGAAGTCTAAACTCTGAACTTTTTTCACCCATTTCTCTCTTCTGGCATTATCAAGGGAGTTCAGTAGGATGTCGGCAGTGTTTGAATCTTCAGTGCTGATAAATTCGTTATACAGGTCTTCACACTCTTGGCTCCATCCCGAGATATATGTCTTTCTGTAGCCTCGAGGTATACAGGCTTTAGCTATAGCTTTAAGGAGTCCAGCGAATCTGTCATAATTTTCTATTGTAGGAGGAATGAATCTAATGTTGTCCTCTAATTTGGAAGTAAATGCCTCCCAGTCTGCTTTATTAAAATTCCACCTGGGTCTCGGAAAAGATCTTATTAGGGGAATCTTAATCCCAACTGATATCAGCACTGGCCTGTGCTGCGACCGTGGGAATGTGCCAAGTACCTTTCTCGTAACTGATAGAGATCTTAATGTCTGATCACAGGAACAAAAACACAGGTCAGGTGAATATCCACGCTTCCAGCGGGCTGAGAAAAATGTGCTGGAGTCTTTTGCGTCAAAAACCAAGGAAAGGTTATTATTTTCAGCCCATTCAGCTAAGGCTATTCCATTTTCATTATCAGACGAGTACCCCCAATGGCTACTGTGGCTGTTGAAATCGCCGACATATAGGGAAGGGTGTTCGAAAACTGGGAGAACCGTATCTTGCCACTGGATGTTGGGAGGCTTGTAGACATTAACTATGGTAGTTCCAGACACTTTCACTGCCAAAACAAATATGTCGTCGTCATAGCTTTCATGAATTATAGATACATCATCCAAGTCCTGTCTAGCATATGTAGCCACGCCATATGTTCTATGGCCTATCTCTCCCACAAGTCTGTAGCCATGGATATTGCCTCTTGAACAACTTTTAAGATCTTCTGCATGGGTTTCTTGTAGAGCAAGGACGTCAATATTGTTACTCAGAAGATTTTTACTGAGGAAGTCACATTTTGACCTACTTATCCCCTCAATATTCAAATGGCACACGTTTAGAACTGGACCTATTGCTCTGTTCAGATCGTTTTGTTGACAATTTTGTTGGCCCTGACAAGAGCCATTCTGGATTGTCTTGGTAGCTGACATAGCTGGGAGATCACCGTGGTGACAGGACCAGCTACCAAAGATTGTTGTCCGTTTAGAACCACCCAGGGGACACGTGGAGCTTTGAGGATTGTTTCCGGACGCGAACAACAACAATACGATGATAAAACAGAACACTAACTCCACTCCGTTAGTTGCCGCTTATATAGAGGTTTTTAATGATTGTTGTGGGCAGACTATTCAACAACGTAACAGTTCTACACTAGTTTACAGTGTGATATTTTCAGTTTTAATAATATTATGTATAGACGCTTGTCTCCATTTACGCGGTCATAACATTACTCTGTGTTCACTATCTTCAAATTGATATCACAAAAACAAGAGACAAATTTATATGAAGATGGAAGGACACTGTGTATACATTAACAGATTCGAGAGTTTTTGACAGAAAGCTATAAGAAATATATGATATCTACAAATGTATTACCTCAAATAATAATGATAAACTTTTGTGGTAGAAGTATGAAAGAAAGAAATTTTGAACAACTACGGTGAATTAAAATTTTCATACTTGTTGGGATTCGAACACATGACGTTACATTCAACAAATTAAGACGCTATTACATTCAACAATCTAAGGCGCTACTACCAAAGCTATGATGCACTCCGTTGTAAGCGATTTAATTTTTTGTACTTCTTGGGTCTTATAAGGCCATCGTGAAACTTTTATCAATACCTGCACTTTTACACAACTTTTATAATAACAAACTCGTATTAGAAAACTTCGAGCGAGGTTTATATTCATGGAATTGATGCTGAGAAACAGCACCTTTACGTGGTATGCAAAATACACTGCTAATTCAAACAAATACGGCAAGATTCATCTCCAAAATGGCGCCTGCTCGATTGGACATGTCAAATCGGAGTAGCCGGAGGCTTCTAGTGAAATGGCGCGAAATCTCCGCCTCCGGAACAACTGCTCCTTTTCAGCACTGTCCATCACTGTAAACTCTTATATCTACACAGATGTAAGAATTCTGCATCTACATAGGTACTCTGCAAATCACATTTAAGTGCCTGGCAGAGGGTTCATTAACCACTTTCATAGGTGGGTGCTAGCAAAATATTTTCACCTTCAGAAGTCAAAGTCGGTGTTTGAAATTTCGTGAAGAGAGCTCGCCGCAACGATAAATTCTTTCTTATAATGATTTCCACCTCAAATCGTGTAACATTTCCGTGACGCTTTCCCCCTGTAACGTGATAAAACAAAACGAGCTGTCCTTCTCTGAACCTTCTCAATGTCTTCCGTCAGTCCCACCTGCTGAGGGTCCCACACTGGGTAAAAGTACTCCAGGAGAGGACGCACAAGTCTCTTTGGTGGAGCTGTTGCATCTTCGAAGCGTTCTGCCAATGTAACGTAACCTTTGGTTCTCCTTCCTCACAATATTTTCTACATGTTCTCTCCAGTCTAAGTTGTTCATAATTATAACTCCTATGCATATGGTAGAATTTACGACCTTTGAGTGATGTATCGCGTAATTGAAGTTCAGCGGATTTCTTTTAGTGGTCATTTGTATTATTACACACTTTTCTTTATTTAGTGTCAATTGCCAATTTTCGCATCATATAGAAATTTTGTCTAAATCGCTTTGCAGTTGCTTTTGATCCTCTGTTGACTTCACTAACCGACAAACGACAGCATCATCCGCGAAAAGTGTAAGGGAGCTATTCATATTGTTTCCTAAGGGCCGGTTTGAAAAGTCTCGTTAAGTTCCCGTTAAATTTTTAACTTGTCGTTAGCGGAGAATGTTGTTTGTCAATGTTTCGTTATGAGTGAACCTGACGTTAAAAGACCTCAAACTGGTTGTTAAAGAGTATAATAATGCTCGTTACTCGGCTAACGACCAGTTAAGTGAGAATCTGTATCAAAATAGCAGGATTCCAAAGCGCTTAAATACCGCAATACATTCATGTGATAAAACCGATTGATCGAACAAAATAACAAAAACACTACATGTATGAAAAACTAGTGTGGAAAGCAGCTTCACTGGAAATGTTTATCGTCATATTTCTCGCCCCATCCATGTCAGTAGCTAGTAGATAAGTTTGATATATTGCAGATACGCAACATAACCTTAAAAATATTGTTGCGATATAAAAATACAAACTTATGGGTAACGACTAGCTCAGTGAGAATTGCTATGATGAAAATAGCTGGAATAAGAGATTTGGTTGACAATGAAGACGATGTCAATATTTGGGACTATCTAGAGGTCATTGCCCCGTAGTCGTATTTATGCTCCCCCAAATCATTTTGAATGCTGAGATGATGCAGAATTTGTTACGCGATTTCGTCTTGTAAATGTAATTTTGGAAACGCTACATGAAAAACTCCACGACCATCTGAAAAGTCCAACAGATAATTATGCGTTTTGTAAGTTATCTTTCGTAATAGAAAACAGAATACATTGTTTATGTCTGCAAGCTTATTAATTCAGTACTTATGCTTGTTGCGCTTAGTGTAAGGCCTAAAATGTGATTTCTTCCTCCAATCTACAGGAACAGCGCACTTTCGGCTATGTGCAAGTTATTGCTTGCACTAAGGAACTACGCACTTGGCAGTATCTTATCGTACTAAGCCCTAAGCATTTTTGCTGTCCTACATGTTCTATGGACAGCACATAATTCATTTGCCACACGCGATCATGACGTAGCGTTGGCTTTTTTACATTCCAATGCAGCCTAATATTCTCTAATAAGGACACAACACCCTCGCACTAATTTCTTGTAAAATTCGAGCTTCTTCCAAGTTTATTTCCCATAGAGCCAAATGACAACTATCTGCTAACCTCTTCCATGATAATTAAATAAGGGGAACAGCTGTTTATGCAGACGGCACTTTCATTTGTTTCTATTGCCAACATAGTCGAAATATATCGTACCTTCTCGTTTTCTCCAGGTTAGCAAACGATAAGTGTATCTGGTAATGACAAACGCAAAGCACTTACTAACGAGAAGATTGACGAGAGGTGGACGAACCGGCCCTAAATCGATTATAAAGGAAGAGTAGAGAACGCCAGATATCACTTCTATTTTACTCGATTACTTACCGTCAATTACTACCAAATGACCCCTTTCTGATAGGAAATCGTGAAATCAATCGCACAATTGGGGCGATATTCCATAAGCACGCAACTTCATTAGAACCCGCTAGTGAGGTACAGTGTCAAAAGCCTTCCGGAAATTCAGAAATATGGAATCGATTTGAGATCCCTTGTCGATGGCACTTATCACTTCCTGTGAAGAAAGGGCAAGGGGAAGCTATGTTTCGCAAGAATCCGTGTTAACTATTGGTTAATAGGTCGTTCTCTTCCAGGTAGTTCATAATGTACGAACAAAAAATATGTTCCAAAATCTTACTGCAAATCCATGTCACAGATTGGCCTATAATTTTGGGGATCACTCCTATTGCCTTTCTTGAATATTGGAGTGACTTGGGCAACTTTACAGTCTTTGGGTACGGATATTTCGCTGAGTGATCGGTTGTATATGATAGCTACGTATGGAGCTATTGCATTATCATACTCTGAGAGGAATCTAGTTGTTTACAATCTGGCCCGGAAGATTTGTTTTTGTTTAGTGACTTAAATTGTTACTACTCCTGGAACATCTACTTCTAAATATCGCATGCTAGCAGCTGTTCTTGGTTTGATTTTCTGTAGTGTTCACTTCGTCTTCTTTGGTGAACGAAACTTGGAAAGCTATGTTAAGCAATTCTGCTTTTACAGTACTGTCATCGGTAGTATTATCATTGCTATTGCGTAGTGAAGGTATTGTTTGTGTTTTGCCGCTAGTGTACTTCACATACGACCAGAATTTCTTTGGATGTTCTGCAAGATTACGAGACAGATTTTCGTTGAAACCATTATAAGCTTCTCGCATTGAAGTCCGCGCTAGATTGCGAGTTTCTGTAAAATACGGTCAGTCTTGGGGATTCTGTGTCTTTTTAAATTTTGCATTCGTTTTTCTTTTCTTCTGCAACAGTGATCTGACCTCTTTTGTGCAACACGGGGATTCAACCCCCTCTTTCAATAATTTATTTCGTATAAATCTCTCGATTGCTACTGATATTATGTCTTCCATGCTGTGGAGACGTTTCAATTGTGGTAGGTTGTACAGTTTTATGTATCTTGTGACTCGCGAAATATTAGTTCCACAAGAGTGACACCTAATATGTTTTCGCTATCTCCAGTAAATAAGAGCCGCCAACTTTTACCACAGTATCTCTGTACTTCTCAGGATTCTAAAAAGCTTTGCACTGTAAATAGAAATGTACGTCACCACACTTTGAATACTGTAGACGGAAATTTAGGTTGCACTCCGCCTTCCTCCAGAACGTTTAACGCATACCCGTATTCCGCACAGCAGCTCGCAGCTACTTAGTGCGGGTTTTCCTCGTCCGTCGGCTCCGCTACCTGACTTAATCCTCTCAACGGTATTTCCGTCGAATTTCCGCTACAGACATTCGTGTTAGCTCAAGCCCCCACAATCCCGTGAGCGGCCGACTGTAAACAGCACGTGCGCTTACATCCCACGCGAAAAAATCTTTCCCAGAGATACTACCTGTTGGCATTAGGCAAAGATCTAAAACGTTCAAGCAGTATGGATGTAGAGATGTCAGCAGACGACGTTGTTCTGAGTATTTTGTATACACTTGCAACAGAAATTAAATTTATCTTGTTAGGATCCTAGTTAACCTCACACACTGTAATTGTATCATATTCAGAAACAACCTACCAAATATTGGTAACAAGTTAGGAATATCGGGCTAAGCACACTCTCGGAAATCGCGATATATTCGTAACTAAGCAGTAAAATATTGGGGAAAAAGAAATATCAGCCTTTCCATAGCCTCGGAAATCACGAGCTATTCAGAAATAAATAGCCAAATCTTTCTGATTAGCGAATAGTGTAGGCCTAAATGTCATTGATACTCATTTTACTTACTGTACCAGCAATTTAAACGTTCCCATAGTCTTTGTCTGCAACCATATTCTCTAAAACTGCGACATATTTGGAACAAATTCAAATATTTGTAAGAAGGAAGAACTCAAATGTCATTGCTAATCGTACCACCTGCAACAGTAATTTCATTCTCCGTTCTTGAGTCACACATAAATCACCACATCGATGCTACTAACTCCTGAGACAGGACATGGATTACTGAATACCATAATACTGTTACGTGAGTAAGAAACTCCCACAAAGTGTTGTGGGTAAATAACTCCTACAGTGTGTTACAAACCATATGATTTATAAAAAATCGCACTGACGTGTTTTACGGCCCACTTTAGATTTGTAGTTTTATAAGTTTTTGGATAAAAAATTAATTAATAAGAGTGTCTGAAACCCTTTTAGAAAAAAAATTAGGTAGTGGTGGGTTTCGAACCACTGATCTTAAGCATTACAGTCCAACGTATTACTCACTACGCTACAGCTGACAGTTAGTTGTTCTGTTCTTTAATTTCATACTATTAATGGTAATTGTTAACTGATGCTAATATGGTATTTGTAGACACTAGATTATCATTTACCGCACGAAGAATGACGTGTTTTTGTTAATTCTTCAGTGCACCATTGCTCTGAAATGACAACGTGTAAGTTACAATAAGAAAATAATCAAATACGCAACGCAAGATGGCGTATGCCACAGAGAGTTCTGGGCGAGGAATGTCACGTGACATTTGCGAACGGCTGGTTTTCATTAATTCAAAGGAGGGTGTCAAAACTCCGTTATTTTTGTAAATATCTCTCAAACGATACGAGATATGAAAAAAGCATAAGGGAACGAAGTTGTAGAGAATTTTCTCATCTACAAATTCGTTTATTCAATTTTCGCGTCAGATGAATGGTTTATTTGCAGTTAAAATTACATTAAAAACGGCTTTTTTTATTACTAACGTATTTCTTGTAAGAAATATTTCAAAAAGGGAGGTTTTGGTCTCTGGTAGCCAATAATTATGTCTGTAAAATTTGGTGCCGATCGGTTTAACTGTTCGATCTAAAAAGTGGGAACACGTTACAGCCAGACAGACATCGTCAAATCACCGTTATTTTTGTAAATATCTCTGCACCGATGCAAGATATAAAAAATATAATAAAGCTAAGTTGTAGAGAATTTTCCCCTCTACCAATTAGGCTATTCAATTTTCGTGTCAGATGAACGGTTCGTTTGCAATTACAATTATATTACAAACGGCTTTTTTTGGTATTACTACCGTATTTGTTGTTCGAAAAATTTGAAAAAGGGAGGTTCTGGTCTCTGGCGCGTGCAATTATGTCTGTAAAATTTGGTGCTGATCGATTGAACAGTTCTTCTTAAAAACAGGGGACACATTACGGACAGTCAGACAGACAGACATCCCAAAATCGCCGTTATTTTTGCAAATATCTCTGAAACGATACGAGATATGAAAAAAAAGGTAAAAGGGCAAAGTTGTAGAGAATTTTCTCCTCTACAAATTCGAGTTTTCGTGTCAGATGAATGGTTAAGCCGCTATTTTCATTTAAATTTCGAGCTGCGAAAAAAAAAAAAAAAAAAAAAAAAAAAAAAAAAAAAAAAAAAAAAGAAGAAAGAAAAAAAAGAAAAAAAAACATTACGCTACAGCAACTCAACGCCATTTGGCTCTTTATGATTTATATACCGGTTCCCACATGTTTGGTTCTCAATGTTAATATGATTTTTATTACATTCTGTTATAATAAATTGATCCAGAGATGATTTTGTAGTTCATCTTTATTTCGCTGTAGCCCTGAAACGGTTTACTGCGAGTTATAAAACCAAAACTGTGAGATATACGTCAAATCAAGAGGGCTTCTGTGACATGAAAGGAACAAGTCAATATCGTTTTCACGTCACTTTCCAAAGTCGTCGTTCATTGGCTAATGTAACAGCGAATTTCATTTGAGGGAAAGAAATTTTTGCGTGGGATATAAGAACTCCTTGCGAACAGCTGGCAAACTGAAGAGCGCCTCGGTGGCCATTATAGTGGCAAAATTCCCCGTGAACTTTAAATGTGCGTAAGACTCTTTTGATTAGCATGTGTATTCATTCGAGTTAAGTCGCGAAAACTATTCTCATTTAAATATATAACTACAAAAGAGCTTCAGACTCTTTGAATATACAGCAACTATCGGTTGTGTGGAAATTTATTACACATACAGTATAGAAATCGGCCAACAGCGTCTCTTCTTCCTAACTAAATTATAACATTTAGTTTTTAGCGTTCTAAGTGCACCATATGAACGGAATTTATGGTCAGACACGGTTTTTTGGCACTTTCTCAGTATATTCCACGATGGTGAAACTTTTGCACAAACATTAATTTCGAAAGAGTTTCACACTTCACGTCTTTGAGTGCCTGCTGTATTCTCCGATATTTAGATATTTATAGCGTCAAAAAGTGAAACTGATCGGCTAATGTTAAAATTCGACTGTGGAAATGAAGTATCCCATCAGATTCATAACTGTAAAATAGCTTCTTACCTTGTGAATACACTAACCAGCCACTAACAAATTCTTTTAAGAACACGAAGAATTCCATAACTTTTTCTTAACGAAGTGAATCTAACATTAGCGTTAGGGTATCTAGCACGAAAGTTAGCATGTTCATGCTGTAAATCAAATACCTTACAGTAGCGTGAACTGCTCAAAAGTCAGAAACTATCGTCATAGGGTTCAACGTCACAATGCCACAATGCACATCCAGTGTGGCTATGTTTCATTCAAAAATGGAACTATACACAGTTCTGCAAACCCCTTTCATTTTTATACCTTTATGTAAAGCAGATGACCTTTAAATTCTGTTTTACAAGTTGCTAATATTAATTTCAGAAACAGAATTTCGTACTGCAGTGAGGCAACTGATCTCGTGCACCCAATAATTATTTTACACAATCATAAAATTATACTTTTTGAACTTCCTGTCCACCACTACTGTTTAAAGCAGCTCGTTTTTAAGAGCTACAAGTACTGTAAAAGCCTGTTACTTATTTCATTCAGTCTTATATTGTCTTGACTAAAAGCCTGTTAAGCAAGAGTTTCTCTGAACACAAGTAGTAGGGCTACTTGTATTCCTGAGAAATATAAATGGAAAGACAGTATTCGTTCCTTTTATTCCTTTCTTAAATCGATGTATGCAGTTAAACGCTGAGCAGCTCTTCAAGATAATGCTTCATGTTTACTGCAATGGTCAAACAGTACAGAACGGGACTACCAACTGAGTATAGCCGGCCGCGGTGGCCGAGGGGATTGAGGCGCTCCAGTCACGGTCTGCACGGCCACTGCCGTCGGGGGTTCGAATCCCCCCTCGGGCATGGATATTTGTGCTAAGCTTAGGGACTGATGACCCCGTAGTTAAGTCCCATAAGTTCTACAAACATTTGAACTGAGTATATATACCGCAGTAGCTATATAATGCACCATTTATCTCCTAAAAATAGCCCTATTTTTCTGACACTTGCAACTATCATGGCGGCCGGCCGAAGGTTCAAATTATTCCGCGACAGCAGCGCAATTAGGGAGTCTAGTTATTTTTGCAAGGTCTTTGTGTTACCTAAAGCTATATTCATCTATATTCAGCCTCTGTTGCCTCTTTTACCCTCCTGTCTGTCCGTCAGGAGTTTTAGTGTTTTGTGTTTCTAATAATTTTTTACTCTGCAATAAGTGTTTGGAGCCTAATAGAAATATTCAATTTACACAAATAAATTTTTATGAATATATTGATTTTTTGATTATACTAAGGGATTCTTATACAGTACATGCTTGATCATGGAAGCATGATAACGGTCCGGTTCGATTCGTGTGTTTAAAATTTTTCGAAAATCGTAAATTACTCCAAAGATGTACAGGTTGTACTGCCCCATCATTACTGAAAACATTGTATTCCGAAACGCCCATGCCATGTCAAGTCATTGCATGTACTAATACTAGTAATAAATTAATAAATATTTGTATAATGCGTTGATACAACTTAACATGAATATAACGTGAAACTTAACATAATTGCAGTTCGCAATGATCCTTTAGAACCTCTATGAAAGATTGAGTCCCAAATTTACCAGGATATCGGCGGTGTGTCATATTTAAATGATAGTGACTGAATACGTCTTTACAGTTCCAGTACATAGATCCTGCCGCCACCGGGATTGGTAGAGCGGTCAGAGACTACGAGGCTGATCCCGCCGGAGGTTCGAGTCCTCTCTCAAGCTTGGGTGTGTGTTTTGTCTTTAGTAATAACAATAATTAACCAAATATTTAATATTATTTATCTGAACTCGACGATCCCGTTTCGGATCAAACTGCCATTATCAAGTGACGCAAATGTCTAGTTGGTCTGACATACATAGGATATCTAAGACGTTGGTATATTAACTAATAAAAATTACCTACCTATTTTGACAGATAATAATACAGACGTCTTAGAGTCCTATGTATGTCAGACCATCTAGACATCAATTTAAGCCGAAACGGGACTGTCGTGTTCAAATAAATAATATTAAATAGCAGTAATCTGGTCAATTATTGTTATTACGTCACTTACTGACCTTTAATACATATCGGGGCCCTATGGAATATACGTTTAAGTAGTTTGCAAGCGTTGGGACTGATGATCACTGTAGTTTGATCCCACAGATTTACAAACGTTGGAACATTTGAATTTTTAAAATACAGTCTGTCTTTCTCAAAATAGACTAGAAGAGTGGCGTGTTTTCTAGCGAATGCACCTCACATAGATTCATTGCCCTATATTATAATCTATGTTTAACGTTTTTATTTTGTTCATACGTATACGTAGAAGATTTTAGTTACCTGACCTGTGGAGAGCGATCTATTTACAATATTAATAAAAATGTACCTTCCTCAGTTTGTTAAGCCAAGATCGTCAATAAAATGTATTTATTTCTCTTACCCGATTTCAATTATTTATATCATCATCCTCTTATACTTACGTAAGAAACCGTCGTATTTTATTTTTTAATTTGACGATCCATTTTGGTGACGTATATTTTAGCATGTTGATTATGCATTTTTACTCATTTTATATTTCGACGAAAAACCCTTTATTTCACATGTTCCCCTAAGTGAAGGTGTTTAAACCATTCTGAAGATGACAATGTAAATCATTGAAACCGGTTAAGAGAAATAAATATATTTTATTGGCGATCTAGGCTTAACAACGTGAAGAAGGTATACTTTTATTAAGATTTTAAATATTTGAGAAAAAGTGCTCCTCATGCAGACCTGACTTTACATGTTCCACAGAAAAAAAAGCACATCAATGTGACTCTAGTCACAAAGATATACTGGAGAAACTCAGTAGGAGTGACAATCAATGACAGCGAGTATGACATCTTCAATGACTATAGTGGCGCCGATGATTATTCAGCTGAGTCTTGTTTGCAGTGCGCCTCTACGTAGTTCACCTAGAACAGCTCACCAGGCTAGTTCTTCGTCAGATTATGAAAGTGAAAGCGAAACGAACTGTAAAAGGTCACGCCCTAGTGACAAGTCTGATCGGCAAACACGTGACTTAAGGCCGGAACTGCATGTTTCTGGTGACTCATCTTCTGTACATAATTGCCAATTAGCGCCCGAATAAAGTATAATATCAATGTTCAAATGTTTGTTAAGCTTATGGGACTTAACTACGGGGTCATCAGTCCCTAAACTTACAAATTACTTATGAACTACTTACGAACTAGGACGGCACAAATATCCATGCCCGAGGGGGGATTCGAACCCCCGACTGTAGTGGCCGAGCAGACCGTGCCTGAAGCGCCTCAGTCCCCTCGGCCACCGCGGCCGGCGTATAATATCATTTTTGAAGTTCTGTCTATCAGAAAATCTGATGAAATTCATAACACTTCAAACGAACCAATTTTACGCGTTCACGGTAGCAAATACGTCACAACTCGACTGTTTACGTGGAAGGTTATTGGATTTTACTAACAGTACTGCTTCATTGCTATTTGGCTTCTCATAGCTGGAGATAAAAAGTTGGAATAAATGCATATTGGTCGTGAGATGTACTCCAATTTTCATTGAAGTTATGACCCATGGCCTTTTTAATGTTACTTTTGAGAATGTTACATTTTAGATACAACACTGGCAGTTGTGGAGAAAGTGTATGCAACGGATAGGGTGGCCGTTCCCGCCGCAGGTTCGTGTACTCCCTCGGAGACGGGTGTGTGTAAATTTGTCCGTTTGTACATCTAGCGACTGATGACCATAGAAGTGTAGTCCCTTTATTTATTTTTATTTATTTAATTTTCTTTACTAGGCAGTTTCAAGCACGTACCCAGTCCGACTCAACTTCTCACGTTTGTCCTCCTACTAGTAAGCTAGTATCCCGGCACAAATTTCATACGATCACGTTGTATGATTACAACACCTCCCAGCAGCTGTGACAAAATAACCCAACTAAATCTATGTTTAGAAACACATTACATACCAATGTCTATTCTTTGGGACATGTCCGAAAGAAGATACGCTGCAATTATTAATTATTCATGTATGACTCTGTATATACCTCCAAAATTATATCATGGTGTGACATATAATTTACGAGATATGAGATCTTAAACATTCCGTTGAGTGAAGAACTACATTTTGTTTGAAATGGAATACATTACCTTCTGTTCACCCAGTGAGAGCACATAATACCGTTCAACAAATTTTAATCACAATTTCAAACCATTTCTAAACTTCTTCTTGATTACATTATTACAGTCAAATATGTAGCACCTTAATTCTTTCGTGAGATAACCAGGCGTTGTATAAATGGGAATTGGATTCTTTATGCAATCGATAGCTTTACCAGTAACACTCGAATCGGTCACCTGAGAAAGCACCGAGAAACGTGTTGGCGCTGTGTGGAGTTGTGCCGCGCTTTCGGCCCGTTTACGGGCGCGTGTGTGCGAGTTGCGGCTGCTATCGGCTGCAGTCGTCAAGCTTGTGCGGCCCCTTTGAGGCGATCTGGGAGCTCCGGCACTAAACGTCAGCCTTCCCCCGCCGACTCTGCACAACCGTTCCACGCTCTTCAACGACCAACCACATCTGACACATTTTTCTCAGATTTTCACCGTCCGGATCATTTTCCTGTTCCATTCGCACATTGGAAGCGACCGAATAACAATGGGGTTCTCTAATTTTACTCGCGTGAGCTTTACGCCTGTTGTGTTGTTATTGTGGTCTTCCGTCGAAGATTGGTTCGCTGCTGCTTTCCAGTCTCTAGAACCGTATACAATATTTCAAACTAGCTCCACTTACTGTACTAAAACCTAGGTTTCCATCTAAATTTACGCACACCAATCCTTTCATTACCAAATTAACGATTACTAAGATACTTATGATGAATGCGTTCCTTTTGCTAATCATATTGTAATATAACTGTACTGTATTATCCGATTCATCTTCTATTCTATAATCCGATCCACATCTTTATTCATCCAACCGATACCGTTTATAGATTTTACTATCCATGTGCTTACAGAAATATATTTATAACATGATCTAGCATATAGCATGTATCTGGTTTATTGTGGTGGTTTTATTTTTCATCCATTAGACGATAATAGATGCTTTAACATAACTGTCGGAACGTTCATACTACAGAAAAAAAACGTGTAAATTAGTAAGAAATAGAATTTGTCATGCTGGAAACATAGAAATTTATTTGTTAGACATTGTTGTAATTTGCATAATTATCTGTAAATAAGCATATATTTCAATGAGTCCAATTAATTTTCAGTTTTAAAGGTATTAAAACATTTATTTCCAACTAGCTTAATTCCCGCTGCTTCGCACGTGAGACTGGATGGTCTTGCAGTGGTTGTTTCTACTTCTAAATATAAATTTTCATAGATTTAGCTTTAAAATGCTTTCCTAATCAATTATTTTGATACATCTTGTCACCCCCTATTGCACCATTCACGGCAGAATTCAAAACATTCCGAAACACATTTTGTTATTATTAGCATGGTTCCAAATCCAAATTTTCGCTTTTCTAGCATTAAAATAGTCTTAGTAGCACCCTTAAAAGATTTTCCCTTATTTCACCCAATTAATAGCTGAATTGCCAAAATATCGAAACACGTGTTTTTAAAATTTCAATCAAAAATCTAAATCCGGAGTTTTGTATTTCTTGCTTCAAAATTGCCGTAATAGCAAGGTATTTTCAAAAAACCGTTCATCCCCTATTTGATACTCTTAGGGATGAAAATATCGGTAAATCGCTGATACCTACAGTGTAAGATAAACAACGTCTACAAATTTCAAGGTTCTGTCGTCTATAGATTCACTTTTCAGCGCCGTTTACCGTCTTTTAGAAACGGATCGAGAACGCAAAATTTCTGTCTTATACTTTGACATCTTTCTTGGTAGTTTTACTTTTCAAATTGCAATATGCACTTATTTTTCTTTATTCGTAAGCTTTTTTGCAGTGAAACAACTGAAGAATGTGCAACACGTTTCAGTGTATATAACCTCTTTGCTATTATAGTGTCAAATGTCATCATTGGTCTTCAGTTCGAATCATCAATATACTTATATCAAAATGGAACATGGGACGTGTGACCGTATACTTCACTTCGTAGCCAAAATTATTGAAAGACGACCGTCTGTCGTCTTCCATATATTTTTGTCTACTTCTGTAACGTTATAATTTATTTAATGTCGCTAGATAAAAATTCTTTACAAGAAAAATTTATGTACACTAGTTTCCTTTTTCAATAGCTTTCCTTCACAGACATACAGTCTGTGTATTGCAGTGAGCTCAAAGATAATATGGAGATGGTACTATGTATTATAAAACCGTGACGCTCGACGTATAGGCTATTCGTCTCTCTACTCCAGTTGTCAGTATTTTGATCCTTAGCACTACAGTTGTCTTTCCAGTGTTTATATTGAGATCATTTGTGTATTACCAGTGTAGCTAATGCTCAGTTAATGTATGTCTGTTTTTTCCAGTGTTTTATCTGTGAGAATTTGAACATCTGTTGATCGTCGTATTGCTCCACACTTTACGGATTTTTGTTTGCCACACTCACCCACCGCCACACACCGCGACCAAAACACCATACTGCACACCGCGAACATAAAGGCTACTTCTTGCATAACCGCCATTGATCTGCAGTAAATAATTTTTAGGCTACCAAGTGAAATATAAGGACACACGTCTCATGTTCCATTTTTATAAATGTATAATGATTGGCTGAAACTGGTTATTTTATCCGACCTGTTGTAGCACTATAAAAATACAAGAATTAAGAAGTATATCAACAGCCAATGAGACGATATTTGAAACTTTCAATGTAATAATTAAATTTCTGATGAGATATTAACATCTGTGGTCGAGGGGACTGAGGCGCTCCAGTCACGGTCTGCACGGCCACTACGGTCGGGAGTTCGAATCCCCCCTCGGGCATGGATATTTGTGCCGTCCTTAGTATTAGTTAGTTCATAAGTAGTTTGTAAGCTTAGGGACTGATGACCCCATAGTTAAGTCCCATAAGCTATACAAACATATGAACATTTTGAACATCTGTAATATGGAAACTTATTGAATTGCTCAATATTTATATTGTACGAAATTTACTCGAACTGTTCATAAAGTTCTAACTGTATCAAATTAATGACTATTTGTCAATAATGAAGTACGTCGTCGAATAGATATAAATAGACGCCATTTGAGGCAGTATCAGCCTTGCTTAGCATTAGTCTTGCTTTGTTACTGTCGGATTATTGTGTGTCAGTCAGTTCAGCAAATAAAATAAGAATCAATGCATTTGAGTGTTCTTTGTTACATCAGCTAAATATAAAATCTTCAAAGTTAGGTAAATTATGATCTTTTGATGAAGTACTTTTTATTGCCAGAAACTATCGGCAATTGAAGTGTCTCACCAACCAAAAGTAGTGGGACATTTCAATGAGTAATCGCTCCGTTTCCATTCACCATCAGTTCAATAGTTGTTCTTTCTGCCCATCTAATCTGCATTCTCTTTTAATATCAGATATCAAACGCTTTCTATAATGAAGGCGAAGTAGCGCTGTAACAAATCTGATTGAAAGGGTCGACTTGATTGAGTCCTTCCTGAATTCTTAATACACAGTGGCAGGCGGACGAGAGACTGGCTGAGCCAGTTCTTTTCACATATCATGCAGACTGGCGTTGTACCACCCGTGTTTAAGAAAGCTAAAATAATACCTTTTCTGAAGCTCGGTAAACCGAAGGATAAACGAGAGAGTTACCGACCGATTTCCCTCCTGAGCACAACCTACAAGCTGCTGGAGAGGCTTATTTTAGGACGTATAGAACCAATACTGGAAGAACACCTACCAGTGGAGCAAGCTGGCTTTCGCCACAACAGAGGCTGTGAGGACCAGGTGCTCAGCCTAACCAGCCACATCGAAGCAGGCTTCCAGCAACGACTCAAGACGACGGTTGCCTTCGTAGATCTCACTGCGGCTTATGACACTGTGTGGAAAGATGGCTTACTATATAAACTGTATCGCACTGTCCCATGCCAGAAGCTCTTACGCCTCTTTAATAATATGCTATGTGACAGAACCTTTCAGATAATAATGGGTGACAAAACAAGTAGAGTCCGAAAAATAAATAACGGCCTTCCTCAAGGATCGGTGCTGGCACCTCCACTTTTCAACTTGTATATATCAGACATGCCAGAAACAAAAGGACGTAAATTTGGATACGCTGACGACCTGGCAATAGCCGTTCAAGCAAAGAGGGTGGAATATGCTGACACACTCCTTTCTCAAGATCTTGAAATTGTTGGGAAGTTCTACGCTGATTGGAGACTGATTGTCAACACAAGCAAAACGGAAACAACTAGTTTTCACCTTAACAATAGGGAAGCAACAAAAATCTCCAAAATTACTTCTCAACAATAAAGTGCTCCCCCATAATCAGTTCCCAAAGTATCCTGGTGTCATACTGGATCGCACCCTCTCCTTCAGAAAACACCTGGAAGCAACGGCAGCCAAAGTCAACACTCGCAATAACATCTTGCACAAACTGTGTGGCAGCAGGTGGGAGCACATGCTTCCACTCTGAGAGGTTCTGCCCTAGCACTTGTGTACTCTGCTGCAGAATACTGCTCCTCTTCATGGTTGAATAGCAGTCATGTCACAAACTAGATGCCAGACTGCACGACACCATGCGTACCATCAGCGGATGCATCAAAAGCACACCTGTGCAATGGTTACCTGTGTTGAGTCACAGTGCTCCACCTCCGCTACGAAGAAAGGGCTGCTTGGCCGACAGCTGAAGAGGATCCAAAGTGACCCAGACCTACCAGTGCATAAGGACATTCCTTATCTAGCACTGAGAAGGTTGAAGTCCAAGAAGCCTTCACTAGCTCAGCGCAACAACTACAAGACGCGGATTTCAGCATCACTGAGCAATGGCGAACGGACTGGAGCACTGTCAACTTCACAGCTCTCTGGCCGACCCCACAGAAAGACCTACTGGATTCGAACTTCCCCGCCGACAATGGAAAGCACTTAACAGAATCCGAACATCTCACGGAGTCTGTCAGGATTCTCTATACAAGTGGGGCATATCGACAAGTCCTCAGTGCGACTGTGGTGCTTTGCGTCAGACAATAGACCATATTGTGTATGACTGCAACATCAGGTCTTACCCAGGTCCAAAAACAGACCTGTATAAAGTGACAGATGATGAACTTTCATGGCTGGCTGGTTTAGACATTTATGTATAAGGACCATGTTCGCTGCTTATGTTTCTTAATTCAGTTAATATAAATTGTGTAAATTTACTGCTCATGTCATTGTTGTTTTTCCTATTTTAGTTTCCTAACTTAATATTCTTATATTAGTGTTGATTCAATTGTTCATCTTACTGTAAGATGTAATATATCTTTCATAAATTTGTATTAATATTTTATATACATATTTTTCCAAATTCTACTGCATCGCACATAGTAATGGACTTTTTACTGCATACCTGAATACGTCTCTGTAATTACTACACTTAAATTTTGATATAAGCTGTTTGTTGTCTCTTCTTCCCACCTGGGGAAGTGTCATTGTGTAATGTATCTTCCATGTCCAAGTGTTTATGTCATACGATAAATAAAATAAACAAATGTCCCCGTCGCGCCAGCGACAGCTAGCGAGCGAATTATTGTAATATGCCAGCTCCGAGTGAATCAGTTAAAAGTACTAATGTGTAACAGTCCACGATAATTTGGCATCTAATAAATGCATAATTATTATAGTTTTGCAGATATTTATATGTCTCTACAGTATAAATGTCCTCTTTTCTAACATCTGGTGACCCCAATGTGAATTTTACGGATCGGTTCAAACTTAACACAAACGTAGATAAATGGATACAATGAAACAGATTTTTCTATCCATCAATCCATGGCCAAGATATGATTCTTCAAAGTGGTGATAAATACAGTACGCCGTTGTTGAGCCGGAGCTGGCACCCAGGAAAACTATGCGAATCGATTAATACCTTCCACAAGAGAAAAGACTGGTCTGAAGTTGTTGCTCGCCTAATTGCACAATAGTGACCACCATTCGGAGGAAGGAAGCTTAGGGTTTAACGTCCCGTCGACAGCTTGGTTATTAGAGACGGACCACCATTCGGATTTTATTTAACGTACAGCAGAACTTTTATGTATGTAATGTTTTGAAGCGCTTCACACTTAATTTAAACTTGTACAAAACGGTACAAAATTTGCAGGACGGTGGATAAATGGATAAAATCTAAACAACGTTCACCCACACAAAGCCAATATTGTCAAATAGTTCGTAGTAAGAAATGGGGTGGTGCGACTTTAACATCCACCATACTTGCCGAATTTCAATCCTACAAAGTTCTTCTGTTCTTCCTATTTCATTGACTCAAACTCGCTTTGAAAGAAAAGAGATTTGATGATATTGCTGAAATCTAACGAAACGTGACGAGGATTTTGAACGCCATCCAAAAGGAAGATATCGTGCAAAATTTCCGGGACATGTATCACACAGCTCAAAGATGCGTAATTATTGATAGGTGTCTATTTCGCAGGACAGTAAGGTTACTGTAGATTATAGTATATCTACTTTAATGTTACAGGGCTATTCACCGAACTTTATCGTCAGTGGTTGTAAATAAGGGTTATTAAGTAAATTTAGGCCAAAAATTACTGATAGAGAAATTTACAGATTTAGAAGTAATAAAGATATAGAAGATTAAACAGAAATCCATGGTGACATAAGAAAACAAAGACTTAAATTTTATGGGTAAATCAAAAGAATGACACCCACTAGATTGACAAAACAAATAGTAGAATTTTACGAAAACGGAAGTAAAACCAAAACTGAGCCAATTAAATAGATCGCTGCGATTAAGAAATATTTTAAACTGCTCGTTAACTCAGGCAGATATTACAGATAGAAAGACATTCAGGCAAAAGACATTTGATTGGAAAATAAAACTTTTATCCATTATGTGTAGGAACCTGCGACTGTATCTTGAAATAGGATTCAGAAATTACTCCAAGGCGACTGGTTGCAGTAATTTCTGAAACCTATTTGATTGGAAAGTTGATCAGAGGGAAACTAGAAATGGACTGGAAGACTGTCGTCTGATGAAAGAAGTTTGGGCACAAAGGAAGACTAACCATCAAAAGTGACACTGACTAATTTTACTTTGCGTAGCAGTTTAGGACCCAAACGTTGATAATAATAATTATTATTATTATTTGACTGGTGTGAAAATTACAGAACCGTCAGTTTAATAAGTTCTGGTTGCAAAATTTCACCACAAATGATTTAAAGATGGCTGCAAATACTGACAGATGAAGATCTCGGGGAAGATCAGTTCAGTAGAAATGCAGGAACGCGGGAGGTAGTACTCACCTTGCCACATTTCTCCCTTTTGTAGATTTGGAGAAACCTTTCAGCAATGTTGACTGGAACACACTCTCAAATTCTGAAGTCAGTAGGGGTAAAGTACAGGGAAAGGAAGGTTATTTACAACTTGTACAAAAGGCAGTTATTAGATTCGAAGGGTATGAAAGGGAAGCATTTATTAGGAAAGGAGTAAGACAGGGTTGTAGCCTTTCTCCAATGTTATTCAATTTGTACATCGAGCAAGCTGTGAAGGAAATCAAGAAAAATTTGAAGAAGGAATTAAAGTTTAGGTTGTAGAAATAAAAACAGTGCGTTTTGCTGATGACATTGTAATTCTACCAGAGACAGCAAAAGATCTGGAAGAGCAACTGAACGGAATGTAGAGTGTGTTGAAAGGAGCTTATAAGATGAACATTAATAAGAGCAAAACAAAGGTAATGGAATGCAGTCTTAGAAAATCAGGCGATGCTGAAGGAATTAGATTGAGTAACGAAACAATGAAGGTGTTAGATGAGTTTCGTTACTTGGGCAGTAAAAATAGCTTACGATGGTCGCAGTAGAGAGGATGGCAGTAGGAAGAAAAGCGTTTTTTAAAAAGAGAAATTTGCTAACATCGAAAATTAATTTAAGCGTAAGGAAGATCTTTCTGAAGGCAATTCTGTGGAATTTTGCCTTGTAAGGAAGTGAAACTTGGGCTATAAATAGTTTAGACAGAACGAGGATAGTGGCGTTTGAAATGTGGTACTACAGAAGAATGCGAATATCAGGTGAGTAGATAGCGTAACTAATGAAGAGGAGTGTTGAACAGAATTGGGGAGAAAAGTAATTTTTGGGCATACTTTGATTACAATAAAGGATCTATTGGTAGCATACATTCTTAGACATGGAGGGAAGTGTGTGGGGAAAAAATCGCAGAGGGAGAGCAAGAGATGAATATAGTAAGCCGATTCAGATCGATGCGGGATGCCGTTCTTATGAGGTGAAAAGACTTGCTCAGGAGTGGGTGGTGAGCTGCATCAAACCGGTCTCCAGAGTGAAGACCACAACAGCAACACATTATTATTATTATTATTATTATTATAGAAAAGAAACGATACTTACCGAGTATTTTTTGAAGAGTATTCGATTGCTGAACCGTTCTTTTCGAGTACAATGAACATTCATTGTCGACTAATCCAAATTAGTGTAGTTCTAGATCCAGCACCGAGTAAAATAAATCAATAAGAATAAACAGAAACGGGATGGCCTGTATTTGTACGTGATTGAATTTTTCATAGGATTTGTTGCAAAGATGACACAAGATTTTCCGATCGAATAAAGTGAGGCTTTGCTGGTGAACCTAAAAGTGTTTTATATCCAGTAATGAACAGCCTTAGCGAGATCTCGACATCTAACTTCGGTTTTTGCATACTGAGATCTGTTGGTCGTGTAAAGGTAGAGACCTGGGAAGATTTTTTTGTACTGACACAAAAATAAAAATGATTAAACATGTTTAGCGCCGAAAAGTCAGACTTTTCAGGTTAGTTAAATGACGAAGAATGGTGTGCAAAGATAGCTTAACCGGCTGATATTTTTAAACATTTAAATTACCCGAATGAGATTATTCAAGTAAATGAAAGTGTGCTGACATAAAGTGATAGAATCGTCGGAATCTTAAAAATATGTAAATCGCACGTGGAAAAGAAAAATCTTTATTCCTCTTATTTTAGAGGTAGAATAACATTGTGGTATCACATACAAACACATTTTAAATCTTACCTATAATCAGTTTCCCCATCTTATCCTGAGTGCAACTGGGAAAATTTTATCACACTATACATGTTTTGTTTTTTATTTAAAAAGGATCTTCTGTAGTTCTATAAATGTGGATACACAGATTAGTAAATTTTGTTTTGCACATATAGATTAGAAATATTTTCAACTTTTCGCGCACGTAATGCGTTTTTTCAAGACTGTATATAATTTACTTAGGTGTTTAAAGCGTGTGTATATGTCTTCAATTCCACTACGAATTGTGTGCAAGAAGTAAGCAGCTCACGTTTCTCGTCGATACCTAAATCTTATTTGCCGTAAACAAATAAATAACCTGTAAATAAGTAATAATATAACTATATATTCTATTTTTAAACAATCTTCAGCATTTTTGCTTAAATTACTTTTATTAGCATTATCATAAACACTCATAAGTATCACAACACACCTAACCATCTCGCGGCACAATATTCTGCCACATCACATACATTGTTCATCGAGTAAAACAGAAGTGATATCTGGCATTCCCCAGGAAAGCGTTATAGGTCCTACTCTTCCTTGTGTTTATAAACGATTTAGGAGACAATCTGAATAGCTCCCTTAGACTGTTCGCGGATGATGGTGTCGTTTATCGGTTAGTGAAGTCAACAGAGGATCAAAAGCAACTGCAAAGCGATTTAGACAAAATTTCTATATGATGCGAAAATTGGTAATTGACACTAAATAAGGAAAAGTGTGAAATAATACACATGACCACTAAAAGAAATCCGCTGAACTTCAATTACGCGATAAATCAGTCAAACCTTAAGGTCGTAAATTCTACCAGATACCTAGGAAGAATTACGAACAACTTAGACTGGAGAGAATACATAGAAAATATTGTGGGGAAGGCTAACAAAAAGTTACGTTACATTGGCAGAACGCTTCGAAGATGCAACAGTTCCATCAAAGAGACTGCCTACATCACACTTGTGGGTCCTCTCCTTGAGTACTGTTGCCCCTTGTGGGACCCTCATCAGGTGGGACTGACGGAAGACATTGGAAAGGTTCAAAGAAGGGCAGGTCGTTTTGTTTTATTAAGTTACAGAGGGGAAAGAGTCACGCAAATATTGCATGATTTGAGGTGGAAAGCATTAAAAGAAAGAAGTTATCCGTTGCGGCGAGATCTATTTACGAAATTTCAATCACCGACTTTGACTTCTGAGTGTGAAAATAATTTGCTAGCACCCACCTACATAGGGAGACATGACCATACCAATAAAATAAGAGTAATCAGATCGAAAACGGAACGATTTAGGTGTTCTTTCTTCCCGCGCGATGTTAGAGAATGGAACGGTAGTGAAAGGTTATGAAAGTGGTTAATGTACCCTCTACCAGGCACTTAAATGTGATTTACAGAGTATCTATGTAGATGTAGATTGAGTACTTTTGTTCTAGCGTGGCTACATATTTATCCTGCAAACCACATTTCGGTCCCTAGCCGAGGGTTTATCGAACCGCTATAATAATATTTCGTTACCTTTCCATTCTTACCATTCTCTAATAACGCACTAAGGGAACGCCTACATCTATCCGTATTTTCTTAAGATGATCAACTGTGTGCTGACAAGATATGTTCGCATTCCAAGGAGAATTTGGTGTAAGAAATTTCGCATATAGATCTCACCACAAGGAATAATGCCTTTCTTTCAATGATTTCCATCCCAAGTCGTTCATGATTTCCGTGAAACTTACTACCCTGCATCTCGATGCCAAACTAACTGCCATTCTCTGAACTTATCCTGTTTCCTCCGTGAGTCCCATTTAGGATCCCACAATGCACAGCAAAATTCGAAACTAAGACGGACAAGTGTAGAGCCCGCTTTTTCTTCAGTGGAACTGTTGCATCTTCTAAAAGTTTGGTCAATGAAATATAGACTGTGATTCGTCTTCCCAATTATATTTGTGGTCTTTTTTAAATTTATTTAAGTTATTGGTAACTGTAATTCTTAGGAACTCAGATGAATTTAAGGGCTTTAGATGTCACTGATTCGTCATGTAAATAAATTTTAAAGGATTCCTTTTAGTAATCATATAGATTATCTTTTCATTATTTAAGGTCGATTGTTAATTTTCGTACCATGCAGATGGCATGGATGTTTGTGTTGTCCTCAGGTTAGTTTACCTCTGTTTAAGTAGTTTGTAAGGTACGGACTAATGACTAAGCAGTTAATTCCGATAGATTTACAAACATTTAAACATTTGAACTAAATCATTTGAAACACAGCGAAAGTAAGGATCGTATAACACTTCCCTGGGAAACGCCTGATATCACTTTTATCCAATGACTCTCCGTCAATTACTGTGTGCTGTCTGACAGTATCAAAGAGAATCTGTCTGTCTATGAAATCAAAGGCCTTCTTCAAGTCAACGAAAGTGACTTTTGTTCAGAAGTTTTCGAATGCTCCTTTTCCTAAGCGTGCTTGTTATTCAAATACTACATACATCAGCTTGCGATCATAGTCTGTTGAGTAATGCGTTGCAGAGAATTTTATGTGTCCGGCAGTATGCCTCGTACGATTAATCAAAACGTCCGTTGCTATGAAGATTCTAGATTCCGCTACTGACTTCATACCGAGGACAATAACGTGAAATAATGGAGCTGTACCCAACCACGTGGATGTCGTCATAGTAATCTCTGACGAAACACACGACGCTTAAGTTTGGCAGCGTGGCAGAGAGAGACGAGCCGGCTCAAAGGGTTTGTAAAGCAGATTATCCGCTAACGGCCTGGCTAAAATCCCAAACTGTAACACAAAGCGATGGTCTGCAGCCCGTTGGCTGGTGTCCTTGAGCTTTGGCGCGCATTACAGTTTTTCAGGTGGCAGAGAGGGTCTACGTGCCGGTACCTGTTTTCGCTCTTTCCGCCCATTCATTCAACAGCTCGAAAGCAACACACGAGAATTCTCTAGAGCAGCGGCACAGAGTAACATATCTTTGTTGCATCCGTTCACAACCGGAGAGCTGCGATTCACTCGTGGGCCGTCGGAAGCGTGCCACTTGGCCGCGAACTTATGGGATTTCACTCGTCAGTGTTACATAATTAAATAAGAGTTGAAATGTACGGTCGGTATCCTATACTATTCTTCAAGGGTCTGGTCCTATCCGTCACGTCGCAGAATAGCTTTCCCCCTTTATTTAAACGCAGAAAAAATACACAAAAATAACTGCAAGTATTTTTTATATGTTGATAATTACTGATATCGCGTGTTAAGTGGCAACTGGAACTGTACACCCCAACAGACTGTCACTCTTGTTTGATTCCTCATGGAGTACACATACAACGTGCCTCCACGCGATCATAATTTCTCAGGCTGGTTGTTTCTTGCCAGTACATGGCAGAAGAAAACGGAAGATTCCTATCCAACATAATGTTTAGTATTCAATTCAGTCCTTTTTGCAGATACCGCAGACAATCGTCGGCGATCCGTATCTTTCTCTCTCTTAGATATAATGGGAAAACAACATTGGGTGTTTCGGGAAGAATATTTTAAGCGAAGGTAGTATAGATGAAACGTAGTAAAACTGCCATACGTATCCAATTTTTATTGTGCAGAGAGATACAGATATCAGTATGCAAATCAAACAAATTTAAAGCATAGGTAACTGAGAATATTTTCACTGATTATTCCGTCGGTTCTTAGTAGAACATTATTATACTGAATTAAAGGCACAATTTTATGAACGTTCAACACTTTTTTTTTTTCTTTTTTAATTCAGTTAATCGATATTCGGCTTACAAGTCCATCTTCAAAGAATTCTTTTCCTCAGTGTTATTAGATTATTATTTAACGTTTTTTTAATAGGTGTCGTTCATTATCCAGCTTAAAGTTAACTGAGACATATCCAGGGGCAGATATTGCCTCTGACCGTATCTTATCAGTTATGAATTTCAGACTGAAATTGAAGAAACTGCAAAAAGATAGGAATATAAGGAGATGGAACCTGGATAAACTGTAGTAACCTGAAGTTCTTGAGAATTTCAGAGGGCGATTTAGACAACAATTGACAACAACGGGGGGAAATAAAACAGTAGAAGAGGAATAGGTAGCTTTAAGAGAAGACATAGTCAAGGCAGCAGAGGGCCGAAAAGGCAGAAAGGCAAGACATACAAAAAATCCTTAGATATCACAGAAAATACTAAAGTTTATTATTTAAAGGAAAAGATATAAAAATGCAGTAAATAAAGAAGGTAAAATGGAGTACAGACGACTAAGAAATGAGACTTACAGGAAGTGCAAAATGACTAATCAGGAGTGACTAAAAGCCAAATGCAAATCAGTAGAAGAATGTTTAAATAGAGGAAAAATAGATACCGCCTACAGCTAAATAAAAGAGACATTTGGAGACAAGGAAAAAAAGCTGTATAACTATTAAGAACTCAGATGGAAAACCAGTTCTGAGTAAAGAAGGAAAAGCTGAAAGATGGAAAGAGTATGTAGAGAGGCTGTAGAAGGGAAATGAACTGCGAGACAATATTTTCCTCTTTCCTCCTATTTTGTTATAATGATCATGTCTCCTATGTAGGCGGGAACAGAAAGTTGGTGAATGAAATTTCGCAAATAGATCTCGCCGTAACGAATGCCGTCTTTCTTTTAATGATTTAAATCCCGTAAAACTTCATTTACACGATAAATCAGTCAAATCTAAAGACCGTCAATTAAACTAAATATCTAGGAGTAACAATTACGAACAACTTAAATTGGGTAGAACACACTGAAAATAAAAAGGGAAGGCGAACCAAAGCCTACATTTCATTGGCAGTATAGTTAGCAGATGCAACAGTTCTACTAAAGAAACTGCCTACACAACACTTGTGCATCCTATTTCGGAGTATTGCTGCACATTGTGGGATCCACACCAGGTGGGACTGACTGACGATTTAGAGAAAGTTCAGAGAAGGACAGCTCGTTCTGTATTATCGCGATATAGAGAAGAAAGTGTCACGGAAATGATACACGAGTTGGGATTGAAATCATTAAAAGAAAGGCGGTATTCGTTGCGCCGAGATCTATTTGCGAAATTTCTTTCACCAACTTTCTCTACGAATGCGAAAATATCTTGTTAGCACCGACCTACAAGATCATCATAATAAAATAAGAGAAATCAGATCGAAAACGGGAAGATTTAGATGTTCCTTTTTTTCCTGCGAGCTATTAGAAAATGGAACCGTAGAGAAAGATCACTTCAATGTGACTTGCAGAGTATATATGTAGGTGTAGATAGATGTACAACTCTTCCGTGACACTATCACCTCTCTATCACAATAATATAAAACGAGTTGACTTTCCCTGAGCTTTCTCTATATTAGCCTTCAGTCCCACGTGGCAGGGATCCCACAATGCAAAGCAATAGTCCAAAGTAGGTCAGACAAGTGTAGTGTAGGCAATTTCTTCGTAGAACTGTTGCATCTAAGTATTCTGCCAGTTAAATATAGCATTTGATTTCACTATGCTATTTTGTGTGTGTTGTTTGTGAATGTAGTTCCTATGTGCATTTACTGTAGTTGAATCGTCGCTCAGTGGTAGAGCGGCAGACTATAACTCGAATTGTCGCGGGTTAGATTCTCGCCAGATCCTAGAATTTTTATCCGTCACTTTCCACTTCTTTCACTTCTGGCAGTGTTGCTGATGTGAAAAATATCGAGTAGCACTGTGGTGCGGAATCCACGTTAAACTGTAGGTCCCCCTATAACTGGCTGGGTAAGACAGTTCGAACAGGACTATGTCAAGTAAAACACTGTGGTGTTCAAACCAATCTGATGATTGCTGACTGTTTTACGTTTAGATTTCATTGATTTATCGTACATACGAAGTTTAACGGAATTCTTTTGTGCTCACGCGGATGAGTTCACACTTGTCACTGTTTAGGTTCACCTGCCATATTTCACACCACGCAGATATCTAAATCGTTTTGCGGTTTCTTTTGATCTTCTGGTGACTTTTCTAACCGATAAGCGAAAGCATGATCCACGAACAGTCTGCGAGAACTGCTTTAGTTGTCTCCTAAACCTTTTTCTTTCTTGTTTTATGTACAAATATCTTGTAAAATAGATAAACATGTTAGACAGAATATACTAGGGATTTCTACAAAGTTTTAAAGGAAGAAATTACAAGCTAGAAGCAGATAAGCCTCCATTTCAAACACTCGATAGGCAAACTGATTACTAACAACAAAGACAACTGCGAGTTACTTGCTGAATACTTCGAGAAACGGAAACTTTAAGACAAATCATGTCCGTTTGTGAAGAGAATATGACATCAAATTTTGGAATTTGGATTGTGAGGTACTAAAATGTCTTCCACGTTGAAGAGGCATCCAGAAAGAATATTTTAGTCAGCAGCGGATTGTGCGCTGTTTGTTATAGCTTAGACATTTCTTTGCGAAGTCCTTTTAGTCAGTACACACAGTATGGCAAGATGTGTGCATGTGTGTCTGTTCCACCCCAGGCTTATGGGCTTAACACACGTGCGAGGACTACCCACACTTGCCAGTGGCGAATATAGAATACGTAATTTTAAAGATACGTAATTTTAAGTAGACACCCCATGATATTTTTTATCAGTTTTGCTGCTCATATTCAAAGTATAATTTTCGCTGAAGCCCTTTTACTTTTCTGAGATAAAATTTTTTGTTGTTGACATTAAATCATAGAAAATATAACTATTTAAAAAGAACTGGCACTAAAATCATACCACTAACACCCCACTGCCATCATAAGTATAGGGAAGTATGATTGTTTAACACGCCTATGCTTTACGTATCATTCATTACAGTAATTCAGATACCGTACTTATTCTTTTTTCTCTATTATCATTGTTTCGCAGGAGGCCCAGGCCCCCTGGGCCCCTCCCTTATATAAGCCACACACACACTTGTACCCCGGCCGACCCAAACTCTCATGTGCCTTCCTATACACCATGGCTCACAACTAGCAGTGTATTCCAGCCAGGAGTTCGGCACTCGTGTGCAACCGCAATAAAATACGCGTTACACCTCGGCATGTAGATTACAGTTAAGAAGTACAGCATATGTTCTTTCGGACGTCTGTGAGCCGTGAAGTACAATGGTTGAAGAAGGACGAGACGACGTACGAAAGTTTAAGTCGTACGGGGTACGTGTTTGGTAGCCCATGCAGGTATGTTAAGCTCATATACCAAGGGTGGCGTAAGGCTTTAGCGCAAGTGCCAAGTAATCAGGAGATCCCGGGTTCGAAACCCGGTTCCGAACACAGTTACATGATTACAACAGTTGAGACTGAAGAACCACTTTTAAAATTCCTCCTTTGTTTGGAATCTACTTCTGGAAAAAATGAAAACCCAGAAAACAGCAGTCCCAAAAGAACAGACGCCGAAATTATTAAATGTGATCTACCTAGTCGAGTTGTGATGCTTCTTTCTGAGTGGGTGCAAATGAGGACGAGCCATGGCAGAAAAACAGGGCCTGCTGCCAGCCATGGAGTACAATGGTCCGAGGGCACATGCGAGTGGGGTCGGGTGGTGTACTTGTTTGAGTAGTCCTGGCAGGTGTGTTAAGCCCATGATCAGAGGGCATGACGTCACAAACTTGAAGCCCACTCAAACCTAGCCTGTCATTACAGGTTATTCAAAATATTAGTTTTCTGCTGAGATGCTGTGTAGAGTTGTCGATGATTTGCAATTGATAATGCCTGTGAGAATTGTTTATGGTTGTACTAACAGTTTTGACAAGTTTTAACACGTTGACGCGAATCACGTTCCATTCGGGTCGATGAGTCTTTTGAACAAGCAAACATGGCTGCGACCGGCTTCAAACAGACGTACAGCAGACATCCGTAGTGACATCTACCCTACTTCTACCATCATGGTTGAGCACATGTTCGTGTGTGCCACAGAGGCTTAGCGCAACAGCGTAATATGCAGGAGGACCCGGGTTCTAATCCCGGCCTTGAAACTAATTTTCGTATGCCCGCGTTGTATCATCACATCATTTCGAACAGATGAGACTCAAAAATCCCAGTTAAAATCCAAATTCAGTTATTGGAGCCGGTTTTCTTTCTTCTTTTTTCTTTTCTTAGTGATTCTGGCAATGATCCCGCTTTTTCTGGGGGTGGAAACGTAACGTTAATGCCACAAAACAATAGGGTGGATACTGCAGAGCTAGGCAAAATCTAAGATGAAACTGTTCAACGAGTTGACATTAACGATTTTCTGGTAGCCCTTAATTCGTCAAAGGCATTAACAGAAGATACGCAAGGTAGTATATTTTCGGAAGAAATACGAAAACTCACAGTAGGCCCACATCACTTGCCTGATTATTAAGGTACGCATCTGACCTCGAACGCTAGTAACGGCACAAAAACAATAACAGTGGATCATAATCAGTGCTGTGCGTCATTTCCATGCGAGACATGTACAAAGCGACATCTTAGCGGGGACAAACAAACTGAAAAGACCTAACAAGCAAGAGGGAATAATACGTAATTCAATCAATTAACAGTGAAAAAAAATCTGCGCTGAAAGCAGGGCGCGAAATTTCAGTCCTGAAGTCACCAGCAAGTCCAACAACTTTGTCGCCACAACCCCCTTATCTGAATATAAAATAATTCCCCTTCCACTGATACTGTTTGAACAATATCTTTACACATAATACCATATCAAAATGTTTAATAGAAAAATACATACCAGTACCATAGTATATCCATCTAGCACTTCACTTTTGTTTAGTGTTGTTTTTCTGCAGAGAAATACCACTTATCAGTGGCATCTTTGGAACAAACTCAGACAGAGAAGGTTCATTCACAGATGTCACCAGCAAATACTCCAGTGTATTTTATCTGTCTTCAGCCAAGTCCTGTACGCTGCTTTTAGTATTTGGTGCTTGCTCTACTAGTATATTTCTCATGCCATTTTCGGTTGAATTCTCGCGGATGAATCTGCTGACGACGTGTAAATGTGTTTAAAAGGAATAAATATTTACCTTACAATTGACTATGAAACATAAATATGAAATAATCCAACGTGGAAATTGCAACAGATTTGAAGATTTTTAAGAACCGCCTCAAAAATTCACGAATCACGTGAGTCCAACCCCACTCCAACTCAGACAGCTCTGCGTATTCGCGTATGTAGCAGCCTGAAAGCACCAGAAAAAATTCCGAATAGAGTCTGCTAAACTGGTTGCTTGCAGTCATTGCTTGTACAGGAAGAATGAGCAGGAGAAGACGCAGCTTATACACAATTTCAGCTCTGCACATGCGCGTGAACCCGCTGGCAGCTATCCGAATAAATCTAAAGTGTTCAGGAAAGGTACGATAGCCGTGATGCTAAAACAAAACTGGCTTTCAATATCAGTCATTTGCACTAATACTTAGGCAGGATGTTAAAAAAAAAATACTGATACAACTACCTGTAAATGTAGGCTTCCATTATTCGTCAGTAAAATTACCGCTTACCTCTTCGGGCTTGTACAGTTCAAAACCCAGCTCCAGAGTTAAAAAAAAAAAAAAAAAAAAAAAAAAAAATTATTTATAAGCCCAGTTCGCCAGCTGCCAATTTTCGATCCCCGCGGTGGAGTAGCCGAGCGGAGCGCGCGGTTGCTCGCAGTGTGTGTGTGTGTGTGTGTGTATTGTCCTTAGGTTAGTTTACCTTAGTTTAAGTAGTTTGTAAGCTACGGACTGGTGTCCACGCAGTTTGGTCCGATAGATTTACAAACATTTATTTATAATTTTCGATCGCCAATGGCGAGCTGGCTACCACACCCTGGCTTAAAGTGATTGTAGTGCCACAAAACACATATCCCACACATCTGGTAGCACACATATTAGTCCTGAAATTGCAGATGCGTGATTTCGATGAATCGGTTTTTAAAAAAATGAAAGGTATACATGAGAGATGTTTCATCATCCTACCTCACTCTCTAATTCTGCATCAAAGTATAACCCTATCTTGCAATATGATTAGCGAAAGGCAGATTATGACACTGATATGCCGGTGTCATCATTTGAAAATGTATTTAGAGTGGGATTTAATATTTGGCAACTTAAGTGGGAGAGTGATTTCGCGTGTAAAAAAAAAAAGCTTTATTGGGGTGTACATATCGTTCTCTTCCAGTTTGTTTTCAATAATTTACCATGTCGTAAATCTGCTCTTTGAGGACTAATATAAATACTAGCTAGTGTGTGTGAAATGTGTTTGTTGTGCTATCAAAAAATGTTCAAATGTTTGTTAAGCTTATGGGACTTAACTACGGGGTCATCAGTCCCTAAACTTACAAACTACTTATGAACTACCTTGTACTAAGGACGGCACAAATATCCATGCCCGAGGGGGGATTCGAACCCCCGACCGTAGTTGCCGTGCAGACCGTGACTGGAGCGCCTCAGTCCCCTCGGCCACCGCGGCCGGCTGTTGTGCTATCCTTATCACATTAAGCAGAGAGTTTTTGGGCCTGCCCATTGAAATAATAATGATACACTGACATTATTGAATTACGTATAATTTACCTCTTATTGCATTGATATTTTGTTCCTTTTTTTTTTTTACCTGTCATAGAATGGCATTTGTAGTAGAATATATTTAAAAGCGGAGCGCACGGTTGCTCGCTGTCCGAGGTTCGAGTTCTCCCTGGAGCATGGGCATGTGTGTTGCCCTTAGGTTAGTTTAAGTAGTTTTCAAGTCAAGGTACTAATAACCATAGTAGTTTGGTCCGATAGGTTTTAAAATTTTAACACTGAAAAGACATAGACCACTGCATTTTCTTTCTTCTGTTTTTGTGATCGAGTGTCATTGTAAGCATGACTTAGTGTTGTTCCTGTAGTTGGAGTTCAGTGGTGTCGCACGTCAAAAAAGGCTCGTATTTGATAGTTTGTGAGAAATGTGGATAACGGTTATCAAGGTTTTTATTAAGAGCCCACCATCTCAGCCTTCAGGCTCGCTCGTAGCTCGTCCCCGCCTTGAGGCAGACTCTCGCCCCGGAGGGCAATGGGGCACTGTGAGTCAGTCGCGGACAATCTGCTACAATTTTCCACTGCTCTCGTGAGACTCCTAGACCCGTAACACTCGTAGAAACCTGCAGTACCGTTTCTTACAGGGCAATGACGACGAAACAGGACGTTCCGCCTATGTTAGCAGACGGGACGTACGGTCTGCTGGACAGGCCCGGAATAAGCTGAGGCAGTTCCTGCTAGGATAAGTTTAAGGTACTAATTTGATTAGAAATTTGTGTCTTTCCAACAAATACTGCAGTCAGATCAGTATGCGGTGAATGATACTATTGTACATTAATAAAAAAACATGTAAACATTTCCTTGTGAAACTAAATACATTACTCGTTAGTGCTCTGAGCAGTTAGATAACAGTACTACGAGATTAGCAAACAACCAGAGACAAAAGATTGCCATTTTCTACTTCCTAGCATACCGGTATTGTTCTTTTTTTTATCTTTCTCGACGTTCATGAGTATTCAGTTATTATCTTTTGTATCATTTATTATTGCTGTATTTTTGCATAGAAGTAATATTTTTTTAGAGTTTTCTTTAATAACACATATACAGCCGTTAACAGTTTATCGTGTTTATCATTATTATTAAGTTTTTTCATACGTCATATTCAAAGACACTACAGTTGGCAGATTTCCCTCCCGCTACGAGTCTGACCTATAGTTGGCGTCATGTAGGAAGGCGCTTCGGCGCGTAGAGGCGGATCGATAGGGAAGCGTGGAGTAGCTACGGCCGAGCGCCAACAGTGGAGTCTGCGGGAGAAACATTGCGTAACTCGCGGCCAGCCATGCGCCTACAGAATGAACATTATTGGCTGTCAGTGCGCTAATGGATGGGATGTGCAGAACGGCTGAAAAGTGGGCCGCCTTCCACCGTGACGCCGAATATAGTCGCCTCGTTCGCAAGCGCCTATGCTCGGGCCACGAGCTGCTTGCTACGCCGCTCCCGAGCAGCGACCACGCTCACGAGTAACGAGCCAGCTTTCTGCGCCATCTGACGGACTCTAGTTGTATTACAGACAGAGCGTACTTTCCGGCTCACCATTATGTAAAAAAACAACACCTATTTCTTTCAGGCACTGTTTATTCTGTCTGCCTGTCTCTTTGGCCTTTATCCCGCACATGTAGGGTCGGCACTGTGTTAAATGCGGATATGGCATGGGTTAATATTTATAGGGTGTCCGGATGCCCTTGCTGCCACCACCCTATGCCCCCCAGGAGGAAACGTGTACGCCAAATGTCTGCGTACAGTCTTAAAAGTGTGCGAAAGTGTAAAGTGTTACGAAATGTTTGCGAACCGTGTAACTGAGGCGGGACTTGGGGACCAGCCCGGTATTTACCTAGGGGGATGTGGAAAACTGTCTAAAAACCACATCCAGGCTGGCCGATACTCCGACCGGATTCGAACCGGGGTCGGTACGCCTACCCATCTCGGAATGCGGTGCCTTAGACCACACGGCTAAGAGAGCGGGTTGTCAGGCACTGTTTAGGGTTATTTAAAGAAATTACAAAGATATGGATGCATTTTCCCCAAAATGCTTCCTCACATTGGCGTACCATTTACTTCTGAATATGAAAAGCTAGCATCCACCTACATAGGGAGACGTGACCATCCCAATAAAATAAGAGAAATCAAATCGAAAACGGAACGATTTAGGTGTTCTTCCTTCCTGCGCGCAATTAGAAAATCGAACGGTAGAGAAAGTTTATGAAAGTGGTTAATGGACCCTCTGTCAGGCACATAAATGTGATTTGCAGAGTATCTATGTACGAGGTATGTCCACAAAGTAAGTTCCGTTTGGTTATATAAAAAAACTTGTTCAGACACAGAAAAAATATTTATTATACAAAATTAACCACTATTAAACTACTTTTCTACATAGCTTCCGAAATTTTATAGGCATTTGTCATAGCGTGACAGAAGTCTTTGTAAGCCTTCTTCGTAGAAGGTTGCCGCCTGTGTATTCAACCATGTGGTAACATGTTCTTTCAGCTCGTCATCATCGCTGAAGTGTTGACCACCATGGACAGGTTTTAGGTGTAAGAAGAAAGTCGCTAGGAACTAGACTGTACGGAGGATGATCAAACACGTCCCACTGAAATTCCGGTAAGAGTTGTTTGGTCACATTCGCGACAACGTGAAGGGAAGAAGAAGACTCCTTTCATCTCTTCTTACACCTAAAATCTGTCCTTGGTGGTCAACACTTCAACGATGATGAGCTGAAAGAACATGTTTGCCACATGGTTGAATACACAGGCGGCAACCTTCTATGAAGAAGGCACACGAAAACTTGTCCCACGCTAAGTGCCAACAAAATTTCGGAAGTTATGTAGAAAAGTAGTTGAACAGTTGTAGATTTTTATACAATAAATATTTTTTCTGTATCTGTACACGTTTGATTGATATAACCAAACGGAACTTACTTTGTGGATATGCCTCGTAGATGTAGATGAATCGTATGTTATACATTTTAAGGAGATCAATATTTTTACGAGATATGTATGACAAATATCTACTATACTTATTTAATTCCACCTATTATGTAGACTATATTACAGGGGTAAAAAAATAAAATCTTACTTTTTAATTTTTATATTTTTTCTCCTAATAAAAAAGTCATTTTTTTCTATAATTTAGTTGATTCTGCAATAAAGGTTACGTATACTACATAAGTAAGGACTATTGCACGTTACAGAAAAAATTAGAGCAATGCTTGATAAACTTTAGGATTTGTACCTGAATGCCAAAAAATACAACTTCCAGGAAATTGGGAATGAAGATAAAAGAGTCCAATCAATTTATGCCTCAGACCATTCCTGAAGCATAGTTTTCATCCTGCAGCATTTCACGATCAAGCTTCCTCTTGGCATTCCTTTTAGTGCTTCTTGCTTTTTTGGTAACTTGAAGAGCGAATCTTTCAGCTTCATGCACCCGTTGTCTGTCAAACGCAAGCAATTGATCTTCCATATTGGGGCAACATTTTATGCCTAAATTTCTCAGGACTTCTATCATTCCTATCACTCCATCATTGAAACGTATCGCAGCGTCTATTACACCAAATTTCAAAGTATTTACTAAGCAAAACAGGGTCAAACATTGGTTTTATTTCATTCGTAACAGGCTCAGTAAGACCACTTTCTGTTGCGTTTTGGTAGGGGGCTTGGCGGTACACATCACCGTAACTTTAAAATTTGGTATATATAGCTCTTTTTTTTCATTTGAAGCCCTATAATGTATATATCAATATAATCAGAAAATACTACAGAATTTAGTAAAGTCATAAAAAATTTTCGATTATCCACCATTTATAAGTATATTGTATCCTTAAAAACTCAGAGACCACTGCTTTTTTACTGCGTTTGAAATACATTCATGTTCAGAAGAATAAGCACAGGACCCCTTTAACGGAAGAGATAAGAAGTTCATATTCATTAATATCTTCTGACGAAGTGATGTTTCGTCACCGCGATTCATTTTATGACCTGTTGCCTAGTAGGCAGAGCGTCCGTCATGAGTCATGTGTGATGGCAACGATTCTTATAACGCGCGAACGGCGTCCAATTGTTCAGCCATCCATTCTGCAGTCACCTGATTCCTAAGTTCAGTTGTGGTGGTTGACATTGCGTGACAACGACACACCCGTCGTATATTGCATACATTTTAGATGGGTGACAATTCTGGTGATATGGCGGGCCAGGGCAAAAGCATGACATCCTGCGACTCCAACAAGATACGTGTTGTTTCTGCAACATGTGGTCGTGCATTGTCTCGCTGAATCATGGCGTCTGGTGTGTCGTACAGAAAGCGTGTGTCGACCCTATCGCAAGATGTCAAGCACGTAGGTCATGCTTCTCGCAGTGTCCTGGACATTCACCAAATGTGATTTGTCGTCGCACCAAACTTCCATCATGCACTATAAGGCCTCGAGTCTGTACGTCACGTGCGCATGCTATCACTATGATGCGGTAAAACAAAATGCAGCCATCATTCTCAAACAAACGCAACCTGCATTCGTCCGAATACAATATCTCATGCCATTCGATTCCCCGGTGACGTAGTACCATACACCACTGACGTCTAGCATGTTTCTGCACATTAGTCACCTGTAGGCGGAGAAGTGGAAGTCGCGAACATAATGAATGGCGACGGACTGTCATCCCTGATAGTATACGACGTGTTCCACTGTTGCATCACAGTCTACGAGGACGCAGATGTGTTATGCAATGTCATTCGAATGAGGTGTCCATCTTAGGGGGTGGTCTAGGTGTTACGACCTGGCCCACCTCGTCGTATTCTACGGCCTTACGTAAACCACTCTGCACACAACAAAAATGTTCAAATGTTTGTAAATCTATCAGACTCAACTGCTTGGTCATTAGTCCATAGCTTACAAACTACTTAAATTAAGGTAAAAATAACCTAAGGACAACACAAACACCCATGCCCGAGGGAGGACTCGAACCCCCGACATGAGAAGGGCCGCTCGCACCACAGCACGGCGCCCCCGTCCGCACGGCTAATCCGCCGCAGCCTGCACACACTCTTTCACTGCCGAAACACTTTTTCCCATTCCAGCAGCAATTTCCCAGATAGATACGTCACATTGTATCATGTAAATAAAGCGGCCTGTTTCCGACTCACAAAACAGGTCAGATCACTGTTGCAGAAACAAAGAAAAATGCATGCAAAATTTAAAAAGACACAGAATCCGCAAGACTGGCAATCTTTTACTGAAACTCGCAACCTAGCGCGGACTTCAGTGCGAGAATCTTATAGTAGTTACCACAACGGAATCCTGTCTCGTAATCTTCCTGAAAATCCAAAGAAATTCTGGTCATATGTGAAGTACACTAGCGGCAAAACACAAACAATACCTTCACTACGCGATAGCAATGGTAATACTACCGATGACAGTACTGCTAAGGCAGAATTACTAAACACAGCTTTCCGAAATTTGTTCACAAAAGAGGACGAAGTGAACACTCCAGTATTCAAACCAAGAACAGCTGCCAGCATGCGAAACTTAGAAGTAGATGTTCCTGTAGTAGTAAAACAACTTTGGTCACTAAACAAAAACAAATCTTCTGGGCCAGATTGTATACCAACTAGATTCCTCTCAGAGTATGCTGATGCAATAGCTCCGTTCTTAACTATAATTTACAACCGATCACTCAGCGAAAGATCCGTACCCAAAGACTGGAAAGTTGGCCAAGTTACTCCAATATTCAAGAAAGGCAATAGGAGTGATCCCCAAAATTACAGGCCAATCTCATTGACGTCGATTTGCAGTAGGATTTTGGAACATATACTTTCTTCGAATATTATGAACTACCTCAAAGAGAACGACCTATTAACCAATAGTCAACACGGATTCAGAAAGTATCGCTCTTGCGAAACACAGCTTGCCCTTTATTCACATGAAGTGTTAAGTGCCATAGACAAGGGATCTCAAATCGATTCCATATTTCTGGATTTCCGGAAGGCTTTTGACACTGTACCCCACAAGCGGCTTCTAATGAAATTGCGTGCTTATGGAATAACTCCCCAATTGTGCGACTGGATTCACTATTTCCTATCAGAAAGGACACAGTTCGTTGTAATTGACGGTAAGTCATTGAGTAAAACAGAAGTGCTATCTGGCGTTCCACAGGGAAGCGTTATAGGTCCCCTAATCTTCCTCGTATTTATAAACGATTTAGGAGACAATCTGCATAGCTCCCTTAGACTGTTCGCGGATGATACTGTCGTTTATCGGTTAGTGAAGTCGACAGAGGATCAAAAGCAACTGCAAAGCGATTGAGACAAAATTTCTACATGGTGCGAAAATTGGCAATTGACATTAAATAAAGATAAGTGTGAAGTAATACACATGACCACTAAAAGAAATCCACTGAACTTCAATCACGCGATAAATTAGTCAAACCTTAAGGTCGTAAATTCTACCAAATACCTAGAAGTTACAATTATGGACAACTTTGACTGGAGAGAACACATAGAAAATCTTGTGGGGAAGGCGAACCAAAGGTTACGTATCATTGGCAGAACCCTTCGAAGATGCACCAGCTCCACCAAAGAGACTGCCTACATCAAACTTTTGCTTCCTCTCTTGGAGTACTGTTGCCCCTTGTGGGACCCTCACTAGGTGGGACTGACTGAAGACATTGAGGTGCAGAGAAGGGCAGCTCGTTTTGTTTTATCACGTTACGGGGGGAAAGCGTCACGGAAATGTTGCACGAATTGGGGTGGAAATCATTAAAAGAAAGACGTTATTCATTGTGGCGTGATCTGTTTGCGAAGTTTCAATCACCGACATTTACTTCTGAATGTGAAAATATTTTGCTAGCATCCACCTACGTAGGGAGACATGACCATCCCAATAAAATAAGAGAAATCAGATCGAAAACGGGACGATTTAGGTGTTCTTACTTACTGCGCGCTATTAGAGAATGGAAAGGTAGAGAAAAGTTATGAAAGTGGTTAATGAACCCTCTGCCAGGCACTTGAATGTGATTTGCAGAGTATCTATGTAGATGTAGATGTAGACTGATTTGGCGGTACTCTTCGCGCCGTCTGTAAAGCAAGCCGCATGTTTACTCAAGCCACTGAGATCCATCACGTTTCGTTTCGAACGAAGAGAATCGCAGGTCCTTTTTACCGCTGATGTTGCGCCACGATATCGATGTCGCTATTGAACCCGCTGGTCTACATAGTTCAAATGCGAATGCTTATCATTCCTGCATTACACACTAATGTACATGTACTGGAGATATGAACTTCCCATCCCTAGTCTTCTGATTTTTATGAACATGGTTGTAACTTTTTAATTTATTGAAGGAGAAACGTTGATTTGAAAGTTGAATTTTGACCGGGATTCGAACTCGGGACTTCCTGCTTACTATTCAGACGCTTTAAGCCGGTCAGCTAACACATCCTTACGGATAATGCAACTACACGAATTGTCTACAAGCACGTCTTCCTCCACACACATACTTTAATTCTGACTCAATGTAACCTTGAAATGTGTATAAATTGCCAAGGCTCTCATATATCGGAATAGCATCCAAGCAAAGAACACGAATGGGAACAATCCCGCCTTGTTCCTCAGGCAGAGGTGATACAAATATCAACAATAATTCAATTCCTTGAGACATAAATTGCATCATTATACCAAAGCCATTGAGTATAAGGAGAACTAACTGAGCGGTTTAAAGCGTCTGCCTAGTAAGCAGAATTCTGGCCACAGCACAAATTTTGATTCAACGCCTCTCCTTATACTCAATACCCTTGGTATAATGAGACAATGTATGTCCCAAGGAATTGAATTATTGTTTGTAATTTCCAGTGAGTCAAGAGGGAGGGGAGGCAGCCGACTGTGTTGCCTTTTGCAGGGACATGCAGAGCCTTGTCTAGGGTAGCTGCCTGAACACCAGCAACACTGCAGTCTGTAACTCTAAAAGTAATATTAGTCCGAATAATTAAGGATATTTGCTAGCATTACTGTCAGGAGAACACTTCCAACACCAAAACACTATCACTGTATTTACACTTTTCACAACTTCCACACGACGAAAACAAAATTTTGTAAATCGACTTTCGCTGACGTGATTACCTCTTAAGACCCGAATCGGATTTCCTCGCTCAGTCCAATAGAGCGGTCTGGAAAGCATGTTTCGGTTTGTGATTACTGACTTAATCAACACTATCATTGTTTCAATTTGATTAAACGCTACATATAGTTTCATCCTAATACTTATAAGTATCCACTGAAGAAAAATATCTACATTAACCGAAAATTTAAAAAAAAACTTTTAACTAGACGCAGCTTGACACACAAACGATAGGTGTAAATGGAAGCGAAAATCGACTGTGAAACTGGAAAAACCAGTAACTAGTAGCGGTTTCCAGAATCCATTCTGGAGTATAAACGTGAGCATACAGAAGCGTAATTGGGAAATCAGTTTATGTCATCCGATTTTGAGGACCCCATGTCAACAAGGTGAATGTAGCAATAAACGTGAGTCTTCTGGAGCTACGTGCGAGCTTGAATTCTATAACTACAAGTCTACGTTATTAGCGTGATATGACAGTTGTGGAATTTCGTAATTTGCTGAAGCTACTGTGCAGAGTCCTCCACTCGCTTCTAAAACTATCAAGAATGATCAAAAATGTTCAAATGTTTGTAAATCTATCGGACCAAACTACGTGATCATCAGTCCGTAGCTTACAAACTACTTAAACCTAGGTAAACTAACCTAAGGACAACACAAACACCCATGCCACAGGGTGGACTCGAACCTCCACGGCGAGCAACCGCGCGCCCCGCAGCGAGACGCTTTAGACCGCTCGGCTACTCAACCGCGGCTCAAGAATGATCACAAGGATCTATTCAGATGTTCAAATGTTTGTAAATTTATCGGACTGAACTGCTTAGTTATTAGTCCGTAGCTTACAAACTACTTAAACTAAGGTAAACTAACCCAAGGACAACACAAACACCTTTGCCCGAGGGGGGACTCGAACCCCCGACGGCGAACGGCAACGGCGGCGCGCCCTTGCAGCACGGCGCCTCAGTGCGCACGGCTGATCCGCCGCGGCATCTATTCCGACATAATGGATTCAAGTTAACGTGTTTGCTGCACATATCGTGAAACGAAAGTTTCAGTTGGTGCTTCCAGGTGAGATAAAATCGTCAATAATTTTTAGTATATGCCTGGTATAATTATTTCGCTTTCGCTATAATGTTTTCAATGCCTTTTAATGAAAATGGTGACTTGAAGAATACAGCGAAGAAAACACAGCATATTAACCAATGGCCTGCGTGATTTATCGTTCTGGGACGGTGGGAAAAGAAAGGTTTAGTGCTGTTCAAGTACAAATTGTTTATTCGGATTAGCATCCCAAAATATCTTTAGCTGCGCTGCACTGTCCAACTGTTTTGACAGTTTGGACCTCCGCACCTTCCCTTAGTTGTTCAAATGTTTGTAAGGGACTTAACTACTGTGGTAATCAGTCCGTAGGCTTACAAACTAACCTAAGGACAAAACACACACACACACACACACACACACACACAAAACATACACATACACATGCCCGAGGGAAGACTCGAACCTCCGACGGGTAGCAACCTCGCGCTACTCAGCAAGGCGCCTTAAAGTGCGATTGCCGGCCGCGGTGGCCGAGGGGACTGAGGCGCTCCAGTCACGGTCTGCACAGCCAGTACGGTCGGGGGTTCGAATCCCCCCACAGGCATGGATATTTGTGCCGTCCTGAGTCTTAGCTAGTTCATAAGTAGTTTGTAAGCTTAGGGACTGATGACCCCGTAGTTAAGTCCCATAAGCTATACAAACATTTGATTTGAAATTACGACTCCGAACACGGCGACAGAGACCCGCCGCAACTGCCCACAACGACGGCGACGCTGCCGTCTGCCATCGACGCGTTGCGGAACACAGCGCCAGGCGAGCAGTGCGGTCGCTGTCGAGAGGCGAGGTGTCTGCTGAGTGCCGCGGTTACTGCGCTATCTTTGGAGGAGGGAGACGATGACGCTGGTTTGTTCCATACTAAGGAAAGACGAAAGCATTATTATGTAAAAGTAGAGCTGCCGATGGAAGTTGCATGCCGCTGATTATTAAAAAAAATGTTTAGAGATAAACTTATTCAGGAGCTACCGTCGTTTAAATAACAGTTCAGTTTCGTTCTGAGTTCTATTAAGGATGACATAAAACCATAGTGCCTAAGAAATGTAATAACTGAACAAGAATAATTACATTTGACACTGAGAAGTACACAAAAAATCTGCATTATTTACATTCTGCTCAACAACTGGTAGGGAATACTGTCTTAGCGCTGTGGATGTTGAAGGAGTGTTATTACTACTTGATTGCTGATTTGTGTTGCACTGTGCATCCATTATTTCGTAATCAGAAACAATGCAACTTTTATTATTATTATTATTATTATTATTATTATTATTATTATTACCTTCTACTTTGTATATTAGAGATGAACTCCGTAAAACTACGCTTAGCTTATATGTCCAGAAAATAAGTCAGTGTCATCATACTTGCGTTCCATAAGGGCTTTCAGTACAGTTTGCCTCTTTTCATCACTTTCCTTTTACGCTTTTGCATCATCGTTAGTTTTATTTCGTTTTCTTTTCTGTACTGGTAAATAACATTAATCGATTGTCACCTCTCGTGTAACATGAAGTAAATAAACCAGTCATGACCGTACTTGTGTACAAAAAGGCGTTATTACTGCACATAATCATTGAAGTACAACTTTTATGTAATTACCGATAGATGATTATTTCTTAATTCATTTGGACATGAACTACTGTTTTTGTTTAGTTTTAACTTTAAAAGTTAAGTATTGACGAAACTGCACTAACGTGCTACAAAATAAATAAATAAAAACGCGTTACAAAATATTAATGAGTGTAGCTTCCTCTGAGTCTCATTCACTTCCGTGGTATGCCAAGTCAAAAATTTACAGGCATACGTCCGTAGTCATTCTTAACAGTTAATCAGTATTTACAACAAAAACCACAGTTTAAGCACAGTTCCAGGCCTATTATACATTTTCTTGGGGGAAAATGTTCATATGTTTGTAAATCTAAGGGACTTAACTGGATTGGTTATTATTCCCTAGGCTTACAAATTACTTATGCCTGAGGGAGGACACGAACCTCCGGACGGCGAATAGCGCACTCCGGAGCAAGGCGCCTTAGAACCCTCGGCCACTCCACTGCGGCTTTTCTTGAGGACCTATCCCCATTTGGTAATAAGTGATTCAATCGTTATAATTTTATGAACAATGCACATGCGACCCCATTCGTTGATAAATAACAATCTTCGTCACAGTCTGAAACACTCATTTCACTGGGGCCTTGACAGCAAAACCGGTTTCCAGCAGGGGGTCGGGTCGGCGACACGGTGTCCGGACACTTGCCACGCCGGACATTTGCCACACTTTTATCTGCTCCGAAGGGTCGGGAGCCCCTGTCACCTCCTCCTCAGCTCATACTAATTCACAGGATCTATCGACTTCAGTTTCGCTTGTGAGCTAGTACACAAATTACATTACGATTTCCTTTTGTGCTTTTTGTTTCTTTTATAGTGCAGATCATAGGAATTATGGCTTTTCCCTTAAAAACTAGGGTGCTTCCTCTGCTACTCAGTAGATACCAAAGCTAAACGATGTAGAACAACATTCGACTTTACAAGCGTAATAATCTATATTCCTTCATTTCCTTATTTCAAATATTTTAAAATTGTATGTGACTTTAGGTGACCTTTCAAACATAGACGCTTCTATCTCTATCTTGTAAATGTATTTTCTGTCATTGTTGTAAACATTGTCCCTATACACTTTATTAACTAATGTTTCGCCGCAAGAGACTAAAGTTATGAAGTGTATAGTTCTTCTTTCCACTCTATTTTAATGCAGTTGAAACAATTAATATATGAACAAATACAGTGATCAACTTGAATGACTAGCGAACATTCGAATTACCTTTGTCGTTCCTTCCGTGTTCCTTCCATAGTGATGGAATGTTTCTATCGCAATCAGTAAGTGTGCAAGAAAGCTACCGTATAGACAGGGGGAGAATGGATCGATATTTGTGGTTCGAAGATTTAATTATACACTGAAATATACGACGGTATTGCTTTAGTTTCCCAATAGTTATAAATATTTAGATTTCGGGATACTGGAAAGAAGTTGTACGTTTCGGCGAGATGTCGAAGAAAAAGATCTCTCCCGTAAGGACTGTATCGAGTAAGGTCGGAGACGGAGGTTTGGAAGCAAACAGCAGGAGTACGGGGAAGGGCGTCCCTTGCCTCAGGGGCCGCTAATCCAACTACCTGGCGAAGGGTCAGGTATGGCGAATGTCCGCCGTGGCAAAAGTCCGGCGTGGCAAGTGTCCGGCATCCAGCGACACCCCTAGTTGGGGACCGGATGTGCTGCCTGTTGTTTCAAATGTTCAAATGTTTGTATAGCTTATGGGACTTAACTGCGGGGTCATCAGTCCCTAAACTTACAAACTACTTATGAACTAGCTAAGACTAAGGACGTCACAAATATCCATGCCCGAGGGGGGATTCGAACCCCCGACCGTAGTGGCCGTGCAGAACATAACTGGAGCGCCTCAGTCCCCTCGGCCACCGCGGCTGGCTGCTGCCTGTTGCCGGAGCAGGTATACGGCGGCAGGCGGCGTTGTCGCTGCGTTCCACATCGCTCGCATTGCAGACAGTGGGGACCAATGGTGACGCCTGTCGCGGGTCAGTGTCACGTGCCGCTTGCTGTCGGCTTCGGAATCGCACCTTCAGAGAGCTCTGTCATTCCAACGCGACTGCCCTCTGGGTAGTACATCGATTACTCCAGTGAAAAATGTTGACCGTTGATTTCGGAACCATAGTTTCAAAATTTATTATTAAAATATCTACCTAAATGATTTCAGAAGAAACATTTTCGACAATATTCAAAGTTGAAGATTCGAGTCCCGTTCCAGTACAGAGATTAAATCTGCCAAAAAGTGTCATATAAAGACTTGCTTACTCTTAAAGATCCCAGAGAACGATTCAAGATGGCACAATACAAGTGACGTCTGACACTGAATAAGCTCGACCCTATACAGATATACTGCACAAATTTCGGTTACCTTGCATCAGATGCAGATGAATACTCGAGCATTAAATACTAGCCTCAAATATATAGTGCTTCGTACTCTTTTCCTAACTTCCATCCCTCTAAAGTCAATAATATCTATTTATATCTATTAAAAACGATGTATGTATGTATGTATGTTCCCTGTTGTTGTTATGGTCTTCAGTCCGGAGACTGGTTTGATGCAGCTCTCCACCCTATTCTATCCTGAGCAAACCTTTTCATCTCCTCATAAGAACGGCAACCCACATCCACTTCAATCTGCTTACTATACGCATCTCTTGGTCTCCCTCTGCGATTTTTACCCCACACACTTCCCTCCAATGCTAAATTTACGATTGCTCCATGTCTATGAATGAGTCCTACCAAGCGATCCCTTCTTTTAGTCAGGGTATGTCAAAAATTCCTTTTCTCACCAATTCTGTTCAGTACCTCTTCATTAGTTATGCGATCTACCCACCTAATCTTCAGCATTCTTCTGTAGCACCACATTTCAAAAGCCTCTATTCTCTTCCTGTCCGCACTGCTTATCGTCCATGTTTCACTCCCGTACAAGGCAACACTCCACACAAATGCCTTCAGAAAAGACTTCCTTACCGTTAAATTAATATTCGATGTTAGCAAATTTCTCTTTTTCAAAAATGCTTTTCTTCCCATTGCCATTCTGCATTTTATATCCTCTGTACTACGACCATCGCATGTTATTTTACTACCCAAGTAACAAAACTCATCTACCACCTTCATTGTTTCGTTACCTAATCTAATTCCTTCAGCATCGCCTGATTTTCTAAGACCGCATTCCATTATTTTTGTTTTGCTCTTGTTAATGTTCATTTTATACGCTCTCTTCAACACACTGTCCATTCCATTCAACTGCTCGTCCAGGTCCTTTGCTGTCTGTGACAGAATTACAATGTCATCAGCAAATCGCACGATATGTTCCCTATAGTCTCCATGACGACGGGAACAATTTTGATCAAATTTCCATGGAATTGCCATATTACCCAGATGGTGATCCTGTGAAGTATGGTAGCGATCTGATTAAGATATTTATTGATTTTAAGAATATAACGCGAAATAAAAGAGTAAAGCAGTCAACAATCCGAAGATTGCTTTACTAGGCATGGTCCTTTTTGGAGGTGGTACGCCGTTGTCTCTCTCCGACCTTCGAGCTGACTCACCTATGGCCAGTTTCCGAAACAGTAGTTACCTGTCCCGTTATAGTTATCTGTGGGTTACCTGAACGTTAATTACCAAATGGGTTTCCGAGACAACAGTTACCGTCACAGCCGTAGTTATCTGTCCGTTAAAGATAAATGCGCGTTCCCCTGGGGTTACCAACACGTTAACGTTAGTTTTAACTACACCCGCTACCAGCGCTCGTAGGCTTCCAAACGCAAGTCCAGAAGTTATTTAACAGTAGTTATTCGTTTTTACTTTTATAACTGGGTTCCGTATAATTTTGATAAATTATAAAATTTTTGAAGCTGAAGTATAGAAATTCTTTCCTCATCGTCGTCACCGACGTCTTCTACTGATGCTTCAGACAGTCATTCAAAGAAGAAAACTTAGCTGTACTCGGCGCTGTTGAAAGACCACGACGTGTTTTTCATGTTAGATGACAAGGATTCGGTCTGTGTAATGAGAGCAAATTTCATATGCGTTTCAGAATAATAATTTAAGAAAATGCTGACCAATGACATTGCCGAGGTCAAACGGGAAAAAACGCGGAAAACAACATTCCGAGTCAAATTTTACACCGCGCCCGGCGGTTGCGAGAGATAATGTTGACAACGGGTGACGTATGCATTAGCTGCAGCTCCCTCGCGATTGGTCAAGTGACATCTCGACACTGAGCAATATTTTCCAAACTTATCTCTTGCTATCGCCGATCTGGATGTAAAATTCTACCACATCCGAATCGCAAAGCCATGCTCTCATAATAAAACTTTCAATTAAGCATAAAGATACTTCCTTTTGCAAATAGTTTTCTGCCATGCAATTGCCATTACGATCAATCAATGTTTCAAGTGATTAGTGTTTTTTTTAATTATTATTACAACGTGGGGCTCGGGTAGGTGGATGGGTGGATGTAAATTGACCAGTCTGTGTTGTGAAAAGTAATGTCACATTCACAGAACAATGGGAAGAGGAAAACTTAAATTCATAAAAATATATGTTGGCAACAGGAATAATACGTATGATTTTATTGTTAACCATGTCTTCGTCGTTGTTTGTCCTGTTTTTTCTTTTTTTAAAAAAAGAATACAGCTCTTTGAGCTGCTTTACCATTTTCTCTCCTCTCTGTTTAAGGAATTGTACAGTTTTGTGATATCTTCCAAGGCGTGTTGTTTATCCAAAATAGTCAAACCATCTGCCTTTTCATTTACTATAACTACTTTCCTTTCTAAAAGCAGGTCGGTCAAATTTTTCTCAAATAGAGTAAAATTTTCTTCCTCGCTTGTCGCCGATTGCCTTTGAAAACAGAAACAGAAAACTCGTAACAGCTATACAAACTAAGACGCGTCTTCGATTTCACCTTAATAATTGATAAAATTCGAGTAATTACGATTTTCGTTAGTAGTGTCATCTGTTATCTGTTGAGACGTACTATTTGCTTCGATAGAAGGCATAGTTACCTCATAGTTATCTAACGGTAGTTGAAATAAGCTACTGGAAACCCAAAGAAGTTATCTGGCATGTTAAACTATAACGTGACGGTAGCTAACGGCACGGTAACTGTAGTTTTACAGAAACCGGCCACTAGCTAGTTATTGGAGGACCTACAGTTTAACGTGGATTCCGAACCACGGTGCTACGCGATATTTTTCACATCGGCAACATTTCCAGAGGTGAAACATGTGGAAAGTGACAGATAAAAGTCCTACATTGTGGCTGGGATCGAACCCGCAAACTTTGAATTCATAGTGTGGCCATGTGCCAAACTCTGAATCCAAAGATGCTGGGTTTGATCCATGCCAAGTAAACTATGGTGCTTAACTACTGTGGTTATCAGTTCCTAAGCTTAGAGACTGCTTAAACTAACTGACTCAAGGACAAACACAAACACCAATGTCCGAGGAGAACTGAACCACCGACGGCGAATGACCGGGCGTACAGCAGCATGGTGCCTTAGTGCGCGCGGCTATTCCGCCGCTGCGCACTTCTACCACCTCTGGCAATGTTGCTGATGTGAAAATATCGCGTAGCACCGTGGTTCGGAATCCACGTTGAACTGTTGGTCCCCCAATAACTCGCTGCGTACTTCAGTTTGAAGGTTAGAGAAAGGCAACGGGATACCACATCCAAACAGGACAATTCTTAGTAAAGCACTGTGTTGATCAAACCTATCTTGGGATTGTTGACTGCTTTACCTTTTAAGGCGAAATATGTTCAATAATTACTCTCTAGAAAAACTATTTACTCTCTGACTTTTTATCTGTAGCATATTTCAAATAATGCTGTTATTCGTTGTTATGCTCTACGTAATACGATTCAGCACAATGAATACTATGCCTTTAAAATCCTTCGTGTTTGATATAATTTATGTGCTAATGTCGTAGTATGACGTATACGCGAAAATTTACGTCCGGAAACTGGAATGACAGTAGTGTGCCCTAGTGGAGAAAAAAACAATAGCGTCAACCGTCACGAATGCGACGCTAACGCTCAAAGTGGCATCAATGGAGTGACAGAAGAATGGCATGGTGCAAACGGAGAACGTATTATTTTTAATGCTGTTATCTCCATATTTCCCAGGCACTAAATGTAGTGGTGAATTTTCCAGTGTGAATAGAAGAAACTAATATTCCATCTCCAGTTCATATCAGCCTATTGTAATAAAATGTATTTTCGATCTCAATGGAACCACACGGAATGCCACTGCGCGTATTAACAATGAAGGTTGGCTCAATCACAACTTAACCGCATACATGTTGAGCAACGGAATCAGATAGGCCATCGAAAAATCGAGAACAAATTTAATGCAAGCAACAATCATCGACGGCATATTCAAAGGCGAAGACGTACTGATTACACGCTTACCGGGACTGATGACCTCGCAGTTAAGTCCCTGCAGCTTGACAAACATTTGAACACGCTTGCCGACGATTTCCAACAATTTAAAAATCCCGCTGTAGCGGCTCCAGTTCCCGTTGCGTCTTTTCTTAGTTATTATCATAAAAAAAAGCACAAGGCCGATCGTTGAGTATTGCTGGCTTCATTTTGGAACGTTCATATACGGTCAGTGGCATGTGGCTTATTTCGGAGTTGGCGCACCACAAAATTTAAACATTTTTACACCAAATTGGAAAACAAATAATATTGCAAAAATGTTCAAATGTTTGTTTAGTCTATGGGACTTAACTACGGGGTCATCAGTCCCTAAACTTACAAACTACTTATGAACTACTTACTAACTAGGACGGCACAAATATCCAAGCCCGAGGGGGGATTCGAACCCCCGACCGTAGTGGCCGTGCAGACCGCGACTGGAGCGCCTTAGTCCCCTCGGCCACCGCGGCCGGCAAAAATATTGCCGAACTGTTGACTTTAAGATGAATTAATAAAAAAATATAATTTCCCATTAGTGTTAAAAGTTACCCGTATAAAGTTGGGGCAGGTTACTAGTCAGAGAATAAAATTAGGTGAGCATATGCGTGAATTCTGCATCGGCGGAAAACCAACGGATTTAAGCAAAATTTAAAGATCTTCCCGGATCACTCTCCAAGTCAGTTCACTCCAGAACATGCAATAATGGAGGAGGTTTCTCATAACCTTTCTCCGACCTGTTAGGAAGCATCAAGCGTGTGTCTGTCTCCTGCAGATAACTGTGATGAGCGCTTCTTCAGGCGTCTTGTTGTGAACTAAGGGAGAGGATGAAACCCGCTGTCGGCACAGAGCTGACTCAAACGAATTAAAGGCGTTGACTGTTTGTTGGTATTGAATTACATCAAGAGAGATAAGAAGTTGCAAGCCACTTGATGTGGTGCGAATACCACATATCCGGTGACGAACTAGCACTTACACTACAATTGTTATGCTAATGACAAGCATATATGTCGTTGCTGTATTAATATTGAAACGTATTCTCATTATTGGGGCGACTTTTATAAATTGTTCCACAAGATCTGAAGATGGCAGCTTGTTTTTTAAGCCTAGTATGTCGAATAAAAAGAGTTATAAAATATAACGATCCTGGCAGAAAAATATTATTATTAGTTGCAGATTCGTTGCCGACCGGTCTCTTGCTTTATAGCTAGCGGGGCTGACTGCTACGCCATCCGGACACAGTGATCGTCAAAGCAGCGTTGACTAACCTAGCTTGCCTTTCGTCAGACCAAATTTTTCAGCGTAACCACACGCTACTGACATATTGCACTTTACTCGCGGCACTCCTGCTGTGATTTATAGATACAGGGGGAAGCTGATAGTTTCCACGTGAAAGGCGGCTTTTGCCAGGGTGTTGGGTTCCCCAGCCGGCCAGCTACCAATTTGTACTTAGTGAATGGGATACAGCAGGTAGTCAGGTTTTTCCTAATGTGGTCGGAAACCGGAAGCAACGCTCTTGAATGAGCGAGGTCGGCTAACCCAGAATGCAACTGAAATACAATATAGCCACACACATTATTCTAAAAAACCATATAAAGTTATGAAATTATCATATGGCAAATATAATTATATGAATTGATTCAGGAGACTTGAGAGAATCAAACGCCGTAATTACAGTTTCTATGTCCCTTACAGATAAAAAGCCGACAAATTTCAGTACTATAATAATAATATTATAAGACTTATATTTACAATTATTGATGGGTATTGTTTTGTTTTATTCTCTTGTCCTGCTTTTCGTTGAGGTAGTAATCTTCTTGTGTCAGAACATAGATTCCACCATAGAAACACAAAACATGAACACAGCAACGCGCATTACATTTATACATGTATTTTATTATATTTAGTATTCTTCTTACTAACGTTCGTTTTATGTTGAAGATTGCCACTTAAATATTACATGACCAACTAAAAATAGTAGATATGCAGCAGATAATTTATATATAAACAATTATAAGTATTTGTGGACAAGAACTGAATTTATTTGTATAAAAAGCCATGGTAAATTAAATATTAATTGTGTAACTTTATTTCGACGGCGGCAGTATATTTGAACAGTGAGACGCCACGTTTAATGGCTATTTGAGCAAAGAGCTTCAACCGTTTTTTAGTATTGTTAAATATATATTTGTTTGTTAAATGTAAACAACAGTTGTAGGGAGGTGGTCAAAGCATTTAGTTCTGTGATATTCAAATGTATAATATTTTGGAAGGGAAATTATATTTTAAAGATGAGGCGTTAGGATGTACGGAAGGATACAATTTTCGAGAGCAGAGAGAGAACGCTTTCGAACGCTTGGGAAGGGACTCGTACCTTGAAGGCGGTGGTGAAAGGTTGTGAGGCTGGGCGGTCTAAATCCGCGTTATGAACTTGTGATATGAAGAAATAGGCATGTGACTGTGACTCCAGAATTTAGTCTCTGCTTCAAAAGTGATAAACTATGCACGGTAGTAGGGCTGTGGAGCTGTGATAATACAGCAATCGTGTACTCGTGTGATGACGAACTGTGTTTTATAACAAATACTTTTATCGCGGATTAACTTGGAACTGCAAAGTTCGATGGACTACCCTAACTCACCCCTATGAACAAAAACAACGAGCCATAAAATTTTACTATCCTGAGTTATGTATTTCCCAAGTCTTATTGATGAGAACCGATAGGAAGGTCGCACTCCGATACCCGTAAGAGCATCTATATGTTGTGTCTGCCCTTCGGACATGTCGCAGATAACAGAAGCCACACGTTGTCATAACCTGCTTTCTCGAAGAGCGCCAAGGGGGCCGCCGAAATAAACATCCCCATCATACGGACAGATCACCGTGTACACAGTCACATGGCCAAACTCTCCGTGAGACACTGCAGATAGAGGTTTGGAATTAAATCCAGGACATTTGCGCAATGAGTGGTAGTCCGGATATTTGCACAGCATTCCTCCTTCCCTTCTAAGCCCAATGCTGGAAAGGGAAAGTTTCAAGTGCCATGGTTCGAACCGGCTTACATTCGAGTCAAGCGCCCGTCCACAGTCGTGAGTTAACAACCTAGGCTAGTCTATCAGTTATACTGTGCATACATAAAGTTCTTCTCTACATCTACATATATACTCCGTTCAAAATGTTCAAATGTTTGTAAATCTATCGGACCAAACTGTGTGGTCATCAGTCCGTAGCTTACAAACTACTTAAACCTAGGTAAACTAATCTATGGACAACACATACACACACACACACACACACACACACACACACACACACATGCCCCAGGGAGGACTCTAACCTCCACGGCGAGCAAGCGCGCGCTCCGCAGCGAGACACTTGAGACCGCTCGGCTACCCCACCGTGGCATATATATTCCGTAATCCACCGTAAGGTGACTAGCGGATGACACACTGTACCACTATTTCACTCCCAAATAGAACGAGGGACAAGAGAATGTCTATATGCCGACGTACGAGCCCTAATTCTCTTATCTTGTCTTTGTGATCTTCAAACGAAATGTAATTAGGCGGCAGCAAGATCGTTCTGCAGTCACCTTCATATTCCGGTCTCTAAGGGTACATCGCTTAGAAATTTCATTTCACTCGATAATATTCTTCTAATGTCTTTCTGTGTTAACAGCCAGTATTCCCTTCAATATGTTTTAATGCGGTACTCATAACTTTTTGAGGATTTAGCTTCTTGTATTTCTTTATCTAGCAAGCCAGTCTTCTGAACATATACTATATTATGCTGAATATTATGCAAGGCTACCGTCGAAGTCTGACAGCTTAAAATTTGAACTCTACTTTGTATTGTACTGGTCATTTCTCTTTAGATTCTTAGTGAAATTTTCGAACGATAGTTTTTAAATACTATAAATTTCGTTTATATGATATATTGCATACTTGAGATATTTTCGGTCATCTCAATAACTGTTCGGTCTTTGGCAAGAAGCAGATTGTTTACATATGTATGCTTTGGTATTAAATGCAACCTTGTGCAACTTACCGTTTTCACTTTCGGAAAATATCTTCTAAGTCAATACTGAATGCAAGCATATCGCTATAACTGTAGGTTTTAAATTTTATTTCCTGTATTTTTTGCATCGTTATGCCCTATTCAGTAGCACGGTTGCCCTTTTCAGCTGAAGTGTTGTCCATATTTTCTTTCCAAATCTCGTCATCCCCTCGCTGAGCACTTTCCATCATTCTTCTGTCCAAATTATAGTAGCCCTGGTATTGAGTTTGTCTTCAAATTTGTAACTGTCGATTATAGTCCTGAATTTAGAATTTCAGCTGTTTTGGGTTTTTAATGAGCGAGTCCAAATGAAAATTCTTTTAGTCAATCACTGATCATTCTGATGTGTCCGTAAATATTCAATCGTCTGTTCGAAAACTATGACAGATTTTTTTTTATTTTTTATTTATTTATTTTTTTTTTATTTTTTATTTTTTTTTTTTTTTTACACTGACGATACAGACTATTTCCTATGATGTTTTTTACCTTTAGATTCCGTCTTTAAAAACTGGACCAAACGTTCTTCGAAAAAATTTCAGATCTTTAGTTAAAAGTCTGACAACAATGATTAACGTTTCAGATGCATCTAGCGCTTCAGGATTGAAGGCCTAATGTCTTTTTGCTTTCGAAATTGTTTGTTTTAATTGTATCTAATCCAAGTGTTTCTCTAAGCTTTCTGTAATTTGGAAATTCTTTATTTCTTTCTGGGTTAAACCAGAGGGTTGAATAATTTCCCCTATATCTTTGAATTTGTTCACATGAAAGATTTTGTCGACTTTAGTAATAGGTGAAGCTCTTTCCATGAACGGCGTTTTCTCGATTCGAAGTCCGGTATTAATGGTAAATTCATGTAATTTCTCAATGGAATGAATTGCTTCTAGTCTAATATTAGAAAGGATTGGTACGTCACCAGCAATGGCTAGACAGTGCTCGTGAACTCAACCTTTAACTCGCTTGCCAAGAGATTTTCCCTTAATTCCTTTTTCTCAAGCCCTGATTATTTCCTCAACTGCGAGGTTGAACAGTAATGGAGATAATGGGTCTCCTTGGTGGATCCCAGTGTTAATTACAAGAAGTTCACCATTTCACAGAGGAATTAAACTATTTAAGTACTGCCAGTTAATGTTTGTCTGATAAATTATCTTGTTTTCCTATCCATTTGAAATTTTTCTAGATATTGAAACATGTTTGACGATTTATATATGCTTTTTTCAAACCTACAAATACTGACTATCTGGTTTTCCGAATTTGTAAGACAGTTTTGAAATTAAGAATTTCTTCTGCCCACGATCTCCTTTTCCTGGAACCTGCCAGGGATTCACAAATTAAGATGGTGTGTTTGTTGTTAAGGTATTCTGAACAGGGCTTTGGAACTTCTTCTTCTCTAAAAATAGCTCACTCGTATCAAGGAAGATCCACCATAATTACTACTGTTGGTTTCTTGTGCAACTGATGGATTAGCGCACATTTCCAGTTTTCAGAGATTTCTTCAATGATCCATGTGTTCTCAACAAATGAGTAGAATTTCCGTACTACGCTCTCACCACATATCTTCAGTATTTCGTCAAGTATTCCACTGTCCCCTGGGGATCCACTGTTTTTGAATCCATAGATTACTGATTGACTTCTTCCTAATGTTGTGAGTTCTGCATTTTGGTTTATGTTTTTCAGAAATGAGTTATAATTTAGGGAATTCACAGTTCAAAAGGTCATTGAAATAAATTGCTAGAAGTTTACGATTGTCTTGATCATTCGTTTCCAATGTCCCATCCGCGCATTTGAAGTAAAGATTGCATCCCTGATAATTTGATAAATGTTCACTGAATTCCTTGTAAAAGCTTCTCTCTCTCTCTCTCTCTCTCTCTCTTTTTAACTTTAGTGTATTCTTGCCAGTTTCCTGCATTTTTATGGGAACTCTAATCCTTCTACCCTTTAATTCTAAAGCTTATGACCTTATCTCCATTTTCGTTTCGTCAATTATATTTGCGTTTCCTGTGCAGTTTTCCACTGTTTTGAGAAGCTTTCAGACGTATGTGTTTGAAATCTAACTGGACTGGAGCTTTGTTTAAGAAATTCTAGATCGACGCGCAGATATTTTTTTAAATTCTCGGATTGGACAGTCTTGTTGAAATTTTACCTTTATTAAGGTCAAATGGTAGTCAGGTTCAATAACTCATTTTTTTTTAAACTTTGACATTCATATATATATATATAATTTGTAAGGGAAAATTTGGAGGATATCCTGATTTTTTTTCTCTGAATGAAGTGCCAGGGAGTGTTAACACTCACTTAAAACTATTTTTTGTTGTTGCAAAGATCGATCAATCTTTCTTCACTTTCATTATCTCTTTCGAGCGCTGCGTACAGTCCAACAATGGTCCTGAATTTCCTTCCTCTGCCAAACCAGGCACTGTACTTTTTCCTAGCAGTTCTCAGCATACCTCCACCTCTTGTGGAATTTTCCGACTGAAGTTGTTGGTAGCTACATACTTCGTTTCCGCATTACGAGACGTCAGCTACCTTCCTCATTCCTTTTTTAATATAAGGTTGGTACATAAGTTCGTTGCTATTTTGTTTTGAATCGGTTTATTTATCTATTGTCGTTATTTATTTGTTGTTGACCGTTGCTATTTGAATTCAGATAAAATATTTTGTAATTTGGGAACAATTAGTGAAACTGGAGTGTCAAGTGGTCATATCGGAACCTTTGAAGAATACTTTTGTAATTTAGCAGAGAGATGAGAGCACCATTGGCAGCCATAAATATTAGCGCCGTGTTTTGGGGTAATTCAACTGGTCATAGCACGGCAAGATCGGTTTTCACGATTTAAGGAGAATCGCTTTGACCCTGGTGCTCTCCATGTCCAGGAAGACCTTCCGGTTATGACGAAGTGATCATTTAACAACCGTGCAACATTGGCATGCAGTGCGAAACGTTAAAAAATCGAGTGTATGGGTACCAGCATGCTCTAAGCCGAAATCACAACAAACAGCGAGTGCCCTTCCAAGTCTACCTGCTCGCTCATTGTCAAAATTCTAATGATCAAATGTATCTAATCCTAAGGGACCAAACTGCTGAGGTCATCGGTCCCTAGACTTACATACTAGTTAAACTAACTTATGCTAAGGACGAGAGATGTATGAGACAGGGGAAATGCTTAAAGAAGAATATAGGAATTCCAATCCCTAAGAAACCAAGTGCAGACAAATGTGAAAATTACAGAACTTGCAGTTTAATAAATACTAAATACTAACACGAATTGTTTACAGACGATTGGAGAAACTGGAGGTATCCGATCTTGGGGAAGATTAGTTTGGTTTTAGGAGAAGTGTAGGAACATGGGAGGCAATACGCACATTACGACTTATCTTAGAAGGTAGGTTAAGGAAAGGCAAATCTACGTTTTTAGTATTTGTAGATCTGTAGAATGTTTTTTACAATGTCGACTGTAATACACTCTTTCAAATTCTGAAGGTAACAGGGGTAAAATATAGGGAGCGAAATGTTATAATCAAATTATACAAAAAACAAACATCAGTTATTAGAGTCGAAGGGTATGAAAGGGTCGCAGTGGTTGGGAAGGGAGTAAGACAAGGTTGTAGCCTCTCCTCAAATTTGTTCCATCTGTACCCTGATCAAGCTGTGGAAGAATGCAAGGAGAAATTTGGAGAGGGAATTAAAGTTAAGAGAGAAACTTTGCGGTGTGCCAATGACATAGTAATTGTGTCAGAGTCAGCAGAGGACCTTGAAGAGCTGTTGAACGGAATGGAAAGTGTCTTGAGAGGAAAACATTAACAATGAGATGAACATGAACAACAGTAAAAGAAAGGGTAATGGTATACAATATCAGAAAGTCAGGCGATGCTGAAGGAATTAGATCGGGTAATGAGGCAATAAAAGTAGAAGATAAGTTTTGTTATTTGGGTAGCAAATTAACTTCTGATGGTCGAAGTAAAGAAAATATAAAAATCAGAATGGTTATGCGAAAAAGGCGTTTCTGAAGAAGCGAAATTTGTTGAGAATCCAGTATTAATTTACATGTCAGCAAGTCGTTTTTGAAAGAACGTCTCTGGAGTGTACCAGTGATTGAGTGAAGTTCAGACAAAATAGATGTTAGAAGCTTTTGAAATGTGGTGCTACAGACGAAGATTAGATGCGTAGATCACGTAACTAATGAGGAGGTGCTCAACAGAATTGGGGAGAAAATGAGTTTCTGAAATACCTTGATTAAGAGAAAGGATAGGCTGTTGGGTTCATTCTGAGACATCAAGGAATCGTCAAATTAGCATTGGAAGTAAGATTGGGATAAAAATCGTAGAGGGAGACCGAGGGACGAATACAGGAAGCAGATTCAAAATGATTTAGGTTGCCATTCTTGTTCTCAGTTGAAGAACCTTGCAGAGGACATGGTAGCATGGTGAGCTGCATCAAACCAGTCTGCTAAGAACAACACATTCACTACTGCTAATCATCAATTGACTCTTGATGAGAAATGCTGTCTTTGTGCTAACATAAGGGAAATAAAGCACTCACTGACACTAAACAAGACAGCAACTTCTCACACAAAGATCTACGCTTCTGGTGGAACAGTGACGATGAGGTGTACTATGAATTCTTTATTATTCCTTCAAACCGTCTTGATTGCAAATAAAAGATGTGAGAAACATAAAACCGATTTTCAAGATTACCTTAATCGAAGCGGTGGTCTCTGATGACACAAGATAAGCCCATGTTTACAATTGCGCTCACGGGCGGTGGGCGGGCGTGGTGTGCTGCTTTAGTGCTTTAGTGTGTTCCGCAAAAGGGGAATGTTTTTTCAGTTGGCCTTTTTTTGTAAGAAGGTGCTCAGTAAAACGTACTTTAAAGGTCCGGCCTGTCTGTCCTATATATTCAGCTGGGCATTCGGGATATTGTAGTTTGTAGACTCCCGAGGAAAGGTATCTGTCCTTATTGGTTTGTTCATTGTTTGAGAGAATTTGCTGTATGCTCAAAGGGCTACTAAATACGACTTGTACATTTGTGCCACGAAAGAGTTTAGCCAGGTCATAAGAAAAATATCCCATGAAAGGAATGGGGATACGTTTAACTTCAACTTGCAATCAAGACGGTTTGAAGGAATATTTATTCTAACTGATTGCTGTTGTACACCATGGATTGGAAATCATTTTATACGAACTCTTTACCCAAGGTGTAACCATCGCTGCTGACATTAATTGCCAACACTGAATCGTCTCGCAAACGCAGTCTAGGTAGGTTGTCCAAGACGCGGCTGTTAGCTGCAACTACGGGTCGGCCCCCCTCCATTTTCCGGCCTTGGCGGTCGGCGGCAACACGACGGTAGCCACTGCCGTTTACCAAAGCACGACTCTGGTCGGCGACTCGGGAAATTCATGACGAAAATAAAATTTTCGTTTTTCTTGCTGTAAAAAATACTGCATGTTAAGGGAGCAAAGCTACATCATTTCCCATATTTAGTTTTTCTTTACAGATTCTCGTTTCACTTTAAAAAATTAAAAAAGCACTACTTTCGGTTGTGCATGGTTTCTTTTTTTTTTTTTTTTTTTTTTTGTTTTTTTTTTTTTTTTTCGCTCCTTATTACATTTCTGTCAAGTTAGAAGAAACTAACGAACAAAAAAATTTTGTTTTTGCATATCTTGTAGTTCCATACCCCAGCTTGATAACGAAGTGTCTATTTTCTCAAAATTACTCATAGTTATTCAGATACTTAATTTTTAAGTAACCTAATGTATTAAACTTGAAGTGTTTACATCGAAAAATGTTGTCTCTGGCTACTTTGAATATGGTTCATTTTAGGTCATACATCGTTGAGGATGAAATGAAGCTAATAATTCGAAATTATTTTTAAAGTTGAGAGCAAGGCCATACCTGTCTCCGTTTTCGAGATTTTGGATCGTATATCTACGGTACGGAAGCGTCGCAAGTAGCGCGCCAGTTCTCTCTACGTGCAACGTGAATTGTGTGGTGACAACCATCACATCTTATAAACTGTTAAAGATATTGAACCATTTTTAGAAAGGAATTCATGTTTTACACAATCATTAATACTCAAAGCTTTTTTATCGACTGGTATATAGAAATAACTATAGTTTTGCGATGAAAGGAGGTATTAATTAAACCGTATTTCATATTTGTGGAGGTTTATTTCCGTCTAATGCAACTAAATGAAAGGCGTTTACTTCTTTATTTGTGAAGCATCATCAATGGCAGTTTTTAGTGTTAATTCCATGTGCGACTTCATGGAGTTCTGTGTGTATTCTCCAGAGGGATGGAAGTATGGTTACATCACTTCGCCATGTACTTCACTATGACATTCAGATTTTAACTGTTAGGGTTTTCTATATATTAATTATATTTTTGTGACACATGACCATGAACGCTGTTAAATTTTTTTATTAACAGGCACCTTTTAAATGACGAGACGAAAGTCATACTTCTTAGTTTAGATTTAATGTCAGCCAGTTTGCACATGAACTGGAACTTATAGAGAGCGACATACAGAGAAAATCCTTCAACAGGTTCAACAAATCCATCATTGTAGCTGAAAAAATATATAAATAAAAATCTGGTCGTCGACTCGGTACATTCATGAGGAAAAGAAATTTTCGATTTTCTTGCTGTAAAAATTACTGCATGTTAAGGAAGCAATGCTACATCAGTTCCCATATTTAGTTTTTCGTTACAGATTCTTCTTTTCCTTTAAAAACTTAAAACGTGCATGTTTGGGTGTGGCTTGTTGGTTACATCTCTATCGTCTGTGAGGAAACTATCTGTCAAACAATTGTGGTTATTACATATTTTATGGTTTGATATCTCAGCTTGATAATGAAGTATCTATTTTTTTTCAATATTCGTCATAGTTATTCTGATAATTAATTTATAACTAAGCTTCTGCATAAAATTTGAGATGTTTACAATGAAAAATATAGTCGCTGACTACTTTGCGTATGGTTCATTGTAGATCATACATTATTGTGGATGTAAGGAAGACAATAAATCGAAATTATTTTTAAAGTTCAGAGCAGGACGATATCTGCATCCATTTTCAAGATTTTGGCTGCTAATCTACGGTACGTAGCGTCGCGACTAGCGCGTCAGTTCCGTCGATGCGCAACGTGAATTTTGCTGTCGCAACAACTATATTTTATATTCTGTTCAACATATGAAATCTTTTTTTATGGCAGATGATCAAAGGCGACGAGATGATTATTTTACACTGTGACTAATATTCGAAGCTTCTTTTATCTATAACTATATGAAGTAGCTATAGTTTTTTTTTCTACGTAACGAGGTATTAATTAAGCAGTATTTAATATTTCGTCAAAGAAGAAAAGTATACCAAGGATGATTTTAATTTATAGGGTTTTCTATACATTTGTGAAAGAATTAGTATTCGATTTGCGTACATATTTCCTATTTATTTTCTTCGACTTTCAGAGCTGTAAAAAGGCCCTTCCGCATATGAAGCTGTAAATATAAGCGAGACTGGTTTTGAATATCACTTACTACGAGTATCTCATTGCCGTTTCCACAGTACATCAAGCGATAAGTCACAGGTGCAGTACTGACAGGAATGCCGCCTGTCGCTCAGCTTTTGGCGGCCTTCGCTCGTCCGTGGACACATATGCTTTTCTACCACAGTCATTACCAAGATGGACAGAAGCAGAGCCACATTCGATTTCACTTTAAGCTACTTAACTATTTTACAGCAGGAAGAAGACGATGACACGTTAACGTTGTTGTTGCTCCACAAGAAAAGGAAAAGGAAGAATAAGGTTCATTGTCGATGAAGGCTGCTACAACATTTTGATTAATAGGCACCTTTTAAACGATGAAACTAAATTCAGACTTTATTTTAGGTTAAATGTCAGCCAGTGTTCACATATTTTAGATTTTATAAAAAGTGATATACACAAAAAATCCTGCAACTGGTTCAAGAAACCCGTCAGTGAAGCTGAAAAACTCGCAGTGACACTGAGGTACGTGTAGTTTTATTTTGCAACAGTTGTACCGCTGCCGTCAGGTCCATTGTTTATGAGGACGAAAGTGTGTTCATCTGCAGTTTCTGATGCAGCTTATTTCTCTCACGTCACGAACTTTTTTTAAGTTCAACAGATATTGATTCAATTCTGTAGTCTTTGAAATTAGTCCCAATGCTTGAAATCGTGTTAGTAATTTTTTCCAACAGAGAGCAAAATAGAGCAGGCATATATCGTACAAATATTTTTGTGTATCTCGTTAAATGTATTAACAACAGTTGTAAGGAAATGCATGAGAATGCTTGCTGCAGTATTTTTTCCAACAGAGAGCAAAATATAGCAGGCATATATCGAACAAATATTTTTGTGTAGCTCGTTAAATGTATTAACAACAGTTGTAAGGAAATGCATGAGAATGCTTGCTGCAGTATTTTAGTGTTTTCATTTATTTAATTACGTCCAGTCTCCGCCCTAAACCATCTTCCAGGAAATATGGAAACCAATACGAATTTACAATATCACACACACGTCATCCATATCGTTTATGAAACAGAAAATCTAAATGGTACACCACAACATATATGTTTGTCCAAATGAACTAAGATGATTTTCATGGCTCACCTCAAAACCAGCAGTAGTGGTATGCATTTCCTTACACATGTACAAGAAATCAGTAACCAAAGGCCATATTATAATTCCCAACACCAAAGAAGCTAAAACTGGTCCTTTTACAACCTTTCTTTACCTTTTATTTCATAGAATATTTTTCCCTCTGTTCTTGCATATTTTACTAGAATTCCACGAAATATAAGTCGTGTTCAACTTATAAGAACAGCGCCTTAATCTGTTCTTTTTTGTTCAGGTTCTTGGCAACGGAAGAATCTTACGCATCCTTAGCATACGCCTACCGAATCTCAACAGGATACATCAGTAGAATTGTGGAAGAAGTACTCACCTCACTTGTCAACAAATTTTCGCCCCTTTACTTGCCAGTGCCTTCAAAAGAGAAACTCTTGGAACAGGCAAAGGAATTTTATAACAAATGGCAGTTTCCAAACTGTGTCGGTGCAATAGACGGCAAGCACATAAGAATGATTTGTCCACCTAATTCTGGATTCCCTTATTACAATCACCATGAGTATTTTTCTATTGTTCTGTTAGCAATTGTCGATGTAAATTATAAGTTTTTAATAGTAGACGTTGGATCATATGGAGAAGGAGACATGTGTCTCGGATGTTCCTCCATCTGTTTTTGCAAACATCACCTAAAATGCCAACGAAACGTAAGTGTATTATAGTGAGCTAGTGTTTTGCAATTTATATCGCACAAATAAGAGTAATGCAAAAATTGAGGTGCAAGTTTATTTTCATCATTATAATTCCACATTTGCATGGAATGTCCTGATTTTTCTTAACTGCAATGAAAAAATTGCACTTTACTAGAAAATAATTTACATATATTTCACTCACTTGTTAGTTTCAGTTGTGCAGAAATGTCTTCCCATATACTGTCTTTAAAAAAATGTCCCTGTAGTTAGGTTTTTTTTTTTTTTTTTTTAATTGAATATACATGAATATTGCGAGGCCAGCTCAGAGAGCATTATGTCTTGCGTGTGGCTCATATCTGATTTTCTTGGGCTGGACTGGCTCGACATCTTTCTTTCAATCCCTTGAGTCGTCGACGACTTCAATCGCAATACTGCTCACTGCTGCAATGTTGCGAGTGCCATCGCGTCAGCCGCACGCCGCACCCCAAACTCAAACTGCGCATGCGCGAACACCCAGCCTCTGACGTCACGGGCAGCACAGCCGCAGCCCCAGCCGCAGCCACCAGTCACGCCTTGGACAACTCACCTTAGATCAAGTCTGGAAGGCAGTGTTAAGTGATGATGAAGTAGAACTCTAAGATAGCTCCCGCCTGCCTTCTGCTAGACAGACAAAAGATACTAGATAGGAGATCGGTTGGGAAGTCATTCCGCACGCATCTTATTCGCCGACCTGAGTTCATGAAATTTTCACTTTTTTCCGCTCCACATCGATAAACCTTCCAGGCACTGAATAAAAATACACATCGAATATGTCACGACGAGTTCTTCTCCTCGAAACCACGCCATTTCTTGCACTCGCATAATCGAAAGCTTACCCCAGCGTTGGCAGAATCTTGTAAGAAGTGATGGAGTTTGTAGTATAGATGACTGATGTCTCTGTTATTGAAGAACGCTACGACCTTACACACTACCTCAATAATTAGTGAGTAGATTTTGTAAAAACCGTTGTTCTTCTACAATTATTCAACAGAAACATCAATATTGCTCGTCAGTCCGGAACGCAGGCTATACAAATAGTACTGATAAAATCGTGTTATACCACAGATTCGTTTGGGAAGGTGCACGATTCAAATAACACCTACATCTTTAAAGTGGCGTAAGACCTAAGGGACCAAACTAGTCAGATTATGGGTCACTAAACTTTCACACTACCTAAACTAAGTAAAACTAATTTTCGGTAAGGGCAACACACGCTCACACAAGTCTGAGGGAGGATCCGAACCTCCGACGGGAGCGTCCGCGCCTTCCGTGACATGCCACCTCAGACCGCGCAGTACACTTTATCGCACAGTATTGGTGTAATACGTGCAAAAGCCATAGCATTCATTTTAATTCTCCGAATTTATGGAGTTGTACGTCGATTACATGAGGCGCTTGTTTTCCATTTCTTCAGAACGAATAGTAGATTCCACACGAAGGAGGAAATTAACAAAGCCCTAAAGATCTTTGAATTAAGCGTTGCGCTTTCTGTTCTTTCAGACATGAAAGAAGAGATGTCGCTATGTGATGCTGCAGGACCAACCAAAGGCAAATTTTACCCGTGTTACAATAAGCTGTAAATCCTGTAAATACATTTATTTATTTATTAATAACAGGTTTGCAGCCAAGATCGCTTTCTTCGCTGCAAACCTGTTATTAAACAATTCTAGATCGCCCCAATAATTAGTTATTTATATTTATTTATTATTATGATTTGTCATTGCTATCAGCTGTTGTCTGCCAAACATATGTGAATTACGTGATCCTTATTGCAGTGTTGACATCTTGGATTATCTGTAGTTATAGGGCCGAACGGGTTAGTTTCGCAGGCTTGTCAAATTTTGTTTATATACTACTATGTATAATAATTATTAGGTCTGTTATTAGGTCTGTTAGGCTTGTTCATAGTTGGGAGATACTGAAATTAGAGGTGATGGGCACTAATTTTACAATAACATTTTTTTGTCCCTTCTTAGTGGTTGTAGTAAGAATTATGGTCGCATGGATTACCATGCAAGGACAAAATCTATGTTTTGTTGGCAGTTTTTAAAATTACAACAACAGAAATGTGCAGTGTAGTACTCTAAAATTAGAAAGACAAATAGAAAAGGTCCATACAAAAATTAGAATATTTTTAATGAAAGAAAATTGAACGAGTAAATTTTGCCCGTACTTGTGTGGTTAGTATAGATTTTTAGTCCGGTAGGTGGTGTGATAATACAACATCGACATACGAAACTTTGTGACCGGGCTGCGATTCGAACCCGGGACCACTACGGTCGGGGGTTCGAATCCCCTCTCGGGCATGGATATTTGTGCCGTCCATAGTTGTAGCTAGGTGATAAGTAGTTTGTAAGTTTAGGGACTGATAACCCCGTAGTTAAGTCCCATAAGCTCTACAAACATTTGAACATTTGAACCCGGGACCTCGTATTTTCTAGGCATTTGCGTCAATACTCAAACCTCCAGATGTCTGATAGGTTGGTTCGAAACATTGTAGATCAACAAAATCTCTGATATAATTCATGGTATCTGCTGTCGTTTAGGAGAACGTGCGTAAACTATAATGCCGGCCGCGGTGGCTGAGGAGACTGAGGCGCTGCAGTCACGGTCTGCACGACCACTACGGTCGGGGGTTCGAATCCCCCCTCGGGCATGGATATTTGTGCCGTCTTTAGTATAAGGTAGTTCATAAGTAGTTTGTAAATTTAGGGACTGATGACCCCGTAGTTAAGTCCCATAAGCTTAACAAACATTTTTTTTTGTAAACTATAATAATAAATAATTCTTGACCTACGCTGTACAGGAAAATCGTAACTCTGAGGGCATATCACGTCGCGCTCCTGTGGGCAAGTTGGTAGATCGTCATTTTGTTATACGGCGGGTCCCGGGTTCAAGCCCTGCTCGTAGCACATTTTCTTGACTGCAGTAGGTTGTTAATTGTTATATGTGGCCGTATTCCTTATATGTAGAAGGAGTGTTCGGAAGTTATAGCAGTGTGTTATCGGCAGTTTGCTTTTGCTTTGTTTATCTGAAAGTGGCAAACCTGTGGGGCTTATTCGTAGTTTCGCAGAATAAACAAACGCAATTTGAACGTAAGAATAAAGAAACGACTGCTTCACACGTGCAGCAGTGTTATTAGTAATAAGAGTGACAACAATAATTATGAAAATAATAAGTACGTGAATTTCAGACATGAACACTAACACCGTCACAGATGCACAATGTCGTGTTTCAGGAACGAAGGTTTCACAATAGTCGTTGTATTCAAAGAAGTGTGTGAGGCAAATTATTTCCATGCACCAAGCACACTTGATGAATCCCATATTTGAGCATCTAACATGTCGGTTGCAGAATGGAAACTTTTTATTAGAAACAGAACTGTGTCTACGTTTCCGAGGGTCTTGGAACACGAACGATTTTAGCCTATATCTGGCTGTGGCGATGATAATTATAGAAATGTGGAGGACATAATTGATTACGTGTGAGCGACTGCAGCTTAAGAAGATTTTTTCCGTTACTGAAGGCTATTCTCGCCGGAAGAATCACGGGTAGCATAGGAGATTTTGCGGACTAAACGCTTTTAATTTCTGAAAAAATTAAGTAAAGCGGTTGACACATAAAGGTTTTGTTTGGTGGAGTTACGTGACTTGTAGTTTTGTCTTCTGGTAGGATATGTAGTTGTAGAACAATTTCCAACGTAATACAGAAAATAATAAAACCGTGTTATGATGTGTTGAACAAAATACCCTTGAAACGACAAACGTACGCCCTATCGCTTTCCCAACGGCAGCACAACACGACTCTCTCTCACAGATATGCTTTTCCTGTAATCCGTAGGACAGGTTTACTTATTACTTCCCGTTTAAGCACTTTCTCCTGGACGGCAGCATGTTGCACGAATTATATCGAAGTTTTCGTTGATACTCCATTGTTATACGGGTGATCAATAAGTCAGTATAAATTTAAAAACTTAATAAATCACGGAAAAATGTAGATAGAGAGGTAAAAATTGACACACATGATTGGAATGACATGGGGTTTTATTAAAACCGAAAAAAAGTTAAAAAAATGTTCGACAGATGGCGCTTGAACTGATCAGAAAAGCAATAATTAGCACAACAAATTAAGACAAAGCAAAGATGATGTTATTTACAGGAAATGCTCAATATGTTCATAATCATTCCTTAACAATAGCTATAGTCGAGGAATAATGTTGTGCACTGTAAAACATGTTCGGAGTTATGGTCAGACACTATCAGTTCCGATCGGAAGATTCACTTGAATGCAACTATATTACAGCATCGGTGCATACACTGTTACCGAAACATTGAACACCAGATTAATAGAGGGTAAAACCTATGACCTAGAAGGATTTTAGTAGTGAGAACTTGTCACCAGCTGCGACTCCCTTTAATCTTTTTACTCCGTATTTTTTTTTTTTTTTTTGAACTTTGTTTATGTATTATTATGATTATTATTATTATTATTATTATTATTTTGTTTTAATAAAATCCCACGTCATTCCATGCATGCGTGTCAATTTTTACCTCTCTACCTACATTATTCAGTGATTTATTAAGTTTTCAAATTTATACTGACTTTTTGATCATCCGGTACATCATTTGGTTCCCATCTGACTTTCTGACATCTGAAGATTTACGGGTATGCCCCTGCGCCACTTCAAGCACACCTGCGCGAACTAAGCAAGCAGGCACGCACCCCGTCCGACCCAAACTTCCATATCACCTCCTACTTCGACCACACTGATGGTTCAAATCCACCTCTAGACAACCAGATTTAGGTATTCCGTGATTTCCCTAAATCACTCCAGGCGAATGCCGGGATGGTTCCATTGAAAGGGCATGGCCGATTTCCTGCCCAATTCTTATCCCAAGATCCGAGCGCGTGCTCAGTCTCCAATGACCACGCTGTCGACGGGACTTTAAACTTAAAGCTTCCATCTTCCTTCACTCGACCACACTACGTCGTGGCTCACAGCTGTCCGAAATAACAGACGTCGCAGTTCTTGACTGTAAGTCTTCATGTCGACGAGTGACGCGTATTCCAATGCGTATGCACGCGAGAAGCGAACTTCTGGCTGCTGGCCGTGTAGGCCTAGGCTACAATGCGTGGAGACTATACTGAGTCTTTGTACGAACGGGTAAGCGCTTGGGTAGTCCGCGAAGTGATGTTGAACCCAGCGGAGACTTACAAAAAAGGAAAACAGTTAAAACTTGATATTCTAATATTGTTCATTGTTTGGGATTCATAAGGTAGAAGATCTGAAAAGAGCCGCACATGTAATCACATTTTTATTCAGGCGTCATGGAGACACTCATCCAACTCATAGTGGCAGAAGCATCCTGTATCTACATCTACATCCATACTGCGCAAGCCACGCGACGGTGTGTGGCGGAGTGTACCTTGAGTACCACTATCGGTTCTCGCTCCTGTTCCAGTAACATATTGTTCGCGGAAAGAAAGATTGTCGGTATGCCTCTGTGTGGGCTCTAATCTCTCTGATTTTATCCTCACGATCTCTTCGCGAGATATACGTAGGAGGGAGCACTATACTGCTAGACTCCTCGGTAAAGGTATTTTCACGAAACTTCGACAAAATCCCGTACCGAGCGACAGAGCGTCTCTCCTGCAGTCTTCCACTGGAGTTTATCGAACATCTTCGTAACGCTTTCGCGATTACCAAATGATCCTGTAATGATGCGTGCTGCTGTCCGTTGGATCTTCTCTACTTCTTCTATCAACGCCAACTGATACGCATCCCACACCGGTGAGCAGTATTCAAGCAGTTGGCGAACAAGTGTACTGTAACCTACTTCCTTTGTCTTCGGACTGCATTTTCTTAGGATTCTTCCAATCAATCTAAGTCTGACATCTGCTTTACCGACGACTGGTTTTATATGGTCGTTCCATTTTAAATCAATCCTAATGCCTACTTCAAGATAATTAATGGAATTAACTGCTTCCAGTTGTTGACCTATTATAGTGTAGTTAGGCCTATATGATAATGTGTACATTGAGATTCAATTGCCATTCCCTGCACCATACGTCAGTTCGATGCAGATCCTCCTGCATTTCAGTACAATTTTCCATTGTTACAACCTCTCTATATACTATAGCATCATCCGTAAAAAGCTTCATTGAACTTCCGATGTTATCCACAAGGTCATTAATATATACTATGAACAGCAACGGACCCACGACACTCCCCTGTGGCACACCTGACATCACTCTTACTTCGGAAGACTTCTCTCCATTGAGAATGACATGCTGCATTCTGTTATCTAGGTACAACTCAATCCAATCACACAATTGGTCTGATAGATCATATGCTCTTACTTTGTTCATTAAACTACTGTGGGGAACTGTATCAAACGCCTCATCGTGTTGTTTAGCATTAAGATTCCGTGATTGTAGTTTCCCAGAAAATCTATGTATTTCTTCGTGAGAAATCGAGAAGTTAAAAGAGATTCAAATGTTTGTAAATCTATCGGACATGAATTCTAAGTTGTTAGTCCGTAGCTTACAAACTACTTAAACTAAGGGAAACCAACCTAAGAACAACACAAACACCCATGCCCCAGGGACGACTCGAACCCCCGACGGCGAGCGGCCGCGCGCACCGCAGCACGGCTAATCCGCCCCGTCTGAAATAGATTCCTGCTCACGGAAAGGCTAAGTAACAATCGTTCTTCACAATTTGTATAAATAAAACGTACCAGTTACTTGTTTTTAATGCTCAGTATTGCGCATTTCGCGAATTGATTCCCATCTTCCGACGCTTTTTGTTACATAATTTGTGATGTCTCCTTTTTGATGCTCTGTTACTCCTGTCATGTAGTTTTGTCATGATACTTCAATCGTTGAATAATTTGAATAATATGTATTAGGATGTTATTTCTATGTTAACATCCTCTCAAAACCACATAGCAAGAGAAACAGAACACCACAAATGGAGACATCACAATAAATACAAATTATGTAACAAAAAGCATATGAAGACGGAAATAATTTCTCGAAACTCGTAATGCTGACCACTAAAAAAAAACTGGCGCGTTTTCTTTATACAAATTGCGAATAACGCAGATACAGGTTTTCAAAAAACATCGCCATGATAAATGAAATTAAACAATCGTTCTTGTTGAACAGGACTCGGATATCCAACACTCGACATTGAAATACGCCGGAAAACATCAAATCGCATAACAGTCATTCTTATTCACGTCATGCAACTGAAACAGTCAATGTTTCTAAATCTGTGGTACTTGACTAGGGTGGGTATAAGTCCCTAGGGTTAAACTAATTTCAACTAACCGCAGGACAACACACACAAATGCCCGATGGAGGAGTCGAACCTTCGACGGGGAGCAGCTGAGCGCTCCGCAACAAGTCGCTTTAGAGCGCTCGGCCATTCCATCGCGGTCAAGGAGAGAAGTGATAGTGCTGCACGAGGTACATCACATACCAAAACGCGGCTTCCTGCGTGTAGTTGCGGGAATAGCAATAGGCATGGATTTAATCTGCCAGAAAATTTCTGTAAGTTCCGAGACGAAACTATGACTTGTGGTTTACGTAATCCATAGGGGACGTGGCTTAATAATTTCAGACTCGCAACACAGAAACACCATCCACTGCAAGCAACTGAACTACATATTAGGGAGGAAAAAACACTGAATTAAGAGTTAATACAAAATGAATCATCTCACTAAGGAAGCATATAATAAGAAATCAGTTTCTCTCAATACTAAACTATGAACCTGCGCTACAGCAATTCGCACAGAAGCACTCTACGAACAGTGTGTTTAAACAAAAAGAAGATGATGGAAGCCTTGTAAATCATAAAAGAAAACTACGAATGAAAATATTGAGAGCAGTTAACAGTACAGAAGGCGTTAAAATAGTGTAGCTTATATTATACACACATCGAAAAAATTATAGCAATGAGTAGGGAAAGAAGAATATTTTTTCTGTGACCACATCCCACGGCTATGGGGCTTCTACCTCCCCCACACTCTCACCGAAGTGGAACTGAACATTCAGTCTCGAAGATCGGTCACTCTGCTAAATGTAGCGATAATTGTGACTAAAACACTACCACTGCCAGCAGCTAAATTTGGTTTATTAATTATACACAACTGGTTTTACGCCTTGTGAATGAATCCATCGTTCTGAGTCCAATGTGCCACGGCGGCACTAAACTTCTACGAGTGCAGCGTCCACAGATCGCAGTCGTTGATTTTACCCCTGGATGAATCCCATCAGATTGCGAAAAGGACCACTTATATGGGGTAAATTACAACTGGATAATACGTGGTACAGTAGAGTCTCGAAAACTCGGTCTGAGGTGGACCGAAAGTTGGCCGAGTTTGTGAAAATGCCGGGTTATCGGGAACAGTGTTAAAAAAAAAAAAAAAAAAAAAAAAAAAAAAAAAAAAAAAAAAAAAGTAGGTAAGATTTTTTGTTATAAAATACTTTCCGTTGGTACTTTAGAATACAGTAATGGAATACAATAACACTAAATAAATTTAAGAAAATATCTAAGAAATGATATTCGTTTCTTACGAGTACGTACTGTAATTTACATTTAGAAAACTACTTTAAGAAGACATACAGCTTTGAACAATGAAATGTATGGACAGTAGTGATTTAATTCATAAAAAATATTCCACTAAAATTCCCATCACGCCTAAGATGATTTTAAAAGGCATACTGAAAAAATGCACGCCCATAATTTCGATCCCGACTGTTTTTTTTTTTTTTTATATGAAGTCGCATCTACATACTGCAATAATGAAACTCGAGGGATTTTAAGTAGAGTGTAGGTGGCACAAGAAAATATGATGTCTAGACCCATTTATAGCTTAGCCTGTAACTGCTACACGCTAAGATTTCAATTCTGTCTTGCATTCTGCGAGCACGGAGTAATTCCAGAGGGTGTGCAGGGAAGTGGCCGAGTTACCCGAACTGCCGGGTTACCGAGTGCCGAGTTTTCAGGACTCTACTGTACAAAGAACTCGAAAGGAGAGAGGCGAATTTCAAATTACTCCACTAGATACTGAGCAACTGCTATCGCTGAGAAAGAAACAGAAAAATCCTGGTATCTTTGAAAAACTACTAGGATAACAAGAAATTTTAAAGCACCGAGAGATGCGGAAGAACATAAAGGAGAAACTGTTGAAATAAACGCATTTACTAGTGAAGGGAAGGAAGGAAATTAGGGTTTATCGTACCGTCGACATTGCGGTCTTTAGAAACGGAGATTAAGGCTAAAGATGGAAAAGGAAGTCAGTCGTGCCGTTTCAAAGGCACCGTTCCGCCATTTCCCTGGATAGATTTAGGAAAATTACGGATAACATAAACCTGGAACGGCGAAGGCAGATTTCAGCCACCGCCCTCCCGTATACGTATGTAACCACTACGCTACCTCGCTCTGTAAAGTTCGTAGTGGCTTACAGTGGTGGCCGGTGTAAAGAGCGCAGGATCAAGTGAACACATTAATTTCTGACTCTTTGTGCATTTGTTTATTATTTTGGTTTGACTGTTGTTAATATAGATGCAGTAATCTTGAACTGCACTTAAATCTACCGCGCTGTGCTACATCGCTGCTAGTCTAAACTCCGCCAAGTTTGGCGTCAGCGTCAACAGCACATCGCAAGGTGTGCTCCTTCTAACAAGGGAATGGCCAGACTTGTCATGTCGAAACCTGTGTTGCTATTTTTACCACTGTCAGTTAACATTGAAGGAAGTCTGTATGCAGACTGTTAGCTGCTGACATGACCTGGAAGTTTGTAAAAACTTTTATGAAGAATGACATTATTGTCGCATGGTTTCCGCGATTATAACTGCCTGTCGTACAACCCTGACCTCTCTCGCTACGTTATACCAACGCCATCTACGGTCACGGTGGCGTTAGCTGCGCGCCGCTCTCCTCCCACAGCAGTGAGAGCTGATTCGCCCAGTGAAAGCGATCGTACGATAATTAATAAATACGATAATAATATATTTGTTATATATGTTATCTGTAACATTCTTTCCGAATAGCAATGAAACAGACACAAATACATATACGGTATACAACACGTCAAACTTTTATTTCTTGTAATTACCGCAAAAATGCGAAATATTGATACGATGTTCATAACATAGGTTTTTTTTTTTTTGTGCACCAAGAACATACAAGCAAAGACGACATATGACAGCCCTGCGCCGGCCGCGGTGGCCGAGGAGACTTAGACGCTCCAGCACGGTCTGCACGGCCACTACGGTCGGGGGTTCGAATCCCCCCTGGGGCATGGATATTTGTGCCGTCCTAATTCGTAAGTATTTCATAAGTAGATTGTAAGTTTAGGGACTGATGACCCCGTAGTTAAGTCCCATAGACTATACATACATTTGAACATTTGACAGCCCTGCGAATCACAGACGTTGTTAGACGTCTGCAGACAAAACTCGGCCGGTGTTAGGAAGGAATCAGGCCTAATCTATATCTATAAATGTGAATGTCTGTTCGGTGTACGTTTATCACGTCTGAACCACAAGATATAAACAGCTAAAAATTTGTACAGTTACTAATGTTTACCCGGGGAAGACTTTAGGCACGGTTTTATGGCGATCGGATAGCTATTTGTATATATATATATTGTACGCTTATCACGTCCAAACAACAAGACGCGGAGACTTAAATATTTGTACAGTTACTAATTTATACCTGAGGAAGGTTTTGGGCACGGTTTTATAGCGATCTGATAGATATTTAGTAATTTGAAGAATATAACGCGAAATGCAGAACATTGAAAATTATATTTACTCGTTGAAAAAAAATTTTTTTTTGGTTGCATTGTTGCTTGAGGGTTGATAATGATAATAGGATGGAGTATATTCGGATGGAAAGTTATCGGTGTATATAAAATTCTACGTGTGTGTGTGTTAATATTTCGCTCTGCAGCGAAAATTACAGAACGCAAACGAATGGTCTGTGTGTAATTGTTGTCCGAAGTCTCCTGTTGTACACTATAGCAGTTCCATGCCGATAGCTATAAGGGGGTAGAAGATATGGTGGTTGAAAGTCGTCAAATTATAAAAAAATTTGGACTGAAGGCCAGCGATGACGTTTGCGACTCTATAGCAAGGAGGTTACATACAGCGAAACGTGATGCCACAGACCGTATCTTTGGACTATGGTCGAAGGTCTATGCGTGTTACACTGTCTTCAGCTCTTTCTCTGTAAGGATAAGCATACGGATAAGGAAATATAAAAATAAATCAATAAGCAGTAAAAAAAAGAAATTTTCTTTGATACATCTCTTTAAAAAAAAATTCTATTTGACGTTTCGCGCATTACATCAGGTGATCGATCTGTGATATTATTACAATCATTATTGTTGAATGCCATCTCATGTTCAGAACCATTCTCATAGTACACTACTGAAAGATAACTTATCTATCATAATCAACCAACACGCGAGCGGTGCCGCCGGTTTAAGCTAGTATCAGTATATTTCCAGGCATGCCAAGCATATTTAATCACTATTTGAAACCGTGTTGAGGAAAACTGTTAATGTACGACTGATTGCAACTTAAAAATATTGTCACAGTGATAGGAAAGTGCAGTGATTTGCACACAATAATTTTCTGTGTTAGTTTTCTGTAAAATGACTTCCACTGGAGGAAAAATTCTCTGTCTAACGGTTAAATTACGTTCGTCGTGCCGGGTGGAATCTGAAGTATATCTACTTCTTTGTCAAGGTGAGCTCGAAATACAGCTTTTAATGATCTGACCTGACCACGAATCTAGAAGGAGAAGAGATTTGTTCCCGCAGAACGGAAGAAAAGCATGATGCATGAAAAGTGTAACGTTATCATTTCCCATTTTTCCAGATTTCGATGCATCTACCACAAGGTTGTCTGCGTACAACATTGAATGTTTGACATGTGGTCCGAAACGTCCAGTTGGTTCTTGAAGACACACATATAGTTTAGGCAGCAATCAACCATCCAGATTAATTATTGGCATTATAGTGTATGAATGGGTAAGTGCAGTCGTGGACTGCGCAATTGCCTCAATATGTTTCTCCTCTTTGAATGACAGTGTTCTTTTCGCACACATTTCTTTTTTAAAACCTGTTCTGCATTGTAAATGTAAGATTAACTAAAACTGGCGATCTTATATTTTGCAGTCGTAAGAAAAGCTTCTATCATTTCCATTTGAGTCATTTAATTTTCCGACCTGTTTCTCGATACAAATTTTGTTATTTTTCGTGCCACCATTTATGTGGTCTTTTGAAGCGACTAATCCAGCTTTGAGAAGCTGTAAATTCTTTAGCGCCTATCGCGTTGGCAATCTCTATAGGCCAATCACGCAAAGTTGTGTCGCTGACACTCAATGACTGACGTCTGGCATTGGTAAATTGCTCAAAAAGTCGCGCATTTATCTCCGTCGCAATTTTCAGTGGACTCTTTTACGTCGTCCAGCGACTTCCTTTTTCCATCTATACAATTCACGTTCAGAACGGACAAATCGATATCTATTTTGAACAGTACTGACACGTTGGCGTTTCTTACCACTTTCGTTCAACCAATTCTTCACCGCTTTTCGGCCCACTTTAGGTTACGGTAGTAGCACTAAAAGTGGGCCTTTGCGATCGTCTTTTGACAGCTCGAAATGTAAATGAAAATAACGGATTAACTATTCATCTGACACGAAAATTGAATAACCGAATTTGTAGAGGAGAAAACTCTCTACAATGTTGCTCTCTTATGTTTCTTTCATATCTGGTAGCGTTTCAAATATATTTGCAAAAATAACGTCGATTTTGGGATGTCTGTCTGTCTGTCCGTAACGTGTTCCATTTTTTTAAGACGAACCGTTCAACCGATCAACCGATCAACACCAAATTTTACAGACATGATTGTAGGCCGCCAGAGACAAGAACCTCCCTTTTTCAAAATTTTCGGACAAAAAATACGGTATTAAAACAAAAAAAAAGCCGTTTGTAATATAATTGTAATTGCAAACGAACCGTTCATCTGACACGAAAATTTAATAACCTAATTGGTAGAGGAGAAAATTCTCTACAACTTATCTTCCTTATGTTTTTTCATACCTCTATCGTTTGAGACATATTTGCAAAAATAACGGAGATTTGACACCCTCCATTGAATTAACGAAAACCGGCCGTTCGGAGATGTCACGTGACATTCCACGCGTATTTGATCATTTTCTTATTGTAACTGACACGTTGTCATTTCAAAGCAACGGCACACTGAGGAATTTAAAAAAAAACACACATTGTTCTTCGTACGATAAATGATAATCTAATGTCTACAAATGCCATATTAACATCAGTTAACAACGGCCATCAATAGTACGACATTAAAGAACTCCTGTTTCGATTTATAGCCGTAGCGTAGTGGCCAAGGTGCTGGACTTTGACGCCAAAGGTCGGTGGTAAGAAACCCGCCACTACCTAAAACTTTTTTGTCCTAAAAGGGTTTCAGACACTCTTATTGATTAATTTATTATTATTTTGGTCCAAAATGTGTGCAAAAACTTATAAAAATACAAATCTAAAGTGGGCCGTAAAACACGTCTTTATCTGAAAATGTAATTGTAGTTGCTGGTGTTGCTTTCAGAGATAATTGATGATGGTACGTGGCACTATCACTCGAAGACTCTTCATGTGTGAAACTTTCCTTCCGTTTCCTCGCCGTCTATAGATTCATAGTCTGCAGTATCGAGTGTTTCAGTCGTTTCTAGCCACATGTCTGCGCTATTTACATGCTCGTCTAGAAGTTTAACTGCCATGTCGCACATCACATAGTCTTCACGCGTGTTTTCTGTTGATTGCTTCATTTGGCGTCTGTGGTATATCTCCATGGCAAGCAGCAAAATATTTACAGGGTTTGCCATCACCTGTGAGGGGAGATTGAATGTTCACCGTAAAGTGGCTTGCGGAGTATAGATGTAGACGTACGGAATATCTTTCACATCTCTAACAGTTTCAGGACGGTACGTTTCGAAATACATACCAGAAATTAAAAGGAAGTGCATGCCACAGAAACGAATATTCGTTTCCCTTTCCACCAAAACCGTGCAACGATATTCCTCTTTAGTGAACGCCGCGATAACACGGCCGCACCTCCCGACCATGTGCACAACGCTCACCATAACAACAGCTCGCGACTCGCCATTTCCAGGGGTGGTCAGCCGTCACCGCAAGCGCCAAGCAGGAAAAACAGCCATGTTCGTGATTTTTTTAAGGTGACTTCCATGTCATGTCAGCAGCTAACATTCCGCATACCGACATCTTTCAGTGTTAACTAACAGTGCTAAAAAATCAATACATGTTTCGGCATGACAAGTCGGACCATTCCCTTGTAAGGGGTTTGTTTCTGCGCATGCGCTGTTGATATGACGTCATTGCCTTAGGCCAATATTACACTATCAAATTTTCTTTGACGAAAAATATATGTGAAAGAAAATTGGGCCGTGTAATATGAAACTTTTGTCAAAGATTTCTTTGGTCAAAAATTCTTTGATCAAAAAAGCGTTCGCTTTATTTTAACTGCAGTGAGAAATGTGACCGCTTAAAGCACTAGCATCGCAGTAAGAGTTTTTGAGATACTGTTTGAAACCTCGACCGCGTAATTCGTATGGTGTGTTGCCGCAACAAGAAAGTTTATGCTGTTTTATAAGGCTGATTATTGAAACCGGCAGTACCGGGTCGTGATCAAGAACACAACTTCGGTCAAGTGAGGACTTGTTAAACGACAGACGACGTAAAAGAGAAAATTAATGGCCTCCAAACCATTATTGCAGCGGAGGAAACAAAAGTATATAGTGACGCTCTTTCATTCCTAACATATATTTATTGAGAATAATACTACTTACACGAAATACATTTACACAAAATATAAATATTTTAATGTTTTTGTTTACTGCAGACTCGACTGAGTACTAACAAATGAGGAAACTGGCCACAGGCTCGTTACCAGCCGCAAATACACTGGTCCCAGTTCTTGAAATTTTTAGAGCGGAATTCCACTGCAGAGGCAAGCGTCACCAATGCTGTTAGTCTTCCAAGTCTAGCTTTTGTAGTTACTGTAGGTGTACATTCAGTCATAGAGTATAAATAGATATTTATAATCTATGTAACCAACAGCTGGGGTTAATAACAAATATTCATCTGTCATTTTCGATGCAGTTTGACAGATTCTTTGTCAAGGAAAATTTGATAGTATAATATCCCATTTTCACCGCATCAAAGATTGGTTGCCATAGAAAATTTGATAGTGTAATATCGGCATTATGGGCCCAATATACACGACTTTGACAGTCAATAAGCACGCATCATTCTGTGATCAGTCGCTAGGTTGCAGCTTCAAGCACATGAGACTAAAGCTCTGTATAGGACATGAGACACTGTAGCCCGCGTTCCTTCTCAAAGAGCAGCAGCTAACCGCTTTTGTCAACAAAGGATTCGTTAAAACTACTTCTCCTTTGGAAGGAATTATTACAAGTAAATGTTGATGAATGACACATTCACTGTAAAAGCTGTCTCAAGTTCTGAAATAATGAAAACTGTAGTGCAGCGATGTTCAGTATGGTCTGATGGTTTAAGGGCCATGGTATTTCAAACTTATTCATCATTGATTAGACTACGGGTTTGCATTAATTTCTTCTCCCTTTAGCGTACAGTATAAAACAGATTCTGGGCCCAACAGTGACATTCATATACTTACTTGTCACAAATAGTTACCCGTTTTCAGAATATGTCGCGATTTCAGAGGATGTGGTGAGAAAGAAACCTAAGAATATAGCTTAATAATATTTCTGATTCATCACTTGCCACAGATTGTTTATTGTTGTATTGTGATTACCTAAGGTGTGGTTAGGCGGCAAGCTAAAAGTACCGCTTGCTCTGAATGAATTAAGCAGCGATGACATATTTTACTTTTCTTCTTGTCACAAATACTTTGCTGTTTGAGACGAGGAATGGAGGGTAGGTTTTGCACATAAGCAGAATGAGGTGCTAGTCAATGTACAGTATAAGAGTCTTGTATTTACCACTGACTCTACAGCGGTTCTCTAAAGGCAGGCTTCTTAAGGAATGCCTAAATATCTTCTTAAGTGCCGCGGAGGAATAGCCGTACACACTGAGGCGCCCTGCTGCGGTGCACGCAGCCGTTCATCATCGGAAGTTCGAGACCTCCCTCGAACATGGATATGTGTGTGTGTTGTCCTTTGGCTAGTTTACCTTTAAGTAGTTCGTAAGCTAGGGACTAATACCCCAGTACTTAAGGTGCATAGATTTACAAACATTTGATCTACTTAAGTCGTGTATGGGGACAGGATACTTCAGAAAAAGCAATTATACGGTTTCTTACTTCAGGATAGGAGAACGTATGAGCGATAAACTTCAGCGATAATATTATATCACTGACAAAACGGAGAGTAGCGAAAGCTTATATATTACAATACTTCGCTCCTGTCGGAAACTGTGCTTAATTATGTACAAAACAATTTTTAGTAGTGGCTATTTTGTACAAATTTGTTCATAATCCTAATTATATAAATCAGATGATATGTGGGAGGTTTGTTTATTTGAATCTAAAACATTGTGAGCTCCCAAAATGAATTCATACGAGCCCCTCACTGGTGACTTGGACGCAAAAGAACAAACAGAAACACTACACAGGCCGTACAACGGTAGTGTTAAGGTGGTAACAAAGTCAGACGTGGAAAAGAAGTATACCACATGATGGTGAAAATGTATTAGATTGCACCGCGCACACGTATCAGCTGCAGCTGAAACTTCGCCAGTTGATGCTCAAAGCGGCAGGCACACGAGACCTGCAGTATGGCATTTCCCGTGTTTACGCGTTTCACGACAATCGCAGCCTTCGCCCGCGAGTATGTAAACAAAATTGCGGCAACGCGTTGATCGGCGCGCTGCCGCACCCCATTGGACCCGGCGCGCCCCGTGCGATCACCATTGGGCTGCGCGCGCACGTGTCGTTAAAAAAACGAGCGCCGGCCCCGCCCCCCGGGGCGCGCGCGGCCCCGCCCCCGGCGCGCCGCGATTGGCCGGCGGCGGCGGCGCGCCGGCTACCGCGGGTGGGGGGAGCGCGACGGGCGTCATTGCGCGCTGGGAGCTGGTCAGGTGCAGTGCGTCCGCCGCGTGTGAGTCCGACCAGTGATCGAGTCCGTCTGTGTCCGCGCGCGCCGTCGCCGTCCACGTGCCCCGAGCAGACGCCGCCGACCGCAACGACAACGCCGAGCGACGCGCGCCTGCCCGCCACGACCACGACCGCGAGTGCTCGACCGCCGGTGCGACGCTGCTCCGCCGCCTCGTCTTCTCAGTGTGGGTGTTGTCGCAAAAACAGTCAAAATTCGGGTCAAAAACAGAGAACCTGTTCCTGTCTACCAGATGGAGGACCCCCACGATAGTGACATGGAAGGCAGCATGGTGAGTTTTCTTGCGTAATTTTTTTCCACTCTCTGGAGCGCCGCATCTCGTCATCTTATGTAATTACCGTTGAACATCGCGGTTTCTGTGTGCGTTATTAGTAATTCACACAATGGATCGGTTAGGTGTGGATTGTTTACATACACTATATTCTTCTGGCAGTAGCGTGTATATGATCTTTTCGCCTGTTACTAAACTGGGAGTTGACGCACCCCTTCACTGTTTTAGATTACGGAAATCTGCATTATATTAACGTGGATCATACAGTTAGTTGTATATGCATAAATAGTATCTATACGGCTATAGCCAATAAAGCGCTGAACTCCTGATAGCAGAATAGCTTTGTTTCGCTGCGCGTGTCGCTGATAGTAAACATGTGACCCGATGAAGAGCGTACTAGTTGTGTGGTCAATTGATGTCACCTCGTAACATTTTCTTTTTCTTATTTTCGTTAGTGATTTTTAGCACCCGTAACAAATGTAATACGATCCATATTACATGCTAAGGAAAATAAAACATGGTTACATGTGTCCGCATAAGGGAGTAAAAGTCAGTGTTAGGCGGCTTACAGTATTTCTTTTAGTTTTGTAACGTGGTACGTGTGTGTTTATGTAGTTTGTTTGGTGTTGGTTCCTTGTTTACACGTGCTGTGAGTTTTGGTAATTGTTCCTTCATTTGAACCCTTGGTATTTATAAATGTGATGTGCATCCCCGGGTTTTTTTAATTATAATTTATCGCATGTACTGTAAGCTCTCTTCGCCGTAGTTGCGTCCTTGATTTGATAAACGCACAGTTTTTATTTCCTGTTGGTAATGCGGTAACACCGGTAGTTCTTTTGTTCTGCTTTATCGATAATATGCATTTCCGCAATTGTTAGGGAATTTTTTTAGTTATTGTTAGAAGCGTCGCTTTCGTTTAATTGTTGATATACTATTGTATCGATCTTAAGCAACGTTAGTTGCACCTTGGCATTCAGATCCTTGATCCTGTGTTTCTTACGGAGTTCGCTAATTTAGTAGATATTACTTAACAAAGAAGGCCGTAATGTACTTTGATACGAAGCGCGGTGTACTATTTGTTCGAACGATGTCGCTTTTTCGTTTCGGTCTCTGAGATATTCTTTATTTGACGTAATAAAAGGTGACTAGTTGCTATTTTTATCAAACTGATACAACCGGTAATATGCACGAGTTATTTTATCGTTCAAATTGGTCGTGCTGTATAGCCTCGAGTGATGTTCGCGAAAATTATAATTTCTGGTGCTGACATTGGCGTGTTTGGCAGCTCGGCGCACTGTAGATGAGTGCATGAATGATTACTATTCATGGAGAACATTTTCTAACGTGTGATCCATCACCCCCTAATTTAGGGAAAGAATGAAATTATGCTCTCCTGTTTTTAATTCGAAGGAGCGTGTTTTACAATTGTGCACAGCGTAGGCAAATTTCAGTAAATTGTTACTCGCGGTGGATAGTCTGTGCGGATATTGCGACGCACAACTGTTCAGATTTACTGCCCGTTTGGTGTGTAAACCTTGTGATCTGAATTTCAACATATCACATATTCGAACAAATAAGGAATCATAATACGCGTGCTGATGTCGTGATTCGGATAGCTCCACAACTGATAAGTGATGATGCTTCCTGCAAAGCTGTGCCGTTTAACCCTATTGCAGTTATAGCAGCAACGAGTCGCAATAGTCTGTTTGCGAGTGATTCCACGACGATCAGGACAAGGTAGTATCAATGGAAAAGAGGCTACTTACCATTTCCAGGTGACTGCAAAGTAAATCTTGTCGGAAGTGTGGTTATTCTTAGTGTCGACATCTGCTGGATGTTTTGCAAGTGTGCCTTCTATTTTAGCTGTCCTGGAAGGTTTTAAGGGGCAGATATGGGCAGGCTAGGAGTTAACTGGATTGTGGTAGTGAATCTGGACAGAGATGCCTTCAGCTGTGGATTTGATGTTGTTGACAGCAGCATCAGATATGTGGTGTTGGATTTTAGGAATTTATACACAATTTTCCAAGTCTGCCGGAAGTCATAATTTTCCCGGGTAGGGAGAGCTGAGCCCCTTCTAAGCCGGCCAGGGCTGCGTTGTCTCGGGGCTTGGTGCGTGGCGCCGCTTCGTTCAGCTGCGAACTGCGGCCCTTCAGGGTAAAAATAAATTATTGGCCTGGCGGGGGTGGGGCGTGCGGGCGCCGCCTGCCGCCAGGAATTCGGCAGGGGTGGTTTCCTGCCTTCCGCACCCTCCTGCCCCCGCCACGAGGGCGGTTTCAATTGATTCTCGATGAGCCGACGAATCGCGTTGCATTGGCGGGGTGCCGTACCATATAGTGCCGCTGTTACAAAGTGGTCCTCCGCGTAAAGAGCGGTTTAATAGTAGTGCACGGCAGCCTCACCGTGGCTAAAATTCTGCTAGCAGTCCACATTAACTGTGATTTCTATTTTCTTGAGCTGTTAGTTGGTTCGTTATTTTAAAAACCTTAGCTGCGGTTGGGTTCATTATTTGATGTACTTGTGCGCCGTGCGTAACCTTGGTATAGGCCTACTGACGCTGAGTGTTTTTAAGAAAATTAAATGATAATTTGATATGTTTTAGTTCACACGTCGTTGCAAATTTTGTTTTACCTGGCACTGACTGTATTATGCAATCAGCTGCGAATTGCATTTGGATGTTAATAACTATATTTCGATCATCCGTTACTGAGATTTTAGAGCCCGTGACTGTTAATTTCAATATGGTTTAAGAAAAATACAACCAGTCAGTTTTAACTGCTGTTTGTTCCATAAGCATCATTTCAAGTTAATTCGACTGGTTGCATTTTTCTTATATTGTTAATAACTAGTTTTAGAGTCACAACAGATTGCTTAATCGCCAGGTGTGCGTGTTACTATAACGTTATAGTTTTGACAAAGTGCCGGTTGATGCGTGGGCAGCATCGTCGCATGTGCGACAATTCTTTAGTTTGTATGCTAAGACAGAAGTATTGACTGCACTGTGCCAAAGCACAATTTTCCTCTAATACCTACATTTTAGTAGGAGCCTGCTACGCTTCGGGGACTAATTACAGGTACAGTAGATATCACATTCTAAGACCGCTTGGTTGCATATTGTACTTATAGAACACAGGGTCCGTTACCTGGCTTCCGGCATCTCTGCCTTCTGGGTGTTGGTGGCGCGTGGGTTAAAAATCGCAATCATTTACGAAATTTGTCGATGCCTTTATGGAGGCAGTTGAGTTTGAGTTACGAATTAATCGCAGAAATGCACCATATACCACCTCTTTCATTTAGCAGATGTACATTATACCGATTATTGTATTTGAGAATCTGTAACGTTTACTTTGAAACATTTAATATCTGACACAAATTTGTACCTTAAGTCGAATCACTAGGCGTAGCTTTTTGGTTGATAACGCACGCGCTGTAAATATATAAGCTGATTGGCTCGCACTAAGTCCAGCAACTGTCGATATCAAAGACATAAAATTGATTTTTATGGTTCGGAGGACTGTGAATTTATTTACATAGATTCTTAATTTTAGTTTTTATTTTTTCCTAAATTGGCTGAAATTAAGCGGCGTTTTACCTCCCAGCTCTTGCGTGACAGCTTGTCTTTTTCTGATCTGTAATGTTGAGTAATAATCCGGGACAGTTTCAAAACGCAATTTTCAGATATTGCATAGATAAATTATTTTTTACATATATTCAATACGTACTGTGGGAATTGGCTCCGTGGTGAACTCGTATGCTTTACTTATATCTGGGAACATAATGCTTATTTGTGAGCTTCATGGGAAGCTTGCCTAGAATTAGGAGCCGCTGCAGTTGTCTCGCAGGCGTAATGATAATCGTTGCCGTGCGATAAGTGATTTTATCTTATCAATGGTCCGTTAGGCATACAAAACTGTACGACGTTTCACTTGAAACTGATTCCCCCTTCACCAGTACCGTTGACATTGGATCAAAAGGAAAAATAACTAGTTTTTCGTAAGGGATAGTTCACCATAATAGTGCCATTTAGTTTGTTCTTGGAGGAGTAGGGGTTAAAGGCTAAGTAAAGGAAATGATTGATTTTGGTTCAATTGTCCGTATGTCATCGTGCTTCCAGATTACTTATAGTGAAAGCTATTTCGTTGTATAAGGGCCAAATGTTGTTATATCACCAACCAGCGGTGTTTATTCTAGGGCTATGTATTCTTAGTTTGACAAAGAGGTTGAACCGTTTAGTTATTGTGAAATTTACGACAGTTATTACTATTCTGTTTTGGTGATTTCACTTCGTGCGTGGCTATCTTCCTATCTTTTCCTGTATGACACACACACATATGTTGATAGGATGATGCTTTAATTGCTGTTTTCTAACTGTTTTAAGAGAAATGCGTAGTTCATGGTTTGATGGTCTTAAAAAGTTGGTAATAAAATGTCTCTGGAAATTTTTAATTTGTTCGCCATTATTCTTACGCGTGATTTATATCTATTACTTTTCCATTTGTTCGAAGGATATCATGTATGCAAAAGTCTACGTCCTTTGTCAATCTCTGTGCGTAAATAGGTTCATTTTCTTCTTCAATACTTGTTCAAAAATCATATTGCTGTTTTATATCACATGTAATACGCAATAGTTAAGTAGTTTGTAAGCTACGGACTGATGACCACGCAGTTTGGTCCGATAATTTACAAACATTTGGAACATAGTCGGAGAACTAGAGGCGTTTTATTTTAGGGTAGGTTGCTAAAGGAAACGTTCGTCATTGTTGCCTAGGTTCGCTGCATAACCGTACAGTACTTGTTTTTCAATAGTAAATATTAATAGATTTTTTCTTCGTAGATTAATTTTCCTATACTTGATACATATTTACTGAACCGTGTTTATGGAAAGGCTCTTTCCGAAAAGTCTTTTATAGTACAGAAGTACAAACTGTTTATTTTTACATATTACCTGACCATGCAATTTTACGTGTTAATTTTGTTTCATTATAGCCTCTAAGAAATACGGTTAATTTCTCGTTTATGAAACTGACTATGGGCGTTTTTTTACATTCGCGGAATCTGGGATCCTGTATCACGGAAGTATTCTATACCGCTTAATATGTACATACGAAATAGAGCAAGAAACCGCAGTGATCCGATAGTTTTTTCCCTCAACAAGGAAAACAGCCGATCTATCCACGGTGTCTTGAGTAAGCTCCGTGTCCACGGCTAACGACGTGGTTGTTGACGACATATCAACAGCAAATGTGTTGATGCATGGCTTAGAATCCAATGAAAATTCACCCACAAAACCGGCGTAATGATGAAGGCGCATTTTTTTTCTTCGTAGGTGACATGTTACGTGTTTAGTCAAAACACTGATTTATATGACCCGCAGATACACGTGTTTCGCGGTAATGTTTTTGTTCTACAGACAAAATACAGTACAAAGTTTTGATCTCCATAGACTTCTTTCAGTGTACTACAAATGGCAAGCGTCGGCTCTTGCCACGTCCTTACAAACCATTCTCTGATGGGGAAATGTCTTTCTACCGAATTGAAGAAGCTGGGGCCATTCTAAAATGTTAGTGCGGTTCTAAGACAGCTGTCTACGTCGGGAAATGACTCTTCGCGGGTTAAGATGTGAGGAAGGGAGCTCAGGCTAAATCAGAACTGACGTGTGTTGGAACAGTCGATGGCTTAGTTAATCATATGGGTGGGCTGCTTTAGAGAGCAGATCCGCCTTTCGGCCTTACTGTTCGAAGCTGAGCATTTTTCGTTTGTTTCTGAAGTACCGTAGAGGAGCAGCATTTGAAACCTTTCTCAATATGAGACATCACTGGAACAGTAGTTCCTGTCTAAGTTTACGCATTACTTCTTTTATTAATGTAGCGTTTTTGCTTAGTTTTTCTCATTTCGCATTGTAAACGTTTGTTTACAAACATGTGGAGCTTTTTATGTTTTGAAATTTTCCTCTGTATTGCATGCGTTCTTGGTACTAGCACACGGGATATTACGTACGTGATGTTTTGCTTTATTGTTGCAACTCTTTACGAATGGAGTTATATGTTTGGCAAAATATGTATTGCTACTGTTCAGAGTTGTGGTCATTTTAAACCGATTATTTATTGAATAGGTTAACAAGATAGGACCTACGCATAACAACCAACTAAGTTACAAATTGGATTCTGTGGTGTGTGCAAATTATCATGTAAGAAAAGATGACTGTTGTAACGAAACATTTCATAGGTTCTGAGCCTAATTTGAATTAAATGCAAACTATATATTTTTTTGGTACACGCAATTGTCAGTTGCATTGTGTTGGTTACCACCGACTTTCACTGAAATAACGCTATATTTTGTAAACTTTCCTTTTTATATAAGTGTTGGGCTAGAACAGAATGTTCTCTTTTCAACACAGTCATATGACACATTGCTTCAACATAATTCAGCAACGCTTTCGTTGGTCATTCCTCCAATGACCTCGTAGAATACCTCGCGTCTTTGCTTTCGTCATCGGTCAGCGTTTGACGGCCACAGATGTTGGCAGGAGGCGCTGTCACGTTTGGTAGAAAGCCAAACGTATTCCCCACACGGCGTGCTCACACAGTCCTGCAGTTTGCGCTGCAAGTTAGCGGCACTCACAAGAGTGGCTTGTCCGTCATGACACACGTTCTCGATACAACTGTACGATCAGTTTGTCATTGCACCTGGAAGTGGTGCAACAAGATGTTCATGAGAAAAGCATTGTGCGTTCACTTTATAACGCGTTTTAAACTTGAGCTCGGCGATTATTGTTCTATCCTTTTGGAATTTCATAAGCTGTACTTCGCTTTGTAGTCACTGTTTCGTCGTCTTTGCAATGACAATCATAGAATCATTAACAGCAGCACATGAAATAAAAACTAAAACGTCGATTAAACCAACACATAAGATCACAACAGTTTTCCCAACGATGGATATGTTAAATGTCTAGTCAAGGGATATTGTTCCTAAAAGTACAGACGTTTTGTGAAAGTAGATGTACCTCCTTTATATTCAGTGGATACGTGTTGTTGCACTCATAAAATTTCTTGGGATTTAGTAAGACATTTGAAGCAACACACGTGTTGCAATTTCATATTATAATATCAATTTTATTTCCTTTGACAGATCATTGCGATTTTATACACAAAGAATACTATTTACTCATGTTACGCAAGTATATGTAAATGTTTGGAACGTGATCGTGTTTGAATATATTTTATTGTTACTATTGATTTCGTGTAATCGTCACTCCTAAATAACCAAGTAGGTATTGACGCTTAGAGGTACACCATGACGAATAATACTATGAGTGGTGCAATTAAAAGCGAAAATTAGAAGTACAATTTTCATGTATAAGCGTTTTGACCGTATGAAATTGTGAAAATTGTGGTATTTGTGTTGTCCTTATATTAGGTTACCTTAGTTTAAGTGGTTTGTAAGCTACGGACTGATGACCACGTATTCCAGTCCGATAGATTTACAAACATTTGAATATTTTGGAACAATATTAGGAATAGTTTCGTAGGCTTTCCCGGCGTAATAGTTCTTCATAGTTTCTTCGGGTTTGCTGCCGGATTTTGAAGTCGAAATGACCCAATATTTCGGCGGAACACCTGTCCGCCATCCTCCGCCAGGAAATATTAGGAATAATTGTTCGTTTGCCTTATTTCATTAGGTCTGGCGTTGAATGTGTTTAGTGCCGTTTCTGCCGTATCCGTGTGATAAATAGTTACGTTAAAACACTTTCACTATTGTGCCTGGTATAGGTAATTTCAAAAAATAAATTAGATTTCTTCCAGAATATGATGAATGCAAGTCACAGACTACTTCAGACAGGTCGTTCAAAGAGATCCGGCAAGGAAAAAGTAATTCTGAGGTAGTTTTACTAACCGATAATAATCCACCTTTGGTAAAACTTGCGTATTTGATTGTGTATTGTTGGTGAGATGGAGAGGGTTAAACTTTATCCGTTCAGTGCTTACATATTGTTTACATATCAAAATGTACGGGTTCATCACATATGACAGGGGCTTGATGTTTGATGCCGTACTACTATTTTTCGGTGTCACTCTTGCGTAAGTAACCAAAATATTTGTTTACATCCTCAATTCGGACACAGACGACACAGCTTACATGGGTATTACGATCATCAAAATGTTACCAGAAAAGCTATGGAAAATTTTTCTTTCAAATATAGTTGGTCGCGTTCATACCTTTTATTTTCAGGTTGACTATGACAACAGTATCTTGGCCATATGCAAATAGGTTCAATGAACCGCACGAATCACAATCTTCAGTGGTGACTGCGTGGGTGACTATTGAAATATCTTAGTTGTACTAATATCTTAATGCATCGTTCGCGATCGACTCTGCCAAGTTAACTTCAACTGACATGTGATGATGTGACAAGAGATACGTTGTGAATTAATATTCGTCCCACGTGGAAATCGGTTGTATTCTGGATGAACGAATCGTTCTGAACCTTATATTTCTGGGAACTGAACCTATTTCATCTAGACTTTTCTGTTGGCTTCAGTGTAATATACTACGCGCAATACATTTCGTTGTTTTCTCTCGTACTTTTTAACTCTCCATATGAACTTCATCTCGGTAATAAAATCGTACCGAAGAGTGCGCTAAGAAGAATAAACAGTTTAAAATTGTAGATACGATTTTTATTATGTAATATTGCATAACAGTGCGACATGCATTACAAATATCGCTGTTGATGCCTACGGAAACAGATTCGGTTAATAAGTAACTAACAGCTCTGGCTGAATTGAGGAATTCGACACATGTTATTCCTTATCAACTAATGTACTTGGGCTAGTACTTGCAGTATATATATATTCAGACATCTGACCTAAATAGCGTGGTTCAGTGAGCTTGTATTTAAAGTGGCCAGTAGATCATATTTACATACATAGGCCTACTTCACCTGAGGGCATAGAGCGGAAGGGTGCGCCGTTATCGTTGGTAGAAGTATAATTGTCCTGAATTCAGATTCGGATGCCGGTTCTCTTGATTTTGACAATTGTGTTCTGCGGAAAGAAAGCCTTCCCTCTACGGATGCAAACGACGCATGTCAGTAAAAAGTGTTGGCCGAAACTACCAGTAGAATATCTATCAACCCGCCTCTATCAGCGTGGTGCAAGGGATAGCGTCACCGATTACGGCGCTGAAGTTCGCCGGTTCAATCCCGTTGACCGGCAAACTCCCCTCTGAATTATTTTAATTAATCTGACGATAGGTAGTAACATACTGATCTAGTATCGTATGTCGTTGTCGGATGAAATGTTACTATAAGGAATTTATTCTCCTCATTTCACTTTTCGTAGTGAATTAGGTTCAAATGTTCAAATGATTGTAAATCTATCGAACCAAACTGCGTGGTCATCAGTCCGTAGCTTACAAACTAATTAAACCTGGGTAAACTAAGCTAAGGACAAACACACACCCAAGCCCCAGGGAGGACTCGAACCTCCACGGCGAGCAACCGCTCGCTCCGCAGCGAGACTCTTTAGATCACTCGGCTACTCGACCGCGGCTGTGAATTAGGAAATAATGTTCCATAGTCACCACTGAAGATTGTAATTCGTGCGGTTCATTGAACCTGTTTGTATATGGCCAAGATACTGTTGTCATTAAACCTTCAGTTTCCACCTATCGTGAGTAAATACTTACACTTAGTAAATGCAAGGTGGAAGAGGAATACGCCCATTAAAATATTTTTTTTTTTGCTGCCCAGTTTCAATAATTATAATAATAAATTTGATAGAGGTTATAATTCTGACTGCAGAGAAGCTAGCTACTTTGGAAGGGGTGAGTAAATGTTACCAAGCTGTCAATGAACTAATAGCACGAGGAATTAGGTCACGAATTAGTTGCAGGAGAATGGGATAGCTGTTAGAAGTGCTCCTCTGGCCAGAAGAGTCCGAATTTCGGAGAAATTGTTGTAATACGCGAGGTAATACTCAACCCGTACTAGTTTTCTTAGGCTAAAAAGAGCAGACCCGTGATTATAGCGTTTATATATATCGGGAATCAAAGCTTGTGATAATTTTGAGTAGAATAGTCTTTGAAATAATGAGTGAAAATGGAGGGAAAAGTTATCTACAGCTAAATAAAATAAGAAAATAAGACTGCAACTTCGTCAGTCGACTCAGTCTTGTACAATCAGCTATGAAGGAAACCAGGGATAAATACCAAAAGGGAATTAAAATGTTCAGAGGTGGGAAATATGAGATTTGTTGAAAATATTGTAATGTTGCCCAAGATGGAACCGGAATTGTAAGAGCACTTAAACGGTAGTGATATTCTGAGAATAAATTCTAAAATGAAAGAACGTACGTGAAACTGATATTCGAACTATTCAAACATCGCAACTGTTATGGGCCATTGACTAAAGCGGTGGCGAAGTTTGTGCCGTGCCGGGATTCGAACCCGTATTTCGCGTGTTGGGCCATTAACGGCTGTTAATGCCAACCAATGTTGTCTGTTCTTCCAGATATGATCGACAGAACACTGAAACAGATGATGGAATGTGGTCCACCCAAATCGGGCAATACTACAGAAATTAAATTACAAAATTAGTCACTAAAAGTTGATACGCTATTTGGGCAGCCAATTAAGCTGCTCCGGCTCAGGCAGCGTACAAAGTGAAAATTGGCAATACCGAGAAAAGCCTTCCCAAAAGAGATATTTCGTCAGAAAAAAAGTGTGGAAAATGCTTTTCCTTAGGACGTGAAATGTGGTTGATAAACAGTACAGGTGGTTTTACCTTTTTTAAATGGTGTTACAAAACAATACTTAGGATTGCACGTGAATGAGAATGAAGTCTTTCGTGGTGAGACTGTTATTTCTGCGTCAATTCATGTTAACATGTCGAGCTTCCAACTGTGTTCAACAACTACTGTGGCGGCCTATGATGATGACTAGTTACTGAATGGCAACTGTCCATACGGTATATATGGCCAACACAGCGGCAGTTAATACAGGCAGTCGATCCTGACGGAGGTAATCTTGGAAAGCACGACGCTTAATCACGAATTGACCTGGTAATGTCAGAGAATGTTTTATTCTTTACATTGATAGATGAAATATATCAGGTAACGAATGCAACAGGGTAAAAATAATGTTCATGACACGACATGACTAAAAGATCTGATCATGGCATTGATGCCTGATGCCGAGGTGACAAGGAACAGTTTGATAAAGAACGGTCTGGGGTTAAAATTGTACTAGGCGTGGAAGTTTGATTATAGTACACAGGTTCACATGTGTGGAAGACCAAGTAGTTACGCTGAGATGAAGACTAAAAATCAAACTTTGAATTGAAGTAAACGTTGTAATGGTGAGCAGTAAGCAACTGCAGCCAAGTCTAATTCTATTTGTGTGTTCAGCGAATTCTACCGCTCTAGCTAGTGACGGTACCTCTGGTGTAAATTCTGTCTAGCTGCGGAGCGCGCGGTTGCTCACCGTGGAGGTTCGAGTCTTCCCTGGGGCATGAGTGTGTGTGTTGTCCTTAGATTAGTTTACGTAGGTTGAAGTAGTTTGTAAGCTACGGACTGATGAACACGTAGTTTGGCCCGATAGATTTACAAACATTTGTAAATTCTGTAGCCCTAGACGGTCAGTAAAATAGTACCCACATGAAATATCCGTAGTGTTATTTCTTTAGCATATGCAGTTACACTCTGCGAAACCGTTAGTTATTATTTAGAAAAGTCCGCGGACGTGCCATCTGACGAAGAACAGGGTGTTGGCGCATAAAGCGCTAAAATTTTCGTGTCGCAACTCCTCTGTATATACCTAACGTTTTGAAGACAGCAGCTACGATAATAACTGCGGCGTTCAACGCGGGTTTGCAAATCGAAATTCAACGCCGTATAAACCGACGATTCTTAGGATAAGGAAGAAGACAATAGGCGTACCTTTACGAAGGAATCGTCCCGGCATTAGGCTGGCGTTATTTAGAGAAACCACGGAGAACCTGTATCTGGATGGGCTTCCGAATGCGAGTGCAGTCTTATGCGCTACCTCGCTCCGTCCGACAATACCAGCTGTACATGGGGGTAGATTGGAAACTTCTTATGCATTGCGTTCTCCTGAGTACACAATACTCGCTGATCCGGCCATTTCTCGCAGTTACGGATGCCGGATTATTGAGAGCATGGCTCTATATGAAGTATGTTTCGAAGGAACTTGCTTCCATTTCAAGGTGGATCATCGAACAGATAAGCTGTTTCTGGCTTCGCGGACTGGTGTAGGCTTCCCTGGTACTTTGGTTGTTATGGGGGCAGCGCGGAACTCCGTCGAACGCCTGCCTGTAGGAAGGATCCACCAACTGCCCTCTGATCTACTGGTATGTAGGTCTCGTTTACATATTACGTTTCCATCTCAAGAAATATTATAATACGCCAACATTGCGATACAAAACGTGTTTACTCCCAAGAGACAAATGATGCCACAGTTATCGAATTGTTTAAGCTTAGTTTAAAAACTTCGCGCACGATTTTTGTCGTGAGCGTCGTATCGGATGTTCGCCGGATTAGCAACGTTACATGTACACCACAGTTAAACGTACCAGTCACAGCACTCCGGCGAATTTTTGTTACTCATCGCGATAGCAACGCGCCAAGTAGAACAGTCAATTGGTGTTCGAAACAGCCTATATCGCAACAAACTTCCGAAAGTTGTTTCGCAACGGTTCTGTATTTTTCTGACGCGCTGAATTCGAATTTCAAGTTTGCTGCCTTGTAGGACGATAAACGCGAAAAAAACACACATTTTTCAGTTTCTTGCTTATATCTACAATTCTTACAAAATACCCTACTGACGTTTGATTTTCTCGCAAGCGCAATCGACGCTAGAGCTTGCTGAAAAAGAACTTTTTTTTTTTTTTTTTTTTTTTTTTTTTTTTTTTGCAAAAATGTCAAAAGCGCTCACTCACGCGCCATACAACTCGAGAAATATACATCTTATCAACAAAACCCCTTACACCACGTGAAAGTACAGTAAATGCGCCCCCCTATAGGTTGATGGCACATTAATCCCTGATTGACGAATGACAGCCCAGTGGAAGTGGTCGAATCCTGTCCCCTACCCCATAACAGGATAGTCCTATTCCTTTTTAGGTCACATGACCACTAAGAGGTTCCCCGTCCAGGCACGTTCTAGCGTCACCGGTAGTTTAGTCAGGTCAGATGTACATCATTTTGGTTTCATTGGGTGAAAGCTGAGAAAATATTCGGACCGACACGTATTTTTGCGTTAGTAGTTATAGCATTTGGTATTTCATGCGTCTGTTTTTGCTTCGCTGCTGTTTATTGCAATATCATCCTTTTCGACTGATCGCCATCGAGTCTACGGTAAACAATCCTATCGTAAATATCGCAGGAAGTAGTTCAAAACTAACATATCGTTCGTACTATGTATATTCCGTTAACGGGTGTCTCCCTTGCTCACCGCTTGGAGCGCTAGTGTCGTCCCAGCTGACAGTATTCACCGGTGAAAGTTGCGACTGTGGTCTATACACTGGGCCGGCCCGTCCATATAGGCAAACTAGGCAATTGCCTAGGGCGCTCCAATTTCGGGGGCGGCAAATTTGTGATGCGAGGCGAACCCTCGTGCGCTCGCCTTGCGGCATACTTTCCTGTTGCGCTGCGGTTCCAAGAGTTGTGAATTCCCGTTACTATACACAGATAAAGCAATAGGCAAGAGACAAGACGCAAATCAATGTTACATGCATTCTCTTTGACTCTTAGAATTTTGCTAGTAAGCGTTTAATGTATAGACTAGCAGTTTGCAACTAATCATCCCGAGATCAAAGTTGGCGGTACTGCAATACATTCAGTTGACGAGAGTTTTCATCAGATTAACAACCTAAATAGTGCATTTTGCTGTGTAGCATACCTGATGTACAACATAAAATTCCCAAAACTGTTCTTGAAGAATGTTAATTTGGGAGAGTCTCTAACTCACCAAGACTCTCAAGATAGTATTAATGCTATTGATCTGTGCAATGAATTACAAGCCATTGTTAGAAGAGTAGCCAGGAACTCAGGACCACAGGACGTTCTGAGTTAGATTTCTAAAAATGGGCTTACAGACAATGTACCTAATTTAGTTACTACACTACGAGTATTGCTTACTATTCCTGTGTCTGTAGCGCGGCTTCTCTTAATTAAAACTATAAAACATATCTAAGGTCCACAATGACCCAAGAAAGATTTGTGGGGTTCAGAACTTTGTCAATTCAGCAAACAGCAGACACAATTGATTTCGCCGCGGTGGAGTAGCCGAGCGGTCTAATGCGTCTTGCTGCGGAGCGCGCCGTGGAGGTTCCCTGTGGTATGGGTGTGTGGTGTGTGGTGTGTGTGTGTGTGTGTGTGTGTGTGTGTGTGTGTGTGTGTGTGTGTGTTTGTCCTTAGGTTAGTTTACCTAGGTTTAAGTAGTTTGTAAGCTACGGACTGATGACCACGCAGTTTGGTCCGATAGAATAATTACAAACATTTGAACCTAATTGATTTCAAGGAGATCGTCTCAGATTTTACAGAAGCCAACGCAAGAAAAATTAAATTTGTATGACTCTTGTATAATGAAGCTTATAATTGTATCAGTTATTTTAAACTATCAACCAAAACCCTTTTAAAACACAAAATGTAAAAACGTTGAATATATTATTGTATAAAATTGTATAATAATAATTTCGTGTGGCTCAGTGGCCTGGTGAACGTCTTGGGATTGGACGCCACTTCAGCAACTTGCGTGTCCCTAACGTACCCCAGTTATCGAACCGGGGAAAGGGAACCTATAGTTTAACGTCGAATCCGAACCACGTGTCGGTTGTGGCGACTTGTATGATGTATCCCATTTTAATGGGGAAACATGTTCCAATGTTTCAAATGTTCGTATAGCTTATGGGACTTAACTACGGGGTCATCAGTCCCTAAACTTACAAACTACTTATGAACTAGCTAATAGTAACGACGGCACAAATATCCATGCCCGAGGGGGGGATTCGAACACCCGACCGTAGGTGGTCGTGCATACTGAGACTGGCGCGCCGCAGAGGAAGACCAAGAGACTCATATAGTAAGCAGATTCATTTAGAGGCAGGGTGCCGTTCTTATGAGGAGAGACTTACTCAGACTGGAGTACGGTGTAGAGCTGCATCACGCCCGTCTCCGGACTGAAAACAACAATAATTCGTGGAAATTAGGGTTTGATGGTGACGATAACAGCCTTCACGAACTCCAATAAATTTCGAAAACTTGCAGTTCACAAAATGTAGGAGACCTTTTCGTCCGCACTATCGTACATGTCACACAGGGATGGAGTTATTAAGGTAAGAGTTACTTTTTATAACGCGTCTGGAATGGAACAAAAATTGATGCCGGTATGACGTACCCTCTACTATGCAGCACCTTCCAGTGTATAATGATAACAACAATTGCATAGTTGGATTTCGAGTAGTGACATTCGCTTTTGATAATGTATCAATCTGAAAAGAAGTCCCAGTAGGCATTTTCCAGCAGCTGCACAATCTCCGCCAAACTGTCGCGCTCAGCGGGAATTACTCAGAAGCAGAATGAAGGCATTTTGTATCTTTCGATAGCGGGCTTTTATGGCGCCATTTACCGAGCGCTTTACACGCACTTTTTATTGCTCTGTCGCTGTAGTTGTGAGGACGGAGGCATGTAGCGGGGCAGTGTAGTCTTTCGGCAAGAGGGGGCGTGGGGCGACACGCCGAGCCGCGTGCAGGCAAAAAAGCACAGCGGCCCCCGTGGCCGCCGGCTGGAGACAGTTCTCCGCCTAGCAGGTTAGCGCCGCTGGCAGTGAGTCACGGGGCGGTGCGATAAAGCCCAGGACGGCGTATAAACCGGCTGATTCAGCCGCCGCGCACCTAATGAGAGAGAAGGCAGGCCTCTTAGCGGTGCACAACGGCCCGCTCTCATTGTCCGAACCGCTCTCCCAACAACCAACAAACTTCCTTGTAGTGCCGCTTTGTACGCAACACCTGCTACACGTACAAGTGAGCTAAGGAAAGCTGCTGTGGTGAAGAGCTGGTTTCTTCAAAACGATATTCGTATACACAGGACCGGCCCAAACAAATTCGGCGCCCTAGGCAAATTATTATATTGGCGCCCTATTTAATAAAATTGCAAAGAAACATCAAAGTAATATATGCATTGCACCTTTTTTATTCAAATACATTATCACAACATACACATTACATAAACATGTTTCCCCGCCGGCCGCGGTGGCCGAGGGGACTGAGGAGCTTCAGTCACGGTCTGCATGGCCACTACGGTCGAGGGTTCGAATCCCCCTTCGGGCATGGATATTTGTGCCGTCCTAAGTATTAGCTAGTTCATAAGTAGTTTGTAAGTTTAGGGACTGATGACCCCGTAGTTAAGTCCCATAAGCTCTACAAACATTTGAATATTTCTTCCTCTGCGGTTTTTACCCCACACACTTCCCTCCAATGCTAAACTCGAGATTCCTTGATGGCTGAGAATTTGTCCTACCAATTGATCCCTTCTTTTCGTCAAAGTATGCCAGAAATTCCTTTTCTCCCCAATTCTGTTCAGTACCTCATTATTTACGCGTTCCACCCACCCAATTTTCAGCATTCTTCTGTAGCACCACATTTCAAAAGCCACTATTTTCTTCCTATGCGCACTGTTTATCGTCCATGTTTCACTCCCATACAAGGCAACACTCCACACAAATGCCTTCAGAAAGAACTTGCTTACACTTGAATTAGTATTCGATGTTAGCAATTTTCTCTTCTTCAAAAACGCTTTTCTACCCATTGCCATTCTGCATTTTATATCCTCTGTACCATGACCATGATACGATATTTTACTGCCCAAGTAACGGAATTCATCTGCCTCCTAGCTACCTCATTTATTGTTTCGTTACCTAAATGAATATCTTCAACATAGCAAATTAGGTGTTAACATTCACTTGTTTCGGTCCCTTACATGCTTTCCTTCTTACGGGATCTGCGTAATTTTTCTCTCTCTCTCTCTCTCTCTCTCTCTCTCTCTCTCTCTCTCTCTCTCTCTCTCTCTCTCTCTCTCTCTCTCTCTCTCTCTCTCTGTGTGTGTGTGTGTGTGTGTGTGTGTGTGTGTGTGTTGACCTTAGCATGAGTTATTTTTAAGCCTAGGGATCGATGACCGTACCAATTTGATCCGTTATATTCACAAACATTGGAACATTCTATTTGCCTGCATCTAATTTTCATCCTGTCCGCTCCCCTCCTGTCATTAAAATGAAAATATGTTTAAATCCGATCTTATTGATAAATATAGGGCAGGATGGAGCGCATTCGGGAGACAGGAGTTTCAAATCCGCTTCCCGCCACCCAGATTTAAATTTTCGTTATTTCCCTAAATCGTTTCACGCAATTGCCAGGATGATTTCTTCCAAATGGTACGGCCGATTTGTAATGGCTTCAAAGTCGATGGCGTATTAAAACATATTCCTTTTTTTATTGTTTATTAATTTTATACATCTTATTGCAGTTCTTACATGCTTCAGATGATCACTTCTCAAAACAACTATACCTATTGCCATTGCTTTACTAGCTCCAGCAACTATTCGCCTCAACTTGCAAATAAGACCCAGAATTGATTCAGAAAGTATCGTTTTTCGACATGACCTCCACAAGTCAACATCCAGCATCCAGCAACGCTCACATCAAGAAAGTTGAGGGGGTTGAAACTGCCGCACCAAATCTGATCGTTGTATTAGAGAGGGTCAAGGGAGATGAAGAGAGATGCTTACTCTTTGAGCCGGCCGCGGTGGCCGAGGGGACTGAGGCGCTCCAGTCACGGTCTGCACGGCCACTACGGTCGGGGGTTCGAATCCCCCCTCGGGCATGTATATTTGTGCCGTCCTTAGTCTTAGCTAGTTTGTACGCTTAGGGACTGATGACCCCGTAGTTAAGTCCCATAAGTTCTACAAACATTTGAACATTTTTGAGCTTACTCTTTGAAGAAATATTTCCATCCGTCTGTTGACTCCCACTGCATAGCGGAGGGGCAAACTTTACATCGAATACGTCACAAATTTGGGAAGCGCCTTGTTAAAGCATTAAATACTTCACATCAAGAACTGTGGATCGTTTATGACATTAGGATATTTCTGTTTGACAATACATACAATAAACATGTAAATAACAAAAAAAATATGCACTCATCTCTTTTGGCAGTGTACGTTATTATTATTATTATTATTATTATTATCCATGATACGGAACCATATACAATTTCGTTGCGGTTTGCTTTGCTACTTCTATTATTTCCGTAGGTGGCTTGAATTGAACATTCTCAAGGTTTCTTTTTTAGATGTTAAAACTAATATCTCAGATAACGGTAGTAGAGGTTTTCCACCTGGGTATACTATTCCCTTTGAAAGCCAAAACTCCGTCTTACCTGCAAGTGTCGTTGCATTCTAGTGCACTGGGCTTTGACTTCATGTAAATATTGCCATCAGCACACAGTAAAATATTTGGCACACTATATCCTATTTAATTTCCTAACTGTTATTTGATCCTTCCACGTTATAATTATATCGTCGATATCAAGTTGCTGAAGTAGCGCCCATCTACCGTCCTGCTATCTGTGTAGAATCACTTTCGAGCGCCCTGTGAAATTCTCAATGGTGTTACCCACCATCGTCCAACAAATTGGGGTCAATAACGGAGATAACAAACATGTGGAGGTCCTCTATGCGGGTTCCTCGCAGGGACACAGTTGTCCTCTGCCGGCTCCATATCGGCCCTATTTGACACACACACACACACACACACACACACACACACACACACACACACACACACTGTCACCTCCGTCGCGACAACCTCTTCGCGTCGCTGTGGTGCACATTTGACAGTCGCCCATCTGTTGAATGCCCCATTTTAGCCGCGCCCAGGTATATATTTATTTCAGTTGATATTGCCTCTATTTCTAACACTGGATTGTATCAATCCATCTGAGGTTTAGTGTGTGTCCATGATCTGTTATTCGGTTACCTAATACTTTAGGCCTGACGGTTTAACGTGTTGTATAGTGGCTGGATGTGCCACTTTTATTTCTATGTTCTCCCAGTCAAGACACACTGATAGTTTTTTAAATGCTTCTCTCCTTTCTTCATTTACTTATTTATTTTTTATGTATTTACTTATTTTACAATTAAAGCATGATGTAGGGTAACATTTTGTTTTACGAAACTTGTAACCTACTTTTAGTGTAATCTCTGTGAATGGAAAAAGGGACTGTTGACCGTTCCAGTTGAGTCCCTTTCAAAATTCTACGAACCAAACCAAGTGGCGCCCAGATGAAAGATTTGGACTATGGCACTAGGCTACACTTTTTTATAAATAAAGGTTACGTTGATGATAGAATATACACATATACTACAGCTTGGTTTTAGAATTTTATCACAAATTTTTATACCCGAGTTTATAGTTACTTTTATTATAATAATGATGATGATAATAATTTCGTGTGGCATTTCTGGCCGTTAGACACCCATCTGGGATCGTGTTTGGCCTGCCTGGCGCAAATCTTTTGGTGACGCCACATGGGCGATTTGCGCGTCGATGATAATGAAATGACGACGACAGAACACCCAGTCCCCGCGTGGCGTAATTATGTATAGACTTGTTGCTATTATTAACATGTTCAGGAAAAAATGTTGTTTTGAATGTATTTCATATAACAAGTCTGTTTTTCTTTATGAAAGCCTTTCTCCTAATAAATTATAAACCTGATTAAAACGCAATTTCTCTACTTGCATCAATAGTCGATCTTATATTTTCACTGAACGAAGGATTCCTTCTTAATGTTTTATTTTTCTTCGGAAATTGTTTCAGATATAGTTTGCAATCTTTGATAATGAATATTTCCGCAGTATTACATCCTGCATTTAGCGAAGATATTCATCCATTATTAGCTGTGAGTTTCCTATTACCTTTTGAAATCTTAATTTTCCTGAGCATTCGCGGTACATTTTTTTTTTTATTTATTTATTTTTTTTTTTTTTTTTTTTATTGTCTGTACCTACATCATCGATAGCCGCGGTGGAGTGGCCAAGAACATTGTTCAAATGTTTGTAGAGCTTATGGGACTTAACTACGGGGTCATCAGTCCCTAAACTTACAAACTACTTATGAAGTAGTAGCTTATACTGAAGACGGCACAAATATCCATGCTCGAGGGGGGGATTCAATCGCTCGACGGGGAACGGCCTCGTTCATCGTAGCATAGCGCCTCAATACGCTCGGCCGCGGCCCAAGATATATATCGCTCGGCCGCGGCCCAAGAGATACTAATATATATATATATATATATATATATATATATATATATATATATTAGTATGCACGGCCACTTCGGTTGGGGGTTAGAATCCTCCAATCGGGCATGGATGTTTGTCTCGTCATTAGTATAAGGTAGTTCATAAATAGTTTGAAGTTTGGGGACTGATGATCACGCAGTTAAGTCCCGTAAACTATACGTTTTTTGTACATCATCGAAACCTTCTCTTTGATCCATCGTATAGTTTTGAAATGGAATAAGTATTTTATATTTTTGTCCCGACTACCTGCATCTACTTTGTATGTGTTTCGGTGTTGTGTTTTTTTCTGTTTATTGAAAGCACACCGCGTTGCGTCACTAGTCTTGGCGCACATTAATTCGACACAGCACGGGATATTCGAAGCAGTGCGAGTTCGTTAACAGTTCTACTGCTGGTTGTGTGATAGCATACATATCGCACGCAATTTTATATTTTAAAACAGAAATTATTCCCTACTAGTGTGTTTTTGACATTACAATAACGAATATTCCACCATAGGTTCATTTTTAAAATTACGATGTGTGTGGTTTTTTTATGACATGTAATTAAGTTGAGCTGTAATATTCCAACTAACCGAACAAACTTACACAATTTATTGTTCCAATAAGTACATACAAGAAATAAGTTCGAGTGTGCGTTAGAAGTAGCACTAGAAGTTAACTAATAGGTGATTGACTCGAAGATAAGGGTGAAATGAAAAATAATTATTGTGTTTGTTACAAAATATGATCATTTCAGCCTAGTGTGTGATGATAGTTTAATATGTAGACACCAGATTGAAGACTTGGGTTCTATTGAATAGTCACTTCTAATAGGAGTTGACTGGAAAGATACAGTGCTGATATTCACTGACAGTTATTCTGATCATTGCTGACGGTAGTGCTATAGAAATCATGTATTCTATTCCTTCCTTCTATGCTGGCGCGTTATTTAATATAGATATAGTGTATAATGTATTGTCGATTTAAGCAACACCGGTAGTTTACTAGTCGCCGATATCAATCTGTTCATTCAGAACATTTTTATATGTACGAAGGACAGTGACGAAGTGTCCGTTGACAGCTCAAAAACATAAAGCTACAGAATTCTTTTGTTTAATTAAAGGCACGTGTACACATTTGAAGTACAATCTGCTCCCAAAGTCTTGTTATCCTATTGTTTCTGGTAATTACATGTATTTATTTGGAACATGTCAAGATAGATGTTCCAGTTCCTCAGTATGTACACGATCATTTTCAAGGCACAAAATTATCTTGTACGATGTGCTATGTGAAATTTTCGGAGGCATAGGGAGTGTGATTACTTGAATTCCTCTTGAACGGATTGCTTCAATTTGCCTATTGCCTGGTATCTTTGTTTCGCGACATGCTGCTTGATCATCCCCTCGGGGCTATCACTTGATCTCAGGTGTGGACACTTCGGTGACTAGTCGACGGACACGGGAAGCTGTATCGAGCGTCTGGCTATCCACCCCCGGGGTAACAGTTCATCGAAGAATTCTCGGACATGTTGGCCTGTCTTGGGCAGGAATGCCGCCATGTTGAAGCCAGGAATGTCAGTCTTTGGAGCTCTCGGGTATCCCCCGTAACATTTGGGTCTAAGAATGTTGATTCACTGCACCGCTTACAACTACTGGACATAGTACCTCAGACTATAAAATTGCGCCAGAAGTAACCAATTTGAAGGACACGATAGGTAATTTGCATGTAATAAAAAGAAGAGTTGTGGGCAAGAACATGGAAACCCACAAGTAGTGAGATTTTGAGCTACGGTGGCGCTGATGTAGGTCGCTGCTTCTCCCGTCTACCCTCATAGTAGTTATGCCCTATCACCAACAGATGGCGCTCTGTTCCGATTTTGTTAACCCACATCTGCCTATCTTAGAGAACAGAAGGCCGTAATCTACAAATGAAGATGGCTGCCATGAGTGAAACTTGTGTTACTTCTGTAAGGAAACGAAGGAGAAAACAGAGGTTCCAGCTTGATCTAGACGATATATATATAGTAGTGACGTGGATTGAGGATTCAGGTAGCGAATATAATCCAGATTCAGGAGAGGAAGCCTCGGAAATCATTGATACAGAAGAAGTGAGTACCACTTTTGTTCATTATCCTAAACAATGGAGGATGCCATCTTTTGTTCCAGAAAATGTTTCTTTCGTCAGAAGTCTGTTTTTCAGAAAAAGTGTAACTTATTGGTTGGTGTGTGATGAAACTTCTAGAATTAATAGAAAATATGCTTTTGTAATTAGTATTGCACAATAATTGTGTGAGTACCAACTTTTGCATTCTCGTATGTAGCGTTAATCCAGTATCAATGGACAAGTGTTCGGGTGCGTGTGGTTGTTTAGTGTTAAGTTAATTTTGTAAGTCTAGGGACTGGTGTCGATAGCAGTTTGGCCCAATATATTTACAAAAATCTGAACATGAGAATTCGTCACAGCTGCGCATGTTTGTAGTGTTGATAGCCGCCGTCCTGTTCTCGCTCCATCCAGATTGGTTCGCTTTTGTGAAGCTTCGATATGAACGTGCAGCCTGCACATCTATTATGGTTGACCCATTGTGTGCACGTTCATTAATCCATACGCTTGCCAAACACGTAGGCCTACTTACTTATTCTAGGTACTTGCTGCCACTATCCGAAAAAAAAAAATCGCACTGACGTGTTTTACGGTCCACTTTAGATTTATAAGTTTTTGCAAACATTTTGGAACTAAATAGTCTAAACAATAAAAAATTAACTAATAAGAGTGTCTGAAACCCTATTAGGAAAGAAAAAATTTAGGTAGTGGCGGGTGCCGAACTACCGACCTTCAGCGTCATAGTCCAACAATGCCTTGCTCACTACGCTACAGGTATTAGTCAAAAGATGAGTCCTTTAATCCCATACCATTGATGGCCGTTTTTAACTGATGCTAATATGGCATTTGTAGATACTAGATTATCATTTATTGTTAGAAGAACGATGTGTTTTTAGTTAATTCTTCCGTGCGCCATTGCTTTGAAATGACAACGTGTAAGTTGCAATAAGAAAATCGTCAAATACGAACTCAAGATGGCGTTTGCCAGAGAAAGTTGTAGGCGAGGAATGTCACGTGACATCTGCGAACGGCTGGTTTTCGTTAAATGAATAGAGGGTGTCAAATGTCCGTTAGTTTTGCAAATATGTCTTAAACGATACGAGATATGGAAAAAAAAGCAGGGAGTTAAGTTGAAGAGAATTTTTCCCTCTACCAATTAGGTTATTCAATTTTCGTGTCAGATGAACGGTTCGTTTGCAATTACAATTATATTACAAAATGCTTTTTTTTATTACTACTGTATTTTTTGACCGAAAAATTTGATAAGGGGAGGTTCTGATCTCTGGCGGCCTACAATCATGTCTGTAAAATTTGGTGGTCTTGAAAACATGGAACACGTTACGGACAGACATACATCCCAAAATCGGTGTTATTTTTGCAAATATCTTTGAAACGCTACGAGATATGAAAAAACATAACAGAGCAAAGTTGTAGAGAATTTACTCCTCCTCAATTCGGGTTATTAATTTTTCGTGTCAGATGAATAGTTAAGCCGTTATTTTCATTTAAATTTCGAGCTGTCAAAAGACGATTGCAAAGGCCCACTTTTAGTGTTTCTACTCTAAACTTAAGTGGGCCAAAAAAGTAAACGTCAAACGGGCTATAAATGTATATTGTGACCAAAAAAACAATGTGTCAGAACTTCCGGCCCTTATTGTATGAGAAATCCCCTCCAGCACTGTTAATGCATTTCGGTGCTTCAGGAATGAAAGTACGATTTTAATGTAGAGATGATGCAGCTTCATAGGTAATCCTCGAAGTGCGACTTGGAGTGACTATGCTGCTACCAGACATTTTTCTCCTGCCGTGCTCAATAGCTACAGGCGTTGTGAAAGCCACTCAGTGTTTGGGCGATTGTCGGATTCCTGGAGTGCGGCGCGTGTGGATGCAGGCTGTTGTGCTGTGCGAGGAATTTGTCGGGTGACTTTCCGGCGCGGCGGGCGGCCGCCTTTATTTATGGTGTCGCGCGCGGTGGTCCGCGGATTGAGGCATTCCCACGGCTGTCCGGCCGGCTCTCCCGCGGCGAGCAGTCGCTCAATGGCTGCCCTCGCCGTGGGGCGCCGCGCACACAACCCGCCAACGCCGCAAGGGACCGGACCTTCCGCCTGTCGCCACGGCGCCGACACCGCTCTTCCGGAACCCTCGCCGAATACCAAAGACCTTGTAAAAATAACTAGCCTCCCTGACGGCGCTGCTGTCGCCCGGCCGCCATGGTAGTGGCAAGTGCCGGATAAATACGAGTGTTGTTAGTAGGCAAATCGTGTATTAAATAGCTGAATACCTTTGGACATTAAAATCCCATATACAGACTACTTCCAAAAAATCAGACAACAGGCGATTCTTTTGTGGCAGGAAGAATGGAACGAAAGCCAAAAAACAAGAGGAAGAAACTATGCTAGTATACAAACATTAATACCTAGACAACCATGGTTTGCAAAATCAAAATACTCAAGAAGAAATAATACTTTCCATTATAAGAATGCGTCTCAATCATGGCTCTTTCTCTGCCCATTTACACAAGATTGGCTTATTGGAGACACCGTATTGTCAATGTGATGGAGCAACGGTTGGTGATGTAAATCACATCTTGTTTCAGTGCAGACGGTACGAGGAAGGAAGAGACAAATTTTTGAAGGATCTCTTGACACTTGGTCACTGCCATCCGCTTTGCACTACTTCAGTTTTAGGGGACACAACCAGGAGAGCATATCATGTCATAGCCAGATTTATTTCACGGGAAGACATCAAAATTTAACAGGAAAATGGACATTTAATTTATCAATTGCAGTTAGACTATTGCTGTGTACATGAAGCACGACGGTGCAGAGCTCCTTAGTGTCCAAATACAAAAATCAATTTAAGAAATAAATAAAAAGACCGAATACTGTATTCCCATTTATATTTCTGAGAAGTACAAGTAGCCATGCTACTTGTGTTCAGAGATAGTTACTCTTGTTTGACAGACTGTTAGTCAAGACAATATAGGAGTGAATGAAATAACAGGCTTTTACAATACTGGTAGCTCTTAAAAAGGAGATACTTTAGGCAGTACTGGTGGACAGGACGTTCAAAAAGATTCATTTTATGATTGTGTAAAATAACTATTGGGATCACGAAATAAGTAGCCGCACTGCAGTTCGATTTTTGTTTATGAAATTAATATTAGCAACTTGTAACGCAGAATTTAAAGGTAATCTGCTTTACATATAGGTATAACAACTGAAAGGGGTTTGTAGAACTGTATGTACTTCCACATATGAATGACACATAGCCACAGTGGATGCAATTTGTGAAGTTCAACCCTGTGACGATAGTTGCTGACTTTTGAGCAGTTCACTCTGCTGTAAGGTATTTGGCTTACAGCATAAAAAAATGTTAATTTTCTTGCTAGATACCCTAATGCTAATGTTAGATGCCTTAGTTAAGAACACGTTATGGCATACTTCGTGTTCTTAAAAGAATTTGGAAGTGGCAGTGGCAGTACTGTATTCACAACGTAAGAAGCTATTTTTCAGCGCCGGCCGCGGTGGCCGAGGGGACTGAGGCGCTCCAGTCACGGTCTGCACGGCAACTACGGTCGGGGGTTCGAATTCCCCCTCGGGCATGGATATTTGTGCCGTCCTTAGGATTAGCTAGTTCATAAGTAGTTTATAAGTTTAGGGACTCATGACCCCGTAGTTAAGTCCCCATAAGGTCTACAACCAATTGAACATTTCTTCCTCTGCGGTTTTTACCCCACACTAGGATATAAGGATAAATAAAGCAGTAATAAAGAAATTTTTTAATACATCTCTTTAAAAAATAAATCGATTTGACCTTTCGCGCATTATCTTTCATCAACCAACACGCGAGCGGAGCCACGGGTTTAAGCTAGTATTAGCTAAAAATCTGACGTTTCTCGGCAACTTTTCTTTTGATCTCCATCATATGGATAATATCAGAGATTAGAGTCCACATGGAGGTAAAGCGGCGTTTCTTTTCTTTTTTTTTCCCCATGTGTCTCGCGAACCACACAATATTACAGAAAGAACCCTCCGCCACACGCCCATCCCGTTTACATGGTGACCCAAAACCGGATTTCGTAAATCGATTTCCCAGTCCCGCTTTTGGCTGGTCATGTAAAAGCTACGAAATCGATTCTGGAAATACACTTATCATCATTTTCCAACTCCAGTTTCCCGGGTGTGGTGTACAAGCGCTCGCCATCCATTCCTGTTTTCATATATCTTGTGCAGAGATACATGTCGGTCTTCTGACTGGTTTCATCTGATGGAGTGTAGTTTATTTTTACAATCGTTTTAATCATGTAGCTATTTTGTCACAGGCAACTCTTTTTGTTTCCTGGTTTTTGTAGTCTAACATCAATGTCGAATTTGCAGTACGAGCTGCTTACCTTCCGGCTGCTATCACATTTACCACACAGTAAAGCCATTTTATATATTATTCCATCACCTCCTATAGCCCTCACTCTACCTCACGCGCGTCTAGCTTCATGGTCAAATTTCTCTAGCTCCCATCTCTGTTGCTGCCAACATGCTATACATTCTTCTTTCTTCATTTCGGCCATCTAAGGACCACGCACCAATTTCAATGTTTCCTCCTCCTTTCTTTTTCCTCCAGTATTTCATCTTTTCACTATGCATCCTTCTCTCCTCAGACCACTTTGGTCCTGTCTTCTTCCTCCTGCCTTAGAATCCTTCCATTTTTAAAAGTTGTCCTTTCTGTTGCTTCTTTTTCACTTAAATTGTATCTTTCCAAATCTTTCCTAACTTCTTGAATCCATGCTATTGTTGACTTCTTGTCCCAGAGATATTTAAAAATTGTTTGGTTAACCTGTTGCTGTTCATTCGGTATAAATGTCCAAAAAACATTATCATTACACATTGAGACAGGGAATGTATTGACTCTCCATATAGCGAGTAGTTGGTACATCTGTGACAGTTTCTTGTTTTCTGTTTGTTATATGGTACGGTTTGTAGAAGTTTTCTCTAAATGTTAACCATTGTCGGAGCAGTAGTTTGATGATAGTTTCGATGAATTCAACACGGATGACTCCCCAACTACTGTCGAGGAGAAGTGGAATGTAATTAATTTAAACAGACGCCAAGCGTCGCTGTAGAACATGGGAAACAAATCCTTGATTACATCCAACATTACTTCATCAGTGTAGGCAAATGCTTGCTGCATTCTCTCTCAATGAACTGAAACCAGCGATATACTTTGTTCGATGTCCACTAATAGTGCTGCTGTGCAGACTAAATGATACGTATTTTATTATTTGGCCAGGTATATAAATAATATTCGGACTCTCCAGTGACACTGAGTGTAGACGGAAGACTTGTTGGACGTTCATCCACGATTGCTGAAGCACCTCATGTTAGTTGGTAGGAATATTGCTTCGTCTCATTAATGTACTAGACTCTGTGGGTATCGAGCTGTAGCTTTTATGATATGTAATTGAAACAGGACAAACCACTGAAATGTACTGCTGTAAGAGACAACTCAGAAGTGATAATTGCATTACTGCAGGCATTTCCTGTCTTGCATTTGCGACAAACAATTTACCACATTCTGTTACCAGTACGCTGTTTCTTTCCATCAATTTAAATCATCCCTTCTATTGGGCATGAAATGGGAAGAGGCTGAATCTCAAACGAATCTGGGAGCCATTTTACAAGCTAATGTTTATAAACAAAAATTACTGTATAGACACACCATATCATTTTTCCTAAATTTTTGATTGATGTTCGTAGAATCTAATAAGAGGAATACTCACCTTGTTTGTTGGCCTATTTTACCGTTAATGGCCCCAAATACGATACCAGGATCATAACTATACGATGACTGATTTTCTTCACAACTGAACGGCGGGGATATTCCACACACACATATATATATATATACGATGATTCGTGATTGGCGTCCATGTAGCCATGCAGTATTCGGTTCGTCTGGCGAACAGAACACAAGCGGCGATATGATAAGGTTAAATTCAGTGCCTGACAGTGTTATTTGGCGCTAGGCTAGCTTCAGCATTTACTATCGCTGATAAATATTCAAAATGCAGTGCCTCGATACAAGTAAAACGCGAAGAATACAACTAATCATTTTATACTAGCCCAGTTGGTATTAACAGTAGATAACAAATCAAGTGTATAAAAAGTTGACAAACATAAATATCTTCTCCTTTCACAAAGCTGATAAATTTAGTTAAAATAGGATCTATTTTCCAGTTCGGCCTTTATCTAACAAAAATTTAGTACTTGTTTCACTTCACACAACATACATTTTTGTTAGTGCGCCTCGGTTGCACAGTGGTAGAGTGCCAGACTACAAATCCATAGGTCGCGGGTTCGATCCCCATCAGGTCCTAGGATTTTTATCTGTCACTTTCCACTTCTTTCACCTCTGGCAGTATTGCTCATGTGAAAAATACCGAGTAGCACTGTGGTTCGGAACCCACGGTAAACTGTAGGTCCCTATATAACTGGCTGGGTAAGTCAGTTCGAAGGTCGGAGGAAGGCAACGGCATACCACCTCAAAACAGGACCATGCCTAGTAAAGCACTGTGGTGTTCAAACCAATCTTCGGATTGTTGACTGCTTTACCTTACCTTTTCTTAAACGATCATGCGTGTTTTAATTCTGGACACTGTAGCGTACAAGGGATGATGCAGTGCCTGTGGAGCGTAGTTTATTTCATATGTATACGATATTTACGGATCGCTATTTATCCTAGTAAAATAACATTGTAAATTAATAAAAGCGGAATACCAGTGTTCCCTATTACATATCATACATAGTATACCTGTAGTATATAATTTTTCCGTTTGTTAATTGTGACGAGGGATTCCATTAGCATCTAGATTTGTTACGCGACCAAGTAAACAATAGACGAGTTTTTAAATAGCTAACGTATTGTTGTAAATTATATTCTTAGCTGTAATATATGTTTATAAATTTTATTATGTGACTTCTAGTGGATAAAGGGACAAAGGTAACATAGTTCTACAATGAATGCACCCTGCACTAAGTACGAACTTTGGAAAGTATTGAACACGCACATTCACTGTCAGCTGTTTTTGGAGGATTGATGAAAAAATGGTGATATTCACGTGATAACAAAAACAAAATTTTGTCGAAGTTGTGATTAAATTTCACTTCGGGCAGCCAGATCACATGAAAAACGTAACATTGTGACATTCTGGTAGGATATTCCAATCAGAATGGTAGCGCCACATCCCGGTTGTAGGCGATTACCTTATCGGCGATTAAGAGGTTGAAACACATCTGCCGTGCGTATAGCTATTAGACGACTCTGGAAAAAACCTTTTGCCTTCACCTCACCACATAGACCTCTCTTCACGTACACCTCGAATATCACTCAGGTTACTCTTCAATACAGACAGTCTGGGGTGCATAACCACATAACGTCATATTCAATACAATTACAAATGTTTGTTAAGCCTATGGGACTTAACTACAGGGTCATCAGTCCCTAAACTTACAAACTACTTATCAAATACATTATACTAAGGACGGCACAAATATCCATGCCCGAGGGGGGGTTCGAACCCCCGACCGTAGTGGCCGTGCAGACCGTGACTGGAGCGCCTTAGTCCCCTCGGCCACCGCGGCCGGCATCATATTCAAAATTTTGTATTTTAATAGTCTTTCTGTCGAATGGTTAATACTAAATACCATCACTTCCCACCTTCTCCCAATCTTCTTCTCAAACTGTAATTATTTTCTTCATCCTCCAATTCTTCTTTGTCACTAACAGTCAGTGTCCAGTCCATCAGTCCGCTAACACAGAAGGAATCGTATTCGAAAAGGGTCAACGCGTAATTACAGACACGAATCAAAATTACTGCATTACAGCACGATATTAGAAACTTGGCCTTTTCACGTTGTAGTTCTTCCGTTTACTGTACGGTAGTATAATACCTTCAAACTTCTCTTCCTTCAGTGAGTGTTGAGACCCAACAATTGTTTCTTAGTGAATGATTTGCTACTCAGTTTAGTAATACGTTTTAATGAGTCTGTGATTGCGTGAGAAAATTTCCGTATTTTAATGACTTAATTTGTGTTCTTAAATCGTTTAAACATAAGAAAACAGTCAAGGATTTTATACCAGGACCAAGCAGAGTGGAAATGAGCCATACTGACGCACACTTTGATGAGATTTTGAAGTGTTGGTTTCACGAAACAGACAAAATGATGGCATTAATCTTAGTGGTGCAGAAATGATTGTAACCGAAGATAACAGTGATCAAGAATAGTTCAGGGAGAATCGGGTAATTTCTTGGACTATTGGGGATTCAGGAAGCCATCGGCTACCGAAAAGGAAACTTGGCTCTACTAATTTTCCTTAGAAATTTTAAAACACTTTACCAGAATGCATGTGATAATTCACAATGACCTAGGACTGCGTTTATGAAACATGCAATAAGTAGTTACCGATGACATAGAGAGGTTAGATAATACCTGTATCCACTGGTATCAGCGTCAACCGCGAATGTTGTAATCATCTAGTTTGTGGACAGTGTCCGTCAAGTGCCTATCTGAATTTTATTTGACGCGCCATTTCCTCTCAGAGGAAACAATATTTTACATTATCTTTACCCAATATCATAGTAAAAATAAACAAATTTGGTGCTTCATAAATTCCTCTCGGAAAACTGTTTTCACTATACAACTCAACGAACAGTTGGTTAAGTTTTGTAAATAGTATTACACATTAATTTGATTCATTACATGTGATATTTTGCCGACAGCATAAGACAGGAAAATTAAATAACTAATTTTAACAACTGTTGTGGAAGATGATGGAAAATCACACAAACACCTCTGTAATTACGCCCCAAATAGAGAAAATTGTTTATAGTGCTTCCCAAATTTTCTTTAACAACAGGGACCCTTTAGATTTTTAATAATATATAGGGACACTAGGTTCAAGAGAAAATAAGCTGTTAGTCTAAAGACCATCTTTAATAAGAAATTTTAGCTTACTCGTTAAACTCATAAGTGATCTGTATTGATAGTACTACCATAACAAAAAATTAAATTCAGTTTTCAGCAATGCGATTTTAAACCTTTCATTCTATTTTCCACTTCGGTAGCCTTTAACTAATACTGTTGCTCAATGCAACATTCATATATTTCCTTTCAATCAAATCCTGGATTTGTTTTTAAGCAGTAAATCCTGGCTCACTTAAATAAGACTCGGAAAAAATCGTAAGATAATGGAAAGCGCTTTCCGTAATGTTATTGGAGGATTTAGTCTTTCACATTAAGAGTACCCAAGAGGATGGATTCAAATGCCTTCTTGCGGTTTCTATCATTTCGGAATTCAATAACCTTTCACAGCTCTAAAAGAAACAACAATGTAGTTAAAATTGTACCGATGCTATCCACTCACCAACAGGGTAGTTGTCAAGTTATTGTGGCCACACAGTAGTTTACTGACTTGGTAACAACCATAACAAATTAAAATGAAAAACGTTGGAATATATGTATTCTCCCTAAACCAGCGGTTCGCAACATATGGTTCACGGATCACAAGGAGGCCGGAAGAACTAAAATATGGTCCGCGAAACTTACGTTGCGAACCACTGGTTTAGGGAGAATACATGGCGTCATCTTGACATATGTGTAGTTACATCAATTCATGTCCGTAATTATGGTAAGAGTTTTCATCAAGATTTTTAAGCTGACAGACGTCGAAAAGCCGGTTCTGGTACATATTTCATTCTGACCAAGATACTTGCGTTTTTTTGTTGTGATACCAACTGATTTGACTCCGGATCGCGAATTTTATTCTACAACAGTCGTACCGTTTTGTCGTAATCGACATGTTAGTTAGAAACCCATCAACACTTTCTTCACGAAAAAGTAAACATCGTCTCCATGATTGTTTTATTGTCTTAATGTAATTAAGAAAATAATGAATAATGAACTGAAGAAAACTGTTTTTAAGTCCACTATTGTTTGGTCGTCAGTCTCAGCATGAGCTACAAGTGTAGAACTGATTCACCTTAAAAACGTCCCAGAAATGTGTTTTTGCGCCATTAGCTCAGCAATATTTTATGCGCAATCTGCGTGTTTTTCAGAAGGAATTAATGGAGTGGCCCGGATTGCGTTGAAAAATAGCTCTGGTTTGTCGTTCAAACTTTTTCCTTGTATCCTTTAACATAGATTCAGTGATCCATGTGTTCTAATGACTGTACAAATGGCTGCCGGTCTTGGCTAAACCAAATACTTTTTACCAGATGTTCCCAGCTCAAACAAGAACGGGCCACAAGAATCGCCCCTCCCCAAACACTATTCTGCGCGCATTAACATGTTTGTTAGTACAGCGTAATGGCGCTGCACCAAAAACAATTTGGAATGATACACTTACCGAAGAAATACTGCAATTTAGCACTCAGCGTTTATTGCTTAGTATGTCAGAAAGAAGAACTGGATTTTGTAGTTTCGTTACTGGTATTGGGGCGTTTTAACGGATATATTATCGAAATACTCCTTTATTTTACTGCCATTGCCCGTAATGGAGTTGTATCGCGATTGGAAGTTCCTCTCGCTTGACGTTTGTGTAAATTCGCGACCGTCATATCAGCTGTTTTAACTACGAGGTGAAGTGAGGCAGCTAATGCTTGCCTGTGCTTTCTACAGTTTGGGCTTGCAAGGATACGCTCTGGGTTCTCGCGCTGAGTAAATAACAGCCCGCGCACTCTTCCTACCTGGGCACGCATGTGTTTGTTGAACCGGCCGCTGTGCATTCCACAAGCAGCTTTTTGCTGTGCCCGCGTCTCAATTACATTCCGTTGTTATGGCCGTAATACTCCCAGATGAAAGGTATTTTCCTTAAAATATTTGCTGTATGATATAGTTTGTTTTTATTCGTATTTAACCTTTGTTTACCTTTACATGGCACATAACTTTTGCAGTCCGATTAGCAGAGATACGAATTCTTCATTACTTTCGTTGTGAATAGAAAGGCGAAAACCATTTCAAGCGGACATATAAACAAAAATTGTTTGCAAACCAGTGGGACCAAAGTGGCGAGATCATCGGTCCCTAGACCTGCTAAGTACTTAAACTAATTTGCGCTAAGGACAACGCACACCGCCGCACCCGAGGGGGATTCGAACCTCCGATGTAGACAGCCGCTCACTCAGTAGCAAGGAGCCTTAGAACGTAAGGCCATTCCCACACGCTGTCAACCGGACAATTTAATGTAATGTCAATGAAATTTCAAGTGGCTTGAATTAATGCACATTGTGCGCCAGTTATTCGCCATATAGGCACGTATAATAAATCACACTCGATCCTTGATTTCAAACATTTATTTCTTCTCGTATTTTGTGCATAATGGGCACCATGTTTGTCAATAAAACATACTAAAAAGAATATCTGGGCATTTATAGGACTAAAAAAGCCGATTTAGTGAGTCGATTTTGTTGGTATAGTGAAGACGTCCGCAACGTATCACTTCACAAAAGAAAATTTGATCATTTTAGATTTCAGTTCCTCGATATTCAAGTGGATTTTGTTACTTTTTACAAGAAATAATAAAAACAGTAATTGGCGAACTCTTACCGTTTATGATGATGAAGTGTTAATGGTTAAGAATCGTGAATAAGATAAAGCTCCATCGTGGAGCTAAAACGACCCGCAAATATACTGTAGCATCAAGTAAGAGGCTATCTTAAAATGCACACAGTCGATCTGTTTGTGGTGATAGTCCAGTTTTAACAAGTTATCTGTTACGGAGAAATGCTCCAGTTTACATTTCTGCTGGGCGCAAAACTCAAGACAATAACATTTGTCAAGGGCTAATCTCTAATGTTGCTAAGTATATAGTCCTCCAGCAATTCCACTGTCTCGCTAGAATCTTCAACCGTTGGGTTACTAAGAGTTTGCATAGAAGAGATTATAGCGTTGGTGTCAATGTGGTATATCCAAGCTTTCCGTCGACAGAGTAAAAATTAATTAATTCAGAAGTAGTGCGGATTTTATTCTATCCAGAGCTTCAGTTCTTCAAAGGTATGTGTGCTACGATCAGTGTCACGTGACAATTAAGTGGTCTCATTACTATGCATTCTCTTCCTCTGTGTTCGCAAAGGGAGGGGAAAGGTAGGGTTCGAGAAACCTTTAACATGCCCCGCCTCCGCGCGCGCGCGCGCGCGCGCGCGCGCGCGCACTCACACGCACGCACAGTCTTTGTATATACTCTACTCCGATATGATTTGTCGTGTTGTTAGAAAGCCAAGCATCATGCAAATATTTGTCAGGGAGAGTACTATGACGTGCGTTTTGCATCCAGAAAATGAGTTTTGACAGTGACGATGAATGTCCTGCACAAATTAATTTACCATCTGAGCAATGTAGGCAAAGACTACAATATGAGTTCATCCACAAGCAAAACAAAAAATGGCTTCTGTGGGATGTGAAAACAAAAATAATGGTGAATAATACTTTAGTAGAACATGTTAATTATGAAGAAAGATAAAGAAAATGGCAAAAATTTATGAAAATACGTGAAGTAACGAATAGTTTTGTAAAACGTCATTCTCTTTCTAGTTTTGCTTCTGCTGAAGTATAGTTATCCACACAGTCTACGCGTGTGAATTGTTTATTTAGAAAAGACAAAGTGATATATGAAGATAGCTAACATTTCTTAGGGCAGTGGAAGACTGTATGAAAGTACGCGAAAAGGTCTGAGGTTTGCATACGTATTGGACCAAATTGCTATGACAATCAGTCCCCCACGCTTGCAAACTACTTACACTTGTCTGATGGAGGACTCAAACCTCCGGCGGAAAGGGCCGCCCAGTCTTTAGCATGACGCCTTAGACCACGCGGCCAGTGTTGGGAGATTAAAAAATTAGTAAGGCTACTGAACAATAATATAAGAAAATGAAAGGCACCAGAAAAAATGGAATGACCATTCGAACAAAATTTAGTAAGGAAAGGGCAAAGCAGTCAACAATTCTAATATTTGTAAACCACAGTGCTTTACTATGTATGGTTCTGTTTGGAAGTGGTATGACGTTGCCTTCCTCCGAATTTCGAACTAACTTACACATCTAGTTACAGGGACCTACAGTTTAACGTGGGTTCCGCATCATGGTGCTACTCGACATTTTCAATATCAGCAACATTGCCAGAGTAAAAATCGTAAGACCTAATGGGGGTCGAACCTGCGACTTTTGGATTCATAAGCTGTCACTCTACCACTGTGCTACCAAGCAACTTAATAAATCAGTTAAAACTGTGACAGAGCAAAGTAAACATCTAAGAAGATAATATTGCAGTAATGCAAAAGCGTAATACTTAAAAGTGCTGTAATATTAACCCTCGAGCGGCAGCGCTGGTGCAAATACGCTATCATTTTTCTTTAAATGCTCACTGTTGTCGCAGTAATGGAGATGCCGTATTTCCGCTTTAGCTAGTCCTCAATTAAGTCTTAACATTGATGTCGGTTCTGAGTTTTTCGTGCACGGCTGTGTCCACCCAAAAAAAGTTTTCTTAGGGAGTGCATCATTGGTAGCAGATTTTCACCGTGCTGCCTGTCATGTAAGTAGATTTGAATTGTTTAGTGTTACGTCTAGTTTTCCTTGCAAATGGATATGTGGCAGTTTCTAGTAAATACTTATTGTATAAATTTTACCCTACATATTAGAATGCTCAAATTTTAATTTTATTTCGTAAATAGATGTTTAGCTCTCGATAAATTGTCCTCTAGTTTCTCCTGATTAGCCATGCTGCAGTTTCCGCGTCTCAATTTTTAACCCTTTTTTTGCTTACACAATACGAAAATGAGTGTTATTCAACTTCATAATTTAATCTTTAGGTCTCGTAGACGGGGTATGGGTCCGATTTCTTTCGACAAGTAATGAAGATATTAGTGATTTTTGTCTAGCTTCCTTATCAGGTCATGGACAGAATACTATTACTCAAATGTAAATCCTAGTTCCGATCCCGAACAAGATTTCAGACGCAATGAATCTGATATTGAAGACGGTACCACTCTGTGGAGTAGAACGTCATACAAGCAGCACTCCAAGACACTGAAAAAGAATATCAAAAATCTTCCCGGTTCAACAGGGAACGCAAGGGGCGTGAGGTCAGACGCAAGTCGTCTCATTGATGATTGACGATAATGTTATTGATCAGGTCATTATGTGTACAAAGCTCCACGTAACACAGAAAAATACTGACACTAATTACTCAAGGGATAAGAACCACAGGGAAGTAACGAAATACTGGTAGGTCCGTTATACATGATTATTGTCCACTTTCGGAATAATGTTATATTTATACACCGATGATAATTGATATACTAATTCGGACAGTAACAAATGTTATGTATCTTGGCTCGCCTACTAAGGGGCGGTTGTAACACTGTTGCTTTTACCCTTTAATGTTTATGCCTGTAAACCAGTGAACTAACAACGTACAGTACCATTAACGAGTAAGTCCACACTTGTGTTTCTACGTTAGTTTTTCTTTAGTCACATTTACACTATATATCACTATTTACAATAAACAACTTCGCCACTCAAGTAACTATTGAAGCCGAGAACGGAAGACATTCGCGTACGAGCGCACTTAAAAATTTCGGAGCGCTACTCGTGGCGTATAAAATGCGAACCACACTGATGCCTCTATAAGCAGCTACCTTACCTACTCGGCGTCCGGCAAGCCAAAGACCACGCGCGTTGCCTCCCTTTCTCCCAGCTCCGTGTAGTCACGTGATTGACCACTTTAGTAAACTGTTAAAAAATATACATAAACATTGAAATCACGACACTTTGGATATGCTATGTGAGAGAATCCTAAACTAAAAAGGAAAGAAAGATTTATATCACAAACTGTTTATAGTAATTATTTGTTCTGTAATGTTGTAGTTGTGTTATTGACCACTTTAGTCAACTCTCTCTCTCTCTTTCTCTCTCTCTCTCTCTCTCTCACACGACAATTTTAGTATTCTATCACATTGCATATATAAATAAAAAGAAAAAAAAATTGTCATGTTGAACTGGTCATAGTAAATATTTGTTCTGTAATGTTACATTACCATCACTTAGTAGCTATATACTAGGTTTGTAACTCGGAATACACAGTGGTAACAAATGTGCATCGCGCTGCTGCTGAAATATAATAATTCGCGCTGCCGCCCGAGGGTTAATAATAATTCGTTTAACGGAGAACGGCCCGTCTCCGCAGACGCTTAGCTCAGAGACTTATTTGGCTGCAGTATAGACGAACCGCCAAAGATACGTAATGTATAAATCAGTGTCGCGATGCGTGAGTGTCACGGGAAAGAAATCCGGCCTTCTATTTGTGCTGGTGGGCAGCAGCGTGGGCGCGGAGAGCGGGCCAAATGATTGTGTCAGGCGGTGACGGGGCAGCGACAGCGACAGCGCCGGTGGCCGACAGACCGCTGGCCGGGCGAGATGCCATCGCAGATACGCTTTGTAGCGCGCCGCTGCACCGGCTCCACGGCGTATCTCGCCACAGATTGCCGCATCGAGTCGCTGCGAAAAACACTTCCATGCAGCTAACACGCAGCTGTCTTTCCAGCTACGTGATCTTCAACCATTGGTTATAATACATCTACATGGAATACCCCGCAATTAACAAAAAAATGTTCAAATGTTTGTAGAGCTTATGTGACCTAACTACGCAGTCATCAGTCCCTAAACTTACAAACTACGTATGAACTACCGTATACTAAAAACGACACAAACATCCATGCCCAAGGGGGATTCGAACCCCCGACCGCAGAGGCCACTCAGACTGTGACTCACACGCCGCAGACCACTCGGCCACCGCGGCCGGCCTGCAAATCACATTCAAGTGCCTGGCAGAGAGTTCATTGAACAACCTTTATACTATTTATCTCTCATTCCATTCTCGAACAGCGCGCGGGAAGACAGAACACCTGAATCTCTCCGTTCGAACTCCGATTTCTCGTATTTTATTCTGATGATCGTTTCTACCTATGTAAGTGGGAGTTAACAATATATTTTCGCATTCGGAGAAGAATGTTGGCGATTGGAGTTTCGTAATTAGCCCACACCGCAGCGATAAGCGTCGTTGTTGCAATGATTCCCATCCCAGATCCTGTATCATTTTCGTAACGCTGTCTTTCCTGTATCGTGACAATACAAAACGACCTGCCCGTCTTTGGACTCTTTCGATGTCCTCCGTCAAACCCACCTGATAAGGATCCCACACTGGACAGCAATACTCAAAAAAAAAAAAGGACGGATGGATAAGTGTTTCGACTACAGGGTGACCCACAAAAAAAAGCATGAGACGAGTCAGTTGTATTAGTTGGAGACGCATAAAATTATAAAATTCATATTTTACATGCTACCTGCATTTTAACATTTTTTTAATAATCTTTTTTTTTTTATTGACACTGTCACCCTGATGTTAATAATGCAAGTCTTCAAAATGGTTCCCTTTATCTTCCATACCACGGAGTACACGTTGTAACCAATGTCCGGTGGCATTCTGGATAGTTTCAAGTGTAACGTTGTTCAGGCGTATATCAGTACAACATCTAGGCGATCAATGTTAGCGATGTCTCTCCTGTGTGTTTGAACCTTCTGTACAAGTATATCGCGAATGCAATCACGTTGAAATCTGGAATTCTTGACGACTAGACGTTAGGTTCGATGAAGTCAGGAGTATTAATCCTTCTTATCCGTGTTCAGTAATGTGTATGGGCCTTCGCAGCGTCTTGTTGCCAAGTCCATTCGTGATCACCCAAAATTGTATATTAATGACTTGGAATATCTAGGTGCAGATCTCGTCTCTATACACCACCTGATTCCCTGTTTTCTTCTTTCTCCTGCATCTTGGTAGATGTCCTTGACGTGGTGCGTCGCCTTCAATGAACCCTAATTCTGTAAACGAAGGCTTCCGCGGCCGTTGTCAATGCTGATAAAACTCTTCAGGGTATTGGACCGCATCGTCGATATATCAAATATTTCACCAACCTTTCGGCCACTATTGCAAGCTGCCATCTTCAGGGGTGTTAAGTTTACCCAGAAGATGGCCGCTTGTAGTAGTGGCCAAAACGTCGGTTAAATATTTGATATATTCACGATGTGGTCCAATACCCAGAAGAGTTTTATCAACAACTCTTAATTCTGTTTTGCCATGCCAAGAGACCGCACCGCAGCACACGATTGATGATTGTTGATCATATTCTACCGTTAGATCTTTCTCGAAAACGTTTTTTAGCTTTAAAAGCACAGTAAATTTGTTCATTTTACCGGTTTAGCGGAGCCTGAAGAGAGAAACATGCTTCATCAGAATATCACACCTGTTTCCACTAATCGTGTTGTTCGTGGAAGCCTTGTATCAGAAACGCATTTACCACTTCTTTAGAAGCTTGGTGTGCTTTAGTGAGAACAATGCACTTTATTCTTCTGTAGTACTTCAACGTGAATGATTGACTAATGCGAAACAATGAAGCGTTAGATATGTGTAGTTCACTAGCAATTTTGCGATGGCAGCTGTGTCTTCTATTTTGTCTTTCATGTGTCACAGCAAACTTTAAACATAATTTCAAGCCTTTATTAAACGTTTTCTCCCTTACTACTTTTCCGCTGCCTATGGATTAAGACTACGGCTCTCGGTATGACGTTACCATTTATAATTTGTACACTACAAATTGTAGCCGCAGGAAATTTTACAAACAGTATACACGCATATAGTTCAATGTACCTTCTAAATTGTAACACATTACGCCACGTTATTCATGAGATATGAGCACATAAACAGTAACGTTCATGGAAAACTACCTCATCACGGACCAAGTTTTAATGTATTACTTCTTTACTACTAATTGTAATCGCAAGAGATTTTACAGACGTACAGTCCTTATACAAATATATGCCTGAAAATGGCAGGAATAAATAAATACCCGAGCAACGCCGGGTTTTCAGCTAGTTGATAATATAATGGAATGATTGTGTCAATAATATAATGGAATGATTGTGTCAAGATACTATGTTTAGTATTTTGTCCATCTTCAGGTTGCACAACAGAATTATTTACATCCTCACGTCCTTAAACCGTACTCTACTAGTTTAATGTGATCCATTTTCCTCTGAAATAAGGCACCAAATGGCCGTAACCAGTCGAAAGTAAACATTTCTGTTGCTATGTTTTTCTTTTTCTCAAGAAAATACTGTGCTCAATATAAAGATCCACATATAATTCAGCTTCAATGTGAATTATGTATTTCCTCTTACATAGTTGTATTCCGCAAATCTGAGGTTCCCGTAACCGAAACGAGCCATGAGCAATTACAGAAATCGCGACAAAGACATGTGAATACTCATTAATATTTTTAACTTGTTTCTATAGCTAACAAGTACTCCCAAGGAGTAGTTGAGTTCTTTTTCACTTGTTTCTAATTTTATGTTACGTTGTACGGGGAGCTGCTTTTCGTACATTGCCCTACCAGTTAAATACGACGTCCAGTTCGTGCCAACAATTAAGATTGTTTAATGTCAAATGAATGAATAGAAATATTTTACACTTAGAAAATTCACTTCTACCTTTGCAATTCCCTGCAATTTCCAATCCTAGTTGCAGCATCACCTCACTCGAGCAACTCTTAGACTGGTAGTTTTCTGCTAGAAAGTTGTCTAATATTTATAAACTGTACATTGTTTCAGTACAAGTATGATCCATTGCCATCACGTACAGTTCAGTTGAAATATTTACAACCGGTATTAATGTCGATTTATTTATCGAAATAAAATACGGTAACTCATCCTAATAAATGAACTTAATTCCTAAAGAGAATTAACAGTCTGTACATCTGTTTGTGTTACATACTAGCCTCAAATCAGTGCTACCAGCAGTCATTATCATACCTTTCAGACTAAAATAACTATAGTGTTGGAATCATGTAGATCCATCTTCGAATGTTGTACACGGACATGTAAAAGAAAGTTTCTGGAGGCTGAAAGCGGAACCGATACGTGTTTTCATTGTACTGCACATTTGCGACCTTTTGCCCTAGTATAATGCAACAAGTAAATTGAAACAGTAGTACATTGTAAAGAAAAAAATAATTCTTCTTTTAGTACTGCCTACAGATAAAATCTTTGCGTAAACTGTTTCTGCCGTAAACAGCTTTTGCGCTTGAAGAGGAATGCGCATTGGAAACAGCATTTCTCACGTATGCAAAGTCCTTTACGTAAGAGAAAGGTCTACCGGTAATGTAAACATCTATCGCAGCCACTTATAAACAGAATGGAATTCAATAGAAAGTAGAGAAGCTGAACAGCCGACACTCGACCAGTGTTCTTGTTGCTACAACCCTCTCCGTGCAATGGTCCTAACGGCAGATAAAAGTACCGCGCTTTGGCCCGTTAAAATGCGGCCAGGCGAATTTGTATTTTTAGCCCACAGGTCTCAAGTTGACCTACAATTTACATTCTAACTTTACGCTTTCAGAATTCTGATTCTGCATACATGCACACCATACTTAGTTGCTTACCACTTAAGAAATTAGCGACGCACTGTAGAAGATGATCATTTATCATACACTGATCCGAGATCGCATGCCTTTACACTGCACGTCGATGTGCCGCCAATCGAAGATAATATCGGTAGTGACTGAATCAAATGTCAAAATGTTCAATTGTCTGAAATAAGGTACTAAAATCTTGAGGTCGTCGGTAGTAGAACATTACTTAATTTAGGGCCGCGGCGGAGTGGCCAAGCGCATTGAGGCGCTTCGTTCCGATACAAGAGGCCATTCCCCGTCGGGGGTTCGGATCCCCCTTCTGGCATGGAACTACAGATACAGCTGTAGTTCTCCCCTACCGTAAAACATAGCTTCAATTATGTCTATTATTAGTTCTTTCTAAGGATCAATTTTCATCCATTGTCACTGTGAGGACTTCTTTAACTGTGAAATAATTCTCTTTTCAAATCAAATGTTTGTAACGCTAAGGGATCAAACTGCCATTCATCAGTCTTTGGACTTGCGAACTACTTTGACAACACTCACACGCTCACTCCCATGCCCGAGCGAAAGCGGTTACGCAATCCGTGACATGGAGCCTCAGACCGTGGGGTCATCCCAGCGCGGCTATTACAAATTAAATGGTCCTGTAGTGAAATCACTCAGCTGTTATTAAACATATATCTATCAAACAGAATTTTCTGAGGAACATAGCCTGTAACGATTTTCATACGGCAGTTAGTGCGTTGTTACATACAAAATTTTTTAGCTACTATAATTTTTTTTAATGGAAAGATATGACACACAGGTACAGATGTATACGGAAATGCTGCTATAACGGAATGAGCGTTATTGTAACTTTACGTTTCTACAACATTTTATCCTGCGCCGAACTCCTCCTAGCTAAGAAAAGCATCCTGTGCTATGCTGTAGTGTTCCGCCGTCACGTCAATTGGCAGTATTACACGCGACAAGAAAGCCTCCATTCTCCTGATAAGCACTGTATTCACTAGCTTCGACTGACTAAACAGGAGTACTAATGCCGACGGCTCCCGGTAAGAATCAGAAACATACCAATAGCATTTCCCATCCATATCCTTTTTTCAAAGCCACGATCTTAAATATATTCCAACGCGTTCATATCCTAACAGAATTAGCTTGTTGTTAGGTCGGTGCCTCAGAATTTGCTTCCTGTTTGCATAACGATTAGTACGCCGGCTAGACTCAAAAGTTCGTGCACTAGAGTTTAGAATACAAGCTCCTTAACAAGACCTTACTTGTTAGATGTTGAAATGGTTAACAGATGAATACCAATCGTTTAAACCATCTACAGAAAGATTAGAGATTCTGTTTTTGTGAACTCCTCGAAGCATTAGTTTTGGTAGGTGTACATCAAAATTCAGTACTGTAGTTGATAATGAAGAGCCGAAGTACAAATTTTATCGTTGAAGGAAATTGCGAATTTGTAAATGTCTCATTGATGTTGGATCAACAAGTATCATGGGCTAAACAATGTTTTACCATGTCTTCGCTAGACGTCTGTACCAGCTAGAACGCGGCAGTTGCATTGCTTATGTGCGAATAGCAGTTCGAATCCCGGCGATTAAATACCTATTTTACCTGATACGAGAGAAGGTTACGTAATTCCTAGTCGTGTAGGACGCCCATTGCTTTCGTTGGCTTTCGTGAATCTATTATTATTATTATTATTATTATTATTATTCCTTTTCCGCCGATCTTCATGTCCCTCTCCAAATTCCTCTCCTTCTCTACATCTTATACGCTGTACCCATTGATTTCCTATTGCCTTACTGTGCACTTGCTGAATTATCTATCAAAAGACACCCCCCCCCCCGCACACACACACACACACACACACACACACACACACACACACACACACACACGCACGCACACACATTATAACAGAATTAATCATAAGGATTTCGCTATAATTACAGAAGTTCCAACTTTTGAATATGGCAAATACTAATGAGATATAATATGTATGAGTGGGAAGGCAGGGCGTTGGAAGGGGTCTGAGGCGAATAAGGGAATAGCGAATTGAGAAAACAGTTTTTGTAAGGTTGCAGATGAGATGCGGGTAGCATATTTTTGCTTCATTATGATGTGTACAGTGGAATGTGTATGGGTGGGATGGGGCAAAACGTAAGTATGAATAATTTTCTTCCTCAGAAGCGATCGTCTTATATCTTGAGATATATATCACAAGCATAAGATAACGTAAAATCATAATTTAGCAGTAACAGTGCAGATTTATGCTATTTCAGTGAGGATTAAGGAAGTTTATAGAATCAAATGACTTTTCTCATTTTCATTGGCTGCGGCTAGATTCCGACTCGCCTTTGTGGACTCATTCCTTATGCCGTATTACGGAGTTTTCGAGTTCGTAGAAGTTACTGTCAATATTTGCAGATGAAGTCTATAATTTAGTATTTTGGTGAGTGAAAGCATTCTTACTCATATATCGCAATGTTTGTATTTACCTTGTCTAATGTGGCTACAGTCACACTGGAATGAGGAGCGTCGCGGTGGAGTAGCCGAGCGGTCTAAAGCACTTTGCTGCAGAGCGCGCGGTTGGTGGCCGTGGAGGTACGAGTCCTCCCTGGTGCTGCATGGGTGTGTGTGTTTGTCCGTAGGTTAGTTTACCTAGGTTTAAGTAGTTTGTAAGCTACGGACTGATAACCACGCGGTTTGGTCCGATAGATTTACAAACATTTGAACATTTTGAATGAGGAGCGGCAATCATCGATAATTGCTTGACGATGCAGTCAAATTGAATCTTATCAGAAGAGTTTGTGAGCAGATATCTAACGCCAATCATTGGGAAAGAAGGTAGCAATTCGAACAGAAGGAATAGTGATAGTCACCAGGGCGGGGATTTCTAGCAGCTGCCAAAATTTCTAACGCACTGGAGCTAGAGAGGCCTTACAATGACAGAGAAATGAAACAAGCTGAGAACGCGACACCCAACCAACATGGCGGCCAAGCGCCAGCCGGCCACTCCTGCGAGCACAGGGTAGTTCTTTGAGTTCGCTGTCTGTTAATTCCTTTTTGACAATCTATTTTTGCCATAGATAATTACAAATTTCAGCTACTGATAGCAAATCATACTACCCGTATTACATTACACATTTTTCCTCTGTCTGTCCCTTTAATCTTTTATAACTCGAGGAGTATCGAACGTACCGTCATGCGGTTTCTTTCAATTTCTTCTTTAGAATCCTGGGATAATCTTAGTCTATATTTAATGTCAATACGAATACATGAAAAAAACAACTAAAATAAGAATCATAAAGTAGAATCGTCTACCGCTTCTGCATTTTAGTCACCTGGAGCCTAAATTATAAGAGCTAGGTCAATGTGCAAACTTGCAGAACTCACAAACGTCTAGAAAGAAAGAAAACGCACTTATTCTTTTCTAAAGCGCTGGCGCCAGATGTCTTCAGACTACAGAAGTTCAAATGTTTGTAGATCTTATGGGACTTTACTACGGTGTCATCAGTCCCTAAATCTACAAAACTACTTATGTACTAGCTTATACTAAAGACGGCACAAACATCCATGCCCGAAGGGGGATTCGAACCTACGACCTCAGCGGCCGTGCAGACGGTGACAGGCACGCCGCAGACCGCTCGGCCACTGCGGCCGGCTCATACTATAGATATAGTGATTGTGGGAGATCTGTAAAAGATGTATGATCTCGAGGTCTATAATTCTATACTTTGTACTTTGGCACAAGTCTCGTAGTTTACACTACAAATGTCACGAAAATGCGGAAGTGGTAAACCATTCTACGTTAAAATTTTTATTTAAATTATTTCTTATTTTAGTATTAGCATTTATTATAGCGTAGTTGAACAGAGGATTATACCGAAGAAATTGAAAGAAACCGCATCACGATACGTTCTGTAGTTCTCGAGTTAAAGTAGTTTAAAGAGCCGAAGCGGCTCAGCTACTTAGTAATAAAATAAGTAAAATGTGTTAGGTCATAATTATTGGATACCGAAAATTGTATCCCAAATTACAGGTGTATATCAATATTGGTCACAAAGTACGAGGTGAGTGGGCAACAGAATCTGTGTTCGCTGGTGGGCAAGCTCGCTGAAAGTAAGGAGTATAATTTGGAAAGTTCCTCCGCTCTATTGTATCCAAATTTGTGAGAAAACCAGGGGATCTATGAGAAGCTTGTATAAATAAAAAGAAAAGTCATTTCGTTATCTACAACTTTCTCGCTGACGAAAATTTCCTGACCGCAAAACATAAAAAAAAAGTGGCAGGCGACTTTTCCATATCACAATAATAGTTTCAATTATTATTTTTATACAAACACAATACGTATTGTACTTGCTAAGGACACTGTTGCATTCCTTCAGTATTCACCTGGCTACGTGAAAAATTTGGTAATTTTTTGCCTGCCCTAAGAGGTTCATATGACCTTATAATTATGGCGAGCGCCACTTGAAGAACGAAGCATTTATCGGGCCAACTCCGTTTCTACACCCAACCAAGATGGCTGCCGGGCTTCACTGCCTATACGCTGATGTAGGCGGTATTGCCCCTCTATGTTACTGTTTGCTGCCAATGGAAAATGAGCGTATGGCTTTCTTGACCGAGAGATCCCTTACGGGATTGTTCGGCCGCCTGAGTGTCTTTCTATTTGACACCGCGTGGGCGACTTTCGTGCCAATGATGATATTATGATGATATTATGATGATTAGGACAGCACACAACACCCAGTCCCCTGCCGGGAATCGAACCCGGGCTCCCTACGTGGTAGTCAGCGATGCTGTCACTGAGCTACGGAGGCGGACTGTTTGCTGCCAAGCTGTCGCGAACAGGTCGTCAAACTGTGTCGGCGCGTTTCGTCGATCCCGCCGGTGAAGGGGAAGAGGCCGTTGGCGTGCCACCGTATCGGCAGTGCCAAATTGCCTGCCGCATTGATACTACTGTTCCAGTAATGAGGGGGAGCGGCGGGGAAAATTGGCCAATTCTTGTAGGGGCGCCGGGGCCTGGGAACATTCCATTCCGGCACACTGGCTGACCGCTCGGCCGACGGCCCCAGCCCTGGATCTGGGCTTCCTGCCGGGATCAGTTTTTAGACGCGGCCGAGGCAATTGCCGAGATCATGCGAGCCCGCCGGCACTTGCGGGTTTGGGCGCCTGCCTCACCGCTAGTAATTGTCGAGGCCCGCGGCGATGCCCCCGACACGTCACGTCCTCTCTCTGCGACGCCACTTGCTAGGGCGTGTCAGAGAGCTAGTCCAAGGCCAAACTTGGCGACTTGGCTCGTTGTACGACAAGAGCGACGAGCACAGAATAACAGACAGGATATGTCGGCCGCAGAGTATAAATTGTTCTATAGTCGGCGTCACCTACGAAGGCGATCCAGCCGTTCTGCACAACCCCCACCATTACCGCAATTAGAGCCAATAATGTTCATTCTGCTGGCTACGAGATACGCAATGTGTCTCCTGCAGGCGCAACTGTTGGCGCTCGGCCGTAGCTCCTCCCCTCCACGCTTCCCCTATCGCTCCACCTCTATGCGTGGAAGCGCCTTCTTATATGACGCCATCTATAGTGCCGACTGCTACCCGGCCACAGTTGCGAGCACAGGGTGCTTGAGTGGCAAACATTCGACGAGCGCCACGTTCTCTACAACGCCCAAGTTCCGCCAGGAAGACTCAAATCAAGGAAAAGCTTTTTGAGGAATGTATCAGTTTAACCATCTAAACAACACTGCAGCCACCACGGTCTACCTGAAACGAACTGGGCTGGAGACCTGGCGAAGGCTGAATGGGATGAGAACGGCTATTGAACCTGTGAAAACCATTAAAACTAAGTGGGACGCTGCGAAAGTGGAAAACCATAGGACATGAGACATCGGATTCAATGTTGTAGTTGGCCACAGTCCTGTACCCTCGATGGTCAGTGATGCGGCAGTTGACGTGGCCCCATATTTGGCCAAAAATTCAGGTTGACGGAACTGCGCGCTTTTAGAGAATGGAACGGTAGAAAAAATTACTCTCGCTCTTCACAAATTGCTAGTTGTCATTTTCTACTGTAGCTACTACTTTTTCCATTTCAAAGTTTCAAAGTTCTGTATAACATACTAAGCCGGCCGCGGTGGTCGAGGGGACTGAGGCGCTCCAGTCACGGTTTGCACGGCCACTACGGCCGGGGGTTCGAATCCCCCCTCGGGCTTGGATATTTGTGACGTCCTTAGTCTTAGCTAGTTCGTAAGCTTAGGGCTGATGACCCCGTAGTTGTACAAACATTTGAACATTTATAACATACTAAACGTCTCTGTAACTTTCGTGACATTATAAGGTCATAATGTAATTATATAGAATGGATAATTTCTATGTCTATGTTGCAAGCAAGTAGACAGTTTGATAGTTCCGTGCGATATCTGTGAACCGTTTTGAAAGTCTTTGATTGTAATATCAGTTTGTTGTAAACTGTCGGACTCCGCTGCGCCATCCACGCGACACACTATTTTAATTCGCCAGAATGAGTCAACAGTAATGTTTTCGTTCTGTACCTTGCAATAATGTTTCAAATGTTAGTAAATCTATCGAACCAAATTGCGTGGGCATCAGTCCCTAGCTTACAAACTACTTAAACTAAGGTACACTAACCTAAGGACAACACACACACACACACACACACACACACACACACACACACACACTAGGGAGGACTCGAACCTCCGACGGCGAGCAACCGTGCGCTACGCAGCGAGACGCCTAGACCGCTCGGCTATCGTTCAATACTATTGTACCAATACCTGAATGTGCTCGCTTATAACGTGTAATTTTCATTCCCCTCGATGTGTACGTATTCTCGTAAATTAACGGCCAGGTTCGAAGACACACAGCAATTTTGTCATATCCACACATGATTGGATACCGTGACTGTTATATGAATTAACTTGCCGATGATTTACAAATATTTGTGTCCGTTTATTGTTGAAAATACTTACGCGTTAATGAACAGATAATTTCACTGGTGCTTTTTCCATAACCAGCTCACGTATATTACTTCAGATTTCCAATCTCAGTTATTTGTTGCAAGAGGGTACCATCACTAATTTTATAGCTCACTGGGTACTTCGCAACAGCAGTCGTGTGATTTACGTCGCAGTGAAATACACGAAACTAATGAGGAAGGTATTGCTTCCTCTGTATATTTCGTGCTTCGGAAGATTTGCTTTCGAACACCTACAGAGTCATTCATATCTTTAAAGCTCTTCGAAAAAGTGATGCCTAGTAAGTTTTATAGAGGCCGCAGTACTGATATGGACTTTTCATTGGAACAACTCACTGCTCCAGTTGGTGCATTTGATTGGTAAAATATGGCCAAATTATAAGTATTAAAATATTAACAAAAATGTAAAATAAACTGCCTTACTTTTTCCAGAAGCTTTGCCTTAAGTTAAATAATGGAATTTCACCGTAGGACAAGTAATTTCTCTCTCTCTCTCTCTCTCTCTCTCTCTCTCTCTCTCTCTCTCTCTCTCTCTCTCTCTCTCTCTCTCTCTCTCTCTGAAATCAACGCTCGCGCCTCACTGTGGAAAAAAAAGTGGCAGAGTAAAGGGGAAACACAGATAATTGTTTTGTGCTGGTTAATGACCCACCATAGAAAATCGTATCTAATCACGGACTGCATTCGTCATGGTGATAAGCAGAAGGTTATTTTGAAATTCGCGCACATTCTTATAAACTGTCTTCAAGCAAAAAAGAAAAGAAAAAAGAAAAACTGCCCAGTTCGCTCTTACAAATACACCAAACTGGATGACGTAGAACTTGACCCTACTGATAGTGCGTAGATAGGTATCATTATCTTACACTACAATTGCAAATTCCATCGTTTTAAGTGAGCACACAGAATTAACGATGTGTACAGCTGCGCCATAAACTGATTATTGCCCATGTCTCCTAAGAACTGCCCGTATAATGAAATAGAAATCAAAGAGATTGTAGAGCCTCGTGTATCTATTTCGTGTGCGCTGTTCGTTTTCTATCTAGCCTTGGCGTTCGGACGTCGCTTCATAATCAGGTTGTTGCGTTCATTTCTCTTTATTTATCTTTGAACCCTGAAGACCTCGCACTTACCAGATTCAAAGATGGAAAAAACGCAAAGATTTAAGTAGCATATCGCAACATTCGTCCATTTCACAGTGTTCAACTTTAAAATGCAAATAAAAAATGTTCAAATGTTAGTAAACCTATTGAACCAAACTGCTATGGTCATCAGTCCGTATACTTACAAACTACTTGGGCCGTCCGCATATGATTCGACTGTTTTGCAACGGGAGTTTGAAACCGGTTGCACAACTGCTACAAGCGCAACTGATTCCCGATCAGTCGGCGATCTCTGCCCGCACAGATTGTAAACACGACAGTATTTGACGATATGGCAAGCAGTAGTAGTTCTGAGAAAGATAGGATTGCTCATTATCAATATCGCCGATTATGAAGGACAGAGAGATATGAAGTCTATGGGAGTTGCTGTTTATAGAAGCCTAACAATTGAATGAAACAGACAAGAAGTTCATAGCATTCTACAGAATGTCAAAAGATATCTGGAACTCGTGAGGATGGTTGCTCCTTCCATAAAGAAAATGATCACTAACGTGAGGAAATGTGTGACCGCAGAAGAAAGAATATTAATAAGTCTTAGGTAAGCGTTTGTTATTGTTTATTTATAATAGGATTCATCACACACTACACCTCAGTGGGTGAAATTGGTGTAAAATTGCGGTGCCTCTGGTGGTACTTATAACTAAGGCAATGCTTTGTTCTGTGCTGCTTCTAATGCATGGAAAGTCTATTATACATGTGAAATGCCTGAAGTGTTTGACCCAACCGAATCTGGTGACAGCACTGTCCAATATGTTGTAGTTGTTATTTCATCAATAAGGCTAAAAATTTTGAATATTTTGCCCTTTTTTTCTGCGAAGTACTTAGCTACGCACGGGTCTGCAATTGACTCCGATTTATCTACAGCAGGTTTTTCCTCTTTCGAGAGCTCGAGGGCTGCAGCGGTGGCTGTGAACTACGTTGTACTGCTGGTGTGACACTGGTACATCTGACAGTACCGAGGGATTCGATAGTAGTCGTTGCTGTGGCAACATATCTGACGAATCCTCTAGAGATGAACAACTATCGTCAGATTTTTAGTGTTAGGTGACAAGGTGTTCAGCTCATCTACATTCAAATAAACAAAAACTGACACAACACGTGGAATTAAGAGATCACAAAATGTGTTATATAACTGAATTAGGAAAAAAAAAAACTGTCAGAAGGATTCGAACCACCGACCCTATGGTTGTGATGCCGCTAGAATGATCCCACCTGAGCTAACCCGCCAGATACTGAAACTGTTTTAATTATTTGTACTTACAAAATTTTAAAGTCGAATTTCTCTAAAATTTTTGAGAGTTTTGTCGAATGGCCTTGGATGGTTGTTATTTGAGTTCTGAAACTCACGTACCTTAAGTATAAAAATTATAAAATCGGAGACCCATATGGTCTCGTTGTAAAATGTTTTGACATATTACTTTCAGATAACCTATAAGGGAATATAGCACGTTATTAACGCTCGTGTGTAGCGTGAAAAATAACAGTAGTGGTTGTAGTATCTTTCTTATCCACTTAATACTACCCTCATTCCTTCTAAAGATAGACCTTCTATTAATAGCCATTTTAGCATGAAATTTTAGAAGGGCGAGATCTGTAATTGAGAGGATCGAGCTTAAAACATAGTAACTGACATTTTGGCCAGTAGTGGCTTACGCTACTTACGATGTAGTATCTTAGAGATAAAAACACGAGCTAGTTCTGGAAACTCATCACAAATAAAGCTTGTTATTTCCTGGTAAGTAGAGATATTATCTGCGACAGAATGGCTATCGCGAGGAAGTTGGATTCTGGTGGTCTGATGGGCGATTCTGCGATGTTAGAAGCTCTACTAAACGGTGATTGATTTTCATGACAGTGATAACAATCCAGATTGCCAAGAGAGAAAATTAAAGTAATGTCAGCTGTAGTAACGAAGAAAACATAGAATTGTCACCAACTTAATACTCGTATTTGCTTTTGCATGTAAACTATGGTATCTACTGTACTTGCTTTACATTCCATACAGCAGTTCCAGTGTTATTGGCTGTGAAGATGGTGGTTTGAAGGCAGGATCCTGTGAGATATATATGGAACCAAATTGATTGCTCTTCTGTCTCGTTTGCCATACATACCGGAAGGGCATCATGCTTATTGCAAGACATTGAAAGTTACAGAGCAGTCCAGTGCAAATCACATTGACATTAGAATACTACGTCTACAGTTTTCAATAATTGTTATATCAAATTTAAATACATTATACTATTATACAGTAATTTCAGAATGTCACATCTTCCTGCGGTAAATATTTATATGCTACGAACAAGAATACCATATAATTTGTTTCATACTGCTTCATTCTTTAATGTTCAAATGTTTAATAAAACTGAAGGTATAATATGGTAAACTATCCATTATATTGCATTAAAAACTTCATAGTCTAATAATTCCAAACCACAGAAAGTCAGTTACCGTACCATCTTTTTCACCACACCCGAACCCCTCAATTGTCGTGTATCCTTTGATTTGATGGAGATGGAAGTGTTGCTGCATTCTTGTATGCCAAGTACTTCTGACAAGTTTATCAAGGTGAATGCTCAAGCAGCGTTTTTGTTGGGGCTGAGACCACAGATGGGCCCTGTGCTGCAAATTGCATTGGGATCCGATGCCAGCTCTTCTGTTTATTTTGTTCACATTCCTCGTATCATTCGACCTCGCTTCGCTATATAAACACCGAGAAAGTGCCCTGTAAAATGCAAACACCACTCCAACTGTGTTTATTGAAGTACTTACGAGGCCTGCTTTATTGCCTCCTCGCGTTCCTTCCTTGTCTTTCGACCTTTACATACGAAATACGTTACCAATTGGCGGTCCAGCCGGTATTACAGATTCACCTGTCTTCGCAGATTTGGAAACTTAATGATGTGCAAAAATCGACGTTTTCTGAACGTTTGTTTAGAATTTCCATATTTGTTCTTTCATTTCTGTTATGCAGAATTTGTGCTTGATGGTTTCGATAAAAAAAAACCTGTAATGAAACGAAATAAGATATTTGTTTACAGGAACGAGAAAAAAACACAGCTTAGCCTGGTAATGATGCAGTAGTAAGGCTTCCAAATTTAGAATACTTACGCTCCTACAACAAGCTGCAAGTTCTTACTACTATACAACAGAAAGGCAGATTGCAAAATAGTACACTCTTCGTGTCCGGTATTATGCACAGATGACTTTGATTGCTTGAAAATAATTCGCTAAGCCTACTACGTACTCGAAACAGTACGCCATAATTAAATCTGGTAAAAGTGTAGCCTGAAAATGAAGCTGTTTCTGGACTATTGAAGGAATGTGAGCCAAAATAATTGGAAAAGAATCGAATTCAGACAGTTAACAAGAGTTCCAAGTCGATGAAATAAAGATGCGTCATGCTTCGGAGTCTACGTTAAAAACAAGAACTTTGTGTGAAAGGCTGGGTGAGTTGGTTTGAAGATTGGTGGAGGGCAATGTCATACCATGTCCAACATAATACCAATGAATCCACTGTGATATCGAATACAGTTTTTTTTTTTTTTTTTTTTTTTTTTTTTTTTTTTTTTTTTTTTTTTTTTTGTGGTCTTCGGACAGGCTCCAAAACATGACATGGCACTGATTGTCGTAATATTTCAGTAAACGTATTCTACAATATGTACACATGCATGCTTTACATTCGGCTCCCATCGAAGGTTTGATTCCTCCTTCGGGCATAGGTGTGTTATCCTTAGCATAGATTAGTTTGTAAGTCTACTCAGTTATGTTTTACAGACATTTCAACATTTTTGACTCCCACACCAGTCCATACAGCATCCAGTGACGCCATTTGCATAGGATGATACGGCTTGCGTAGGATGATACGGTTTGCAGTCATTACCGTCGAGCTCGCCGGGTTTCAGTGGGTTAATTTGGTATAAACTAAGAGTGGATATCAATGCTACTTATTATAAAAGCGATAGTGCGAACACCGTTCAAGTATTTCTCTAACAAATAATTAGATATGCGATGGCAGCAGACGTGTTACAGTAGGTAAAGTTTCATGCAGGAAATGAAATAACGAATCATAAATTTGCAATTTGCGAATTTGCTTGACCTGAGCTGCATTTCTGAAGGTGGTCTATTTCTTGGTGAAAAATGAAAATTTGTGCCGGAACGAGACTCGAACCCGGCGAGCGGTCGCCTTAACCACTCGGCCTCCCGAACAAGCTCCCCGGCCAGATCCAAACTTTTACTTGTCACACTTGCTGCCTACGTCCCGTAGTGCTGGAACACTTTAAGTGTGATATCCGCGACGGGGAGAGGTACTTGTTTACCATCAATAGACTGTATTGACGTGCATTTACCATGAAACGTCTTTTCAAAGGAAGAGGCATTATAGGTGGTAGGCAGCTACATATATATGAAATTAATGAATTATTCATTCACAATTTGTCGCAATGTCTTCCTTTGGAACAGAGGTTTCACAGTAATGCACGCCCAGATAGGCCAATGATGGTAAACAACTGCGTCTCCAATCAAGGAGCGTGTTCTTATTGCCAAGTGGGTAGGGAGACCGATTGCGAAAATCTAGACCCCCACGTTCGAGTGCTGGTCCGGCACAAATTTTCTTTTGCCAACAAACTATAGAGCATCTTCAGAAATGCAGCTGAAATCGGCAAAATTTGCAATTCGTGAATGAGTAATTCTTTTTTAAATATCATATATGTAGATGACTACCTACTATGTCTGTTCTGTTGATATGTGATAAAGGTATCCAGACACTCCCCAAAACATAAGTTTTTATATTAGGTGCATTCTGCTGCCAGCTACTGCCAGGTACTCCATATCACCGATCTCAGTAGACATCTTGAGCTGCGGTGGAGTAGCCGATCGGTCTAAGGCGTCTTGCTGCGGAGCGCGCGGTTGTTCGCCATCGGAGGTTCGAGTCCTCCTTGGGGCATGGATGTGTGTGTTTGTCCTTAGGTTTAGTTTACCTTAGTTTAAGTAGTTTGTAAGCTACGGACTTATGACCATGCAGTTTGGTTCGATAGATTTACAAATATTTGAACATTTTAGACATCTTGAGAGAGTAGAATGGGGCGCTACGCGGAACTCACGGCTTCGATCGTGCTCTGGTGAGATCTCCGCATTAAACATACCTAGGTCAACTGTTTCTAATGTGACAGTGAAGTGGAAATGTGAAGGAACATGTATAGCACGAAAGCGTACAGGCCGACCTCGTCTGTTGACTGACAGAGACGGCTGACCGTTGAAGAGGGTCGTACAGTGTAATAGGCAGGCATCTATCCAGACTATCATACAGGAATTCCAAACTGCATCAGGAGCCACTCCAAGTACTATGACAGGTAGGAGGCGAGAAAACGTTTTGTGGAGTAAAAAGTCGTATGACATAAATGGCTGGGTGACACCAAAGGGCAGATTCAGCCACCTAATTGGATAGGTTTTCCCGTATCATTCGCTCCGGCAGGCACCTTTCCTTCGCAACGTGTCAGAATTGTGTGCCAAAGTGTCTGTGTTCAGTGTAGCTGTCTATAATGGGTGCGTGTGGGGTGTCGTGTTCGTATTGGAGATGATGGGAGAAGGAAGGGGGAGAAACCCGGTGCCGTAACATAGCCTACTCCTCTCGGAAAGCACCAAGGGGGACGCTGAGCTAAACTTTCCCATCCGACATACGGATCACCATCAACAGTGTCCCATGTCCTCTCTCAGACACTGCGGAGAGGTTTGGCATTTAATCCAGGACATTGGTGCGAAGACTGATGAGGACAGTACACCACCACCCCTACCATCCCCTGCCGTAAGGCAAAGGGGAAATTGTCAACAGCGCGTGACTTCCCCTGACGGTTATTGTCATGCCCGACGGTACTTTGGTGATCCGGCGGGAACCGGTGTATCACCCACTGCGACGAATCACTGCGGAGTGCGTTGCTGCTCACAGTCCGAGATTAGAGTCCTCCCTCGAACTTGAGTATATGTCTTGTCCTTAGCGTTAAGTTGGTTTAAGTGGTTTGTAAGCCTAGAGACTGGTGACGAAAGTAGTTACGTGCCTTAGACTTAGAGGCATTTGAACATTTGTTTCATCGAGAGACACAGGAGGGCCGGAGCATTCCTGGTGGTGGTGGCGGCGAGGAAGCGTGCGAGTGGGGTGTTTCCTGGCGGCCGGTATCACGGCAGCTGCCTCGTCCTGTCCTATAGATAGCCGCGGTGGCGGTGCAGCTGCGACCGCCGTTCTATTTGCGAATTGCAGCGCCGCCGCGTGCAGTCGTAGCGCGGTGCAGCCACCCGCCGTAAACAATAATATCCGCTGTCCCCGATCCCCGCTATCGCCCACATCCGCTACCAACGACTGTGTGCCGATATCCCTGCTGCACTCCTCTCTCACTACCTTTTATCCTATTTTGCATATCTCAAATACCCTGCCACAAAGTATGGTTCTCTTGATGCCGACACCTATAAGGGGACGTACAGTTCAGCGCCTTGCTTTACCGCATACGAATTTGAGAAGGGAAAAGTCTCGTTAACTGGAATTTTTTTGCAGGCTGGATATGTAGTTGTACAGGGAGGAACTACAGCGGTATGAAAATTGAGCTGTAAAGTAGAAATCCCTAACAGGCATTTTTTTTCTTTTTCTCTGAGGGAGCAGCCTTTTCATTTCCTTCTTCTATGCAAGCCTCTCGACATTGTTGTTGTTGACGAGACTTTCAATAATTACCTCCGTTTGTTTTCATGTGGTAATTATTAAAAAAATGTCCAAATGTTTGTAAATCTATCGGAGCAAACTGCGTGGACATCAGTCCGTAGCTTACAAACTACTTAAACCTAGGTAAACTAACCTAAGGACAAACACACACAGCCATGCCCCAGGGAGGACTCGAACCTGCACGGCGAGCAACCGCGCGTTCCGCAGCGAGGCGCTTTAGACCGCTCGGCTACTCCACCGCGGCGTGGTAATTATTCAGGAAGTGTGTTTGTGTGTGTGTCCGCGCGCGCGCCAATACAATAGCTGCAATAATATTATAAATTTGAGTTTGTTGTGGGCAATTCGGAAAGTTAGATCCGAAAAGAAACTTCATTGAGGGAACTTTAATTACACACCAGTGAAACTTCGAGATTTTTCAACATAATTTCCGTACCCTTCCAACATGTTGCTCCGCTTTTCGAGTTTCGTAATCCCTTCTGCGTAAAACTGCCGCCTGATTGTAGCCATCCATTGACGCTGTCCTTGAGCTACTTATCCGTTTGAGATTTCGGATATCGTGAAACGGCTATTCTAACTACTTTATCCTCTTTTGCACCAAGTTCGTCATTTCAGGAGATAGTACGCCACTTAGTTTTTCATCGTGGTATAACTTACATACGTCCAGAATTCCTTGAATGTTCAAATGTTTGTAGAACTTATGGGACTTAACTACGGGGTCTTCAGTCCCTAAGCTTACAAAGTACTTATCAACTAGCTAAGACTAAGGACGGCACAAATATCCATGCCCGAGGGCGGATTCGAACCCCCGACCGTAGTGGCCGTGCAGACCGTGACTGGAGCGCCTCAGTCCCCTCGGCCACCGCGGCCGGCGAAATTCCTTGACTTTTGTTTCATATATATAGTTTAGTTCACATTGTAGTCCTGTTAGTATCGGTCATCTGTAATCCGTCGTGACAGATTTAGTATTTTTCAACTTCGTCATGCTATATTCTTTCCTTCGGCTAAATGACTTGACCATATATAATTTGTCCTTTCTAAATCATAGGGTATAAAATTCTAAACTGCCTTGAATATGCTGATGAATGTCATATTTGGTCTACATTACTTAGTTACTGTGATTAGATGTGTACACGAAATTCCTAGAATTTGTTATTTATATTGTTCAGTGGACCGACAAGCGGATAAAAAGTAATAGAATAAATAGCCAAATACCAGTACTGACATTATCATTTGATCCCAGCATTGTTTTCAAAATTTAATTTCTGTATGATTCATCACGACCGAATCTTAGTATTCCCCTTCATAGAATCGGCACACCACCGTCACCTCTACTGAGTAACAGTACTGACATTGCTGTCTCATAGTGTACGTTTAAAATAAAAACAAATATCTACTACCTACGGTCGCGGTATGGCCCTGCCTGGTATCACACGAAATTTTCGACTGCCATTAGAAATAGTCCGAGACCATGCTGTAGTATTATCGGGATGTGTTGATCCCTAACACAGCGATCACCACACACAGCTCAAGCTTGTATGTTTGAACGACAAATATTGATGCATGATATCACACTTCATTACTAATGCAAGTCGAGAGTTCAAAGGTTATTGTTAGTACAGGCCGGACTGTCTTCTAATGGATTATATAGTTGAAAAATGCAAGTTTTAAAATCATCTCCGCTTTAATCTACACTGCACATCTACGGGAAGGTGAGTTACTTAGTATTCCATTTCTGTTGAGTATGTACACATCTTGGAGTCCCGCTGTGCCTTCCCCCGTACGAAGTGATTGAAAGAGCTCCCGGAAAGACTGTTACTGCACTAATTACAGAGTGCTATTTTCGTCAGTGATCACTTCGGAGGTGATATAGGTGCGGCCGGTAATTGGCAGGAGTGAGCGGAAATTGCGAGCCCATTCAAATTCTGGAGGCGCACACTGCCGTTACTCAAGGAATGGCGACCTGAATTAAACTCAAATAATGCCGCCGCAGGTGACTTCAGATTCCGTTTGGAATCTCTTACAGTGTGTTACCCATGAGACATGTCATCCAGGATCAGATTGTAAAAATATATTCACGATGATAGTGACAAGAGTGGAACATTTTTCGTCATACTTACGTGCAAGCCAAGATCCTAATTGTGAAGGAACATCGTACTACTTACTAGTATTGAAGTATTTAAATATCCGAAGATGACAACAGGCATTTGCCGAATCCCGTAATGAATAAAGTCGAATAAAATTTTACGAACTTCCTAAAAGAAGATACTTTCCCATCTGCCTAGGCAGATTTTCATTATAAAATGTTAAATTATTGCCCCTGTTGCCCGACGACAAACAGCTACGTAATGCAGTGTGTTCGCGTCGACGGCCTTGTCCACCATACAGCTCTTTCGTCAGTATTTTCTCATGGAAGTGTGATTGGTCCGTTATTGTTCTGTACATACGTAAATGATTTTGCAGATATTATGGATACCAATCTGCGGCTGTTGGTTGTGATCCTATGGTATACGTGAAAGTATCGTTGACTGACTGTAGAAAGAATTATATAACTTTGACAAAATTTCTAATTTGGTAGCTTGTAAATTAAAACAAATTAGTAGAAAAAAATCACTTCAAGTTTTAAATGCACCAATAGTAGTGTGCTACTTGACTCACGTCGATTAAATACCTAGATGTCACGTTGCTTGTGAGAGCAGTACTCTGCCGCCAAAACAACAAAAATGTTCAAATGTTTGTAACACTTATGGGACTTAACTACGGGGTCATCAGTTCAGATGTTTGTATAGTTTATGGGACTTAACTACGGGGTTATCAGTCCCTAAACTTACAAACTACTTAGGAACTAACTAATTTTAAGGACGGCACAAATATCCATGCCCGAGAGGGGATTCGAACCCCCGACCGTAGTGGCCGTGCAGACCGTGACTGGAGCGCCTCAGTCCCCTCGGCCACCGCGGCCGGCGGGGTCATCAGTCCCTAAGCTTACAAACTACTTATGAACTAGTTAAGTCTAAGGACGGCACAAATATCCATGCCCGAGGGGGGGTTTCGAACCCCCGACCGTAGTGGCCGTGTAGACCGTGACTGGAGCGCCTCAGTCCCCTCGGCCACCGCGGCCGGCCCAAAATAACATGTCATTTGCAGCGAACAAGTCTTGTGCGTCACAAGGTGTGCTAATGTTCCTAGAAAGTAAAGTGTTCCGAATTGTGTCTCACACCATGCTCCCAGACTTCATCCTCATGTTGTTACTCTTGTTGTCATGTTAAAGGTCTTGCAGGTCATCGAGTGAGGTAGCGCAGTGGTAAGACACTGGACTCGTATTCGGAGGATGGTGGTTCAAATCCACCTCCGACCATTTTCGCTTAGGTTTTACGCGATTTACCTAAATCACTCCAGGCAAATGCCGGGATGGTTCCCTTCAAAGGGCACAGCCGATTTCTTCACACATCCTTACCTGAAACTCCGAGCGTTAGCTCCGTCTCTAATGACCACGCTGTCGACCGGACGTTAGACCCTAAGCTTCCTTCCATCCTTCATTCCTCGTGTAGTTCCCGTACGGAAGGCGGCCTCCTGCTGGTAGCTTCCCTTCTGCTGTACACAATGCCCTTGCAGACCTGGCCCTCCACAGCTCAGTGCGACGTGCTGCTGCTAAAGTTGCTACGAGGAAGCATTTCTCTGATTTCAGCCGTGATAGTGGAGCCTCGATTCCAAATAGTTTGCGTTGGCTCCGTTCTTTCGAGCCTCCGCTGCTGCCCGCCTGGGCACATGTGGCGGTGCTGCTCCCGCCTCCTCCGGGAGCGCAGCGCACGCCCGCGAGGCGGCGCGCCATTGGCTGGCGCGCGGTTCGCTCCGCCCGGGCCGCTTTATGGATTATCTAATGGCCATGTTTTATGCATGCTCGCCTCACCTCCGCCGATATCGGCGCGATCTGGCGGCGCCCCCCGCCACGGCGATGGCCTGTGATTAGCCGCGCGAAAAACGAACACGAGACGCGAGCCGCGCCGACCGCCATCGCTGCCCTCCCGGCCCTGCAGTTGCGCTGCCGTGGGCCTCTGCCTCCTGCCCCCCTGCGTCTCAATTACCCTACTAGGCGCCGGTCCATAGACAACGCTCTGCGATAAAACCGGCCACAGTTGCTACCTTAAAGGCTAGTCTACACGACGACACTAGGTTGCGACACTCGTTTCAAGAAATGAATTGCGCGCAACGTGTATGTCTGTACACACGGCGCCAATACTATACACTTCAGTTTCGTTGTTTTGTTAAGTGCCGCAGTCGCCGTAGAGTGAAAGTTTTGGTAGCTGTAAGAGTTGTGGCGGGGCTATTGCCGGCAGTACTTCTCATACCCTTCTCTTTCTGTCCATCTTATTTTTTCTAAAAATGTTATCTTTATCGGAGAACATATAAGAAATAACACTGTCTTGGATTATGTACAAAATTATAAGCGCATTATTCAAAGAAAGATAGCAGTCAAAACAAAAATGACATAAAATTCGCACGATCTTATATTTATTCAGTTATATGCGGTACAATTGTATAATTTTTCAGGCATGTATTCATTTGTGTAAGTGCTGCATGTCTGTAACATTTCTTGGGAATACAATTGGTGTTGAAGAAGTAATAGATTACTACTTGGTGCGTGATAGGGCGGTTTTCTATGAACGTTACTGTTTTATATGCTCATACCTACAGGTCGCACTGTGCCACAGTTTCGGAGGCACATTCAACGATGTGTGTGTACATTGCCTACAAAATTTCCTGCGGGTACAATTTGTAATGTAGAAATTATAAATTGTAACATCATATCGAATGCCGTAGTTTTAATCCATAAACAACGGAAAAGTAGTAAGCGAGAAACTTTTTTCCTTTCATCATTTTACCATGGTTGCCAGCGAGAAAAAGTTTAATAAAGGTTTTAAATTATGTTTAAAGTTTGTTGCTCAAAAATGTTCAAATGTTTGTAGAACTTATGGGACTTAACTACTAGGTCATCAGTCCCTAAACTTACAAACTACTTATGAACTAGCTAAGATTAAGGACGGCACAATTATCCATGCCCGAGGGGGGATTCGAACCCCTGACCGTAGTGGCCGTGCAGACCGTGACTGGAGCGCCTCAGTCCCCTCGGCCACCGCGGCCGGCAAGTTTGTTGCAAGTTGCTAAGTACTCCCATTCTCATATAGTGTATTTGTAAAGTCTCATCGCATTATGGCAGTTTCTTGCAACTCCTATCGTTTATGGAGTTATATCTCTTGAATCATGTGTCGTATGTGGTTCGTACTCCTACAGGAGATGTTATCTCACGTAGGGATTGTGTGTACCAAATTCGGTTGAAATCGGTCCAATGGTTTAGGAGAAAATGAGCAGCATTGTCGCAAAATACAGCCGTTTTCCACGCATCTCATTGTTTACGTCATATCTCGTAAACTATATATCGTATGTGATTCTTGCACTTACGGCGACCGTCCTCATGGATTGAAGCTTACGTATACAAAATTTCATAAAGGTTGGGACACAACCGTAGATTTGTATGGAATACGTACAAATATACGGACACTCTGCTTTATATATTAGATCTAAAATACATAAGTATTACGATATTATCCCGTATGTTTATATTCGTTGATAGTGTCTGTTTTGCTAGTTGGTATAGCTACATAGCATATCTTGTCAGATGTGGCCGGCGAGAAATACAGGCCTCAGCGCACACAAATTGCCACGTAAGCAAGGTAGTGCCGAAACGGCGCGATCGCTAATTTATTGGTCGGCCGCTGGAGCACACCCCACTGCCTCTAAGCGGGCAGCCATTGAGCTAGCGATCGCTCCGGCTCGGAGCTACTTTGCTTACGTAGCATGACGTCTGCGCTGGGACCTGTATTTCCCGCGCATGTGAGACATTTGACGTCATTGTTCAAAGCCGACGAGTTGTATCGCGGTCAATTATGCCGAATGCGATACACGGTGTAAAGCGATAACACGAACCAGTCATAACGTCATACTTTCTGCAATATTTTTTTATTCAATTTTATTAAAAATAACAGCGAGGACTGTTTATATTTTTATATTTAGAGTACCGGTCGCGGTAATCAAACTATAAAATTATAAGCACTCTTCGCTATTATCGTTAGTAAAATGTTTGTAAATCTAAGGGATTTAACAGCTGCGATTTTAAGTCCATAGACATACCAACTACATTAACTAACGCTAAGAACAACACACACCCATGCCCGAGGAAGGATTCAAACTTTCGACAGTGAGCAACCGCGCGCTCCGCAGCAACTTCGTTAACCATCGAAGGTAGAAAATATGAGAGAAAATAATGCAGCAGAAAACAGGAGATGGGATAATGAAATGCACCCATATGTCTGCCATTGATAGTTACCTGATGATCACTATTGAAGGTTCGAGTCCTCCCTCGGGTATGGTTAGTTCGTAAGCCAAGGGCTAACAACCGTAGTAGTTCAGTCCCATGGTTATTCAAACATTTGAACATCTGTTACCTTGATGCCGAAAGTAGCAGCGACAGGAGAAAAATATGCCATGCGACCAAATAACATTTTGAGCAGGGTGTGAGGTGGTTGCGTGAAACTCAGACTACAGTTCTCGGGAAAATTCAACCAGCGGTGTTGTAAGATCCACAAGAGCTCCCATTTGGTAATTCCACCAATTTGAAGATACATTCTGCAGCCAGTCCTCAGTCTCGATTTACGCACAACAAAATGGACTAACCACATACTCACTTCCATATTGCGAGTATAATTTAGGAGTTACTTAGTGCATAAATTTTCGTTCAAAGTTTACAAAAAATAGTATTGTTTTGCCGTTACACATAGATCTTAAGAAAATCGCTCGGAGACGGAGAGAGTAGTGAAATATGGAGCGTGCCCAAATAAAGAAATCCAGTTTTTTAGGACTTCGAAATAGCTTCGATGAACATTTCAACTGCAGACGTTAAGTATGGTATCAATAAGTCATTCTTTTACCCAAGTTTACTGCTGTTGTAATGAGATTCCAAGATTCATGAGGTGAGGGGTTAGTTTTGTATGTCATGTTCTCTACAGGAGTCTTCTCTGTTCAACCACAAAATAGGTATGGAGAAAGTCACAGGACATACTGTTTTATAAACTTATGTCCCCAGCATATGATATATGCTGAGTTAAATAGCGCGCTATTTCAGAGGTAAAAAGTATAGAGGTCTGTTACGCTTAAGAATTTCTGTATAAAATGTACCTGAAAAAAGGCTTTCAGTATAGTAGTATCAGTTCAGTCACATGTATGATCCCTACATTATGTCTGTAAAACGCTTCGGTTGCACAACTGAACCCGCTATCAATTAAGTTTTCTAAGAACAGAACGGAGATGTCACTGGAAGTATTTCACAACACTGGTGGTTCGTTCGCCAGTGTTACGAATAACGACGTAAAGAAATTTCATTCATGGATATGGTCTTTATTGATGACATTTTATTGCAAGAAATACAATCACTGCAATGCGCAAAAGTATCGTACACTTAAATGTTATATTTATAAGATTACGGACAGCTATTCTTAATTTCAGCTCAATATAATGATTACGATTGTTCATAACCTTAAAAAACGTAGCCCATCTCATAAATCTGCCGTAATTGTTTCTAAGAACTCATTAGCTGCGAATTTTCTATGCTACTGCCTCTCTTAAACGCATTAACTACCTCCTGTCACTTCAAAACTATTCCCTTCAGAATTCATAATGGCAGATCTCCGTTGCTAACTTACGCAGACCTCCATATCGGGACCTACACATCACAAGTTACTCCTGCATTAGTACCCACCGCACATCAGCTTTGCCTAATGGTCCTTTGTTGCTTTCAGCCCCGACGTTGTAATAATTGCATCCAACCCTGTTTTGTGTATTCCTGCAGTTACAACCATTTTAACTTTGAACCCTGACGTCATCAACACACACATTCCTTGGATAGAATTGTAGATTTTAGGTCCTGTTGATGTTAACATAATGCTTCTTCAGTAGGGCGTACGGTTAGCCATTCTAAATGTTACATGGAGTCACGCACGAAGAATGTGACCTTACTGCAGGTGAATAATAGGATTGCTGCATAATCGCAGTATTCATCAATAAGAAAGCATGACTTAATAAGCCAGTGACTTCATACGATACGTTTATTATGAGTTTTGAGTTCAAGTGAACGAATTTTACATTTACATTTGTTACGGGTAATCTGAAGACACGAAACATATTGTCTTACTAAATGGTGGCTTAATTAGTGACGAATACAGGTTTTATATGCAGCTTTCCTATTGCTCATAACAGGCAAATATTCAGTTCTGTTAATGCCGGTATAGATACTACATATGCTATCGACTTTATCAGTTCACTAGTGCAAGTTGCAACAGCTAAAAGGCTCGTATTATAGAATCTAACGTCGCTGTGTTAACGAAGTCGCCTGTGCTGTGAGAGCCGCAGAAATGTGAAAACTCTAATTCGAAGAATTTTTCCACTGAACAAAACGCCTTCCTTCAGCGTGACAATGCCAGGCCACATAACAGCGCTTCCACATCCACAACAATCCGCCACTAATGTTTATTGTCGTCGATTATCCTCCATACTGTTACGACGTTACGTTCTGAATTCATCTGTTTGCGAAAAGCAACGAACACCATCGATGATTTAACATTGATAGTGACGAAGCGCTGCAAGCAGAGGTAAGATCATCGTACCGTCGACAAAGCCAAATACTTTACAGTTTCAAAGTGTCAGCAAATTGGTCTTTCGTTTGAAGAAATCTTTCACTCACCAGGGTGACTATATTGAGAAATAAATGCATACATAAAAATGTGTTGCATTACCTTCGTTCCAGAGTCTTCTGAACACTGACGTTGAAAGTGTGTATTGCAACAAGAACACAGGTTTTTAAGATTGGCCATAAACGTGACTCAAGACACACAAAACGTCCTAACAACCATGCATGAAAAGTGTCAACACGACGGATTATATAAAACTGCCTATAACTTCGTCTTGGGAGGAAGTGCACTGCCTGTCTTACCTGTAGCTCTGCCGACGTTTGATAGTATTCGAAGAGTTACTTTGTGTCAGACGGGACACCCATCAAGGGAAGTTTTCCGATACCTCATAGCCTAAACCTAAGCGATGTTATTCGAACGTGGAGGTATATAGATACAGGAACTGTCAATTACTTTTCTCGCTCTGTCCAGCGAAAGGCTACCACAGCAGCTCATGATCGTTACTTACGTATTTCAGCTCGGAGGACTCCCAGAGAAACGCCACAGTACTGAGTAATCATTTTCGTGCAGTCATAAGACGTCATGTTTAGAGTCAAACCAGGAGGGCGCAGTAACTCCTGCGCAGAAGCAAACGCATCTCAGTCGTACTGCGCATGACGTCACAAAGGAACACTTCCCGCGTGCCCAGAGCTGTCCAAGGGTTTGTGATTTGTGTTTCGTGAGTGCTGTCGATTTCACTGAGTTACTGTTTAGTGAGTGAATTGCCTGCGGAAGTGCCAGTCTTATGTTCTCCAACAGATAACAAGTAATGTTTATTTGTATAATTTATACGCACGAAAGTTTCGATCTTTTCAACGTAGATAGACCCACAGATCAAATAAATACACATCACAACCTGCTATTGCTGTTCTATTAAGACAGCGGAATGTTCGTCGAATTATGCTTTTATGTAGTAATGTAGCTGGAGAACTATTTAATTCGAAACACATCGCGAGGTTGTAGGACTCGGTTGTACGACTCTTGCGACTAACCATGCCCTTATTTTTTTTAAGAAGAAATCGCATGGGTAGATCAGACATTGACACCACACAGATACGTACAACATGCAATAGCTTTGGTATATCTTACCAGTCGATCCTATGAAAGTTAGATCAGGGATTAGAGGAAGAAACAGAGCTGATAAAAAAGAATATAAACGCAGGACTATACTAAACTCAGAATCGAACCAATAATCGACTTTGTTTTCCAGAGAGAAGGCGATGGAGACGTTAACGACTACACGACACACCTCTGAGAACACGATAAAAACACAATGGAGAGACAGAACACTGTCTTCCCTATTCACATAGGTAAGAAAAGGGTTTCGCTACGCCCTCGGCTGCCATGTTTGCGCTACTTTCCATCGCGGGTACTATGTATGCTTATTACTATTTTACAAGTGGAACGTGACTAACATTACAAATCTGCGTGTGTCTAAGAGTTCGATTAGCTAATCCAAATGAGTTCTGAAAATTAGACTTTTGCATAATTACTCGAATGAAAACGTCAGTGTCCAAATGTTAAAGTTCGTGTAGATTGGTGATGCTTACAAAATAAACGAGTTTTATATAGATCTTGTTTACTAGTTAACTCTTTCTCGAATACAAGTGAGAAAATTTTATGATCATTTCCAATATTTACTTTGGCAGATAACTATAAAAAAGAAAAGAAGGAAACCTGGCTAAATTTCGTCTTTATTTTCGCGTGTTCCTATTCAATGCATACGTGTAATTTCTAAGGCAACTGGGTCTGTCTGATTGGTGGACAAGATACATAATTCACCAAATTCTAGCAACAGCAGAACATCAAATCTACTTGTCATTATTGCAGCGAAAACTGAAACACAGCTCAAATACGCGGCCCACATAGTGCAGCGCCGTTCCCGAGGTAGCCAATGTTCCTCTGTGACGTCACAGCGTCAAGCCAATAGCAGCACAGAACGCTTACTGCTCAACCTGATTTATTTTTACCGACCTTGAGTCAAACTGTACACAATGGGCTGCATGACATCAAACTCACTATCGACATCCTATGCGAGAGCCAGCTTTGACACCTAGACACACCCTGCAGCGTGGTACAGATTGACCAAACAGCATGCTGAATGGACTCATCAGAATTGGCATAAAGCGTTATTCACAGATGAGATTCGCGTCTGCCTTTAACTAGACGATCGTCGGAGATCTTTCTGGAGTCAGCAATCTGGCAATATGAGGGGCCATATTACGCCAGTGGTGGTCGTAGAAGGCAATCAAACGGCTATACGGTTCAGGGACATCCTCCGACATATAGCACAGACGTGTAGACAGCAGTTCGGTAAGGAATTCTCTTAATGGACGACAAATTCTCGGGCTCATCGTACACCTCTTGGGAATACATTCCTTCATGATGTTCACACGTTTGTAAACCTTTTGTACCAAACTGCTACACTAAGGACCCCCCCCCCCCACACACACACACACATGCATGCATACATACATACATATATACATACACAGAATGACTCGAACCTCCGGCGGGAAGAGTCCATAGCATAGCGTCTTAGACCAAGCGGCCATTTATATTTGCGGGTGTAACATATAAATTTGTCTATCTCTCTATAGAAACAAGTCGGCGTTTCACTTTGTGAGGCGAAAATCTAAAACAGTTCCACGTGAAAATCTATTTATTCAAAAAAGTATGAAAAAGATTTAATATCAATAAACGAAATTCTAGATATGTTACGTGAGACACCTGCAGATGTTAACATTCAATAAAACGAAACGCATCTGGTGGCAAAAGATCTCATCTTACTATAGTTGCATAGATTCACGAATACGACCCACCATAACATTAAGTTGCTAAATCAACATGCTTAGACTGAAGCCTCGTATGAAAATTTGTATCACGTTCGGGATTAGAACCCTAGTTTACTTATGAGGTAGTTGCGCTCACCAGCGCGCCTCCCTGGAACAGTGGATTAGCAAAATTGCACGGACTTACCCTGGTACGCTTCCATCTTCATTTCAAACTCTAAACTACGCCCCAGTTTGCACGACGTACACCTTATTCTCGAACAATAATGTAAAGACTCGCCAAGTCAAATCAAAAAGCTCCTCCACACAGAAGAAACGTAGATCCTGCTCGAGACCCAGGCATACGTACCTTTATACAAATGAATCGTCATAATTCAGAGACTTTTGCGAGTTACAAACATCAATAATGTGTGGAAATGATGAGATCCGGTTTCAAATACCGGCCTTGGTACAAATTTCCAAGCTATGCACAGTCTGCATACATGAATCATCGATTTCTGTAACTTGCGTTTGTATCTTTTGGATTGATTTAATTTGCTGTCTCATTACGTCCTGTATGATTTAGAAATGTACGACAGCACAGTGACGATGAGTGCAGACACCTGCTGGATCCGGCAGTGGCCAGAAGCCACCTCGACGTGGCGCCCGCCTGCCCGCCTGGCTGCGGAGTGGGCCATCGCCTGGCCGCGCATTAATGCGCTCGCTATCCCGGCAGCTGAGTGACACTTTCTATTATCTGTGGCGCGTGTTGAAACGCACGTCGGGCCTGAATAACAGGGAAATTGAGGTGCCTAGGGATGCGCATAATGGCGATACCAGGCGGCAGTTACCTATCGCCCCGTCGGCTGCCGTGTCTTCAACGGCGCGGCAGTAGCAGCTTAACGACACAGCCAGCAGCAGCTACGACTGGCCTATGAGGGTCCCGGCAATTGCTATTGTACCAGCTCTAAAGGGTTGAGCACCCTGTCTCCTCCATCTTTCAGTTGAAGTAATGAGACGGTCAGAGTGACGATAAGCGAATTTCAGCGAACTGAAGTTTGCGTCGGGCCACGGCCGATAAAGTCTATTGTAATTATACGCCGTGCGCTGCCTCGTCGATCGAGTATTTTGAAATAATAAAAAAATGATCAAATGTTTTTTAAGCTTATGGGACTTAACTACGGGGTCATCAGTCCCTAAACTTACAAACTACTTATGAACTAAGGCCGGCACAAATAACCATGCCCGAGGGGGGGATTCGAACCCCCGACCATAATGGCCGTGCAGACCGTGACTGGAGCGCCTCAGTCCCCTCGGCCACCGCCCTGAGGTCATCGGTCCCTAGACTTACATACTACCTGAACTTATGTTTGGAACACCTCGCACACTCAAGCCAGAGGGAGGACTCGAAAATCCGACGGGGAGCAGCTACAGACCGCGAGGCTGTTCCCGCACGGCTAATACAATGGAACACCTTTTATAAGCAACCCATGTTTCCTGGTGACGGAACCATGTCAAACGAAGGCGATTGCGTTATGTTATTAGCGGTTTGGGGTGGTACTTCCCATGTCAGACTGCTGCTGGTCTGCACGGCCGCTACGGCCGGGGGTCCGAATCTCCCATCGGGCATGGATGTTTGTGTCATCTTTAGTATAAGCTAGTTCATAAGTAGTTTTCAAGTTTAGGGACTGATGACCCCGCAGTTAAGTCTCTTAAGTTTACCAAACATTTCAACATTTTTGCTGCTGGTCTCCGACCAATGATGCGAGAAGACACAAAATGTTTACTGTTCGCTGTGTGACAGATATGAGGCGGTGATTAGTGCTCCACACGGTGGTCCTTGTTTTGGTGGTATTGCTTGGGCGCCTACAATCTTGACTTAGAGTACGCCTGTCCAACATTGGTGGTACTGTCAATGCCGGCCGCGGTGGCCGAGGAGACTGAGGCGCTCCAGTCACGGTCTGCACGGCCACTACGGTCGGGGGTTCTAATCCCCCCTCGGGCTTAGATATTTGTGCCGTCCTAGTTCGTAAGTAGTTTGTAAGTTTAGGGACTGATGACCCCGTAGTTAAGTCCCATAAGCTATAAAAACATTTTTTGGCACTGTCAATTTCAATGCCCCACAAATCTGGATTTGTACAATTCAGCCAGCTGATCAATGGAGAAGGCGACAATAACGCACATTCCAAACCTGGCAACTTGCGGATAACAATATCACATGAGTTACACAGCTTTCAGTATCCTTAAATCTTCCTACTAGTACTGGGTACACCGAGAGACACAACTAATTTACTCTGATGCATACCATTATTTAGCCAACAACATATAAAACTTCGAAGAGTATCCTCATAATCATGCTATAATGTAACAACAGTGTGTTTTTTTTTTCATACTTAATGGACTAGTGCTCGAACATGATCATAAGTTAAATGTATTCTCTACAGGTGAGGAAATAAAGAAAATCTAACATGTCAATATTTATTTTTCATATTTTAGAACAAAAGCTTCCCTAGGATTACCTATGAATTACGATAAAATGTCAGGTGTGCTCCAATAATTATTTTTTACTAGAGGTTCCAAATTTCTATTTTAAGTTTTTTTGGTTAATTGGCATTCTCAGCTCTACGACTACAGGTGAAATGATCATCTCAGCTCGCAGATAAAACCCTTCAAAATGTGCAGAAATTTCAAACAACTCGGGACTATCGTGTCCCTTGCACCGCAGTACGAGTAAGAAATGTCGCTTATTTACTTCCAGGAAGGATGCCGGATATTGATGTGTTAGCAATCTTATTGATTTACGAACATTCAAGAGCCATTTCCAGCGTGTATCTGTCTTAGCATGATAATTGATCGTTCCGCAAATGAACATTTTTCAGATTTAGTTCAGGACTGATAAGTAAATTTCCTTTGACTATAAACAAACTTATTTCATAGCGATAGAACTAATAATACTGGGGGGGGGGGGTACAGTTATGATAGTGGTGAGCTGAAGAGAAAATGTTTTCAGGAGAATTATTAAACAGTAGGCACGTGGGTGATTATTCTGACCTTGCCGTCAGTCGAAAGAACAGCGGTATTCCTTGCGTAATCATATGCTAGACATTTTCGTGCGTAATTTTTCTGCTTTCCACATACCCCGCAATTACAAACGAAAAGAAACATTCAATATCTTCGTGCCAGACATTACAACGAAAAGTTATATAAACATATGCCTTCCAAAACGCAATTAAATATTATTACTGGGTTAGTTTAAAACAAAAGGACAGATAGCTAGTGAAAGAAGTATTTTCAATAATTCAGCGGTCTTTCTCAATGAAAAAGGGAAAATAAAAGTATACGACGAAGGTGTAGACATACAGAAGCGTACATCTTGTGTGTTTCCTCAAGGCGCAATCCTGCAACAATGATTCGCGCAAGAGAGCTTATGGGGAATTTGGGTTGAGACGAAACGACCAAAAAACATGGCGTGGAGTACCAATATTTTTACGTTCAGTGGCCAATGTCGACAGATGTAGCAAGTGTGTTGACTTCAGTATGAAAGTTATTTTTAATCACTTCTTCTTATCATTACTCTTATTTTTGTGTGACTGTTCAATGTGAAACTTTTCTTCTAAACTTTTCCGCCTGCCCTCAAGATCCAACAGCAGAGCTTTCCGTCCCCTGTAGCCCAGTTTCTTTCTGCAACTCCTCCGTGGTTTCAGTTATTCATTTAGTTTCTGGTTGTCGCTTTCCGTCCTCTCTGACCTGTCAGATTTCCATCCAAAACCCCAGTTTACTTCCTTTTGGCTCATCCGTGCCTTGTCTCCAACCATCTATCTTATCTCACTATACTACTGATAGGTGACGCTTTTATTCATATGTAGTTAAGACTGTCTTCCTCATTATTCCTCTTTCACAGGTTATACCACCATTTCTTTAGGTTACGTCACCTCCCAGTTTTTAATCAAATGTAGTCAATTATACGGCGATTTGTGTCAGGAATTTGATATCCTCGGAAACCTAAAAATGTATACACATTGTGAAAGATTAACCTGCAGATGAAATAACTATATACCGTATTTTGACAGCGTGACTGTAACTCGAATTTTATGCAAATTACGAACATATTCGTTAGACCGTGTTCTGTTATAAATAATCGTTAAACACTAATGGAGATCTGTAGTTCAATATCAATTCCAACAGGCTGTGTAACGATTTACAATAACTGATAATTCTGTAATGCCACTTTCAACCTTTGCTTGTGTAGTCCCTAAAGCAATTGCGAACTCGAATTCACATTACGGACTGTTTCAGTTTTGAAAATATAAAATTCATTTGTCGAAATATATTTCCGCAAAGGTGAATTTCTCACAGCTCCACTGTATTAGGTACGGACCTCCTAGCAAATGGTGACACGCGAAACTCTTTGCCGGACCGGGACTCGAACCAGCTTTACGTAGGACGGAAGGAAGATTAGTGTCGACAGCGTGGTCATTAGATGCGAAGCTTACGCTCGGGTTGTTTGGGTAAGGATGGGGAAGGATATCGGCCGTGGCCTTTAAAAGGAACCATCCCGGCATTTGCGTGGAGTGATTTACGGGAAATCACGAAAATCCTAAATCTGGATGACCGGAGGTGGATTTGAACCACCATCCTGCCGAATGCGAGTCCAGTGCGTTACCACTGCGCCACCTTGCTCGGTCCCGCGTTTCGTAAGTGGTAGCTCGCTGCGGAGGAATAGCCGAGCGCTGTAAAGCGTCTTGATACCGAGCGCGTATTTCCTCCCCGTCGGTTGTTCGAGCCCTCCCTCAGGCATGGGTGTGTATATCTGTTGGTCTTTGGCATAAGTTGAAGTAGTTTGTAAGACTATGAACTGATAACCATAGCAGTTAACTCCCATAGATTTACATTTGAACAAATTTTAATTTTAATTATTATCATTTTCCATGAGTTGTCTTGAGGGATGAGCGTATTTCACTCCAATATACGTAGTCAGTGTGCCATACGAAAGTTTGGGTTTGTCCTGGAGTCGCGAAAGGCGGGAAATCCCTGTTTCTAGTCTGTCACTATCTAGGAATATCGCAATTCATTTGATGGCACAAATTACCTTTAGTAGCATTGCCTGTGGTCGAAATTCGACCAGTTGTGTTCATGAAAATAAAAATTTGTAACTGGAATTTTTGAGCACTGCGAATGTATAGGTTTTATATGAATGCTATGGGAACAGGTGAAAGAAAGGGCAAAGAGGAAACGAGATAGAATGAAAGACTCAAATGAGGGAATTGCTTTATTTCTCAAATTAGCATTACAAAACTTTAGTAAAAACAAGTTTCGTAAAAATCCTTTAATCGTTCGCTAAATATCCTTGTTCTCTGTGTTCACAATTATAAAATTTCAAACTATCAAAGGATCGAACTCTACTTGGCTGTAACATATAGCTGACAATGTGTGAAGAAAAGCCGTTTTCTTAATAGAATCCCAACTTTTTGAAATGTTTGTCCTTGAGAATTATTAAAATACTTTGTTCATAAACTGAATTGTTTAATTATGTTTAAAAGTTAAGAATTGAACATTGGGAAGAATTAAAAAAATGAGGGCAGTGAGAATCGAAGATTACAACTCCAAGCGCTAACTGACTGAGCTAATTTTAACTCTGCCGGTGTGCCACCTTCAACGGGTTATAATATACTGGCTAAACTTATTGGTAATTTGGAGTATCTTCCTAAAATTTCTTTTGGCCCACTTTAGGTTATGGTAGTAATACTAAAAGTGGGCTTTTGCGATCGTCTTTTGACAGCTCGAAATTTAAATGAAAATAGCGGCTTAACCATTCATTGAATAACCTAATTGGTAGAGGGGAAAATTCTCTACAACTTCGTCTTTTTCATATCTTGCATCGTTGGAGAGGTATTTGCAAAAATAAAGGCGATTTGACGATGTCTGTCTGGCTGTAACGTGTTCCCACGTTTTAGGTCGAACCGTTCAACCGATCGGCACCGAATTTTACAGACATAATTGTTGGCTACCAGAGACCAGAACCTCGCTTTTTTGAAATATTTCGCACAAGAAATAAGTTAGTAATGCAAAAAAGGCCGTTTGTAACGTAATTTTAATTGCAAATAAACCATTCATCTGACGCGAAAATTGAATAAACGAATTTGTAGAGAAGAAAATTCTGTATAGCTTGGTTCCCTTATTTTTCTTTTTCATATTCGTATCGTTTGAGAGAGATTTGCATAAACAACGGAGTTTTGACACCCTCCATTAAATTAACGAAAACCAGCCGTGACATTCCTCGCCCAAAACTGTCTCTGGCATAGGCCATCTTGCGTTGCGTATTTGATGTTTTGTTATTGTAACTTTTACGTTGTCATTTCTAAACAATGGCGCACTGAATAATTAAAAAATCGCGTCGTTCTTCGTACGATAAATGGTAATCTAGTGTCTACAAATGCCATATTAGCATCAGTTAACAACGGCCATCAGTAGTATGAAATTAAAGAACTCAACTTCTAATTGTTATCTGTAGCGTAGTAGGCAATGCGTTGGACTGTGACGCTGAAGGTCAGTGGTTCGAAACCCACCACTATCTGATTTTTTCCCCTAAAAGGGTTTCAGACATTCTTATTAATTTTTTATTATTTAGATTATTATATTTGTCCAAAAATTATGCAAAATTTATAAAACTCACATCTAAAGTGGGCCGAAAAACACGTCAGTGCGATTTTTTTTCTTTTACCACTGTTAACAGCTAGGTGCACACATAATTTTAACATTCGCAATATCCATGACAAACCACCTTTCGCATTATATTTCATTGGCCTTCTTGTATGACCAATATTAAAAAATTTTGGCCGTCAGTTTCGTATTAGAGTATTTGTGTAATGATAGTCCAGACAGTAAACTGTATTGTCGAGTACTTCTGTGCACCTGTTGCGGTAGCCACACAGAACACCAAAAATAACTAAAGTGCAAAGACCATGTTATCACACGGAAACAAAGAACGACAGCAACGCTACTAGTGGCCTGGCAGTGAACTTTCAATCCGAAAAATGTGGCGCGAAAATCCATAGGTTTACTTCTAAATACACGAATGAGAAAACGTTATATTGGTGTTAGATGACAATATTTTTCATTTATTCTTTGAGGGTGTACCTGATAGAAAGGTTTTTGAGGCCTTGCAAAGTAATATATACGAGAAATTTAAATCAAAAATTATCATTAATTGCTTGTGGCTGTTGTTTACAGTCGGCCAAACTTTGTAAATGATGCCGTGGTAATCTTTTTGACCGTAAAATTGTTTGTTTCTAAAACTCTGTACTGTGATTTTCGCCGTGTGGCGTTATCACATGGAAATAAATGTAAAGTAAATAATGTATCATCATTACACCACCTAATATTAAGCAGCATAACAGCAATATATTTTCACTGCGAATTAAAAGAAAATGCACACAGAAGATCGCAATTAGGAAGTCGTTGCTATAGAACCTCAGCACAGAACACCACCTACGAATCAAAACAAATATGGAGGACTGTAAAGCGTAAATCATCCAATAGGAAAGCGAGATGAAAAATCGCAACGCTCTCAGCGCCCTATGTGGCCTGGCAGCGAACCAACATCGTGTTACCGGAAATGCCTATATGAGTGTCACCCCCCTGGGTAGCCGCTGGCAGCGCCGGTCGTGCGCGCAGTGACAAGCAGCACACGATGGCAGGCGGCGTGGTCGCTGGTGGCCGGGTCAGCACGGCGACAGGCGACAAGCTGCAAGCGCGCTCGTGGTCTGCGTCGCTGGCGTCCACGTGCACCTGCGGGTCACGCTCGCCGGCCATAACCGCGGACGGTAGTGGCAGCCCATTAGCGGCTTCTGACACCGACCTGTCGCCGACCGGTTTGTTTACGTCGCATCGCATCGCAGCACAGCCTTGCGTTCGCTGTGCGCTGGAGACTTGAGATTTCACTATTTCTCGGATCTGGTGGAACCGTGTGAGCGAAACCTACGTGTTCAAGTAGTCAGTGCATGCGTCACAGGAAGTTAAATTCTCAAACAAAGGCCCCGAAGAACTAATAAAAAAAACGCAATGACATGTTTAACGGCCCTCTTTAGATTTGTAATTTTATAAGTTTTTGCAAACATTTTGGACCAAAATAATAATCTAAATAATACAAAGATCAATAAGAATGGGCCGGCCGCGGTGGCCGAGGGGACTGAGGCGCTCCAGTCACGGTCTGCTCGGCCACTACGGTCGGGGGTTCGAATGCCCCCGCGGGCATGGATATTTGTGCCGTCCTTACTCTTAGCTAGTTCATAAGTAGTTTGTAAGCTTAGGGACTGATGACCGCGTAGTTAAGTCTCATAAGTTCTACAAACATTTTATTTGACTAAGAGGTTCCTTTTAAGAAAAAGAAGAAAAAAAAAATTGTGGAGTGGTCGGTTCCGAACCACTGACCTTCAGCATACCACACCAACGCATTGCCCCACTACGCTACCGCTAACAATTAGAAGTTGGCGTTCTTTAATCTCGTACTATTGATGTCTTTCGTTAACTGATGCTAATATGGCATTTGTAGAAACTAAGGTTATCATTCTTCGTACGAAGAACGACGTGTTTGTTAATTCTTCAGTGCGCCATTGCTTTGAAATGACAAGGTGTAAGTAAGTTACAATAAGAAACTCATCAAATACGCAACGCAAGATGGCGTATGCCAGAGAGTTCTGAGCGAGGTATGTCACGTGACATCTGCGAACGGCTGGTTTTCGTTAATTCAATGGAGGGTATCAAAACTCCGTTATTTTTGCAAATTTCTCTCAAATGATACGAGATATGGAAAAAAAAAACCATAAGGGAACAAAGTTGTAGAGGATTTTCTCCTCTACAAATTCGGTTATTCAATTTTCGCGTCAGATTAACGGTTTATTTTCAATTAAAATATTACAAACGGCATTTTTGGTATTACTAACGTATTTCTGTTCCAAAATATTTGAAAAAGCGAGGTTCTGGTCTCTGGTAGCTAACAATTATGTCTGTAAAATTTGGTGCCGATCGGTTGAACGGTTCGACCTAAAAAGTGGGAACATGCTACAAATGTTCAAATGTTTGTCAAGATTATGGGACTTAACTACGGGGTCAACAGTCCCTAAACTTACGAACTACTTATGAACTACTTACGAACTAGAACGGCACAAATATCCATGCCCGAGGGGGATTCTAACCCCCGACCGTAGTGGCCGTGGAGACCGTGACTGAAGCGCCTCAGTACCCTCGGCCACCACGGCCGGCGGGAACATGTTACACCCAGACATATATTGTCACATCGAAACGGCATTTTTTGGTATTACTACCGTATTTGTTGTCCAAAAAATTTGAAAAAGGGAGGTTCTGGGCTCTGGCGGCCTACAATCATATCTGTAAAATTTGGTGCTGATCGGTTGAACGGCTCGTCTTAAATACAGGGAACACGTTACGGACAGACATACATCTAAATATCGCCGCTATTTTTGCAATTATCTTTGAAACGCTACGAGATATGTTTTTTCTTCTTCATAAGAGAGCAAAGTTGTAGTGAATTTTATCTAGAAATTCGGTTATTCCATTTTCGTGTTAGATGAATGGTTAAGCCGTTGTTTTCCTTTATATTTCGAACTGTCAAAAGACGTTCGCAAAGGCCCACTTTTAGTATTACTACCTTAACCTAAAGTGGGCCAAAAAGCATGATAAATCTTTTTGGGAGAGGATATCAACGCGATGAAGCTCCCAACCACTGCCAGGAACCATGATGCAGAAGTTCCAGCTATTACGATGCTATCATAATCGTTAAGAAAAGTGTTTAAAATTACGAGTTTATGATCGTAGTGGTTCGAATTCAGATTTTCAGATTCAGATAACAAATCGCTGTCATTTGTTTTCCGTCGGCAAAACTCGGCTCCTTTAGAGTTCGTTCGTGTGATGTCATCGACAAAATAAACGGGTTATGAGCAACAGCTCCTAGCATGTTCTTGTGGAAATCGCCAGTATTGATAGTACGAACTCGAAACCTGCGTAATAAGGCATACGGAATGTATCCGCAAAGGCGCGCCGTTGTAGTCTCGCAGCAGCCAATGGAAATTCGGCATGTCAGTTGTGGCTTTCTTACCCTTTCAGACCTGGCGTCCAATATATTTCTTTGTAATTAATTTTTCGCTACTACATGATTTCGCTTTGTTTTGAGACACCATGCTCATGAGACAGTGGGCCGTGCCCCAAGGGATAGCCACTCGGCCAGTGAGCTACGCTATCGCAGTCTCCGCCCCCGGAACTTTGAAGGGTTGTAGCTCCCAAACTAACAGTGATAGGAATGTAGTTCAAATTGATTTGGACTTATGTCGCTTTTAGTTTCGTCCTTATTGCTGCCATCTGTCACCAGAATACTATACTACATTGAAAAACAGCGAAGACGGCGGACCCATTGCAGAGTGCTTGAAACATATCAGTACTTTAAATTACTTAATGTATTAATTTCTCGCTCATACATATTAGGTCATATTGCTATATGCCATAATCAAGAACTGGAACCTCTGCATGATGTGCATTCAAGTTGTAATGCCTCCGACTTTCATTTGTCCCCCTCAGGACTGGCTACTGATAGAAACATGTGGTCAGTTTTAAAATAAGCACGCACTAATTGTGGATACGTGATAGACATAGCAGTACCGTACGGCATTGTAGCTACAGCTGGAAGCGTTAGGACATTGATACTTAAATTTCGCGGTTTGTCAAAAATGTTCAAATGTTTGTAAACCTAAGGGACTTAACTGCTTTGGTCATCAATTCCCGGGCTTTCAAACTACTTACAGTAGTACGCTAAGGACCCAGTGATAAAGGTAAAAGTGAAAGACACCTGAACAACTGATTACGCGAAGACCACCAAATGTCACCACAGATTTTTTCAGCGATTTTTATGAGCTATGAATACGTAGGTGATTGCTGAGTTACCAGAGGAGGCAAAGTGAAAAGACGCGACGTAAAGAAGACTTCGCATTTCAATGCTGATAGCAGTGCCCATTGTTCTAGTATTGGAGATAGGGCTGCAGTTTCTTCAGTACATCTTGCACATAATACTTCCAGGAGTGACTTTTAGATTTGCCGAAGCGAAATTAACGAGTGTGTAAGCTACTTTAACTAATGTAGTTTCTTACTTATCGGTTCAGGTGTAAGTTCTTGCACACGTATATCTTAACTCCAGGGAAAAAAATGGATAATTACTGTTTGTACAATACAGTGCATGTAGTTGTCATAGTTTTAAATATTGCGTAATACAACTGATTACTTCCATTGTTGTTTACTTTCTTTTCCTATCTCCTCTAAAGTGTATGATCGACTCACAAAGCACTTAAAAATCAACCCAGTCTCGTTCACATAGAGAGTACAACTCGTCCTGATCCATGCTTATGCTTTCCCTGTCTAATTTCTTTACTGTTCTTTCTTTAGAAAAACAGTCCCTCTGTGGGGACATTCCTACCCAGAATTAGTTTTTATCTTTTCTGCTAGATATTTCTCAACAGCGGGAAATTAAACATAGCTACTATTAATACTTCCATTAGCCAGAGTTAAACATTATTAAACCTTTGCTTTATATCCTGAAACTTAAGTTTATTTTCAATCTCACATCGTGATTTACCCTACTCGTACACACTCATTTTTATCAATATTGACGAAAGGCATGACTTTATTTTCATTTATTTATGTTTGACAAAGGAACGACACTTGTAGCTGAACGGATTCGTCTTCATTTCTTGAAGTATTGACATCCTACAGAGAAAATATAACATGAAACGTGCGTAACGCAAGCCATTTCAAGAACTGTGTACAAATTATCAAACTGTGATATAGCAACACATTTATCGAAAAACAGATAACGTTTATTGTAGAAAAGACATTTTTTATGTATGCACCAGAGCTGCTTTTATTTGAAATGCTGACGACTAGTTTCGGGCTTTGCCCATTTTCTAAGTCACCTTTTACATGAAAATACATTAATATGGCGATGTTATATTGACTGTACAAGTTGTAATTACTTATATATATATATATATATATATATATATATATATATATATATATATATATATATATATATATATATACACTGTTTAGGTAACGCTGTTTGTTGTAATTACTTTGGTGTAATTTACAGAGCTGTTGATACAAAGATGTTTTTATTAACTATTCTTTCCTTAATTTTGTTTGTAACAATATCGTTGGTTATATGCAGTGTTATATGGTTATATGCTTTGGTGCATACATAAAAAATGTCTTTTATACAATATTTAAGAGCTGCAAAACGCGACATATCAAAAACATTAGATAACGTTTACATGTTTGTAAAGTTATGGGACCTAACTGCACCGACCATAGGTTCCTAAACTTGCAAACAACTAAAACTAACTTAGCCTAAGAACACCACTCTCCCACCCCCACCCCCAACCTACCCAACACACACACACACACACACACACACACACACACACCGCACGCACGTCAGAGGCAGGATTCGAATCTCCGACGGCAAGCAACCGCTTGCTCCGCAGCAAGACGCCAGTTAACTGCGGCCGTGATTCATCGAATTTAACTGCAGGGATTTGATTTGATTTTTCCAGGAAAACCAAAACATTCTTGGTCCAACCCGCCACTGCCCGCACCGAAACTAAGTTTATTGTGCGGTATCACTCCCTGTATATCTAGTAAAGCCAACCACTGCCCTTGAACAGTGCAAGGAGTCCCTTTACCAGTTCTTTATTAGACACAATTTCTTTGGGTCTGGTTGTCCCAAATGTTCTGTGCCTTTTACTCTCCAATGCAATGCATTCGAAGATTAAATGTGATGCAGTTTCATCACCGTTATCACAGATCCTACATTTAGGGTCCTCTTCTGTTATTCCCATTGTATGTAGGTGTTTTTTGAAATTCCCATGGCCTGTTAGCAATCCAACCATGAGTCTAATCTCTCTCCTGTTCAGGCCCATGATTGTAGAGCTTCTTTTAAAACATGGTTTTGGCATCATTACCTTGCCATGTTTTTGTTGATGGTCTTTGGTCCAATATTCTACGTGCTGTCTTCTGAGCCAGTTACGTAGCTCCAATTTGATCATTGCCTTGGTGATTGTCAGGACAGGTTCCGGTCCAATAAATGAAGACTCTGCCCCCATCCTGGCTAATCTGTCGGCATGTTCGTTGCCACTGATCCCCGAGTGGCCAGGGACCCACAATAGGTTTACTCTATTGCTTTCCCCTAGGTCCACCAGAACCTGTGACATTCTGCAACAATTTTAGACCTTGTTGCAGGAGTTGCCAGTGATCTCAGGGCTGCCTGGCTGTCTGAATAGATGTAGATGCTACGGTCTTTGTAGCACCTACGCAAATTCTTCTCCACACATGCCCTGATGGGAGTGATTTCGGCCTGGAATACTGAGGCCAGTTTCCCTAGAGAGATGACGCCCTCCAGTCTTGGCTGCACCCCATATACTCCGGCCACAATGCCTTGGTCTGATTTCGACCCATCAGTGAACCAGACAATATCCCCCGTACGGTGTCGAACTATTGTCTCCCAATGCTCCCTACTACAGGGCTTACTCAAGTTCGTATTCCCCATAAAATTTAGTTTTTTTTATCATCAAAGACGCTCAGTAATGTTTGTGGTATTTTGCTTATGGTGCAAGAGGAAGGCCACTTCCACGAAAACCGAATCCCGTAATACGAAAAGAATCATTCATACACCACTTTCGGAATTAGTGTTATATTTTACCGGCAACGTTATTAGACGAAATACAAGAAAAAGTAAGAAAAGGTATTTTCATGATAAGGTATATTGCGGTTTAAAGAGTGTATAATGATGTATGAATTGCATTATCCTGTGGCCGCGCATTATTAACTTGCTTGCGACAGGAAAGATAACCTTGCAGTGTCCTCTAGTAAATGCGATATCCATGTAGTCTGTTATTCACGCCTGAGATAAGGAGTTCCGCTGAAGACTGTAATAGCTTTTACGAAAGTAACTATCAGAAGAAGTAGTTACATACCTTGTCTAAGGAACGAATACTTGAGTAAAAAGACCGTTCCACATGAAACGAGCTAGGTGACACATTCAGCAGGAACGAAGCTGAAATCCTTGCGTTGTGTTTGAGGCGCCCTGTTGTATCTTACGATCGCTTGGTTATTTCATTGTCGATGTGAAGTTAGCTCCACATTCTCTAACACTGCAATTCGTACTTCACACGGGGGAATTGCATCATGGGCTTCGCTATCAATGAAAAGCATACGGGTCTCTACATTCGTGGCTAGACTATCTTCTACACGCTCTTATAGATGGCCAAATGGTCGAGAAAGCCGAGATTTTTCGTTATTTGGGAGAGAAGATAACTGGTGGAATACAGAGCAGCCGTAGACAGGGCACAGTTCTTGCAGAAGCTTCGGTACGCAGTGAAAACATATGGGGAGAAAAAGAAATCTGTCTCGGAATGTCAAATTGCGACACTGCACAGACTCTGTCAGAAATACTGCACTGTATGCATCAGAAACGATGACTCGGTAAGAGAGCTTGTATACACTTGGAGACGCGGAAAATTTTAAGAGACGTATGGGGGACCCTAAAGAGGGAAAAAAGAGAGAGAACTGTACGAAAATTTTGAACCTATACCGAGCGAGGAGGTTACAATTTGTTTGGCACATCATGAGGATGGACGATGAGAGGTTGACTAAGAAGATATAGAATGCAACATGCCATACGGGAAACAACTGGGTGAAGGAAGTCAAGAAATGATTGGCAGACTATAGGAATAATGCTTATCGTTAAACACCAAAATTAGACGTTACAACTCGGTAATTATACCAACAATGTTATATGCCACCGAAGCTTTGTCACTAAATAGCAAAACGGAAAATATATTTTTAAAAAGGGAAGGAAAACAATTAGGAAAATTCCGGGATCAAGATGAACTGAAAATGAATATCGATTACAGAGAGCATAAAAATGTAGAATATTCTAACGTAGACCCAGACATGAGAAAATAAAATTATCGTATGGCATTTGTCAAAAAATGTTTCAAATGTTTGTATAGCTTATGGGACTTAACTACGGGGTCATCATTTCGTAAACTTACTGCCTACTTATGAACTAGCTAATGCTAAGAACGGCACAAATATCCATGCCCGAGGGGGATTCGAACCCCCGACCGTAGTGGCCGTGCAGACCGTGACTGTAGCGCCTCAGTCCCCTCGGTCACCGCGGCCAGGTATGGCATTTTTGGCTGGGAGTTTCCGTGTGGGATTGTTTGACCACCTAGCGCAAATCTGTTTAATTAATGCCACTTCGGCGACTTGCATACCAATGATGGAAAATAACACACAACACCCAGTCCCTTGCTGGGAATCGAACCCGGGCCATCTGCATGGTAGTCAGCGACGCTGCCATCTGAGCTACAGTGGCGAACAGACAGAAGGGGAAAACGGCTTAATTTCTGTGGCCACATAATGAGGCTTCCCGATCACAGATTGACGAAAAGAATAGTAAAAGGTAACATCGCCCGTCAATGATGGATAATGTAATCAAATTCATTAAAAAAGAATTTGATCGCAAAAGGAGAAATGGAGACAATAAACAATATATATAAAAAATGAGGTGTTTGTGCCTATACTTCACTCTACAGCCAAAACTACACATCGCAAAAGAACAGTGTTCGAATGTGATATTAGGTATGTCGCCCATTGTGCACTATGGTGATAGAGGGTTGATAACGATAAGGGAGTGGAAGATATGGTAGTTGAAAGTTACTGACTTACGTATGGCTATCAATATTTGGCTCTTAAGTAGAAACGATCTATGTTGTTGTAGTACAAAGTCTCCCGTTTACCGTTGTACATCATAGCAGTTCAGTGTCGATAGTTATAAGAGCGTAGAAGATATAGTGGTTGAAAGTCGTCAGTTTATATAAAATTCGGAATGAAGACCAGCGATGACCTTTGACGCTATAATAACAAAGATGCTATATACAGCGAAACGTGATCAACATTGTTTAGTTGTTTTTCTGCTACAAGCGTAAGAAAAAATAAGTGCATTTTGTAGTTTGAAAAGTAAAACTACCAAGAAAGATGTCAAAAGCATAACAGAGATTACGCGTTCTCGATCCGTTTCTAAAAGACAGAAAACGGCGCTGAAAAGTGAATCTACAGACGATAGAAACTTGAAATTTGTAGACGATGTTTATCTTACACTGTAGGCGTCAGCGATTTTTCGGTATTCCCATCCACAAGCGAGGTGAAATAGGGGATGAACAGTTATTTTGGAAATACGTTTCTATTAAGGCAATTTTGAAGCAAGAAATACAAAAGTTCGGATTTAGATTTTTGATTGGAATTGTAAAAACACGTGTTGCGATATTTTTGGAAATTCAAGAATTAAGCAGGTGAAATAAGGGAAAAAAACTTGTGAGGGTGCTACTAAGGCTATTTTTAAGTTAGAAACGCGAAATATGGATTTGGAATGATGGTTAGAATTTAAAAAACGCACTGATGTGTTTTACGGCCCACTTTAGATTTGTAGTTTTATAAGTTTTTACAAACATTTTGGATCAAAATAATAATCTAAATAATAAAAAATTAATTAATAAGAATGTTTGAAACCCTTTAAGGAAAAAAAAATTAGGTAGTGGCGGGTTCCGAACCACTGCCCTTCAGCGTCACAGTCCAACGCATTGCCCACTACGCTGCGGCTAACAATTAGAAGTTGGGTTCTGTAATCTCATACTATTCATGGCCGTTGTTAACTGATGCTAATATGGCATTTGTAGAAACTAGATTATCATTTATCGTACGAAGAACGACGTTTTTGTTAATTCTTCAGTGCGCCATTACTTTGAAATGACAACGTGTAAGCTACAATAAGAAAAACATGAAATACGCAACGTAAGATGGCGTATGCCAGAGAACGTTCTGGGCGAGGAATGTCACGTGACATCTGCGAACGGCTGGTTTTCGTTAATTCAATGGAGGGTGTCAAAACTCGCTTATTTTTACAAATATTTCTCAAGTGATACGAGATATGAAAAGAACATAAGGAAACAAAGTTGTAGAGAACTTTCTGCTCTACAAATTCGTTTATTCAATTTTCGCGTCAGATGAACGGTTTATTTGCAATTAAAATTACATTGCAAACCGCTTTTATGTTATTACTGACAAATTTCTTGTCCGAAATATTCCAAAAAGCGAGGTTCTGGCCTCCGGTAGCCGACAATCATGTCTGTAAAATTTGGTGCCGATCGGTTGAACGGTCCGACCTAAAAAGTGGGAACACGTTACAGACATCGTCAAATCGCCGATATTTTTGCAAGTATCTCTGCAACGATGCAAGATATGAAAAAAAAAACCATAATAGACCTAAGTTGTAGTGAATTTTCCCCTCTACCAGTTAGGTTATTCAATTTTCATGTCAGATGAATGGTTAAGCCGTTATTTTCATTTAAATTTCGAGCTGTCAAAAGACGATCGCAAAGGCCCACTTTTAGTGTTACTACCGTAACCTAAAGAGAGCCAAAAGTGTTTTGGGATGTTTTGAGTACTGCCATCAATGGTGTGATAGGGGTGGGGAGTTGTATCAAAGCATTCTTAAAGCTAAATCTATGAAAATTTTTTGTTTCCAAGTAGAAACAACGAATGCAGAGCATCCAGTTGCCCATGCGAAGCAGCGGGAATAAAGCTAGTTTTAGAGTAAAAGGTGGATAGATCGCATAACTAATGAAGAGGTATTGAACAGAATTGGTGAGAAAAGGAATTTTTGGCATACCCTGACTAAAAGAAGGGATCGCTTGGTAGGACATATTTAGACATCGATGAATCGTATATTTAGCATTGGAGGGAAGTGTGTGGGGTAAAAATCGCAGAGGGAGACAAAGATATGCGTATAGTAAGCAGATTCATGTGGATGTGGGTTGCCGTTCTGATGAGGAGATGAAAAGGCTTGCTCAGGATAGAGTTGGGTGGAGAGCTGCATTAAACCAGTCTCCGGACTGAAGACTATAACACAAAGAATAAAAGTTATAAGTAAAATAGGAAATTAAATGAGGGACAAAATCCCCGAAAACCGGAACAAAATGGAGCGAAGAAAGAAAAGCTAAATTCTTGCAAGGAATGAAAGTTTGCCAGGGAAATAAAAAGTACAAGAAGCTCCAAAAATGATCTACCTTTACCTGACATCTTGCACTTAGGAGCTTTACGACTGATATAATAATCACAAGTTTCTATCTGGAGCCAGTCCTGAGAAGAAGAAAAAAGTTTTGTTATGATTTGAATGCAGCTCATGCTTATTAATTCTGACAACATTGTCATAGGAGACAATTGATTACATTGATTACAATAGCCTTTCGTTTGAAGACTAATACCATTGATTAAATCTCACTTGCTGATTATATTCGTTATGCATTTTTAATACAGTTTTTTTTATATTATCCCTCTTTTTATTATATTTCTTAATTCTATTTATATATTTTTTAATTATCAAACTATGTATTAATTTGTACATTACTCAGAACGTACACTTTGTAAGCCTTTTCCCATTGGCTGCTGCTGTCTTGGCGCCAAAATCATACACTATTTAATCAGCGGCCTTATGGCAACTAGTTAACAGTTACCTACTGGCAGCAGAACAGTCCAGGACAGCCCAGCCCAGCCGAGTGCAGCACTGGCCACATGGGTAAACGCAACAAACATTACTTTGTATATTTTAAAAGTTGTGTGTGTGTGTGTGTGTGTGTGTGTGTGTGTGTGTGTGTGTGTGTGTAGTTGGATGTTGAACCTATCGTTAAATCAGACAACAAATTGTTCGTTAACACTGTAATTTGGTTTAATTATGGCCTTGATATTGATGTATATACTGTTAAATAAGAAGCAGTGCATTAAACTGATTATGTGCGCAAAGGATCTTTTAACAAAACAGCTGTGGCAAGTCACCATATGAAACTAACACTGACTACACTCAAAAATTTGACTGCGAGAAAGATATTAAAAACCACAAACCACTTTGATAATGTTTGACTGCGAGAATTTTATCCAGATCAGTACGTGATTATTGAAATTTAGTATCATAATCAATAAACTGTAGTGTTGCATGACAATCATTTACTATGGCACCAATACGAAATCTGTTCAACAAGATTAGAAAATAAATACTGCACTTTAAATCGAAAAATAACTAATTATCAAATGAAGGAAGTAGGTTAATCTTCTAACTACGTAAATGAAATAGGAAAGAAAAGTCAACTTTGTTAATTATTAATAATCACCATTACATTACGTACATAATACAACTTCTTCCTAATGACATGAAATATTCAAATGTTTGTTAAGCTTATGGGACTTAACTACGGGGTCATCAGTCCCTAAACTTACAAAATACTTATCAACTACCTTAAATTAAGGACGGCACATATATCCATGCCCGAGGGGAGATTCGAACACCCGACCGTAGTGGCCGTGCAGACCGTGACTGGAGCGCCTTAGTCCCCTCGGCCACCGCGGCCGGCTTGGGAGGGTTCCCACACGTGTGGTATATCTTGTCTCCTTATTAATTAATTTATGTCTTTTGCAGGGTGCAAGTATCATTTGTGTGTATGTTTTCTTGCGTGAGGGGGGGGGGGAAGGTTTGTCCCAATTGGGAATATTCCGTGGGCATGGGGACAGCTCCGGTATTCACCTTACAGCCAACAGGAAACCACGGAAACCTGGGCCAGAGCAGCTGGTGGTAACCACCTTGTGTAGCGATGCGCTGGTTTGTTTGTTGTGTTTTTCTTCTCAGGGTCTCCTTCGGCGTTGGCCGTAGAATCCCCTAGTTTCCTTTTTGTTTTTGTCCTCGAAGATCACCATAATCTTCCTGAAGGTGGTATGGAGCATATTCCTTCCAGCTTTTGGAAAACCTTTCTCAGGGGCCACTGTCCATCAGCCTTTTGTTGGTAGAAGCGTTTCTTCTCCTGATTGAAGCTCTCTGGCGATTGTAGCTGATAGTTCCAGTTATGGACCTCCTCCGTCATCACTATCTGGTTCGCCATCTTCTTTTTGTTGAAACTGTTAATTTCTGCGCTCAAGACTGTTTTTTTGTATATTGATCAGCTCATGCTATTGGCCAGCAGCTGCTGCAGCACAGGCCTGTGTTGACTGAGAGGTAGTTGTGCAGTGGCGAAGCGGCGAAGGACGAGCGGCCGCCTGGGGCCTAATTAAATTCTAGCCGCGGCTGCGGCCTTAATTTCCGGGCGAATTTCGGCGCAGCGTCCGCGCGGCGCGGCGGTGCGCGCGCTGGCAGGCGCGCGGGTCGTAAAGTGGCCGGCAGTTGCTGCGGGGGCGGGGCGCCAGGCTCGCCTTGTAATTTCCGCGGAGGAGCGGAGAGCGCGGAGGGCGCCCCTGGCGGCCAGTATGCTAATGCCGGCGCGTATCAGACTCTATCATATAAAGCCGTAAAAGCGGCCACTAAACGCCCTCTCGTTTTATGTGGGAGCGCTAATAGGCGCCCGCCGTCCGCGCGCCCTTTATATTTCGCAGTGCCTTTTTATTACACGGGGGATAAATTAAATTCTAGGCCGCAGTGGGAGATAAATTTCTGCGCTCTTACCGCTCCTTTTCTCGGTTATTCTCTCTCCGCCTGCGATTCTTTATTTTGGCTCTTCTCCTATTGTTCGATTTTTATTTACCGCGTCAACCCACGCGCTGTGTTCGTCTGCCTATCGTTACTGCCTTCAGCGAGCTGTACTTGTTACCTCTCTACCTACATCTGTAATCCGAAAGCTATATCGTAGTGTACGGTACGGGATATTTTCCTTATTAATGTTTTTCTTCCTTCCTTGCTCCAATATATGAAAATTCGTCGTTGTGCACATTTCGTTACACTAATAGAGCGTCAATTTAACTCATCGCATAACTGGAAGTCCTCGCTACCACTTTTTATACTTGACAAATTCTTTTGCACTCGTAGATGGCACTCAAGCAGCAAAGTAAATATATGTCTACATATAAAAGTCTTACATTTGAATGAGGTAAGTATCTGGGTCGGCCGCAGTGGCCGAGCGGTCTGCGGCGCGTCAGGCACAGTCTGCATGGCTGCTAAGGTCTGGGGGTTCGAATCGGTCCTCGGGCATGGATGTTTGTGTCGTCTTTAGTATAAGGTAGTTCATACGTACTTTGTAAGATGAACACCGCAGTTACGTCTCTTAAGCTTAACAAACATTTGAACATAATTATCTATTTATGATTTTAACCATATCTGCGAAAATTCCGCTCATTGTTTAAATCGTCTGCCATAGTATGATCTTTGCGCGACAGACAGTACCGATGAGTAATATCAATAAACTATGTTTTTGATCTCAGTGTGGTTTCGTCAAACGCCAATTGACACAAAGATAAAAATTTTCAGTTAAATTCGAAGATAGAAACACCTAGGGTCATTGAAGAAACATGTGCGAATTTACATGAGTTTAATGGGGACAGGTGTTACATTTTTTAATTTTTGTTATTTTAATTTTCTTTTTATTAATTAATTTTTTTTATTAACGCACGTCGGGAGATATCATCGAACGACAGTATAACCATTTCTCTTCAATACAAGCTCATTTCCATAATTTCGGAGGAGTTAGTAGGGATTGCATAGGAAATAATGTCTAGTAAACAAGAGACGCTTTCAGCACTTGAGCACCAAAAGAGAAGTATTTCACAGTAGAAGATTTGAAATGGTTGCAGCATGCCACGTCCTTACATTCGTCCCTATTCCTCAAAGTGTGTAAACTGTATAGGGTAGGTACTATAAGTATACGATAGTTGCTCCCCTTACTTAAATTTATGACCAAACGCAGTTTCGCATTGCTGAGTGATGGATCAAATGGAAACTTACTCAGTCGGCAATTCATTAGTAAATCACTAAGTAATGCACGACGCATTTTTTGTGGCATGTGTCACTAGATTTTCAGCGCCTCAATAACGCTATTGTGCCGACCAAACAGTCTCGTCACGAATCCCGAGTCCTATCTATCGTCTCCCTCCAGTCCAGGATTCCACACTGATGACCAATTGATGGTAAATTGGTTTTACAATGTATGAGTTAACGTTTAGTTTAAGAGTAGCCACTTGAACTAATGATCAAAATCCAGTCACAGCATAAGTTGTAAATGAAAATTATCAATAGTAACGTCCAAATTCAGGCGTAGGAGTCTCCTGCCGACGGCCTCGTCAAACAGGGCGTAGGAGAGTTTAGAAGTGGCTGAGGACACTTTTGTCCTTGGGGAGTGAGCCCCGAGTAAATCAACAATGATAAATGAGTTGACGGTGCGGAAGGCAATGGACACAATTACATTAAGGCACAGGTAGTTTATCCACAGGACACGTGGTCTTTAATAAACAAGCATCATTATAATCTCTTCATTTGCCAAAGATTCCGGATTACCCCCCCCCCCCCCCTCCCCAAATCAGAACTGCATGCCGGATTGGAGACACTTTAAGTCGCTTCCAGGAATTTTACAGAAGTTCCATTTTCCAGTTATTTAAATGCGATACGGTTACAATTAAAATACTGCCACGTGCAGAAGTATATCCGACACTACGAAAAAGCTTGGGAAAAATTTCAATATCACCATTAAGATCAAAGGGCCAAAATGGGTTGTTACATCGAACCCAGCAATTATTCACTTCTTCTCTTAAGGAAATATTATGAATTTTGGCAGTCGCTAGAGTGGTACCGTTCTTGAAATAATCTTTTTCTCTTTTTCTTCATAGCACTAAAATAATTTGTTGAGAAAGAAGATTACATAATTAGTTTCACCATAGTACAAGGAATGATAAAATACAGGCCATCTTCACCATATTCGCTGCTTGCTAAAACTTTAACAGTAAGTTCCAGTGTATTTCCGCATTTCATATTCAACGTTTCCATTCGTAATATGCAGATTTATATTCCTTGTTATAGTTGCATGTGACCGCGGGCGTTTTATTACATTAGTTTCGTTATTGTAACCTCCCTTGTGCAGTTAGTTGTCTTTTAAATGCCCATTTTCATTAATATGGGCATGTACTTTCGCGGTTTGAGTTGTTCAGGAGGTATTAAAGATCTGCAGCTGGAAACCAGTTACGACTAAAATTTAGTCCTACAGGTGTTATTATGTAATGAAAAGCGAAAAAAAGATAGTTAATGGTCGATAACTGTGCTGCTTTTCAATACACAATAACTTGTTATATTTGTTGAACTACAGTCATACTGACAAATAGAGAAATATTTAAGGCAGTTATATCACATTTCATACATTAAACTAAACGAAGGATTATGATTAGAGACAAACATTGTGTTTTCAGAGAAAGTGGATGCTTTTGCCCTAGCGTTAATTGTTCGAGGTATGTAAACATTTTCACAAAGTGACGGGAAACAAGACAGTATGCCAGTCTGTGCTGACTTTCGTATCTACCCAGCACATGTAGTTAGTCGATGTAGTTAAGATATTATCTCTGTTTCTGGTTATGTATGTTCTTTGCTTCACTTCCGTTTTCTAACACACATAGTGAAACTTTACTTAATCCCGTTGGTCCTATGGTGCGCATCTGAGCTGTTCGCAATCGCAAAAATGTGAAGGTGGGTGTAGCTGCATCTACTTCACTAACAGAAATGACATTGTTCTGTGTTGCTGACCTCTTGTTACTCGTCGTACTTTCGATGAATATCGTGATGCGGTGTTTTGCAGTTAGCACAAAATGTTCTACACTTCTTCCCGCAATTTGACACTTCGTGTCATTTGTTTAAGCACGAAAAACACCGATTACCGGTTTGTAATTTCCATTTTCTTTCAGTGATGTCTATTACTTCATTACATTCTTGGGCTCAATGTCCACGTTCTTCGCAGAAGACTCATAATGGACCATAATTTTTATAACATTCTGTGTATCGTTTGTTTCTGATCAGCGCGGACATGACGCACCATAGTTTATTTTTATACCTATAGCGAGCTGTGAAGATTTTCTTGGTTTCTTCGAATGTTTCAGAGATCACAGCAATACCATCGACTAAATACTTTGGCTCCCCTTCGAAGCAGCCCAGCAGATAGGTGTTAATGACTGGCGGATATCGTAGGATATTGATCAGTCGATCGCTAGAACTGTTCCCAAAAACGATCTCATTCTCAACGTCTCCAGAAAACTCTAGTTATATAGTTGGCAGTATGGCATTAGATGAGGGTGCAGCTGAAGTGACGGACATAGGTTCTTCATCAATGTCGGTAGTGTGTATCGCGGACTTCATAAGCTTCCCATTTATTCCCCGTGCTTTTATGTATTCGTCACATTTGGACGAGTCAGCAGCGTACTCAGTGTCATCGAGAAAACTGTTTACTTTGATTCAAGATTTGTTAATGTACGTAACAGTACATGTAAACGATCTTTGGAACTTCCATAATCTTGTCATTAAAATCGTGTGCTTGGTTCAAACCGCGCGAAAAATTAGTTCTAACTCGTGTTCGTTCCCTTTTAAACCGCTGTAACTAATTGTTAGTATAAACCACTTCTGTGTGACATCGTGATTTGTGAACTGATTTTAATTCTCTGTGCTCGTCAAGGTAGTTCGATAAAGAATCAACAGAGAGCAGCACCGATCATAATTAAATTACAGGTGTAGTGTAATATTTAACATGCAAAATGTAATAGTTCGTTTAAGCGTCAACAGATCACCTGCAAATTATAAAAACAGTAAATCGCATAGTAATGTAATTAATTGGTTTTGCAAATCGCACTACAAAAATATGTTGCGTGATAATTCAATTGAACCTAGCTAAATATGCCGGTGGTCGTCGGTGGAACAGTTGGTAAAATTTTAGCACCTGGCTCGTCGGTCCCGGGAGATACTGTTGGCACCAATGGGCAACAGCGCCAGGAAAAGAAAACACAATCGAGAGAACCATAGATTATTAGCATGCGAGAATACACCGTAATACTTAGTGTACATAATAAATAAACTATGTTTATCCTCGTAAATTAAAGATTACAGTTTTCATGTAAATATATTTTTTTAGGAATAACATATTGCAAAATCGTGACACATTCGTAGGAAATATCGTAATATTTTTCACGAGCTATAGTGTAAATGTTATTGTTGGTCGTTTTACACGCAACATTATTAATAGTGTTCTGCTATTTGGTTGGCAGGTTCTTGATGTACCCTCTGCTGTTTGGTTGGCAGGTTCTGGATGTACCCTATGCTCATTAACATTGCCCTCGAAATTCTCGACAAATTTTCAGAAATTAATTAATGCTGTTCCTGCCCTATGGTTGATAAGTTCTTGTATGTATCTTGTCTGTTCAGTAAACTGACTATACTCGTAAATTAAAGACTGCACTTTTAACGGAAAAATACAACCAGTTTCATTGGCTGCCTATATTTGCACTGCGATTGGTCATCTGAGTTCCCATTATTGACCATTGGTGCCAACATTATGTCCCGGGATGAAAGAGTCAAGTCATAAAATTTAACTGAAGAGTTTGTTGTCTGGTGTTACAAATCATTACGATGAACCCCTGGTTATATTGCCGTGTGATGTGCATAAAAATTTTTGATGTCACATCAGCAATCGTGAATTTCTGCCTGGGTTTCGGCACCTATTTTTAATGTCGTGAATGGGTTTAAATTTTACCTCTCTCCTGCCAGCCTCGCGCGATAATGTTGGCAATTGTGTAAAGTTGGCAGTAGCCACTCGCAGGACAACTGTTTTGTTGCGAAATATTCGTTTTACGAGGCTAAGAACATCTTGGCAAATATTTTCTTTAAGGCGTCTTGCTACGTAGCGCGCGGTTGCTCACCGTCGGAGGTTCGAGTCATCCCTCGGGACATGGATGTGTGTGTTGTCCTTAGGTTAGTTTAACTTAGTTTAAATAGTTTGTAAGCCTGGAGACTTATAACCAAGAAAGTTTACACACATTTGAACATTTTTAATCCAACAGCACACATCTAAATACTCAAGATTTTGGCACCGTCACAAAAAGTCTATTTGTAAATCTGTGCTAAATACTGTTCATAAATACTGTCTGCACAGTGTAGTCATAATTTTACCATGTAAACTTCGTAACGGACATGGCAAGTGGTTTCACAGCAAATCCGTTCCACTGTTGATCTTAACACTGTTGTCCATGATGTGATCTTGAAGTTCATTCCTAGTATTATGGACATTTTTGCCACGTCTGGAAAAACATAGCCACAGTATCAATAGTGATGATTTGCCTGAACATAGTAGTCTGTAAGTGAAGGTAAGGGAGAAGGGTGTGGTTGGAAGTGGAGGTACAGCATCGGTGCAGCTGTGACATGTGCGATGAATAATGCAGTCTGCCACATGCATGCAAACGATTGATCCCGTCACAAGCGGAGGCAGTAATGGCGACCTCTGGGCCGGCCGCTTTCCCAGAAGCGTTCTTCCAGAGGCAGGGCGGCCCCTGTTAAGCGCCCTGGCTGGCGCGCCTTCCCAGAACTTCCGCCTTCTGATCTGAGTGTTAGCGCCACGCCGCGATTTCTCGGAATGCCGGCCCGGGGCCAAGCCTTTGTTTCGAGAAGAGGCTGCCCCTCTCACGTATCACTGCCACTTTCCCACGCCAGTCGACGCCGCTAGTGACGAGTAGTTTACACTCATGCTTCGGAATTAGTGAAACTATCCCACTGTAAGGAATTTAATTTCAATGTATTTGTATATATATGAACATTTCTACGTACAGCTTAGAATGGATACTACTTTCGGAACTGACAAACCATTTAAAGAAGTTCCGATGTCAGTACTCACTGTACTTGGATATATAGAAATCTTATCCATCTTGAGGTTTGAAAAGCTCTTCAGTCTCCGTGTTTGCTTACAAAATAAATTTGCTTTATAGGTAAGGTCCGCCTTGAGCAAACACAAATGTGTTTTGATTTCTCCCATACAGGTTTCGCTGGCGTTGCAGCAGCAGCAGCAGCAGCATCATCAGTGGGATGTTTAATTCGTATTACCGCATGTAGTTATGTTTGTGGTTCATCAACTCACAAAACGTCACTGATATTTTTTGACAGTTTGTCATTTTGGTGGATATGCACTGTTTTTCGTGTTGTGGACAGGCACTGTGTCACATTGAGTGAAGTGAAAGTGACACAGTGCCTGTCCACAACACGAAAAACAGTGCATATCCACCAAAATGACAAACTGAAAAAAAAGTCACAGATAATTATATATATATTGTGTGTGTGTGTGTGTGTGTGTGTGTGTGTGTGTGTGAAGTTTCGTCAGTTTAACCACAAACATAACTACTTGTGGTATTAAGACAATACGAATAAACATCCCACTGATGATGATGATGATGATGATGATGATAATGACGATGCTGCTGCCACGCCAGCGAAACCTGTATGGGAGAAATCGAAATACATTTGTTTGCTCAAGGCGGACCTTACCTATAAAGCACATTTAGAAATCCTATCAATGAGAATAAGAACTCGATAGTATTCGGTTGTGAACTTACGGAGACAGTTTATAGAAAACGCGGCATAGCTACATGAAATAGAAAAGTCACGCGATGTCGCTAGAAAGAACTTCTAAATACGTTCGGAATCTTGAAGCAAAATTCTGGTCACGTAGAAAGGAAACAGCTTAAAAGACGCTAGTGACGACGATTCTGAAGCACTTGCTCCGTCTTTGTAGTTGCTCCGTCTTTGTAGTCCGTACGAGAGCAGACATGTCAGGTTTTACGATTCTCCGTAATTATCACGATTTCTAGGCAAAATTAACGGGGTTACGGGAACCTGCGCTAAAATTGCAGAATTCGCTATTTAATTTATTTTAATAGTTTGGCAACAGTTTTTCGTTAGATCTTTTTATGAACCATTAAAATTATTTTAATAAAAAAGAATGTCTTGGTTGCAAAAATTTTTATTTCGCCCGGTTTGGCATCTTTAGATATTTGACAAAGAAGAAAAATGAACCAGAAATTACAATATTGACATGACAATATTTCAAAACATTTTAAATTTTTTAGCTACAAAACCATGCTGAAATCGGTAATCAAAAATTCATAATGTACGGTACTAATATTTTACTTAGTCTGTGATAGATTAAAATGCATCCATAGGATATCTTACAGAGACAATACTAATGTAATCTCTTGATCTGCGGTAACATAATCCGGCAAAGCGCTTCATTTAAATAAAAAATTTTGCAACGAAGGCATTATTTTGTTCAAGAATTCAACTTAACACGGTCGCTGTACCACATCACACAAAAATGGAATGAGAAGAGTTTTACAGTATAGTTTCAGAAATAACGCAATTCCGTACTCTTTTTTCGTCGTTTCTGTTCAAACGGTATAATAAACACTGAAGTGGAGCCTGGGTAACTTGACTACTGCGGGTGAGTAGACTTGCGATTTGCGTACTAATTTTAAAGCTGTTATGTCATTAGCGTGTGTAAATCTGTTATCATGTAGCCCTTACATTAAATCTCGCACTGTGTTTGGTCTGTTTCGGACATAAGTAAACGAATGTAAAGGTCATTGTAATTGTTTCTTCTAAAGTCACAAATTGTATTACAATGCCAGAGGTATATTAATTTTTTTAGAAGGCGCCTTCTCGTGCCTTAACAATTAATTTTACTGTCAATTCTTCAAGTAAATTCGAGGTTAAGCCCTCGTACACCACTTTCTCATCCTCCCCAATTCTTGCCCTATTGCGGGTAGCTTCTTTACAAACTTGGCATCTCGCAAGAGAGGAGAAACGATCTCGGGAGTTAAAAAGAACGTATCTGGAAGGCAGGCAACACCCGGAATTGAATGACACTGTGCAATAATTCTACAGCTTCCACCGTATACCTCTTATGGGGCTCGTGAGGTAAGAGATCAGTGCGTGTGTACGGATACGTACAGTTAGTGGCTATCTCTTAGTTTCATTCGTGATCAGATTAGCACAATATGCGGCTAATTTCGTATAGTGTACTATCCGACACTAACCTGCAATGGCTTTAGAGGCACATTGTCGATATAGAGCATGATACATTTTAGCGCTTCATTAGCACCTATAATTTGTTTCTTTCCGCATTGATACATTCTGAAAACATGTTTACCATCTCCGGACTGAAGACCGCAAGACAGGGCCAGAAAATACAGCACAACAGTTAATTGCTGGATCTATAGATACATTAATACCACGGCGGTAGAATTCCGATGTTGTGATTATGCTTCTGTCATTTTATTTCCTTTGGCGGTAAGAATCAGTAAATACCGGGACCATTAGAGGGAAATTAGGCAAGAGTATTTTAGGTTGTAGTAAGGAGGAATTAGTTGGAACACCTCAGGCGGAGAAACTCTTCGCACAGATAATCGCACCGACCATTTGAGCCGTTACCTTTTCGGTGAAACACAGAAATCTCTGTACGGTGACCAATTTTCTTTTTTTCCCTGAAGTCACTCGATTTTCTTGTGATCTTGGGCCTTTAAAGTTTGAAAGGTCGGGTACATTACCAAAAGCAATGTTTCTTTCTCTTTCACCGTCTCTCTTCCTAGGTGTTAGCATATACTTGGTCTTTGACTGATTGTCAGACCCATCTCCAATCCATATCTTTCTAACTTTTCAAGTTTTTCCTCCAGGTCGTGTTTCCTCCTCGATAACAAATCAATATCACCTGCATAGGCGAGCTCCTGCATCACTCTATTAAACAGTGTTCCCCAGGGTTGTTGCTTTGGGTCTTTCGCATTACCCTCTCTAAGGCGACATTAAATAGATTAGTGGAGAGCACATCACCCTGCCGCAATCCTTTGGCGAATTAGAAACAGTAATGAGATCAGAGAGTTCAACAACAAACCAGATATTAATACAAATAAACAATCCTTCGTCTCAAATTTGTCAAAAACTATAATGATAAATCTGAAGCATAGAATTAAAATTTAGACCAACACACCACCAACGATTAAGACGCCTCCGAATAGTCTAAGTACGTCTTAATCGTTGGTGGTGTGGTGGTCTAACGGTTAAGACGTCTGCCTAGTAAGCATGGAGGTCCGGGTTCGATTCCCGGCCACGTCACAAATTATAATTCTATGCTTCAGATTTATCATTATTGTATTAAATCAGATATTGCGGCAGAAATAAAGAGTAATAGATTATGTTGGTGGGGACAAAATGTTCAAATGTTAGTAGGATTATGGGACTTAATTACGTGGTCATCAGTCCCTAAACTTACAAACTCTACTTATCAACTAGCTAACCTAAGGACGGCACAAATATCCATGCCCGAGGGGGGATTCGAACCCCCGACCGTAGTGGCCGTGCTGACCGTGACTGAAGCGACTCAGTCCCCTCGGCCACCGCGGCCGGCTTGGTGGGGACACGTAGAAAGTACAGTAAAGTTTTTAAAGAAAGGCCAGGTGGACGCCTTATGAGGGGTAAACCAAGGACCAGATGGCTAGACAATGTGGAAGAGGATCTGAGAAGGATGGAAGTTAGAAGACGGAGAGCCAAGGCAGCCAACAGAGAAGAGTGGGCGAACATTGTCCACGAGGCCAAGGTCCTACATGGGCTGTTGCGCCAAGGGGTACAAACTCACAAATCGGAGCGTGAGCTCCGGCCCTAATGATCACAGTGTCGACGGGACGGTGAACCTTCGTTATTGGAAACTCGTTAATATCGTTGTGGTGGAGGCATTGACCCCCTTCTCAACACCCCGCCCTCCTACCCTCCGACACTGACTCACTCACTCACTCACTCACTCACTCACTGGCATGCCACTGTTGTGAAAGACGACGGTTGTTCGCCTGCCTGGACGTCTTGAGAGATCAGTCGCAAGAAACATTTGTATACGAATCCTATTGGGGTGAGGATAAAGACAGCCTTTGTGAAACGAACGGTGGGAATTGCGAGTCAAAGTAGGTGGGCAGGTTTGCAGTCAGTGGAATGCACGAAATGTCTCTGTGCCGCGCGAGGTGCGGGCGTTCCTCCCGCACGCTGGGCCGCTAACTGCTCTAACCGACGGGCCGTGGGAACGGCCGCCCCTGCAGCACGTTAATGCTATTCGCAACCACCGCGCCGCTCGCATCAATTAGTCGTTCATCCGGCGCCGCGGCGGCGATCTCGTTTGCGCGTCCAGTTAGCACCTCGCCTCTTCCGATGCGCTGCCACTCCTCTGTGTCGCTCTGTTGCCTGCTTTCTCACGAACCCTGCTGCCCCCTACGGCGTGCTGTTCGGCAAAAGTCGGGCCAACGCTGACAGACGGGTCGTACGAACACCTGCTAAGTGGCTTCGAGGAAAGAAAATCGCTTGTTACTGATCTCCTGTGCGTCCACCCACACTGAAGTAGAGGACAGTAACCTAAGAGAATGAAACTTTCACTCTGCAGCGGAGAGTGCGCTGATATGAAACTTCCTAGCAGATTAAAATTGTGTGCCGGAACCGGGACTCGAACCTGGGACCTTTGCCTTTCGCGGGCAAGCGCACTACCGACTGTGCTATCCCGACACGATTCACGATGCCGCCTCACAACTTTACTTCCGCCAGTACCTCGCCTCCTACTTTCCTTGTGAGGCGGCATCGTGAATCGTGTCGGGATAGCACAGTCGGTAGTGCGCTTGCCCGCGAAAGGCAAAGGTCCCAGGTTCGAGTCCCGGTTCCGGCACACAATTTTAATCTGCCAGGAAGTTTCAGTAACCTAAGAGGTTTAAATACGAGGCGCGTCCAGAAAGTAAGTTCCGTTTGGTTATGTAAAACGAACGGGTACAGATACAGAAAAGATATTGATTGTACAAAAATCTACAATCGTTAAACTACTTTTCTACATAGCTTCCGAAATTTTGTAGACAATTGTCATAGCACGGCACAAGGTTTTGTGTGCCTTTTTCATAGAATGTTGCCGCCTGTGTATTCAACCCTGTGGTGACATGTTCTTTCAGCTCGTCATCATCGTTGAAGTGTTTTCCACCAAGGACAGATTTTAGGTGTAAGAAGAGGATTACTCTCAAAAGACTTTTTCACGATTTTGACCAGGACTTGCATACATATACATACGCTTGGTAACATATATCAGTACGAAATTGTATTTGGAAACAGCTTTGGATGTCAAACCTAAAAATGTAGCAAACAGATAACCTCCACTGCCAGAAATATTTATCGCTCTGAGATGACTCGCTAGCACTCGGAAATCTAACAGCTTGGTCACAGGTTTAGGGCCGACCGCGGTGGCCGAGGAGACTGAGGCGCTCCAGTCACGGTCTGCACGGCTACTACGGTCGGGGGTTCGAATCCCCCCTCGGGCATGGATATTTGTGCCGTCCTTGTTCGTAAGTAGTTTGTAAGTTTAGGGACTGATGACCCCGTAGTTAAGTCCCATAGACTATACAAACATTTGAACAGGTTTAGGGAATATTTATGATAAATTGATGGCAACATAGATTAGCAATACTTAAACGATTTAAAAAGGGAAGGGAGAACACCAAATGAGGTGAGGAGGATTGAGTTTCGTGTACCTAGAAGTGTCAGAGCGGTGAAATGGATACCGCCACTTCCTAGTAAATAAGAGACAGAGGATCGAATCCAGACCTTCGTACAAAATTTAAATTATATGCTTCAGCTTGTATTAATTATCATTGATAATATCGAGACTAGATCTGTCTCAGGAACATTTAATTTTTCGCTGTTATTTGCAATAGTGATTTCATAGAGACCTTGCTAATAATTGTTTGAAGATGGAGTGTGACAGTAATTCAGTGGTCACTTGCTCTTATGCGTCTTTAATGATAGCCTAGTTCTGAACTGAATGAACAATGATTAGCATGATTAAAGTTTGACACTCTTTGGAGGCGTCTGCGGATAAAGTGTTAATGCAGTTTGAGGTTCCATGTTCATAATTTTGCACATATACTAATTTGAATGGTACCAGACATCTGCTTGTATCCATGTTGGGTGGGGGATGTCCACGTAGGAAATGTGACGTTTGGTCGTCCTCTGTTTCACCAGAAATGTAAACATGACAGTGGTGGTCGTACCCTGCCAAAAAAAAACTTGACCTTTACTTTGGTTTAACATTACAATAATAGTAATACGATTTCCTCGCGGTACTATGTACATTTAAGAAGTACGAATGTAGGTTTTTGCCTGTTTAAGAACTAAATAGTTCGTGCAGTAATAAAGGCTACGAGATGTACCAGTACCGGAGCGGGCATTCAAATTCATTATCGGTAGCGCAGTGAATTCATTTAATAAATTCGATTATTGTTAATTCGCTACTACCAGATGCACAAAGTTTCCAAGTTTGTATTTACGGCTGACGTGTCTTATAACATTTTCAGGACGAGACGGGACATTAATTTCAGAGTAGAAAAGAATTTATGGTTCGAGATAGGCAGTGGAGGTCATCTGGGTGGTTAATAGTGACGCGTGTTCCGTGACCCGGGGTCTGAAACAAGGCTGGTAGTAATTAGTTCTAAAAGGGCGGCTTTAACAGCCGCCGTCGGTAGCGCGGGCCACATTCTGCTGCTATAAACCAACTGAAAGCTGCAACGCTGATGGCGAGATTGCTTGAATGTTGCACCTATTGTGTGCCTTGTTAGTTATTAATAAGAGTCTCGTAATTTATGGATATGAACATTCATTTCTGTCTTTTACGCGCACAGAAATGTCGATTATCCCTTGCCAGCTGCATGTGAGTATTACATCTGTGGTGTGTGTGTGTGCGGGACGGTACACGTTTTATGTTATCCCCTTGGTATGAATCCAGAGGTTGCTGGTTCGATCGCTGCTGCAGTCTTACAATCTTTACCTGTCACTTATCACTTCTTTCACCTCTGCCAATGTTGCAAAAAATGCCGACTTGCACCGTGGTTCGGAATCCAACTTAAGCCGTCGGTCCTCCAATAATTGACAGGGTTAAGTCACTTGTTTCAAGGTCGGAGGAAAACAACGGGCCGCGGTGGAGTGGCCGAGCGTTCCAAGACGCCTTGCTGCGGGGCGCACCGCGACTCGCCTTCGGAGGTTCGAGTCCTCCCGCAGGCATGGGTGTAATTGTTGTCCTTAGCATAGGTTAAAGCAGTTTGTAAGCCTAGGGACTGATGACCTGAGTAGTAAAGTCCCATAGATTTACAAACATTTGAACATTTGATTTGAAATCAAGGGCATGTCGCCTCTTAAACAGGACCATTCCTAGTAAAACAATCTTCCAGTTGTTGACTGCTTTGCCTTGCTTATACCTGCGTGGTAAAGGTGGTTAGTAGTCTATACTCCTCTATACAGACAATAATTTTTGTAGTTTTGCAGTCATGGTCATCATGTCAATCGGAATAATCTAATTTCCTTTTTCGGTCTTTCAACCGAACGGAAAGCAGAATTTGCGAAATTATTAGGCTGTCCGCCATATGCAACATCCCTTTATCGTTTCTCATTGCTTTTCTGTGGGCTTGATTAGACCAAACAATGAGGTAGTACGCTGGCGCCCTGGAACAGATTCAAAAAATGTTTGTTAAGCTTAAGGGACTTAACTACGGGGTCATCAGTCCCTAAACTTACAAACTACTTATGAACTACCTACAACTAAGGACGGCACAAATATCCATGCTCGAGGGGGGATTCGAACCCCCGACCGTAGTGGCCGTGCAGACCGTGACTGAAGCGCCTCAGTCCCCTCGGCCACCGCGGCCGGCGGAACAGATTCGAATGGTTGCTTCTAGCTCAGCACAAATGCATGGTGTGTCACAATTGGTATTACATGGTTCTAGGAGCTGTAACGGTTGGTGCTTTTGACAAGGAAGCCTTACCTCAAAATTCTTGGATATAAAATAATTCTGGAAGTCAGATCACGCTATGAGCACTAACCAAGAAGACTACGCAATCGTCGTTCTCCGGTGTAATAATGACATCACAAATAAATTTCTTCAAACATTAAGAACAGCTGCGACAAAATTGTATGTTCACAACTAGCATTGTTGCTCCGCGTCTTCCACTTCGAAGAGGAAGTGTCTTGTATATAATAACAGAAAAATTGCATGAAGTAATCCCTGTGGCCGGAGGTGAACCGCCGTTCTCCCAATGCGAGTCCGCTTTGCTAAGCAGTGCGCTTCCTCGCTCGGTTTAGAAGCTGCATACGGCTTTTAGTCTGGAGCCGCGACAACTTAATACTTTGCTTACAAGATAAATGAATCAAAAGTGAAGGCCGTAAACTCCATAAAATACCTAGTAATTACTATTACTTCAGACTTGAACTTGAAAGAACATGTAGATAATGTCTTGGGAAAGGCGAACCAGAGACTGCGTTTTATTGGCAGAACCCTTAAAAGATGCAACAGAACTACAAAAGAAACTGCATACACTATGCTTGTCCGTCCATTTTTGGAGTATTGCTGCCCAGTGTGGGATCTTTATCAAGTGGGTTTGACGGAGGACATCGAAAGAGTCCAAAGAAGGGCAGCTCGTTTCGTATTGTCACGATACAGGGGAGACAGCGTTACGGAAATGATACAGGATCTGGGACGGGAATCATTACAGCAACCGCGCTTATCACTGCGGCGTGGGCTACTTGCGAAACTCCAATCGCCAACATTCTCCTCCGAATGCGAAAATATATTGTTGACTCCCACTTAGGTAGAAATGATCATCAGAATAAAATACAAGAAATCAGAGCTAAAACGGAGAGGTTCAGGAGTTCTTTCTTCCCGCGCGCTATTCGAGGATGGAAAGGAAGACAATAGTATAAAGGTGATTCGATGAACCAACTGTTCAAATGTTTGTATAGCTTATGGGACTTAACTAAAGGGTCATCAGTCACTAAACTTACAAACTACTTATGAACTCCAGAATGAATCTTTCACAATACAGCGGAGTGTGCGCTGATATGAAACTTCCTGGCAGATTAAAATGGTGTACCGCGAAAGGCAAAGGTCCCAAGTTCGAGTCCCGGTTCCGGCACACAATTTTAATCTGCCAGGAAGTTTCATACTTATGAGCTAACTAATACTAAGGACGTCACAAATATCCATGCCCGAGGGGGGATTCGAAACCCCGACCGTAGTGGCCGTGCAGACCGTGTCTGCAGCGCCTCAGTCCCATCGGCCACCGCGGCCGGCGTTCGATGAACTCTCAGCCAGGCACTTAAATGTGATTTGCAGAGTATTCCATGTAGATGTAGATATAAACGGTACGCGGCTTATTAAGTAGGAACTTCCCTCTCTTCGGACTCTAGTGCACTTTGAATTAGATCGTGTGTGTCATGTATACTGAATAACTTGGTGCGACACAAGGGTGGGAGAAATTATCATTGTCTTCTCTTTCAAGAAGTCATAAAAGTGTAAATATGAACCAATGATGCTCCAAAGTGATTAAATATTCTTGACATGTGAGTACATGATACTCATTAACAGTATGAATTGCGTTACGAAATGCTAAACCCGTAGCTACTATTGTTCCCGAAGACTCGTCTTCGGGCAGCAGCAATCTGAAATCTGTTCGGGGGTCGGCGGTGACAGTGAGTGGCGGTGTCCACATGTGGCGCGTCCCGCGGGAGCCGGCCTACATTCCAGAGTCCCTAGGCGGCCGCGGCGGGGCAGCATTCGCACGCGGCTGACAGGCGCGGGACTGCTGCTTTCTTCCGCCCAGCAGCCGCCAGTGGGCGCACAATGGCGTCCCGTTAGGCAGCCGCATTGTCTCGCCGGCATGGGCCGGACAATCTGGCTAATCCGCCGGGGCACGCCCCTATCAGCCGCGGCCTCAACGGGGGACGTCCGCCTGTGTGGTCCGCTCTCAATCCCCCGCGGTGTCTAGATGCCCCAGGGCTGTATTCCGCGCAGTGGGGCACCGCATCTCCCCACACACGTGTCTGTCCTTCGGCAAGCGTCGACTGCCAACCCCTCCTGTACTCAGACATGCGAGCTGTGAAAGCACCTGATCGTGTTATAATTTATGCCCCCACCCTGCCTCCCTCCCTCTCTCTCTCTCTCTCTCTCTCTCTCTCTCTCTGTCTGTCTGTGTGTGTGTGTGTGTGTGTGTGTGAGAGAGAGAGAGAGAGAGAGAGAGAGAGAGAGAGAGAGATATCTGTTTGTGAATTAGCAACCAGCCACTCACTAATCGGAATATGATGCAGTATATAGTAGAACTAGATGAAAACCCAGCGTTGTCCGGGTATTTATTTATTCCTGCCTTGAGTAAGTACTAGTCTTGTGTAGTTCGCGAACGAACTAGTTCGGAAGAGCGCTCCCACAGGCGAACTAGTTCGCAGATGCCTCGCCTCTTAGTTCGTCCGCTCCTTTTCCGAAGACTGACGAGGAACAGCGAGAGGACGCGAGAGCGCGCAGCATCGCGTTATTAGTAGGTAATGTTCCTTCAATGATCTATTAAATAAATAAAGGAATCCATTTTAAAAATAAAATACTAAGAGTTCTGTTATTCACAGTAGTTGAATATCATTGTATCACCCATTCGTGTAAATAACTGCTTTATTTGCTTAAGTATTTAGTTTCTAATTGCTCGAAAATACGGGTAATAGCAGACGCTTGGGAGACACTGAGCATTATATAAAAAAGCTGTCATAACAAAAGAAACAGCTCTTTTAGAAGCGGTAGCAAAAGCCAAAAAGAGCGACCTACTTCGCGGCCGAGCTGCGAACTAAAAGGAGAGCTACCGGTCGCGAACTAAAATATGTGCAATCGGTCGCGAACTAAAACATGCGTTACGGTGCCGAACTATTATGCCAAACATATCTCGTTTCTTAGTTCGTTGGATTCTTTTCCGAAGAACGACGGGCAATAGCGAGAGGGCGCCCAGCATAATTAAAAATAACGTGTTTGCCTTCTGCTAATGAGAGCCATTTCGAAGTGCGCGTCTGCCTGCTAGATTACATAGTTCAGTGCTACAAAATTTCTGTTTTGAAGTATTCTGCACTCTAAAATATCTGACGAATAAATTCCATAATGTCAAGATGTAGAAATAACTCTAAACTTAAACGCGAGAAATTATCCACAAACTGTTTCTTTTGGTTTGCGTGATATCGTTAGCGACTCACGCAGCAAGCGCAGGAAGCAGCTACGTCAGCCGTCACTGGGAGCGGACGAAGTAAAAGGAACTAAAAGTGAGCGCTCCCGATCGCGAACTATTATGCGCAAGTCTAGTAAGTACTTCTCCTACCCCTTCTCTCTGTCCATCACGCCGGCCGCGGTGGCCGAGGAGACTGAGGCGCTCCAGTCACGGTCTGCACGGCCACTACGGTCGGGGGTTCGAATCCCCCCTCGGGCATGGATATTTGTGCCGTCCTAGTTCGTAAGTAGTTCATAAGTAGTTTGTAAGTTTAGGGACTGATGACCCCGTAGTCAAGTCCCATAAGCTCTACAAACATTTTCTCCCTTTCCTTCCGGGCGCACGGGAATGGTCGTGTGCTTTAGGCGCCATGTCAGAGACAGCGCGGCCGCTCCCGCCAGAGGTTCAAATCCTCCCTAGAGCATGGCAGTCTAGGGACCGATGACCACATTAGTTTGGTACTATAGGTTTATAAATATTGGAATATTCTTCGTTGCGTTTCTACTGCATTACCTCAGTCATTTCGACAGCATTCCATTGCCCTTATTTTTTTGGTTGTTGGCAGCCCAATTTGTTCAACTTATCTTCGAAGTCCTATGAGGGCTTAGACACAACTTTAAAGTTCTCCAACATCTCCATGAACTTTACATGTTTCGAATTTGTCAAAAATGTTAATGTGTTTGTAAACCTATGGGACCAAACCGCTGACGCCATCCGAACCTACACTTGCGTGCAAACTACGTCCACTAAATAAGCTTAGTTACGCTACAACCATGTCCGTGTGAGGACGCGAACATCTGACGTCGAGCGGCCGCACAAACCGTAGCAAGACACATTGGCCATTCCCTCGCGGCCCAAATTTGTCCTATTAGGTAGTCTGGAGCCGGCCGCGGTGGCCGAGAGAACTGAGGCGCTCCAGTCACGGTCAGCACGGCCACTACAGTCGGGGGTTCGAATCCCCCCTCGGGCATGGATCTTTGTGCCGTCCTAGTTAGTAAGTAGTTTGTAAGTTTAGGGACTGATGACCCCCGTAGTTAAGTCCCATAAGCTGTACAAACATTTGAACATTTGATATTTTTGGTAGTCTGGAAGCACACAGTGTTGAGAAGTCCGGTTCACTGACCCGTTGTTGTTGTGTGAAGGTTCTAGGGGGTACATCTACCTACCGGAAGCGCAGCCGCAACGCCAGCATTTATCACGCCCTGTCTGCCTGATGTTTCCTTTCACAGGCGTCCCGTAGGAATCCCACTGACCCCCGCACTATCGGAGAGAAACTGTGAGCGCCACGATAGCGCGTACAATGGTGCCGTGTCCTCCCAGCGGGCGGAGACGGCAGCATCGATAGCCGTCCTTGTTAGCATCGCACAAAGCGATTTTTTGTCGGCCGCCATCCGCCCACCCCCAGCAGAGCGGCGGGTGGCTGCCGCCCTCGGCCGTGTCAGTGGGAGGTGGCACATTCGCCCCCCTGTCCTCGGGGTGGTAATTGTTTCCGCTCCTACTAAAATATTCAAGCCCCCAGCCTCGCCGTCCACTCGCTATTCGTGGCGAGCTCGAATAGTACCGCGGACCTGTTCACCCTGAATAGCTCCTTTGTGATAGTGACAGAGACGTAGTATTGGGACCAGTGAAAATCACTTGTTTCCATATCACTACGGTTTAGGACTGGCATTTACGACCGGTCCTGATGCTGAACAAATTGTAGTCGACACATTCTCAGCTAAGCTGCGTGTTTACACTGGTTCTCCGGTGGAATTCAGAAAACACGTTTACCTCCGTTCTTGGGTGCGTGGAAGGGTTTCAGAATTGTTTGTAGGTATGATACAATTCGAATTTACTGCTTCCTTTCATAATGTAACAAGTTGTGTCCGGAATACTGTACGTAGATTAGTCACGTATCGATTTTTTACATCAACACTCTTGTACGACTTTTACAACGTGCATGACACTTGTGGTAACAAAAAGTCTGCTGTGGATGAATAAACGTGAGTTCCGAAAGAAACGCTCGTGTAACACCCAGCTCGTGCTATTCGCCAACAAAATCCAGAAAGCAGCAGACATGCCCATGTAAATAAGGGTTTCTTTACTTTCGGAGGCGTTCAGTACGATTCTGCATTATCAATAAAATACGTCCCTATGGAATATAAGATAAAATGTGTGTGGCATTCAAACGTTCGTTACAAAAACCAAAAAGGATACAGCATTTCATACTCAACGGCGAGAAGTCTTCATACGTGCAATCGATCTCTGGCGTGCGGCATGGTGTCATTAAGTTTCCAAAGTTTAGAAAATTTTAAACTACTGAATCACCAGTTCCTGCCGCAGCGGACTGGCCGAGCGCATTGAGGTGCTATGCTCCGATTCGCGAGGCCTTCCTCGTCGGGGGTTCGAATCCTTTCTCGGGCTTGAATGTTTGTGTTGTCTTTAGTATAAATAGGTTTATAAGTAGTTTGTAAGTTTAGGGACTGATGACCCCGCAGTTACGTCCCTTAAGCTTCACAAACATTTGAACATTGCCTGGATGAAATGCCCTATTCAGCCCTGAAATTGTCGATAAGTTTGTACATCAGTTCTTAGACCTACAAAGTAATTTGTTTCCTTTCCGGAGTCACGTAGATGTGACAACAGCATATAATCGTTTTGTAGTTGACTCTTGAGCACTACTTCTACTCCTTGGAAGACTGTAATACAATGCATATCTGTTGGGAATAAAAATATCACACACCGCTTTCGTGGCGAAATATACCTGGTCATTTGTAAGGAATTGAGTTAATATCAAGGGTTCAATATTCAGCTAATTGATCCCTAAGATTTATGGAAGGGTTATCAATTACGTTCGACTGTTCAGGACGAAACAGCATTTTGCGTTGACATCATTTGTGAACTGATGTATTTAGATGCTCTAATTAAAAAAAGTGTCAGTTATGCGTTGGTGAACATTTCCATTCTAAATGGGATGGCAATGAATAAGCGTTGCAGAAACGCGGTTTAATCCAACTTGTCTTCTCCTCCTGCAATCACCACCTCGTCCTCGTCCGAACTCCATACAATGACTGACTGCTTTCGAACGCAAAGTCTCGTCTCTGTGTAATTCATATGTGCTTTGATCAACGTGCACTATGCTTGTTTTGCAGATTGCCTCGACGTTTTTGTAGTTACGACTGTTAACGACGTTTGTACATAAATTTGTGCTTTTCTTGTCATAAAAGGAAGAACAGAAGACGATAGTATCAGAACGTGGTAATGCTTTTTTTTATCACAGGAAAGTTAAAAAGTGTTAACGTAGGGTGAAGCAGTCTACAATCTGAAGATTGAACATGACAGTTCTTCCCTGGAGTGGTTCTCATTGGAGATATTATGCCTTTACTTCCTTCGATCAACAACCACTTTCAGGAGGAATTATAGTTTAAGATTGTGTAAGTCGGTATTTTCCACAGCAACAAGATTCGCCAAGAAGTGAAGAGTGACAGATAAAACGTCTTCTTCGAAAATCTCTATCCCCAGAAAACAAATTTTGTCTAACAAACCTTAAGAACTAAAACTTTTTAATAAAAGTCACCATAGCTGGTTTTGCATTTAAAAGTCAATCCTCAAATGATAGTGCCGATTATGCCCACATTGTGGTACCCTGATACACATCAAATATATTTTCGTCTTTAACTAGTTAAGTGGTAACGCTTCCATGTATTTACTTGTAAAACATCGTGGAATTTCAAATTTTAACTTTTTCAGAATGCGTCGTCCAAGAATGTGGGCCTATTCTTCAAACCATGCACTATCACATACACACTCAAGAGCATTTTCAGTAATATCAATTTAAAATACATTTCCACTGGGTTATCCATATTAAAAAATTACAGTAAGTGTGCGACTATAAATGACTAAACTGTAAGTGAAAACCCTTTGTTTGATGTTTTAAAGCCAAGAACATCATTGTTATTCCTGAATTCGTGAAATATGCAGAGGACTCTCTCTTTTTTTCTCTGAATGGCGCAACTTAGGACCACGTGTCAATTAGGATTCGTCGGTTCTTTCCTTTTTTTCTCGAAGTACACTTTCATTTGTACACTGCGATTTTTATTATGTATTCTGACAAGTCTGGATTTCTTTTTTCACTTCCCTACTTTGTAATTCTTTCATAGTAAGAACACTTTTAACATTCTTCTTCAGCTACTACATTATTTTGCCAAAGATTATTACTTTTTGGAGATAACTTTTTATCTTACAAATATTTGAAGATGTAGTTTGCTATTCTATTGTAATTTTTCTGGCGAAGATACATAATCGATGAAAATACTACAATAACACAGACCTGTAGTCTCTCTCTTGTTGGTCCTATGATCGCTCAGGATTATCCACCAGACCATGTTACAATAAAGCGTGTCAGATCTTTCCCACGACACGTACTGTAACGATGGAACAGAACACTGAAATCCTACTCATTCACTAGGTAAAAATTAACTCGCAGAAAATAGTGTGTGGGACATTGATATCAAATTTAAAGAATGAGTGACGGATTTATTTTTCGTAGCATTCGTCAAATTGAATATTTAGTTCCATAACTTGTGGGAATTAGGCCTGTTGTCTTCTAGGCATTCACAGAGGCCGTGAAATGAAAACAGTTGATTTTTCAGTGTAAGCAGCTTTGAAAAACGAATCATTTAACGTATTGACGTTTTGTTTGATGAAACAACCACGCCCAGATTTGCGATTCCAGGGTTCACTGATTCACTTTCAAAGCATGAACTTGCTTTATCTCAAGTGAATAAATGTTACTTGCAGTAAGAGGCGTCACGTCATTCACAGAAATAGGCTTTCTTTTTTTTCCTCCAGGAAACTAGTGTCACCAGAGATATAAACGACTGTGGAGTCCTGCATTGTATGATCTGGTGATGTACGCCCTTTCCTTTAATGTACCTATATTGCGTGTAACAGGGCTTCTAATGAAAAGCAAAGACGCAAAGACCTTTCACGAAAATTTAGTAGACTACTTCAACCACTAACTCCAAAGAAGAAATTAAGGAACGTCTGAATGTAGTTGTCAGTCGAGCAAGTGGCAGACGGCATCACCGTTTCCGTGTTCACAAGAATTTAGGGCTCTGTGTTTGAAACAGGACGTGGTTGTTTTATATCAGAGCTAGCCCGCCCCGCCGGTAGAACACAGCTACGCACTGTGCAAACTGCCTGCCGACCTCAAGAATGCCAATAAACAAGAGGCGGGCAGCGGAAGGGGAATTCCGAGGAACGGCGGCGGAGGGTTGGAAGGGGGGGGGGGGGCGAGGTGTGGGCATGGCAGGCCACGTGGTGGGGGAGTGGGGAGGACAAAGGAGATGAGAAAGGAAATGGAAATATGGGTGTGCAGTTTGATTTAGGCGGGCGGGGCCGATGTCAGAGTAAATAGAATGGAAAGGTGCGTGTGGGCCCAAGGGGTTTGGGTGGAATAACAGAGAAATTAGTGGGCCTCTCCACGCCGGATACCTGCCTGCCGATGTCATCCCCGTGAGGACTAAATTTGAAAGGCCAAGCCTGCCCCTGCACGAGATAGGATTTGCAAGCGGCGGCTGTAACTCGAGCTGTAACGAGTATCAAAGATGATTAAAACGGAGATGCAGCGGTAGTGTAAATAGTTCATTTATGAACATTTACGTTTTTAAACACTGCAGTAATGCACGAAAATATTTTAGAAGGCACTGTACTTATTTGAAAACCTCGGGTTCGTCCACATTGGTAACTTAGTGTTTTGAATGTCACCACCTTCATGGAGAGAACAATGGCTGGTTGTCTGCAATGTTGTCCCACTTCTCAACTCCTGCAGGAGTTCTTGTAAGCGAATTGGAGCTCCTTTCGAGACTAGTATAGTTTCTCGTGGCACAGGAAAGTCTGCCCCAGTTAAGGGACAACAGAAGCCAGTATACGACGCTAACAGCTTACAGGCTAGTGACAAGTGAAGGGTGCTCAAGTAACTGCCGTGCTGCACTTTACCTGTTCCTGAAAATCTGCTCCGATGCGAGAGGCCGTTCTCCGTCGGTGTTTTGAATCCCCCCTTGGGTATGGATGTTTCTGTAGTCTTTAGTAAGGTAGTTCATAAGTAGTTTGTAAGTTTAGGGACTGATGACCCCGCAGTTTAGTCCCTTAAGTTTCACAAACATTTGATTGTATATTTAAATCTGCACTTACAACACACAGCAATTTTCCTTTTCCATAACCTTTCCGTAGCTTAAATCCGAAGGATTTGTGATTAACCATGACTAATAATAATGATACTACTACTACTACTACTACTACTATTACTACTACTAATAACAATAATAATATCCATGAAAATAAAGTATATAATCCCTGAGACGAATTTTCGTCTCGAATATGTCAGACATTAAAGATAAGTCCGAAGTATTGAATTAACATTAGCTAGACCACTGCGGTAAGACGTCTGCCTAGTAATTATGGAGGTCCGACTTCGATTCCCGGTCGCATCACAAATTTTAATTCAATGCTTCAGATTTATCTTTAATAATAATATCGTAAAATGTTTTCCACTCCATCAGGCCGTCTGGTACAGAAACAAAATATAACGTCTACTAAACACTGTTTTGGTTGCAATGATTTATTTTGACGCGTTTCGGTTTTTTCGGGCAATATCAGAATCTTATGATAATATTTTACATCGGTCAGATGTGAAAGGATTTCGTGCCAAAGCCTGCCGGTGTCAGCATTTAAAGGTAACACAGGGTGTAGGGCCACACTCAAAGACCTAAAATAATGTTCCATCAACAGCCACGATAGCACAGAAATAGGTGCACTTTAGTAAGTTTAAAAATGACAGGAAATGTAGGAATACATTGTCGCCGCCGTTGCATGTCTCCATTTCAAACCGGCCGCTGGTAAGAATTATTAGAATAATAATAATAGTTTCGCATGAGTCAATGGCCTGTTGCGTCACCGGCCGCGGTGGCCAAGGGGACTGAGGCGCGGCAGTCACGGTCTGCACGGCCACTACGGTCGGGGGTTCGAATCCCCCCTCGGGCATGGATATTTGTGCCGTCCCTAGAGTAAGCTAGTTCATAAGTAGTTTGTAAGTTTAGGGACTGATGACCGCGTAGTTAAGTCCCATAATCTATACAAACATTTGAACATTTCCAATGCATCGCCCTTTTGTATCATGTGTTGGTAATACACAGACAGACATACCAAACATTAAGATTTTTCCGTAATTATCACGATTTCTAGGCCAAAATTACTTACGGTCCTACGGAAGCCGCAGCTGATATTACGGATTTCGCTATTTGATTTATTTTTAGTAATTTGACTGCGTACTATTTGTCTTGCTGTATGTTCTGCACCATTATTACTTCAGAAATAGTGCAATACCTTGCTGTCATCTGTCTAGAACATAGTAAAATACACATTGAAATTGTCTGCTGTGGTGGCGCTTCGCTAACTCCACTACTGAGGGTAAACGTTTAAGTACGCTACGATTTGACGTACTGATGCACGTGCTGTTACGTTACTATCAAGAGTAAAAGAATTATTGAGCACTATTCAGTTAACTGTCGCACTTATTTTCACTCTTTTGGCGAAGGCAAAATGAATGTAAATTTCGATGCAATTGTTTGTCACGAATTTTTATTATGCGATGTATTTTTCGTGTCTTCAATATTGCCCCCTCCCCTCCCCCAAGAGTCACTGCTACGTCTCAAGTTCCGACGCGGTCCTAGTTCCCTCTAGTCCCCCTTCTCAATTCTCTAACGCCATTACGATTAGGTTATTTCGAAACTTGGTGTCTCTGCATAATCGCAAGCCGCGACAGAATAGCCGGGCGCACTAAGGCCCCCAGCTGCGGTGCGCATGGGTGTTTGTGTTGTCCGTAGTGGAAATTTATGTTGCTGTTAGTAGTTTGTAAGCCTAGGGACTAATGACCAGGGTAGTTAAGTCCCTTAGATTCACAAAGATTTTAACATTTTAACACAATCTGAATCTAGATCTATGTGAGATCGGAATACGTACTGAATTTTATGCTTGCAATATTTGTGTGAATCCGAATTTTAATTGATGAATGACATCAAATGTTCAAATGTTTGTATAGCTTATGAGACTTAACTACGGGGTCATGAGTCCCTAAACTTACAAACTACTTACGAACTAGCTAATACTAAGGACGGCACAAATATCCATGCCCGAGGGGGCCGGGTTCGAATCCCCCCTCGGGCATGGATATTTGTGCCGTCCTAGTTCGTAAGTAGTTTGTAAGTTTAGGGACTGATGACCCCGTAGTTAAGTCCCATAGACTGTACAAACATTTGAACATTTTGAACATGCCCGAGGGGGGATTCGAACCCCCGACCGTAGTGGGATGAATGACATCAATTTTTCCATTATCCGGGCTGAAGGTCGCATATTACATCTTCACACGGTAGCGAGTGTCCTGGTGCATCTTTGAACAATTTCGACGGCGTTAATATCAGTGTTATCAGAAATGAATACTACAATTGGCAGTTGTATTCAGCATTGGTTGCGGACAATCTCACTCACTACCCATAGACATTCCTTGGTAGCAGTTTTACTCTTGTATTAGATTCGGCAGGTGAATGTAAAAGTGTTTCCCTGTAGGTATTATCTGAACAGAAGGAAGCCAGAATTTGGCCCAGTGTTGCCATAACGGCCGTCGGCAGGCGACCTTCCGGACTTGCTAATACCCTCTTCCGAGAATCGGACGCCCGATATCCTTCCATTAGGGCTGCCATGGCCCTTCAGGGGGGGGGGGGGGGGCGGAGAGACGAACAACGCTGTGCGGGAGGAGTTCCTGGACATGGCAGCACAAAGCGGTTTACCTGCGCTACCTGTTGACTGCCGAGTGTCGCACCTGTCCTAGCCTTTCACGAATTGCAGTGTGTAAATATATGGGCCAGCCTTTGGAAAACACACTTATACAGAGCGACAAAGGAAAAACATTTCCACAAGCCAACAAAACTAGAAGTGGTGAAGGAAAGAAACTTAATTCATATTTTATAACTTTGTCATTTACGAAACAGTGATATATTCATCGCTTGAAAAAAAAATTAAGTCCTTGACACGGCATCCTTCAGTACGAATACGGAACTACCATTACTGGGCAAACACAAATCTTAATGACGTTCATAGCACTCTTTACACGCTAGTAAAGTGGCATGTTTCATCACATGGGATTTTTTTCATAAATGAACGGGGAAACACAGCTCTTATTGCCGATCGTTACGTGATGTTAAGAACTTTCGCTACACCTGCATTGAACAAATTTCCAAACGTTCAACAAGCCTGGTTCCAACAGGACTGAGCGACTTCACACACCTCACGGCAATCAATGACATGTGCATGAGAATTGTTCGATAACCGCGTGATCTCACGATTCGGTAACATTCCGTGGCCACCAAGATCGTCAGATTTATCCGTTTGTTTTATCTTGCGGGGCTACTTTATGAACAAAGTCTACACCAGTCGACAAAGAAAACTGGACGACTTCCAAACCGAGAATATGGGATGAAATTCACATTATCCCAGCTGAGATGTTGCAACGGTAAATGAGGAATCTCCACGGCAGATTTCACGAATGTATTCGTACAGGAGGACGACACATAAAGGACGTAATCTTTTAAAAAGTGATAAATGACAATCTTTCATGAATGGCAAAGTTGTCATATTTCAATTAATATGAAATACATTTCTCTCCTCCATCACTTCCAGTTTTACTGGATTGTGGAAATGTTCCCGATTTCCTATGTTACTTTATATTTAGTACACAAACATGTTTCGTGGTAGTTTCTCAATGTTCGGGGAGTTTAGTTTCTTATTTTAGTATTATATGCGGTTATTCATGTGGGTGCCAGACATTTGCAATTCTTCTGTTATTATTGTCCTGTAGTAGTCTCTGTAATCTTTCGTAGATTTCGCGTATTCCCGATTCTGATTGAGGTATGTTTGGTTGTTGGCCTTCCTGGGAAGGGGTGTAAGCCAGGTAGTTTGGTATGTCGAAGATTACCGAATGCCAATAAAGCTAGCTGGCGCACTGCTCGGACGCGTCACGGAGTGTGGGCGGGCTGGCCGTCCGTCACACGGCACACTTACGTGCAGCCGGGCGGCAAGTATTTAAAGCGCGGCCGTCAGTTTTATACGGGACTGCGGGGGTGGGCAGGCAGGCTATTGTCAGGGCTGAGTTGCTGGCGGCCGCCGCGGCCCGGTGGCGACCAGCGGCGCGCGCGCGTTGCCATGGTTACCGCCGCAGCACTCGGGGCCAGGCCGATAGCCGTTTAGGTTGTCTCATAGATGTTGGGTTCGGTATGGTTTACTTCTGACAGCATAGGGACTTAACTCACTTATTTCCTGTATCTCCTACGTGGAGCATACGGCATCCATGAACTTCCGCCACTGAGCTCCGTTAGTCGGGCCCGGTGGTCTCGCGGTAAAGCGATCGGCTGTAAACCGAAGGGTCGCGGGTTCGCAAACCCCTTCAGATCTCGGATTTTTCAGTTTGCGTTTTAACCCAGCCTTCACTTCTCAACGTTGTGAAGAGTCTCCAGAAGCGAAAGTGACACTGGTTTGGAATCCACGTTAAGCTGTAGGTCCTCCTTCCTCGGATGGATAACTGACGTAGGATAGGAACACGCAAGTCGTTGAAATGGTACCAGGAGAATGAGCCAAACGAAATATCTTACCGGACTCTGTTCTGCGACACTGTTTTGATCTCAATCCAGGTCGTCTCTCCTTTCTCGGTCCCTTCTGGTAATAGAATGAAGAATGGCCCTGATCATAAAAAAAAAAAAAAAAAAAAAAAAAACCGTTGCTCATTCCTCATGGCTTAGCCGAGCTGATAATTCAGAAGTAACGAGAATTTTAGCTTACATAGATAATTTATGCCTGTCATAAAACTGACTGAAACCAGGGACTATAGACGGAAAATATAAACATTTCCCTCTTACGCTGTTGACTCACGGTGTCTTTTCATGTCAATCAGGTGGTCACCTACGCTCTGCCTCTGCTCTGCCTGAGCTGCGTCAAGTATGCGTCTGGCGTGTTCTCCTTGGGACACGTGTGTGTGTGTGTGTGTGTGTGTGTGTGTGTGTGTGTGTGTGTGTGTGCTCTTAGCGTAAGTTTCATTAGTTTGTACGACCGATATGATCTTAGCATTCTGGACTTTTTGGTCTACATTTGAACATTGGAGGTAACCACAATGTGAGACGTACGATAGTCAAATTCGTTTAAACGGTGCGACGCAATTGGGTATTAATCCACAACGACAACAAACAACATACTATATTGCCTTCAATAACACCACATCGCCAGCAGTGCATCTATTGCTCTCGTCAGCATATCGGCTCAACCATAGACGGTTGAGTCTCTACTTCAGTCTGCTGCTAGTAGGGTTGCAGTGTGTCCCCTTTCTACGATGTATTGGATCCAATTTGTGAACAATCTACTCTGCTAGCAGGTGGTGGCCCCATTATGGTCCAACTGAAAAGTTTATTGGCTGCAAATTATGTTCGCTTACTTGGTTTTCGTCTATTCTCGGACTTGATGTTCCCCAAAACAAAGACGGATTTTCAGAAATGACAGTGATCTTTGTCACTGGACCACAGGTGTTCGTGATTATATGAATTACGTGTAATTGGGACAAGACTAAGTACTCGTGCACAGTAAGGTTCACACTGGTTGTATTGCAGAGTGTGCAAATTCAAACATTTGTAAACCTGCGGGACCAAACTACTGTGGTCATCAGTTCCTAGGCACGACATGGCGCCTAGAACCGCGACGCTGTTAAAGAAAGGTGGGGCAGTTGTGTTGGGGAAGTCTAGACGAGAAGTTCTATATGATGCAGTTTTGGTCTTTCAAGCCTGAAAACCACCTCAAATTGACGTGTGGAAGCCACCAAAGCTTCAGTGCGTGCGCGTTGCGATTGCCCCGCAATATTGAATTTCCTCCCGTCTTACTATGTCATTGGTTTCGCCTATTATTAATCTTGCAAACTGTGGCGTACTGTACGACTCGTTATCCTCATTATGAGGGAATGTTTGTAACACCATACATAATAAGCCGCTCTTGTGTCCTTTGTAATTCTCCTTTATAAGATTGCTGTGGATATTACAGACATGTCTACTTTTAGACTTGACTTAATGACAGCGATCATCAGATGTCACTGTCCACCAGCATTTGTGCCTGGCTTCTACCGTGCGTCCTTGTTGCGCCACTCAGCTCGGTATATACGGATGATAGCTCCTCTTCCCTGAAGTCTCTTATGAATTATGCACGATTACATTTACGTCAGCAAAGCCTGAACAACCATATCTCGACACATCGTTAGCAGGCACTAGAAATTAACACATTCGGTTAGCATCTTGCTTGTTGAGTCGGATGTCCCCCATCTGCACTGGTGTTTATCATCTTTGTCGACTGTGCATTGACACCGAAGCTCAAAGCGGAGTGGAAAGTATAGGCAATAATATTTCGAACTCCTTAGCAGACTAGAGTACGGGAAAATTTATGTAATGTTCACTCATATTTGCACTTTCTCATGTTCCTCTAACATCTAAAGAGAAGTTCACCCTTATTGCATTTCTTACCTGTGCATGTGAAGTAATCAAACGGCGCTACGTGGAAAAGAGTAGACACACTTCAGTATATTCGTTAAATTATTGTAATATTTTACGCATGTGAATCGTAGTCGACGTCTTTTAGAGCAGTTGGGAGTATAGTAGCATACTGCTTCGCAACACTTTGCTTTTTAGAGGAGTAACAACGAATTGGACTGTGATCCCCGTATACCTTTCTTGACTGACACTGGGCGATAATGCAGAACACTTAATTTGACATATCTCTATGTACTCTGCAAATCAAATTTAAGTGCCTGGCCGAGGGTTTATCGAACAGTTTTCATAATATTTCACTATCGTTTCATTCTCAAACAACATGACGTAAAGAGCAAGACGTATGTCTTTCCGTTTTAGATTTCTCTTATTATGATCGTGTCTCCCTATGTATGCTAAAAAAATGTTTTCGCATTCGGAGGAGAAAGTTGGTGAGGTACTTCACATGTAGATATCGCCGCGACGAACGACATGTTTCTCTTAATGATTTCCATCCCATCTCCTGCATAATTTCTGCGACTCTCTCTCCCCTGTATCGCGATGATACGTAACGCGCTACCCTTCTCTGAAATTTTTGTTTGACCTTCGTAATTATAACTCGTGATGATTCCTTAATGCGTAGCAGTACTCTAAAACAGCACTGACAAGTGCAATGTACGCAGTTTCTTTAGTAGAACTGTTGAATCTTCTGCTACTGAGTTCTAGGCTTCGGTTCCCTTCTTCATGATATTATCTACGTATTCTTTCCAGTTAAAGTTGTTCGTAATTGTTATTCCTAGGTATTCATTTGAATTTACGGGCTGTAAATTTGATCGATTTATCATGTAACTAAAGTTTAATGGATTTAATTTAAAGCTTATGTGGATAAGTTAAAATTTTTAATTATTTAGGGTCAACTCCTAGTTTTTGTACCATACAGATACCATATCAAAACCTTTTTGCGGCTGCTTTTGAACTTCGGGTGGCTTTACTAGACGATAAATGACAGTAAACAGTATAAGAGGACTGCCCAGATTGTCTCGTAAATCGGGAACAGTAGGGGCCCTGTGACACTTCCTTGGAGAACACAAAATATTATCATGACTTTCTTCGTCAGTTACCATGTACTGTGTCCCTTACGACAGGAAATCACAAATCCAATCGCACGAATGAAGATATTCAACAAGCACGTAATTTCATTTAAAGCCGCTTGTGAGGTACAGAGTCAAAAGCTTTCCGGAAATCTAGAAATATAGAGTCTATTCGAGATACCCTGACGTATGAGAGATTGATGGAAACATGATATACTCTTACAGGCGTCAAACTAAACCTCCGTAATCAAGGTTCTTAATGCACGCCCTTCCGTGCCAGTCGATACGAAGTCAGCCACTTCGAATCTGCAGCTTTTTAAGAATGGTCACTTCCAGTATTTGGCCGGCAAAGAAAAGATAGTCAGTAATCCGCCTTCATCTCGATGAAAAGGAATGAAAGCGCGTAATTACACTTAAATCAGTTTATTACTCAAAACACAGACGGGCTGAATGCATATTTTGCCAATCGCAGTTGATGTCATATATTCTGCGAATATTAAATAATAACAACTGCAGGATTAGAAGTGACGTTTGTTCTCTCGGAACAGACGCTACAGGTATATACTTACTGAAAAGTAAAAGTGTAGATGCACAACGCAGGAAAGCCTCATTGTGCAAAGCAATATACGGCTGTCGTGTTGTTTTACGGTAGAAAAGCAACACGGAGTAATTGTTGCAGTACCTGATATACGCAGTAAAACCAGTGAGCATCTGCTAAGGCACAAATGAGACAGATGACGAAATCTCTACAACCGACATGTGTGGCGTAAAAAGAAAGAAAATAGTGTAGCAATTCATTGCAGAGAACTGCCTGACTATCTGAGGTAAACGGGGAATAACCACTTCCAATCTGGTAACTTAAGATATCCGAGGACAAGTTGTACCAACACAGTTATCACTGCTTTAACGCCAGCGTTGTGTAGGTTAAAAGTCAAACTCCGACCGCTGTTGTAAGGATACTTTCAGATACTTTTAATGTTTAGCACGTGAGTTATCTCGTATTTCGTATATTTTGCTTTGTTTCAGACTAACCTCTAAGGTATCTTGCATTTTTATGGTGGTAGAAGCACTTCCTACGGTTCCTTAAAATTTCATAATACAGAGAACAATAAAGAAGCTTTAAATGTAAACGTTGACATAACTTCCAAAAATTAAGAATTGTGAGGCCAGCAGAAATCCGCCAGAAAGCAAGTAATCATTTTTGATGCTCCTCTTCTGTAATAATAATAATAATCGTAATGATAATTTTCAAATTGTTTCAAAATGTGGGATAGCATTCAGCAGACAAAAAAACTAGCAATTGTTGATTTATTATAAATACGTATCCCTGTTAAGAATGTAGTTTGTTAATAACTTTTCAGTTATATACCTCAGCCCCGTAGATCGTGTCTTAAACCTCTTGTGTTGATGGGACATATGTCCCACTAACTCTAAGCGTCAATTCGAGTGTCGGGACATACGCTACCCAGCTCTTCACAATGCTGCCATCAAGCGACGACTGTACTGAACCTGAGAAAAATTCGAGACTGCACTGCAAAGGCAATAGAGAAGTGATAATATTTGGTTAGTTCTCAGCGTCTGCATTATGTTATATTCGTAATAAAATTAGTGGGACACCATAATGGGCGGAGTTGACCGATTTGATAAGCTACGTGAAAGCTATATGAAAGGCAGAGGAGCTATAAAATGGTGGCATAGACTTTTTTTTTCCCTTGAGCTGTCTATTATCGACTCTTACATATTGTATCAAACACAGCGACAAAAGGTAGCTCAATTAACCTTTCACCTCAGATTAGCAAGTCAACTGATAAATGGGTATTCTTCCAGGAAAAAGAGGGGTGCAGTGCCCACTTTCTTTCCAGTAAAGAGAGGAGTGTCTAGTGTGCCGGATGATGTCCGGCTCGTGGACGTAGGAAAACATGCACCGAAAGACAGCGAGACTAGGAAACTGCAAATTCAGCAGCACACTGCACTTCGTGCCACACCATGTTTCTCAAAGTTTCATGACTTGTAAGGTTCTGTAATTTGTGATAATCTTTCATCAAAAACGAAATGTAATGAATATTTTGTACACTGGCAGTAAACAAATAAAGGCTTACAAGCATGTATAATTTGTAATTACTTTATTCCCTGCAAAAGCCCGTTAATGTCTTAAAAAAAAAAAAGTTACTAAAAGGTATCCCGCGTTGGTTCGTGAGACATATGGGTCCCACTTACTATTGCGAAAAAATGGAGTACTTAAAAAAATATTTTGACTCTGAAAGTATAATAATGGGATTGAAAAGAAACAACTATGACCTTAATATTTTGAAAATCGCGGAGAAATTAATTTTATCCATGAAAGGATTGAGCGGACAGGCGATGCTTCACGTTCTAGTCTGCTGCAACATAAAGGAGATTGGTTATGAATCCCTTTATGAAATCTTTATTTGCCATAGATCGCTTATTGATTTTAAATTGACGATTTTCTCCGCCAGTGAATATTGAATCACATTAATGGAGGAAGTCTAGAATTATCAGGCAGTCACGCTGACCATCACGCCGCCTGGACACACTGATCACCATGACTGCTCACAAACTATCCTAGTACGCCTCCCGCTACATGCAAGTCTTAGACTTGTCCACATGCTACTGACGTAGTGCGGCTGCCCAATTTACTCACTCATCGCGGCATGTCGAGCCTAATGTCTATCAACACTGACGGATGACACGTAACGTACAACAGCGTTGCTAGTGATACTGTGAGCGCGGAGCATGGACTGTTAGTGAATGGCGTCACGTTAATGGTCAACGATGAATTACGTGTGGCTCTATGCGATATGATCATCCTCGGTGTGCTTCTGCTGATAGCGTGGGGAGATGTCGCCTTCTTCCAGTGTTTTAAAAACGAAACAGTGTTATACCTGACATATGGTGTGCTGAGCTCTCTGGTACGATTTCAGGTATCGGTTGCAAACGATTGGGAGAACTAGGACGACATAACTGATCTTCAGGGACAGCCTACGCTATCATGCGCCAGTATTCTGGCCATCCTATTCTGTACTCAGTACGTGTCTTGATGATTAGGTGATCTAGATGTCCATATCTACGACAGAACGGTTGGGGGTCATTTCGCCGCGGCAGGATAGCCGTACGCACTAAGGCGCCCAGCCGTGGTGCGCGTGGCCTTTCGCCGTCGGGGATTTGAGTCTTCCCTCGGGCAAGCAGTATTGCCCTTGTCATAAGTTATTTATTATAAGCAGTTTGTAACCCTAGTGACTTATGACCATCGTAACATTTCGGACTTCAACTACGTCACACCGCCAGTAATGAGGATATAAAGGATCAGTTACAGCGGTTGTGGCCCAACTTGTTTAGGAGAGGCTACGACCTTGCGGCAACTTTCCCAAACGAAATAGTGCATGTTTCTATGCTAGAGATGGCGCAACCTGGTAGTAATTGTTATCTGATGCTCCCATACTTTTTTAATCACTGGAATAGCATCACTTATCCTTAAACCCCACTCGCTTACGTATTATTCTACTCACACACACATTATGGATTAGAAATGAAAATTTAGAGAACATAAAATGAGACTACCTCTGTTAATGTTTATAGAGCGAGGGGAGTGGGTACAGGATAGGGCAACAGTTTAAAGCGCCGCATCTTCGGCTAGCTGGGTACAGCAGCTTCTCGCCGCCCGTGTTAAGGCGTATCAGGTGGTGGCGACGGGCGGCCGGCGCGTTATGTAAGACGACGCCAACAGAAGCCGTATGTTGATTAAATAGAGGAGAATTAAGGCGTTAGCCTCTTATACCATACGAAACGAGTTGAATTTCCTTGCGGATTCGATTACTGAAGTCGCCAGCCCTGTCTTGACGGTCTTCATGGAAGCCCCTCACATGCTCGTTGCCTTTTATATTAGCCTCGCCTCGCGTGCATACCGCCCGTTCCCCCTACGGCGTCCACACTAGCTTTCTTAAGCGTCTCTCTCTCTCTCTCTCTCTCTCTCTCTCTCTCTCTCTCTCTCTCTCTCTCTCCCGGCACAGCCAAAAGGTATCACTGGAAACTGTCACTGGAGAACTAAAATAGTAGACCTGTACTAAATTGCAACGGATCCATAATTTGCAATCTTGCCAGCACCAGTGAAAGTGGGAGACCAGCATTATATGCTGTTGACGCCTCAGGGAGCCTAAAGGTGACCCCAAGAATCTCTACATCACTACTTATTAATACCTGGCACATGATGTCAGAGCAGTTACAAAGCAACCGTTTAAACGTTGCGGAGTAATGGTAGACCCATTGTTTTGTTGTTTTACTAGTTTGATTACAATAAAGTTCTTTTAAAATCCTTCATTTCTTAAAAGATCGAAACGTGATATTTTTTTAAATACTGGTGGTAGGAGGTTGAGGGTGTTGTATGATTAAAGAGCATTTCGAGGTCCAAACGTTTAAAATTCAAGCAATGGGTACAGCTTCAAGCGGACAAAGGTGAATATTGTGGAAATCACTCTTTAATGTAGTGGTTATAAACTACTGACAATTAATCAGCAGAACAATGGGAAAACAATTGAAGCTAAGTTCAAGAAGTATCAGTGTCGATTCCGAAGAAATACTGATTTTACGACATACTTTATAAGGTTAAAAGAAATATAATATACGGTTGTAACATTTGTATATTTAGCGTAATTTCTCATTCATTCTTGGAATTTCTGAGTGGAGTGGCCGAACGTTCAAAGGCGCCTGGCTGCGGAGCGCGCGGCTGTTCGCTGTCGGAGGCTCTAGTCTTCTTTGGGGCATGGGTATATGTGTGTTGTCCTCAGGTTAGTTTAAGTAGTTTTTGAACATAGGCATTGGGTACCAAAGAAGTCCCATAGATTTATAAACATTTGAACACTTTTGGATTTTTGACGGTAGCAGGGATAATACACGGGGAATGAAAGATGGGTTATAGCTTGTACGGAAACTATACCGCAGTTATCAGGGCGAATGACATACAGGGAAGCAGTCTTTGAGAAACGGTAGCCTTTTTCGTATGTCATTCATTCTGCAAAGAATTTGTGTGTACTATATCAACGGAAAGGAAATTAGTAATAGACAAAGTTCGGGGAGATGCAATAGGCAGCTGAATGGGATACAAAGTGGCCGCGGTGGAGTAGCCGAGCGGTCTAAAGCGTCTCGCTGCGGAGCGCGCGGTTGCTCGCCGTGGATGTTCGAGTCCTCCCTGGGGCATGGGTGTGTGTGTTGTCCTTAGGTTAGTTATCTAGGTTTAAGTAGTTTGTAAGCTACGGACTGATGACCACGCAGGTTGGTCCGATAGATTTACAAACGTGTGAACATGTGGATAGAAAGTTAATTTATTCTGGTTTTATTCTCGGCAGCCAATCAGCTTTTTAACTTCTTTCTTATTACATTAATTTATTATTGTTTAACAGATATAAAACAAGGTCAATGTAATCTATATGAATTAAATCGGGAAGTTAAAAGGGTACAGATACAAATAAGTGCCAGAATTGTAATACAGAATTGTAATTCAGATAAGGTAATCTATGTATTCATATTAAAATGTTTGTCTCTTACGGAAACTCGTCCGTACCCAGATGTACACCTATTCAGTCAACGACCACGAATGTATTTATGCAGGGATCAAAGGGTATTAACATCATTGCAGAACGACATGTTGACCATAGCTGTTTATTATTTCTCAGTGCTACCGGTTTCGGTTATTTACCATTGTCAAGCGTTAGCAGAGATTAGCTAATAGCTTAACATGTAGAAATACAAAAGTAAAAAGTAAAAAATTATAACACAAGTATTCGTTGTCATTGCTCTAGTTATTGATATTATCACAGTGGCTGACTGCTACAGACTGAAGCATACATCTCGTTCTGCAATTATCTGAAAGCTGTTATGCCCCATCTATTAACCTTTCTAAAGTATTAACATCATATGGGGAGATATCGGGGACACGTGGAACATTCATAGGGACTTTTCCGCGAATCTTCTGCACCGTTGTCGAATCTCTCTTAAAACACGCGGGTTGGCATTACCCTGCGACCAATGTAATCACCCGACGGAAATCGTAGCTTATTGTATGACAAAAGCTAACATGACGCTTCGAGTTCATACATGTTTCTATATAACACAAGATTTGTCAAGATGTCGGCCGCCGAAAGGAGTAGGGATAGCGATATTTTAAGTGTAATATTAATGGCAATTATTCAGATATTTGGGTTTTGAATGTGCTCTAATGATCGTTATTGGAAGAGAGTTACGAAAGAAAACCATACAAAAGGGAGTTCTAAAACTACAGATAAATATGTGAAAAATAAAAAAAAAATGCACTATCGAACGGCTTTAATTGAGTACAAAATACAAGATATTCATAAAAAAAAAATAATGTGGACGTTCTAGTAGTATTCTAATGTGTCTGGACTTTGATTACAAGATTTTTTTTTGTCTTTTGTTTATTGTGAAACGTAAGAAGCTGGCCTCCAAAATGTGCAGACTGCACTTAACTATATTTGTTCGCTGATGACATTAATCCGCAGTGGAATGGGTATGCGCTTTAAGGCGCCTCGCTGCGGAGCGTGCAGTTGCACCTCCTAGGAGGTTAGAGTCCCCCCACGGGCACGACAGTGTATTGGCCTTAGGTTAAAGTAGTTCGTAAGCCTACGGACTGATAATCACAGTATTTGTGGTAGCACGTGTGCGATTTTTCTCGTATTGATCTTTTCTCAGTTTTAATAGTACGAAACTGCATTTGCATCCTATACAAAATGTACATTTGGCCACATGCTGTAAAATAAGTAATACAGTGCGCAGGAGTAGGTAAAGTAAAGCGGACTCATTTGGTGAAGAGAGACAAGCGTCATCTCTTAGAGCGCGGTCGTTTGCCTGGTGGCTGCGGCAGGCGGCTTGTAAACACCGCGGCTTGCCTTGTCTACAAAGCCTGCTGTAATAGGATTGGCGCGAGGGTGGCGGTGGACGCGCCGGCGGTGCGTCCAAGGAGCTTTGCAGGCAGTGTGTGTGTGATACAGGATTACGAAACACACGACACGGATTTCGCAGTTACGTTCTGATTCCGAAAACTTGTATTAGATTCGAATGATTATTATTTCCGTCGTATTTCGTAGCCGTTTGCGGTTCCACAATTCTGACTCAGTTTGTGAATTACAGCTTCAGTTACTTAGTTCGAACTTCACTGAGTCCAAAAGACCCGTTTCGGTCTTTATATTAAAACAATTATGCCTAGATATCTACAGTACTAAATTAGAAAACATGCTATGTGCTGTCGATAAGAAACGTTAAGAAAAAAATTGGCGCGCTTGACAACATGAGAAACTCTCCGTAAGTAAATTACCGGAATGGACTGGCATTACAGTATTTCTCGTACAGTGTACACTCCGCTTAGTTGGTACGGCTGATGGTGTGAGCGCCGGCCGCGGTGGCCGAGCGGTCTGCGGCGTGTCAATAACGGTCTGCACGGCCGCTGCGGTCAGGGCTGTTGTTGGCTTCGTGTACTCATCACACAGGAAAGGTTGCAACAGAGCCTAGCATTCTTTTTTCCACTTGCATTCTCCTGCAAAAGAGAGACGCACAGCTCTGGACGAAACGTCAGGAGCAGATATTTTTCTTCGACCACGACCTCATAACCCGGAAGATACAACAACGATTAATTATACCGTTACCAAGAAAATGAGTTCTGAAAACTAAACAGGGGCTTTTTACTGAATTTTGAGATTGTTTGACACGTTTACAAGAGATTTTTTAATGTATATGTTTTGAAATGTTTGGACGACACTTTTCTTATTTTTAGGTCCTCATTTACCACATGACTTTCTCTGAGAATATCAACTATGTATTGCCCTTTCGTCATTAATAAACTCTATATCAATCCCTGCTCCCTCGAAAATGTGCCCCCTTAACATCACTACATCGTTTAGATGCGAAATTACATAGCAGACAGCTTTGGAGCTGACTTGTAAACGAAAACGATTAGCCGGCCGCGATGGCCGAGGAGATTGAGGCGCTGCAGTCACGGTCTGCACGGCCACGACGGTCGGGGTTCGAATCCCCCCTCGGGCATGGATATTAGTGCCGTCATTAGTCTTAGGCAGTTCATAAGTAGTTGGTAAGCTTAGGGACTGATGACCCCGTAGTTAAGTCCCATAAGCTTTACAAACATTTGAACAATTTTTGAAAAAGATTACTCGATACATGCGAGATGCATATGGGAAAAACACGCCAGAGGCGCTGATGTAGACCCACTCGTCTCGAGTAGTCAACTGAGAGAAGAGAGTCGATCACGCTTTAGGAAAAGCACGGGAAATCTAAATCTGGATGGCCGGAGGTGGGTTTGAATCTCCGTTCTCCCGAAAGCGAGTCCAGTGTTTTACCAGCGTGCCACCTCACTCGGTGCAGCTGTCAAGGATCGCCTTACAGCGACTCCAGTGCAGGCACTTTGCAGGGCAGAGCAGTAGTACGCTCGGCCGGGGCGTGGGACAGCACTGCGGACAGTTTTGACGGCGGGCCACAAAACGGCCGTGTCAGTGGAATCCAATAAGGGGCGACAAGCGCAGGTGGCATTGAGCGGGCGCAGGCGCGTGCGCCATTGTGGCCGGCAGGTGGGCGGCAGGGCGGCCCCCGGGCTTGGCGGCCCGCCGCCCACGCCGCCCGCCATTGTCTGCCCCGCGCCGTTACACGCGCCCCACACACCCTCGCACTTCCTGCCCTGCCGCCCTAGCGGTCCCCTCCACTCTTTGAGGTACAGTAGGCTACTTCACCTGCAGCCAGAGGCTGTCCAGTGAACTGAGCCTGCTGCCGAGCATGTTGCAAAGACGTGACCGTTACATGAGCTGTCTCCACCACCTTACTATTCATCTGTATGCATTCTTACTGCGTGGTGTTAAATTGCACAAGTTTGTCTCTGTGATTCTTTGTTCTTAACTCTTACAAAGTTGAACGGGTTTGGAAGAAGTTAGTTATAAATCAACAGAAACAAATCTGTCTGTAAGTTACCGTATGATCATTGGCAGATGATACCTTACAATGAACGTAGGGACCTTTTTTACTCATTGAAATGAAAGTAGGCACTTGTATGTTTTCATGAAGGTTTCTTTATACTTGGCGTGCCATGATATGGTGCATGGTGGAGAGTACCATTCGAATTAAAGCTGGCAGACACGTGTAATTTTTTATAGATGAAGAATAAAATACACTAAGCAGAGTAGGAGATGGCCGGTGTACAAGGAACTACTGGAGGAGTCTGTAGGATCTAGATGGGAGAGACTGTAGTGGGGGAGACTGTAGGATCTGGATGGGAGAGACTGTAGGATCTAGACGCGGAGGCTGTAGGATCTAGGTCAGGGAGAAAAGAGGAAATCTTGAAATTCAAATGTTCGTAAATCTATGGGACTTAACTAGTGAGGTTATCAAATCCCTAGGCTTACAATCTCCTTAAACTAAGCAAACGGCAACACACGCACGCACGCGCGCATACACACACACACACACACACACGCACACACACACACGTGTGTGTGTGTGTGTGTGTGTGTGTGTGTGTGTGTGTGTGTGTGTGTGTCCGAGGGAGGGTTAGAACCTCCGACGGGGAGGAACCGCGCACACCACAGCAAGGTCATTCCACCGCGGCAATGTTCAATGCCCCATGGAGGACTCGAACCTCTGGCGGGAACGGCCGCCCAGTCCGTTGCTTGACGCCTCACACACGCGGCCATTCGGCGAGGCAAATGGTGGGAACTAGATGCAGGACACGGTGGAGATTAGAGGAGCAGAAGAGTCACCGGTGTGAAGAGGTGTAGAGGGAGGGGGGGGGGAAGCGTAGGAGGAGCAGGTGAACAGGTGGACCAATGAGATGCTGAAGTAAATACCTAATGCAGCGAATATTTAGAATTACACTCTGAGAGGTGGACGGTATAGGCGGAGTAGAAGAATGGGTCGGCTAGGTGACACAGTGCCAGATAATGAATCCAAAGGTTGCAGGTTTGATTCCCTACGGGACCTGGGATTTTTGTCTCTTTCCACTTCCGTCCCATCTGGCAATGTTGCTGGTGTCAAAAATTTCCAGTAGCACCGTGGTTCGGAATCCACGTTAACGTATAAGTCCCCCTATAACCACCTACAAACAGGACCACGCCTGGTAAAGCACTGTTGTGTTCAAACCAATTTTCGTACTGATGGCTACTTTACCTTCATACAATTAAACTGGCTAGTCAGTTCGAAAGTCGAGAAAGGCAACGGTATACCACCTCCGAACAGGACCCTGCTTCGTAAAGCACTTTGGTGTACAAACTATTGTCGGAGTGTTGACTGCTTTACGTTTTACCAAAAATTATCCGTATAATGAACCAGATAAGACGTATTTTTTCACCTGTCTACATTGAAACCTGTCGCGCTTAATAACCACCTGTGATCTGAGGCAAATGCTTGCTTATTGGTGAATACGGACTGAGTGTGGGAGAAAGAGTTGCCCCAGGCCACGGGGCCCCATACCCCATAATCCAGGGCGTGCCTGCCGACGGCTCAATACGGCCACCGGGGCTGAGGCAGCCGCTGATAGCATCGGCGCGACACGCCGCCGCCTCTTGTTTGGATCGCAGGTATTCGCCGCAGCCTCCCCTCCCCACCCGTCCCTTCTCTTCCCCACCCCTACCTGCTGGTCCCTCTGGTTTTCCCCAACTGCTGGCCAGATACCGGACTGGACACGGTTTGCCCAGGGGAACCCTCGCACAAAACCGACTCATTCTTCACAGAAGTGCAAATACTGTCTAGGCAGTACAATGACTGGCGAGCTGTCCACACTTCTTTCTAAATAGTGTTAACACTGTCAAAGCAATAATAGCAAGAAATCTATTTAACAGAGTATACTCCCTGTCATCTCAATCACAACTAGCATTCATTTTTTTTGTCGTGTAGTAGTACGGTGTGATCAAAAAGTCAGTATAAATTTGAAAACTTAATAAATCACGGAATAACGTAGATAGAGGGGTAAAAATTGACACACATGCTTGTAATGACACGGTGTTTTATTAGAACCACATCTACCGTTTCGAGGAACTGCGTGATTCTGGTTTTCTAATTGCTGCCGTGACGTGTGAGACGTACGCCGACATGTTACAGAATCGCATCCCCAGCCTGGCTGATAAACACCTGCTGGAACGTACGTCTATTATCCAGGATGACGCTCCATCCCATATTGCTAGACGCGTGAAAGATCTCTTGCGCGCGTCGTTTGGTGATAATCCTGTGCTCAGCCGCCACTTTCGTCATGCTTGGCCTCCCAAGTCCCCAGACCTCAGTCCGTGCGAGTTACCTGAAGTCGCAAGTGTATCGTGATCGACCGTCATCTCTAGGGATGCTAAAAGACAACATCCGACGCCAATGCCTCACCATATCTCCGGACATGATATACAGTACTGTTCAGAACATTATTCCTCGACTACGGCTATTGTTGAGGAATGATGGTGAACATATTGAGCATTTCCTGTAAAGAACATCGTCTTTGCTTTGTCTTAATTTGTTACGGTAATTATTGCTTTTCTGATCAGATGAAGCGCTATCTGTCGGACATTTTTTGAACTTTTGTTCTTTTTCGATTCTAGTAAAACCCCATGTCATTCCAAGCTTGTGTGTCAATTTTTACCTTTTCATCTACATTATTCCGTGCTTTATTAAGTTTTCAGATTTATACTGACTTTTTGATCACCCGGTATATTAGCATGGAATGTGAAATCATACCATTTGGACAGTATTTTAGATAAGTATTAATCCTTATATAATGTAGCACCATTACTGTACCTGTATTTAGTCGTCTGTAATGTACCGAAATATGGAAGTGATAAAAGTCTATCAAGAGAACAGCAATGAGAAATGTAGTTTTATCAGTGTAATGTTACAAAAGAATACAGGAGTATGTAATTGACTAATAAGAATATATGCGAATATATGTAAAGGTTTCATACATTTCTAATAACATTGCCCAAAAGTAATGTTCTTGTAAATGGCATATCGAGAAACCTATCCCTTCTGACATATAGACCGCCGCAGACCGAGCAGTCTGGAGCGCGGCCTTGCGCGTCGGAGGTTCGAATCCTCCCTCGGGCATGAATGTTTGTGTTTTTAATATAAGTTCGTTCATAAGTAATTTGTGAGTTTGACTGATGGCAGTTAAGTACCATAAGCTGTACAAACATTTGAACCTACAGGCCAGTGGATCCCATCATCCTAATTTGTCTGTTTCGTAGAAGATGACACTATATGCTGTTCTGCATGAGTTATTGTTGTCTTCAGGCCAAAGATTGGTTTGATGCAGCTGACGAAGCCACTCTAGTCTTTCCAAACCTTTTTATCTCTGAATAATAACGGCAAGCTACATCCTTTCGAACCTGCTTAAGGTACTCTTCTCCTAGTCTTCCATTGCGAGTTTTGTCCCACAAATTCCCCCCCCCCCCCCACTTCCCCAATCCGAAATTAACACTTTGGTGATGTCTTAGAACATGTCCCAATCGATCATTTCTTTTAATCAAGATATCCCGGAAATTTATCCCCAATTGTGTTAAATACCTTATCATTAGGAAGGTGCTTATCCATCTAACCTTCAGTATTCGCCTGTTGCATCACATGTCAAGAGATTACGTTTTCTTCCTCTGAACTCCTTTTTCTTCCATGTTTCATTCCCATAAACAAGTGCTTTCAGAAAAGTCATCTAAAAATTTACATGAGCATGCGAGGTGGCACACACTTAGGCTTCCATCATCCTGATTTACGTCTTCCCTTCAAATGTGTGTAAACTTAATGTGTAAATGTTTGTAAACCTATGAGACCAAGCTGAAGTGGTCATCAATCCCTAGACTCATAAACTACTTATGCTAAGGACAACACAAACACCTGTGCCCGAGGGAGAACTCGAACCTCCGGCGGGAGTGGCCGTCTAGTGTGTTAAGATGATGGCTTACCCCACGCGGCCACTCCTGCGACGCAGGTTTTCCGTGATATTCCTAAATCTCTCCACAGAAATGTTGGAAATGTTCCTGACAAAGGGCACGGCTGATTTCGTTCTCCATCTCTGGCAAACTATCCGATCCTGTGCGCTGTCTAATGTCGACGGGACTTCAAACCCTAATCTTCGTTCCTTCCTTCCAATAATATTGGTTCTCAAGAAATTCCCCTTTACAAAGTTTTTTCACGTGTTGATTATGCTTTTACCATGTACTAAACAGTTTCTGTTGTACTCGCAAATGGAGGTAGCGCAACACGTACTATTTGCAAGCTTCTGGGTCTTGTCATGTACAGTTGGTCCTCACGGACAGTATGGGAGATGGAACTACGGAGGTGCGTTGTCTGCGACAAATCGCGGCTCGCATTGGTGACTGCGTCAGATCCAGATGACGAGTATAGATGTGGGAACGGGAGCTGGCTGGCGGGTGTTGGGCGGCGGTAACGGGACAGCAGGCGCCGCTGTCGGCACAAGGTATTATTACCCGCGCGCAAAGAACGCCGCTGACTCAGTGCCGCGCGATGGCCACAGAGGGCTTCCACCTGCGGACGCTGCCGCTGGCCGCCGCCCAGGTAAGACACGCAATCGGCGTCATCCAAACCGTATTAATCCACATTTCCCACCGACGAGCGTAATACTTGAAGCAGTACACCACTCGCCGCAACTGTCACCGTCGATTGAGGTGCGATTCCGAACCCGAAGGCGAGCGGCAGTCGTCGGTGATCCGGGCCAGGCAGCACCCACCACTGGTCCCCATTGTCTGCAGTTCTATACAACTTCTACTGAAAACTGTTGTTTAATTGTCTATAATTACAAAAAATTGGTCAAGTAGTTAACAAATTACAAATTTTCCGAACTATTTCTTCGCTTCTCTGGAATTTCTGGAATACTGTTGCAGTCACAGGTCTGGGACCTGTTTTATTAGATTCGTCAGATCAATAACAGAGTAAATAAAAATCGTGCTTTACTGTAACCAGGTACATTTCTGCGATGGTTTCATATTAGCGATGTTGCTAAATTTCAGGCAAAATCTTTTATCAGCCGTCACTCCGTATCTTAATATTTTCCGACCTATGTTTATAGGAACTTTTTTCTTTGGTTTTACTTCTACAATAACGTATTAAATACTGCACATCTTCGTGATTGCCTCTGTACATGGACTGTAGAAAAGCGGAGAAGGACCCAGATAGGAGAAGGAGGTTGATAGAGATAGATGACAAGAACAAGGATATGAAATATTACAATGATACAAGCGCTATGTTTTCTACATCTACATGGGATACTCTGCAAATAACATTTAAGTGCCTGGCAGAGGGTTCATCGAACCACCATTATACTACTTATCTCCCATTCCATTCTCGGCAAGAAAGAACACCTGAATTTCTCCGTTCGAGCTCTGATTTCTCGTATTTGATTCTGATGATCATCTCTACCTATGTAAGTGGGAGTCAACAATATATTTTCGCATTCGTAGGATAATGTTGGCGATTGGAGTTTCGTAAGTAGCCCACGCCGCAGCGATAAGCGCCGTTGTTGTAATGATTGCCATCCCAGATTTTGCATCATTTCCGTAACGTTGTCTCCCCTGTATGGTGACAATATGAAACGCACTGCCCTTCTTTGGACTCTTTCGATGTCCTCCGTCAAACCCACCTGATAAGGATCCCACACTGGGCAGCAATACTCCAAAAATGGACGGACAAGCGTAGTGTATGCAGTTTCTTTTGTAGTTCTGTTGCATGTTTTAAGGGTTCTGACAATAAAACGCAGTCTGTGGTTCGCGTTTCCCGCGACATCTACATGTTCTTTCCAATTTAAGTCTGAAGTAATAGTAATTCCTAGATTTCTTGTGGAATTTACGGCCTTCACTTTTGATTGATTTATCTTGTAAACAAAGTTTAAGGGATTTCTTTTCGTACTGATGTGGACGACTTCACACTTCTCATTATTTAGAGTCAATTGGCAATTTTTACAGCATAGTGCTACCTTATTTAGATCGTTCTGCAGTTGGTTTTGGTCGTCATATGATTTTACTAGACGGTAAATGACGGCGTCATCTGTAAACAACCTAAGAGAGCTACTTAGATTTTCCCCCAAATCGTTTATGTAAATAATAAATAGCAGAGGACCAATAACACTACCCTGTGGAACGCCCGATATCACCTCTGTTTTAATCGATGTCTTACCATCGATTACTACGAACTGTCCTCTCTGACAGGAAATCCCCTATCCAATCGCAAATTTGGGGCGATATACCATAACCAGACAATTTGATTAAAAGCCGTTTGTGAGGTACGGTGTCAAAAGCCTTCTGGAAATCAAGAAATACGGAATCGATTTGTGAACCCTTGTCGATAGCACCCATCACTTCGTGTGAACAAAGAGGTAGTTGTTTCGCATGAACGATATTTTCTAAATGCATGTTGACCTTGGGTCAGCAGATAGTTCTGTTCGAGATAATTCATAATATATACAGAGGATGCATGAAGAAATAAGCAGGAGGGGGGGCGGATAGGAGAAGGTGGAGAGGGAAACGGAAGGTGTGATAAGGACAGAGATAGGAGAAGATTTGAACAAATAATTGCAGGTTTTTTTTTTCCTCAATGTCGGTCGGTGGCCTGGGTAGAGCGGCACAGTGGAGGCGTGAGGCGGCAGGCGGTCGCTGCTGGTGGTGGAGTGTGGGGTGGTGGCGCGCGGTAGGTCTGCTGATTTACTGCCGGGGCTGGGGCTGCCTCCCCCTCTGCCCACTCCCCAACACCCTGCCTACGAAAATCGCATCGATTCGCCGTCTTTATTTTTCTATCGGGTTCCTACGTTTGTTAAAAGTGATTATTTTTTATACTCTGCATTAAATGTTAAGTAGTTAAATGTTAAGTAGTTGTTCAGTCCTTTTTGCTACAAAAAATAGGGTTCTTAATTATTTTTTCTTGGAAACTTAACCAAACTTAAAAATAGATAAACTTCTCTAAGTTAAAAACGTGAGAAAAAGCCTGCATTTATACGTCGAAGGCTAAAGCAGTTATGGCGGTGACACAGTTGCGCGATGTGAAGGGATAGAGCAGGGGTAGGCAACCATAAAGCCGTTTCGATCTACTTTTTATAATACAGTCATTCCTCATTATTTAACGATAAGGCCGGATCCACACATTGGATCCAACGGTGTTCGTCCAATGTGTGGATCGGTGAAATAGCGTTGGCGCGGCTCCGTTGCTTGTCGGTATTTCGACCAAACATCAAAGGACGTTGGGCCAATGTGGGTACGTCGTCCACACATTGGCGCCAACGTTTCATTCTGCCTTTGTCGTCTATTCATCTCGAAACTGTTTCTTTCTTCGTTCTTCGTCGCCGTTTTATACTTTTGAAATCTCTTTGTAAATATTAGAACTGTATCAGAAAGTGATTCATTTGTGAAAGAAACCTCAAAAAAACGAAATGCCACAGCAAAACTTACGCGCGAACTGTGAAATTAAAAACTTTCAAGACATTTCGACACACTCCATTACTGAATTTAATTTTTAAAATTAACAGTACAGTACTTAATATTTCATGTCAAGTTTTAAATATCGTTTTGCAAACTTCAGGCACTACTAGTGATATCAATTACATGGTTATTTAAAAAGGGAAGTGTAGGCTTCTAATACTGTCTCCTTTAGCAAGAAATCGAAGCGTAATACCAAAAGAATAGCATCCCTCCAAAACATCTTTCTTTTTAATTTTCAATCATTTAAAGTAGCAGGTCTAAGTTTTTATAATGTGTATCGTTTACTTGTAGCATATTTTAAAAAAATTGATTTCGTACCGTAATTAATGTTCGGTAGGAAGTGATACAACACCCCATCATCTTTTACGTATGTTTCCCACTTGGATTAACAATGAAAAAAAAAAAATCAAATGTTTGTAAATCTATCGGACCAAACTGCGTGGTCATCAGTCCGTAACTTACAAACTACTTAAACCTAGGTAAACTAACCTACTGACAAACACACACACCCATGCCCCAGGGAGGACTCGAACCTCCACGGCGAGCAACCGCGCGTTCCGCAGCGAGGTACTTTAGACCGCTCGGCTACTCCACCGCGGCGATTAACAATGACAAAATGTAATTATTCACATTCAAAAGCGTTAATGCATTGGCCGCGATTTGTGCGTCAGATATGTTTTCGTTGGCTATCGACGAATTCGACTGAATATTGGCTCCAATGTGCGGACGCTTGCCCCAAAAATATTGGTCAATGTTGGCGCCAGCGTTGGTACCAATGTGTTGACGTGGGGTAAGCTTTTACATAATCACTATTTGTTCAAAACATATTATTCCATAATATTTTACATTTAATCTGAAACTTGAGTAGATATTCACTTAGCAGCGCCCTTGGTATTCGGTGTATAACGCGTTGCCCTTAGTCGAAAACAGCATCCATGGTGTTCGTCGGTCAATCTTGACTGCGTTTATTTTTAATGAAATTCATATTTCAATAGCACAATAGGAAGAAGCAGCAAGGCCTTCATTCTGAATGCAACATTAACTAATATACGGTATTTCTCCTGGTGAATTAGAACCCTACAGTTTTTGGGTTCTGCAATACTTTTGAGAAGCAATTCTTAATGATGTTATTTCAAATTAATGGTACAAAAAAAATTTGGAATATCTTAGTCACAAAACATCCTGTCCACACTCTACAAAACGCGGAAGTTCATAGTTTACCGCGCCAAAGAAATAAATATTTTAATCTTCCTGAATGGCACGAGGTATGAAACTCGACGTCTTCTCCAAACACGTATCGAACCAATACCACACCTTACATAAGATGAATCAAATAGTGTAACAACGAATGGCGCGCAGGTAGTGACAGATTGAACCAATGCGGGGAAACACGGTTATAAGGGTTCAAGGCAGGTATTGATAATAGTTCCACACGATTGTTAATAAGTAAAATCGACATTGCATGTCTAGCAACTACACATTTTGACTGCTACGAAAAACAATTGTAAATTTTAATCAACAATTTTTCTTATGCGCTGTCAGTACTCTCACGATCTACCAAATAAGCACTCGCAATCTACCAGTAGATCGCAATCGACTTGTTGCCGACCCCTGGGCTAGAGGAATAAGGCTATTACCAGCTAATAAACTTTCACAGGTTGCGGAAAAGACAGGGTGATTTCTTATTGCTCACAATCTGTAGCACTAAGGTCAAAGCCTCATAACAAGATTTTTTTTAAATATATATTCTTTTATCTATATTCCAGCTTAAATTATTTCTTCTTGCGTAGAACATTTTCTTTTGGACGACTCACTCAACATTACATTACAATTCACACATTTGGAAATACTTCATTGAGTTTCTTGTATGATAAAACGTGCAGGGACGAATATAAAATGTAAAATGCTTAAGTGTTTTATTACGAAAACAGTGATCGTTAATTAAGCAGATATTAAATTATTGTTGACCTCACGAATCGAAATTTTGGCTTATAAAAGAAAAGCCCTTAATTTTGTTTTAAGAATTCAATATGATACCTGTTGATGTATACTTACATGTGCAGCAAAAGTTGTTTCCTGCTTCATCAGACACGTAAAAAGTTTTGCATTCAAGAAGTAAATTTCTTAATAGTAAATCAGTAAAAAGTAGAGCTAGCGTCCCCCCCCCCCTCTCTCTCTCTCTCTCTCTCTCTCTCTCTCTCTCTCTCTCTCTCTCTCTCTCTCTCTCTAGGTACTTTTTGTTTGAGTATCACCATTTCGAGTTGGATTCCTATTTCATGCGTTTCTGTATCGTAAATCTGAGTGCGATAACATTTTCTAAACTTGAGCTTCAATACAAGAGACACGGCAGCGTCTATATAATAATTCGTACGATGCGTGGTGGAGGTTTCTTTATATAAGACACCAATCTACAGTTTTATTCCGATCTTGTTGAAATTTACGCACTTGACCTTCAAACAAGAGGACGGTCGCTGTCTGACATAACATTCCGTACGGTCCACGACGCAGGGTACCTTACCAGAGACTTCGTTAGACCAGTCACCATGATTTTTACAGATACATTAAATTTCTCGGTACCGGTTTGGGAGGAGAGGGGACAAGAGGAGATTGATAGCGGGCGGGGAAGGTAATGCTTGGAGGTGGATGAGCGGACGAGGAGAGCGTAGATGATGAGACGGGGGGGGGGGGGGGAGGAGAGAAGAGAAGAGGAGTAACGAGGGCATGGACTATCAGAAGATTGCAACACATAAGTAACAAAAAAGAACATCCGGTTTTCAGCTAGGTAAGCTAGACAGAAGCCTAAGAGGACTAAACACTTGTGGAATGAAGAGTTTTTTTTTTTAATTTCATATATAAATAGAAAATTCTTTTTTTGAAATTGTATATGTACTTTTTTTTTAAATCTCGATAATTGTTAAAATTCGGCATTTCTTCGCTTTGTAGGGGAAGTTGTGTAGGATTTATGTCCAAATCTCATGCATATTTAACATCTGCGAGGCATTGCCAGGTTCCGTAGTTACGTAAAAAATTTTTTGTTGTGGCCACATCTAATGGTTTTGTACCGAAATTCACCAGTGGCGAAATTAAAATGAATTATTTTAATCAGTCAGAGGTTCTGGCACTCTCGAGTAACGAATTCTACAGAAACTCGTATGTCTCTACGTGGACAGGGATTTAAGTCTCGAATACGTTTCTTTTGCCAATGACTGTCGCCTTTGTCGGTTGAAAACATGAAGCAGGCAGGGAGCGGTGATGAACAGTTGTGCGTAACAATAGGCGGAAAACACGCGTTCTAAACAGATTAAATTAGGTAATTCTCCTGGGACGAAACACCGTAGAAGACAACGTTTTCTTTTTTTTTGGGGGGGGGGTATTATTATTATGGACTGGAGACACACACTTTCTTTTAGACGCCGGCTCCGTCGGCCGGCAAAATAACCGCCTTGTCGCGATTTTAATTGGCGGGTGCAGACGGTGGTCCTCGGGCCGCGTATTACTGTGTGTGATGGAGGTTTGTAAAACTGGGAATGGCGCGGCCCTTTGACGACGCGGCGGCGGCGGCAGTAACCGCTGCACCTTGCTGCACACGTGCAGGGGCGCGTTTATTTCGGAGCGGGCGTGCACGTGCCGCGGCGATGCCGAATGATTCGCGCGGTCACCGCGGGCGCCGCGCTCGTAAAGCTAAAAGGGGTCGCGCTGGCCACCTTCCACGGCCCATAAATATGGGCATTAATGGAACGTATAAACAATTCGGCGAGCTTTACTGCATTTCGCTCACGTGCGCCGACTTCTTATTCTGCGGGCCCGCGAGTGCATAAACGTCCGCGGCGACGCCAGACAGCTGCAGTTAAAGTTGCGGCGGGAATCCGCGTGTAAATTGTGGGCCGCGGCGACGGGACTGGCCCGGCGCGGCGGCGCTGGTGACAGCGGCCAGACACTGTGTTGTTCCGACACGACGGCGGCCGCTGGGCAGCAGCCAGGGGCGCCGATTGTCGACGCGAATAGGCGCCCCGTTTGGGCTCTAAAAGACTCCCGCGCTTTGTATTAACAGCAGTAGGACGTCAAGGCAGCCCTCTTAGAGAGGCACCACAGATTTAAATTTCCACTGCCTGTTGTTGTTGTTGTTGTGGTGGTCTTCAGTCCGGAGACCGGTTTGATGCAGCTCTCCGAAATACCCTATCCTGAGCAAGCCTCTTCATCTCCACATAAGAACGGCAACCTAAATCTGTCTGAATCTGCTTACTGTATCCATCTCTTGATCTTCCTCTGCGATTTTTACCCCCACACACTTCCTTCCAACGCTAAATTCACAATTCCTTGATGTCTAAGAATGTGTCCTACCAATATATCCCTTCTTTTAGTCAAGGTATGCCAGAAATTTATTTTCTCCCCAATTCTGTTCAGTACCTCCTCATTAGTTCCACCCACCTAATCTTCAGCATTCTTCTGTAGCACCATCTTTCAAAAGCCTCAATCCTCTTCCTGTCCGCACTGTTTATCGTACATGTCTCACTCCCATACAAGGCAACACTCCATAAAATGCCTTCAGAAAGGACTTCCTTAGGCTTAAATCAATATTCGATGTTAACAAATTTCTCTTTTTCAACAACTCTTTTCTACCCATTGCCATTCTGCATTTTATATCCTCTGTACTGCGACCATCATTTGTTATTTTACTGCGCAAGTAACAAAACTCATCTACCTCCTTTATTGCTTCGTTTCCCAATCTAATTCCTTCAGCATCACCTGATTTTCTTACACTGTACTCCATTACCCTAGTTTTGATCTTGTTAATGTTCATCTTATATGCCCCTTTCAGCACACTGTCCATTCCATTCAATTGCTCTTCCAGGTCCTTTGCTGTATCTGACAGAATTACTACGTCATCGGCAAAACGCAATGTTTTTAATTCTTCACCCTGAACTTTAATTCCTTCTCCAAATTTCTTCTTTCTTTCCTTTATAGCTTGCTCAATGTACAAATTGAATAACAATGGAGAAAGACTACAACCCTGTCTTACCCCCTTTCCAACCACTGCATCCCTTTCATGCTCGTCAACTGCCAACCGCTGTCTGGTTTTTGTACAAGTTGTAAATAACCTTACGCTCCCTATATTTTACTCCTGCTGACTTCAGAACTTGAAAGAGTTTATTCCAATCAACATTGTCTAAAGCCTTCTCCAAATCTACAAAAGCTAGAAATGTAGATTTGCATTTTCTTAATCCATCTTCTAGGATAAGCCGTAAAGTGAGTATTGCCTCCCGTGTTCCTACGTTTCTCCTGAACCCAAACTGATCTTCCCCGAGGTTCTTCCTCAAGGCGCTTGCGGAAGCTAATTCTGCAAGTTTTATTTTATCGTGAAAACAAAAATTCAAATCATCCCATGAAGGCTTTCACGCCCGGCGTCATCAATAGTAAACACTTCCGGGCTGAGTTGCCGTGGTCGATCTATAAAACTTCCTCTCCCTGACGTTTCGTTCTCGACTACGGAGAACATCTTCCGAGATTGAGTCGACTCAACCTCGGAAGATGTTCTCCGTAGTCGAGAACGAAACGTCAGGGAGAGGAAGTTTTATAGATCGACCACGGCAACTCAGCCCGGAAGTGTTTACTGATGAAAAATTCAAATGTTTGTAAATCTATCGGACCAAACTGCGTGGTCATCAGTCCGTAGCTTACAAAATTCATAAACGAAGGTAAACTAACCTAAGGACAACACACACACCCATGCCCCAGGGAGGACTCGAACCACCGCAATCCTTTTATCAAAATATACTTTCATAAGAAAAATCATAAAAATCGCTTCACTAATCTCTGCTTTCGCAATTTTTGTATTTTAGCCCCCATTTTCGAGGAACAGTTTCATCCTTTAAATACGTGTCCCTAGTTTTACACGTGTTATAAAAAGACGAAGCAGTCAACAATCTGAAGATTGATTTGGACACCACAGTGCTTTACTAGGCATGGTACTGTTTGGAGATGGTATGCCATATACTTCCTACGATCTGACTTACCCAGGCAGTTATAGGGGGACCACAGTTTAACGTGGATTCCGAAACACGGTGCTACTCGATGTTTTTCACATCAGCCATATTTCCAGAAGTGAAAGAAGTGATAGATAAAAATCCTAGAACCTGCCGGGGATCGAACCCGCGACCTTCGGATTTATAATTCGTCGCTGTACCACTGTGCTACCGAGCCACACATAGGTATTATAACATACGCAAAAATCGGAGGTGACACTTCCGTGGTTCACTTCTAAGACTGCGACAGTAATCTGTGTTCCTTTTCCCCGAGGTATTAGAGAGTGGAACTGTAGAGAAAAATCATAAAAGTGGTTCGTTGAAACCTCTGCCATGCGGAGTATTGATGTAGATAAATCAATCAGAACTTAAGGTTGTAAATTCTACCAAATACCTAAGAGTTACAATTACGGACAACTTAGACTGGAGAGAACACACAGAAAATATTGTGGGGAAGGCAAAGATGCAACAGCTTCGTCAAAGAGACTGGCTACATCACACTTGTGCGTCCTCTCCTGGAGTACTGTTGCCCAGTGTGGGACCCTCACCAGGTGGGACTGCCGGAAGACTTTGAGAAGGTTCAGAGAATGGCAGCTTGTTTTGTTTTATCCGTTACAGGTGGGAAAGCGTCACGGAAATGTTGCACGATTTGAGGTGGAAATCATTAAAGGAACGAACTAAGGTAAAGCAACCTAAGGACAACACACACACCATGTCCTAGAAAGGACTCGAACCTCCGACGGCGAGTAACCGCGCGCTCTGCAGCGAGGCGCCTTAAACCGCTCGGCTAACGTGGAAACACATGCAACAAGTACACTTCCCCAAGTTTCATCAAAATGCAGTAGCTTCCGCAAGTGAGTGGATACAGTCTCTTTGTGACTTTCAGCAACTTCCTGCCGAACTTAACCTGTTGATGAAAATTTTTATTCGACTTGCAGAAGTTTTGTATTGCGTTTACGAAACGAAAGTCTCAGCCATAATGACGGAACTAGCGCGGAATTGCGAGAAAATGCAGCTGTTGATATAGAAATTTGAGTGCTTCTCACAATTGTGAGATTCAAAACATGTTGACCTCAAAAAATGAATAAGTAAACAGGTCGCTTCCGAAATATTATGATTTCTGAATAGCAGATGCCTAAATACGAAGATAATTCATAACTTACGTTCGCAGTATGGACGAAAATTAAACAAAATTACGTATTCACTAGGAGAAGTGGAAATTAAAATGCCCTGTGATGGCTCTCTTACTTAAAGTCTGCCGGTTTGACGTCTACCCCCTTTCGATTTTGTAAACGAGAGGGCTGTGAGTACCCGGTATTTTTATAAGGAGTGAAGCTATGCGACATCTTTTATCATCGACTAGTGTCAAACAAATTCTTTCTACTACAGTGTGCCTTCCATAATTAGGGACGAGTTTGTATGACCAAACGCAGAGAATAGGCGTGGAATAAGCATGGGCTCTCAAAGTCAATGCTGTCAACACGTCTCTTGCAGTGGTCAGCTGCCCGTAGCTGCATTTCAGAATCCATTATACTAGACCCTTTTCATCAATTGCTCCATAGTACCTCCTCCAAAAATATTTGGTGTCAGTTCTTCCTAATAGCTATTAGTCTCGTGGTATTTTTATATAAATTTAGACACGCAGTGTCTGAACCAAGTCTATTAGCCAAAGGAAGTGAAATTGATTTGCAGCATCGGATAAAATTTGCAAAGACTTCTCAAATATGAGCCAGCACACTCAGAATAACAACGTTGCACGTCCTTCAACCTGTATTCAGTCACGAATTCGGTTGTGGAGGGTACCATTAAGTAGTTTATCCTGTATTGTAGTTGTACTTCTTGTTCTAGCACTTAGACCAAACTGCCGTCGGAGCTGGTCACATACATGTATCAGGAGGAGATAGGGTTGTTCTGCACTGATATTCCGGTTCAAATATTCAGTTACGAATATTGTATCAATTCATTATAGGATTTTTTTACATGTAAGTAGGTGTTAAAATTCAAGTTTCATAATGATCAGTGTAACGTCATAATCATTCACATTATTCTTTCATATTTGATGGCAATTGTAAACTTGGACGTTCAATCTAGTTTGTGTTTTGTATTAGATTTTCATTGTGGGTATTTTTTTGTTTGCTTAACGGTAATAATAAACGTATTGTTAAAAAGGGAAAGATGCCTAACATTGTTGTCAGATCCTAGCTAGCTAGCGTATTAGATTTTTGGTGGGCAGAGGTCATTAATTTATATTTTATGCAGCTCGCAGGAAGTGGAAGAGAAATTGTCAATTATTATTCAATCATGGGCATATTCTATCAATCAAATAACTTTTAATATCATGATTTAGTATCACAGTTATTAATTCAGGGTCAGCCGCTCCTGTCTATCATTCCAATGTAATTCACACCCCACCTTATGTATTTAGCGTCCCCTGCTAGTTTCCGTACCCCCTCCCCCTTTTTTTCCTAAAACCCACAAACCCTCACACCTTCACACTTTACACATTGTCCATTGATTTATTCTTATCTATACACTTCATTCCAGCAAGAGTCCTTTTGGAACCATATTCAAATTTCCCTGGCCCGTAAAACCTGCTGCCCAGGGTGGTGAAACACACACACACACACACACACAAACACAAACACAAACACACACACGCGCGCGCGAGTGAGAGAGAGAGAGAGAGAGAATCACGCATCTATCGACAATGTTGGCTTTCTGAAATGAAACATTGTAGCGTGGCCGAATTTGCGAGCCGTTGGCAGACAGGGCAGTGGGGAGACAAGTTGTGGGTGCCGGGTTAGGGCAGGGCGGGCAGCAGGCGTCTGCTTGACGGCCGCCGCCCGTGTTGCCATTCTCGCACGTGCCCCTTCCTTGTCTCAGCGCGCGCGGTCACTTTTTTGCTGCGCCGGATTTGGCGGCTGTGCCGATGGAGGGGCGGCGCAGGACGCTGGTCAGCAGGGAATCTCCTACCTGCTGAGGAGCTGCTACTCTACAGATCGCGGATCACGTTGGCTGGTGAAATCTGCTAAGGAAGTGTACGGCAGTATCCATAGCCAGAGACACACTAAAATATTAACTACCGGAAAACGCCTCTTAAACCAGGGCTTCACAGCTAACAAACTCCCGCCACCAGACAGTACGGGCCTATAAGCAGCGGGCACTGTACCTCCTCGACCACCATTGGAAAGTGGGTGATGAAGGAAATAGATTGTTTAGGAAATATTTGGAGACATCTAGACTTCCTTTATATCTCCAGTTACATTTTTATCTATTATGAATGGTGCTTCGCCTCCAGGCACATTAATAAATCCCACAATAAATCTATATTTCCTACACTTTCTTCAACGCTGTTAGAAGTCACATACAGCTCTTGCCCTGCTGCGATGTCTACACTTTCGTAGAGCGCACAAGACTATCCAACAAACTCTTTGCTGAAACAAGTTATACCACATCGTGTGCTATAACTTGCGTGGAACACATGATCGCAGGTCGAGAAAGGGCGCGCCGTGGTGCAGTGACAGAGCATATGGTTGCTCACCGTCGGAGGTAGGAGTCCTCCCGCGGGCGTTGTTGTGTTTGTCCTTAGGTTAGTTTAAGTTAAAGTACTTCTTAATTCTAGGGACTGACAACCAAAGTATTTAAGTCCCATACACTTAAAAAACATTGTACATTTCATGCACCACATCACAAAGATCTGATGACAGTTCAATCTGGCTAAACTGACCATCTGAATGAAAATTGTAAGTGATCTTGACTGTTTTCCATACATATCTTATTTCTTACTTCCCATATTACTTAGCATCTCTGGCAGCTCTCGCCAATTGATGCATGAAAAAAGTTTTTTTTTTTCTTCCACTTAGTGAGAAATCAGATACACTGATAAGATTCTTGAACTGTGCGAAACGCCAGTATTTTACCTTGAGCCGCTCCGATTGGTGAGGCCGTTCCCCGTCGGGGGTTCGAATCCCCCTCTCGGGCATGGATGTTTCTGTGGTCTTTAGTATAAGGTAGTTCGTACGAAGTTTGTAAGTTTAGCGACTGATGACCCCGCAGTTAAGTCGCTTAAGCCTTACATACATTTTTTGTTTAGCTTGAATCACTCTATGGTACCTGCAGCTCTAGCATCAATACCTAATCATTACTGCCCGTTATTTATGACTGGTGTTTTCGTCTCATCTGGAGCTTGCCATTCTTTTGTCCAACTTATCATGAATCCTCCATCTGCAGAGATAGCAGAAGCGTGAATTTTTTTTGTACCCGAGTTCACTTAATCCGTAGCGAACTTTTAATTAGAGGCATGAATGATTGTGGTGTGATTTGGGATGTGGGAATAACTTCGAGGGGAAATATTGTTTTCGCTGCTGTTTCACAAAAGCCCCTAGGCCGTTACTTCCATTAACTACCACCACTACTAATTATACCGACTGACGTCATCAAGGAAGACTACCGTGTTTCCAAATGACTTGGCCTGTGATTAAGTTTCTGCTGGCAAATGGGAGGGTTAATAAGAGAGCTTAAACAGTTACTCGAATACAAATTTGATATTCTTTGGTTGGGTTGCAGTTCTCACTTTAAAGCTATCTTTTTTTCCCTCACCAAGTAACTTCACGCTCACACGTTCGAGGGACGACTCAAACCTCCGACGGCGAACAACCCCGCGTTGGCAGTAAGGCGCGTGAGGAGACAGCCGCTGTACCACTCGAAAACAATCTACGAATGAAGGCACGTGTAACTCTCTGCCTAGCTTTAGAGCAACTCGCAGAATAAGAATACGCTTAAGATTTGCACTCGTTGTCAGTCGCCCAACCAGGCACAGATCACATACACTCTTCTGAAATGATAGTGCGTGGTATCGCAATAAGGATTCATTTGCACTATAATGATGATTTTCATATGGCAAATTTTAACTAGCCTAACATACTGGTTAACCGAGAGACAACAATATCCCACGTCACTGAAAACGCATACAACAATCGCAAATGTGCTAATCACAAATAATCCTAGGCGAGATTGTACTGAGATGAAGTTTTCGAGGAGATAGTAACACAATGTTACTTCCTGAGAATATGGCCATGAATGCTAACGACGTGGTGCAAGGAGCCTCCGGCCATAAATATATATATAAATTTCTTTGATTCCCGAAAAATTCCGCGGTGACTCCTGTGAAAGAGCACGTCACATTGCTTTCCTTCCCCATCCTACACCGTCTCTAATGACCATTTTGCCAACGGGATGGCATCACATAAACTTCCTTTCTTTCTGTATATGGGACTTGAAAACCACCACAAAATAATATTTTAGAATTGCGATTACCACCTTTCGAAAATCCTAAAAAAAGTAATAGTATTGAACATATTTAAGTGACACTCTTATTTTGCGTACGCAATGGTATATGTTTTCTTATCCGATAGTTGACTATCGTCATACTCATATATAGCATATGTGATCGACCTAATTCTATAGTAGTTTCACAGATCATAACATTACTGTCTCAATTTTGAATTTTATTGCGCTGCAGTGGGCTGTACTGTGGGCGGGATAAAGCTGTGTTTGTATTTGGCGGGAGACATGCTTAGGTACTCCTTGCAGGTGCGGTGATCACTGTGCCCCCAGTGGTGTAGAAAGCAGGAGACCCGGGTTCGAATCTCGGCTGTGTACACATTTTCAGACTTGCCCATTCGCAGTTGATGTCATATATTCTGTGAATATAAACACTAGAAGTTTCGGTTGACGCCAAAGTATGATGCGAAGAGGAAGCAGTCAAATGTTCAAATGTTTTTTAAGCTTATGGGACTTAACTACGGGGTCATCAGTCCCTAAACTTACAAACTACTTATGAACTACCTAATACTAAGGACGGCACAAATATCCATGCCCGAGGGGGGATTCGAAGCCCCGACCATAGTCCCATAAGCTATACAAACATTTGAACATTTTGAACACAATGTATACAAATTTCTATACGATTAATTGAATAAATCTGTGACACCAGAATTGGAACAATAGATATTGCACTTCTGTGCTGAATCTGCGTGGGGAATTGAACGACAAGAAGATACCAGTAGCTAATCAGAGACTTCAGTGTCCTACCTTAACGTGGCAGAATACAAGTATGCTCCTCATACATTATGCTCCTATAGTACAAATAGGGACAGATAGGTACAGTCTCGCAGTAATACGAGTGAGGTAAAAGAGGGAAGATATTCAGAGGGAAAAAGGGAAGTGTTGGGTCGAACTTGGACATCACTCCCTGTGAACTGCAAGTTCAGTATCTGTAGAATCTTTGTCATCAAGATTTTGCATCCTCCTCCTGGTGCCGGGTGCCGTGAGTGGGCCAGGAGGCGCCAGACCAGACACGGTAGACGGCAGGTGGCAGGTGTGTGACGAGCGGGCGCGCTTTCTTTGCCGGGTGGCCGGAGCGGCGCGGCGCACGACCTGGGGCAAGGCGGCGCGCCGTGGCCTGCTCTGCTGAGCTGTGCTCTGCTGTGCCCGGGGGACGCCCTTCCGCCGGCGCCTCGCCCACGCAGCGCTGCAGCCGGCCCAGTTAATGTGCCGTGGCCCGGGGCCTCCCCAGAGGCGCACTGTCTCCATCTACACATAGTGCTGTAGAGTTGTTACTGACGTGGCGGATATATTTACTATAATTATGAATATCCACAGGAGAATATTTATTACAATTTTTATTTGGCTTTTTTACGAACACACTTGTTGTTGTTTACAAAACAACTGAACACACAGAACTTAGATATCATGTTGATATTTGCAATGAACTTATTTACACAGTTATATCACTGTCCTGTAAACTACTCCCCAACCAGTAACAAAGTTATTTAGTAATACAGGGTGGCGAAGTCTGAAATTACATTAGCCGCGGTGGAGTAGCCGAGCGGTCTAAGGCGCTTCGTTGCGGAGCGCGCGGTTGCTCGCCGTCGGAGGTTCCAGTCCTCCCTGGGGCATGGGTGTGTGTGTGTGTGTGTTGTCCTTAGGTTAGTTTACCTTGGATTAAGTAGTTTGTAAGCTACGGACTGATGACCACGCCGCGTGGTCCGATAGATTTACAAACATTTGAACATTTGAAATTACATTAATTCAAATGTTCAAATGTTTGTGTAGCTTATGGGACTTAACTACGGGGTCATCAGTCCTAAACTTACAAACTACTTACGAACTAGCTATTATTAAGGACGGCACAAATATCCATGCCCGAGTGGGGATTCGAACCCCCGACCGTAGTGGCCGTGTAGACCGTGACTGGAGCGCCTCAGTCCCCTCGGCTACCGCGGCCGGCTTACATTAATTGAAAACAAACAATATCATATTAGAATAACAAAAGATATGTTACAAAAACACAAGTGCAAATGGTATAAAAGTGGTAAAGATATAACACAATTAAAAATTTCTATTTACAATGTCTAATGTGACTTCATTTATATTTCACAGAAATAACTCGTCTAAGAATGGTGCTGGAACTGTTATAGGTCTTCCTGACTTTGATACTCTGTCAGCTGGACATGGTTCCTCTGTGAACTTCTCTGTCCTGTACAGAGTCAACCCAGAAAAAGGGTTGCGAAATGCATGAGGATCTGCAGCGTGTTGACGTATGGTGCGGGGAATGGCAGTTGAACCACAACATAAACAAGTGTGAAGTGCTGCGTCTCATTTATTATATACCTACGCAGTAGCAGGACGAACACTGGACATAAGGAGTGATTCGAAATGGGACGACAATATAAAATTAATCGGGGGTACGGCAGATACCAGACTGACAAGGAGACCACATGGGTATCGGATTTTAGAAGTTTTTGATAATTACGGTACGTAAAGTTCAGAACTCGAATAACAATCAGCCAAAGTCAATCTACGCAATTCCCAAATTCTCGAGAAAATGGACTTTTGCAAGTCAGCGTAAGTCCAAATCATTAAAAGAACACTATTATCTTTCGGTGTAACTCGGGTGGTAGCGTTCTGACCTTACAACTATAGTGTCTGTGGTTCGAATCCTGCAGTGAGCGATTTTTTATTTCATTTGTTCGCTGTGTTCGAATACTTACACAATTTTAATATTTATTGGTAAATTTTACGAAAAGTGCACGTATTTTTGTTCATTCGTAATTTTCTATATTCTATAGAAGTTAATAATGATAGTTTCAATCAAAAACACACAAGTTCCTTATTTTACATTATTGGCTTTACTATTAATTATCGACTGTAGTTGTTTGGGGTAGGGGGACCAAACTTCTAAGATTATCGGTCCCCCGGTAGGAAGGGGAAGGAGGAGGAGGAGGGAAAGGAAATGCAGTCCAGGGAGGAAAGGAGGAAGAAAGACTGCATTAGCTCGTCAAGCAAGTACTCCAGAAACGATACTCTTTGTTCAGTTTGTGAAGAGCTGCGACACGTTTTTGGAGAGGTCATCTTCATAGCTACTAATGGCTTTCAAAGTAGTTAACCTACTCAACCATAGTTTTAAGTAACGATAAGGTTTTCAGCTCGTATACATACATATAATCAAAAACTGACAAGTGGAATTGTAAATCCCGAAATGTTTAATATAACTGAATTAGAAATCGAAAATAAGTCACAGTGGGATTCGAACCACCAAATCTATGAGGGTGAAGCCAGAACGTTACCACCTGAGCTACACCATCAAACATTACAACTATCTTAATTGTTAGTACTTGCGTGCACTTTGCAAAACTTTAAAGTCGATTTTCTCGACAGTTTTTGAGTTGCGTAAATGGTTTCGGCCGATTGTTATTGAAGTTCTGCACTTCACGTACCGTAAATGTAAAGAAATCCTATAATCCGATTCCCACGTGGTCTCCTTGTGAGTCATTGGAAGAATTCTCGCCGGCCGCGGTGGCCGAGGAGACTGAGGCGCTCCAGTCACGGTCTGCACAGCCACTACGGTCGGGGGTTCGAATCCCCCCTCGGGCATGGATATTTGTGCCGTCTTAGTTCGTAAGTAGTTCATAAGTAGTTTGTAAGTTTAGGGACTGATGACCCCGTAGTTAAGTCCCATAAGCTTAACAAACATTTGAACATTTTTGAAGAATTCTCAGGAAACACTCGATCGTCCAACGGTTGAGAATTGCTCATCATTGTGGGATTCGTGACGGATAGGGTTGATAGAAGACACAGAGAAGATCCAACGGAGAGCAGCACGTTTCGTTACAGGGTCATTTAGTAACCGCGGAAGAGATAAGGAAACAGCAGTAGCAGAAGCTGAGAGACGTTGTTTCATGGTACGAGCGTCCGTCAAAGTCCCGAACGTTTAAATGTTTGTTAAGCCTAAGGGATTTAACTATGGGGTCAACAGTCCCTAAACTTACAAAATAATTATGAACTACCGTATACTAAAGACGACACAAACATCGATGGCCAAGGGGGGATTCGAACCCCCGACGGACAACGGCCTCGCCCATCGTAGCATAGCGCCTCAATGCGCTCGGCCGTTGCGACGCGGCGTCAAAGTTCCGAGAGCATAGGTTTCTTGAAGAGTCAACCATTATAGTGTGATTGAAAAACGACTGCCTAAAGTATAAATTCAATGGGGAAACTAATGAAAATTACAGCAATGACTACATATCATTAAACAGAATGCCTTCAAATTTTGTTTAACGTTAGTTGACGTCAATGTGGTATCCATTTGTTGCTCTGCACACGTACAAACGATATTCCACTTCTCGCCACGTATTCGCCACCATTTCCGGTGTAACTGTCACGACTGCCGCGATGATTCTTTTCGGTAAATGAATGTCTCTGATCTTTTCACTGTACACGACATATTTTATGTGACCCCCAAAAGAAAACTGTTGGCTTAAGTCCGGTGCCAAAGGTACTGGGCCAGTGTATGTCACATAGTACAGATTCTATAGAAATTCATCATAGCAAAGGATGTTCATGTACCAAATATTAGGATTTCGTTCATTTCCCCGGGCAAAGGCCAACCTTTTCCAAACATTAGCTTTTGAAACATGTGGCTATGTCTTGCAATGTGCCCTTTCAATTTAGCCGATCTCAGTCGTCTTTGAATCGTTGAGGTTGATGGTTGAATATCATGTTTGTCGCTAATCAAAGTGGCTTTCATTAGTGGTGTTGACAAAAATGGGTCTTTCTTTACTTCTCTAGTGTTGAGTTTGTCTACGCGAGATGTAGTTACACGACGTCGCATCCTGTTCTCCACCCGAGTCTGTTTATTTTGACCGTCTACCGGCGTTATGGACTCGTTTTCGCGAAACGTGTAAATCTTTGGCTATTTGATTCATGGACTTCCCACTTTTGAACAACCTAAACATTACGCTCATCGTCACTTCTATGCTTTGCTCTGCCTATCTAGCAAAATGTAAACAAAACAAAACGTCAATTTACAAAGAAAAAAAAAACTGCAAAAAATCAATTTGAATGGGTCATATGTAAGACGACACTCTTATTTTGACCCATGCCTCTTTTCGCACGTCTAGCTCAAACGCTTCCTTTCGCACGACGCCTTCCTCTATGTTGTCTAAAAGGGACTGACAACACGACACTCCTGTAGATTTCACGAACTAGTAGATATCTTAGTTCTTAATCTCGTCAATAGAGGTGGCTCTATTATTTTGACCTGCGATCCTGGCATTTTCTCATTATATTCCTGATAAGATCGCTCCGTACAATGAGCAGCCACCTTGACAGTAGTCCGTTGTGTGAGGTGCCGCGTGTAATCTGTATTCCCTGGCAGTGGACAGCAGCGGCGGCGGAGTTTGTGTATCTGTGTCGGGGGCGCTGCCTGCCGCTGAGCCCACGCGCCGCGCCAGGTAAAGGCAGGAGGCCCGCGGCCCGTCTTAGTCACCGCGCTGCTTCACGATAATTTTCATAATTCCCCCCATTGTTCTCCGCGCCTCTGAGTCACAAATTGGGCAGTCAGTGGATTCGTTGAATATTCACCGGCCGGCTGTGGAAGACAGAGGACCCTATTTAGAAAAAAGTGCGTCCGTCTGGGCAGCGCACCGAGATGAAGAGATGTAACGTACTGATGTCATCTCGTAATTTCTGAATTGCGGCTGACGGGATTAATTAGTGGCAACCGAGCCGCCGCTGGATGGCGCCGTTCCGCTTAATAAGGCGGGGTTGGTGTCGTGATATATTAATGTACTATAATATCTTGTGTCGTTAATTGGAACTTTTATAGAAAAGTGTTCAAATGTTTCTAATCCTTATGACTTAACTACTGAGGTTACCAGTCCATAGAAGTACAAACGATTTAAACTAATGCAGGACGCGAGAGAGAGAGAGAGAGAGAGAGAGAGAGAGAGAGAGAGAGAGAGAGAGAGAGAGAGAGCGCCGGAGTGAAAACTCGAACCTCCGATGGGGAACAACCGCACGCACCGCAGCATGACGCCTTAGAGCGCTCGGCGATTCCACCACGGCTATGAAAATCCTCGCTCATGTGTGATCCACCTGTCACATTGTAACAAATTACCGTGAGAGAGTATACATAAACCGTGGAATGAGCCTCTGAATCAGTGAATAAATGGGTGCAAAGTTTTCAAGTTAAGATGTAGAAACATAAAGTTCGTAACCATTATCGAAAACAGCAGGGCTTAGGTCTTTCGGCTTGTTCAGATTCTTTACAGATCCTAATCCTAAGGTTTACAGATGACATAAAACTTCTTGCCGGCTGTAAGATTTGTTGAAACAAATAGTCACAGTATTTCTCACAATATACGCCGTATGAATAAACATAGCAATTATGAAGATTGTTTAGGAGTTGCAGGATTTACTTACAATTTAGGTTGCCAACAGCGTTTTACTGAGAGAAGTGAAATTCTTGGCTGTAGTCCTGAAGGTGGCTCAGGACGGCCAAAGCAAATACGAAATCACATCTTCAGCATCATTGAAAATTATATATCATACCTGGCAATAAAAGTACTAAAAGAGATGTATTCGTAAGAGCACGAAGTCTCTGATAGTGAATGTTTGGAACACAAAATACTATGGAAGTAGAAGTGAGATAAGAAGAAAGAAGTTGTGAATCATTGCACGCGCGCCCGATATGTAACGTTGCAGATTATGCACAGACCCGCGCCAAGCGACATAAACATTTTTCACTATTTTCTGATAGATGCATCTCTGGAATACGTCGTTATATTCTGTCGAATCTGGTATGATCATGATTTCGTGTGACATTTTTGGCCGTTACACCCCAGGTGGGATGGTGTTCGGCCTGCCTGGTGCAAGTGTTTAGGTGACGCCACATGGGCTACTTGCTCGTCGATGAGGATAAAATGATAATGGGGACAAAACAGCACCATTCCCTGACTGAAGAAAATCTCCAACCTGACCGGGAAGGAGAGATTTCGAAACAAAATGAAGTTTTCGACAGATCAGAGTGCACCGTTAACACACATTTAAATCACCAAAGACCTTTTATTCCAAGGATTTCGTTACTGTTTAAACAGCATTAGTTTGTTTTTCCGTGGAGGTGCATCACCCAATTTACAACCTTACGAGCATGTTGCAAAAGCATAGACCAACTAAAGAATAACGGCTGCCGGCCGCGGTGGCCGAGGGGACTGAGGCGCTCCAGTCCAGTCTACACGGCCACTACGGTCGGGGGTTCAAATCCCCCTCAGGCATGGGTATTTGTGCCGTCCTTAGTATTAGTTCATAAGTAGTCTGTAAGCTTAGGAACTAATGACCCCGTAGTTAAGTCCATAAGCTCTACAAACATTTGAACATTTTTTTTTTAATAACGGATAAAGTTGGAAATTCTCGCAAATTGCGAATTAATATTGGTATAATTAACATTTATAGCTGCGGACCATCGGCAATTTTGTTCCTTTAGAACAGAAGTATCATTGTATATAAAATAGTCACGCGTTTGTAAACGTATAGGGCTTAACTGCTGCGGTGATTAGTCCCTGGGCTTACAAACTACTTAAACTAACCTAAGGGCAACAATCAAACAAAAACACACACAAGCCGGAGGGAAGGCTCGAACATCCGACGGAAAACAAGGCGCCTTACAGCGCACGACCATTCCACCGCGGCAGCCGAGTTGCCACTCGGCGTGGTAGCTGGAGATATCTCCCACCACACTGAGCGCCAACTTAGGTCGCGCCGATAGTTTTCCTTCCTTAAAAAATTGTGACCTTCCGTTCGGAAACACTTGCCTCTACTCTCCGTTACGGCGTGGTAGTGGCTCGAATAACTCCGGGGATTCATGAAAGAATCCCGTAATATTTTACCTCTTCGTTTTGTGCCTCCTAACATACTGCGGAGGTAATAATTACTTAACGAACGGTGGCTGCTAGAATTGGCGGAGGCTCGGGGCTACTTGTAACGGGACGTTGTCGTCGTGGTGTGCTGCGCGGCTGTAGCGGGCCGCCGGGCTGAGTCAACCGCCTGCAGTGGCGGCAGTGGGGGAGCAGGCGAGACGCACCCCCCGCGCAGCCGACACGACACGGCAGCGGCGCTTCTGGGGATGCTGTTGGGTTAGGTTAGGTTAGCCGCCCGCCGCCCGCCCGCCGGGCCGCCACCCCCGCCTGTGTATCACCAGATATAAATAAAACCCGCCCGAAATAACACTCCATCCCTCCTCGGGCCGCCAGAATGCCAGGCGGGGGCTCGTGTATTCTGGGGCCGGGCGCTATCGCATCCCCCCCAATAAAATGGTGGTGTCGGCAGCGCGCGGCCCGGCTGAGTGGAGGAGACGGTCCGTGCATTTAGATTACAGCGGGGCATTAAGACCCGGCCCTCCCTTTTATTGAGCTGGCTGTTAGCGCCGTGATGTACTGTCAGGCAGCTCCCGTGGCCCGCTTCTGTCCCCACGTCTGCCACCACCTGAGTGTCAGAGTCTGTGGCTTGCTTATATTCCTTGCTTGTAACGGGCAGCTGTAGTTAAAAATGGGGGGGGGGGGGCAAAATGGGCAAAAGTAATTCACAAAGTAATAACTAAAGTGTGGAACTTAGAGATGATACCTAAAGAGTGGTAGGAATCAATTCCGTGCCGCGGTGGAGTAGCCGAGCGGTCTAAAGCACCTCGCTGCGGAACGCGCGGTTGCTCGCCGTGGAGGTTCCAGTCCTCCCTGGGGCATGGGTGTATGCGTGTTTGTCCGTCGGTTAGTTTACTTAGGTTTAAGTAGTTTGTAAGCCACGGACTGATGACCACACAATTTGGTCCGATAGATTTACAGACATTTGAACATTTGAATCGATCCCGTTTACACTGTTCACGAAGGGCGACAAAATGTTATGTGGTAATTATAGAAAGACTAGCTGTAAACCCGGCGTTGTCCGGGTGTTTACTTATCCTGCACTCTCGTAGTCCACATCCCCTTCCCTCCCTCTCACTGCACCCACCTCTTTCTCTCCCATCTCTCTGTTCGTTTCCACCTTTCCCTCTCTCTCTCTCTCTCTCTCTCTCTCTCTCTCTCTCTCTCTCTCTCTCTCTCTCTCTCTCTCTCTCTCTCTGGGCGGCCGCGGTGGCCGAGGGGACTGAGGCGCTCCAGTCACGGTCTGCACGGCCACTACGGTCGGGGGTTCGAATCCCCCCTCGGGCATGGATATTTATGCCGTCCTTAGTCTTGTTAGTTCATAGGTAGTTTGTAAGTTCAGGGACTGATGACCCCGTAGTCAAGTCCCATAAGCTATACAAACATTTGAACATCTCTCTCTCGGAAATGTTTCCTGCAAGGTACCCTCCGTCACCTACCAAACACACATTTATGTATCCATTGATCTTCTTCTTGGTTTAAAGGTCATGAGTGCAAAAAATTCATAAAGATTGGAGCAAAACTATGCAGTTTATAAAATTCCGTCCACCAAGCACCGAACGAAATTTTATACAGACCGTGACATTACTCTCGTTTTTAAGGTAGTGCAAAATTTCATTAATAAAGAAAAATCTATAGATTTCTATGCAATAGAAACGCAGGGTTACATTGAAAAACGCACTTTGTTGCTCTTAAATATTCCAGTTTTATTTCATACAACCCTTGTCTCAGAATAACTAAAACAACAAAAAAAGTATCTATGAAATCGGTCGAGCCATTTTCAAGTCATGGCGCGACCTAAGTATTTAGGGATCCATTTTTATGTTGCAAAGTACCCTCCCCCATGCGGTGTATGAAACTTAAAGTAGACGGTCACCTTCCTCTTGTTTTGAACGTCAAGCGTAAAATATTTCGTAAAGATCGGAATGAAACTGTAGATTTCGTGATTCTATCGGCGAAGTATGCTCCGCCATGCACCCATCACAGAATACTTTCTTAGCTGACGTTTTCTACCTATAAACTACATTCCTGCCAATTCTTCTCCACTCCATATTCTAATAGTGACCAAAGGACGATTATATGGATTTGTTTCACTGCTTTCTTTTGTTATATCATCCCCCTCTCTTCCCGTCGGGCCGCGGTGCAATAGCCGAGCGGTTTAAAGCGTCTCGCTGAGGAACGCGCGATTGCTCGCCGTGGAGGTTAGAGTCCTCCCTGGGGTATGGGTGTGTGTGTGTGTGTGTGTGTGTGTGTGTGTGTGTGTTTTGTCCTTAGGTTAGTTTACCTAGGTTTAAGTAGTTTGTAAGCTACGGACTGATGACCACGCAGTTTGATCCGATAGAGTTACAAACATTTGAACATTTCTTCCCCTCTGGATTTTGCCTTCGAAAGGGCATAGCCGTTTTCCCTCCACATCACCAAGCTAGGTGTCGCAATGGTAACACACTGGAATCGCATTTGGGAGGACGATGGTTCAAATCGACTAACGGACATCCAGATTTACGTTTTTCGTGATTTCCCTAAATCACTCTAGGCAAATGTTGGGATGGAACCTTTGCAAGGGCACGGCCGAATTCCTTCCCCCATCCTCACCCTAAAATCCAAGCGCGAGATACGTCTCCAACGTCACGTTGTCGACGGGACGTTAAACACTTGATCTTCCTTACCTACCACACCCCTAGGAAAATAATCAGAGTTCGTTCTGAGGTCCTAGTGACCACGTATCGACAGTACGTTAAACTCAAATCTTCATTCCTTTTCTCCTGTGCGTGTTTCAAATGTTTTTATAGCTTATGGGACTTAACTACGGGGTCATCAGTCCCTAAACTTACAAACAACTTATTTACTACCTTATACTAAGGACGGCACAAATATCCATGCCCGACGGGGGGGGGGGGGGGATTCGAACCCCCGGCCGTAGTGGTCGTGCAGACCGTGACTGGAGCGCCTCAGTCCCCTTGGCCACCGCGACCGGCCCTGTGGGTGTATGCGTATGCATATAATATATGTATTTGTGTGTGTGTGTGTGTGTGTGTGTGTGTGTGTGTGTGTAATATTCCAACTTCAATCACGATTTACTGACACGAACCTTCAATTAATTCGTTATCATTAACGCAAATTGGTTACAAACAATAAAAAGTTTGTTTGCAGACATACAATTTTCCACAATTGCTGTGCTATTGCGGTGGCAGTTGTACTTTGACGCGCCGTATACCGTCACATTCTTGAAGAAAGCTGAAGAATATCCAATATAGGAGTTAAGAAAAGCGTGTCCCATATTGCTGCCTTTCATTACATTTTCCTCGGCCATTGCAGGCGGAGGCCATGAAACGGCAGGCGCTCACCGCAATGAGTGTGACATCGCATTACCAATTAAGCGCTCTAGAGGGGCAATATCAGCAGTGTTTGCCTCATTGAAAAACGAACTGTGCTCACTACCTCCCAGGTCGCTATTTAAATCCAATTATCCGACCGTTACTGCCGTCTCACGCGGCCTTAACAAACGTCTGAGCCGTTCTCGTTGCGATATCGCCGCGCGCACTCGTGGGGGTTTGTCAACTTATCTTCTCCATTGCGCCATTCATTCCCGCGCCCATTACCCTTATCTGAGCATGCATGTTTATGCTCCCGGGGCTCATTTTGTGGCAACTAAAGGCCCGTAATGAAACTTCCTCGGGGCATTAAAGGGATCCAATAAGCGTTCGTATGCACAGTGGTCATGCAGGCGCGCCATCTACGTGGGAGGCAGAGGTACATGAAACGTGGCACGAAAAAACGGGAAAGGCGAACCCCGTGATTACACGGCTATCCGGGCACGGCCGCGCCGTAAGCGGGACATTTCCGTTTTACAATTATATTTCAGTTCTCGGTGTTTAACGATCGGGTCCACAGGAGCTGGATTTTTATTGCCGCCATCGGCTTTACGAGAGATGATTAAAAATAAAGACGGCAGAGCGGCCGGCTATAAGAGTTTTTATCGCGCTGCGCTCATCGCGGGAGACATCGAGGCGAGGGTCGCTAGCTCACTCGCTCGGCGGAAGGGCGGGTGTGGCAGCCGCCGATCCTAATGCCTTCTCCAGTCCTCCGGCTGCTTTATTCACCTCACCCGAAAGTCCCCACCAGTTGCTTTACAATGGTTTGGCGATGCAGTTCCGCGCAAGGCACTGATCAGACTAAAACGCCGACGTGCTAATACAGTGCCCGCCGCGGTGGCCGAGGGGACTGAGGCGCTTCAGTCACGGTCTGCACGGCCACTACGGTCGGGGGTTCGAATCCCCCCTCGGGCATGGATATTTGTGCTGTCCTAGTTCGTAAGTAGTTCATAAGTAGTTCGTAAGTTTAGGGACTGATGACCCCGTAGTTAAGTCCCTTAAGCTTTACAAACATTTGAACATTTTGCTAATACAGCGGGAAAGAGCGGGTTTTATATTAGTCACGTGAAAACTTCTTTTCGTTCGTTGGTCGAACTTTATTCAGTGACAAAATACGTCAGATTAGTATAGCTAATAACTAAGAGACTGGTTTAGCCGACAATGAGAAAAACTACACTCATGGAGGTTCATTTAGGGGAGGCACAGCTACAGACTACTCGTAATTGACGTTCCCGTGAAGCCGGTTTGCGCCTCGAAACATTGGCAGACTATTGTTTACAACTCGTTTTTCTCCGTTATGTACACGCATCAGAGGTTTTAAACAAAATATTAAGGTTCGACCCCTGCCAGGTCCTAAGATTTTTATCTGTCACTTTCCACTTCTTTCACCTCTGGCAGTGTTGTGAATGTGAAAAATGCAGAGTAGCACCGTGGTTCCGAACCCACGTTAAACTGTAGGTCCTCCTATAACTGGCTGGGTAAGTCAGTTCCAAGGTCGGAGGAAGGCAACGTCATACCACCTCCAAACAGGACCATGCCTAGTAAAAGCACTGTTGTGTTCAAACCAATCTTCGGATTGTTGACTGCTTTACCTTTTTATTCTTCACAGCTTTTGTCGTAACAAAAGATCAGCAATGCATTTTGAGATTTTTTTCTTTCTTTTTTCATATTGGCTCAATATTAATGCTGAACTTACTTCGTTAATGTTTCTTCATTATTGCACGATAATAGACACGAAGAGCAGAATGTGATGAGGAAAATGCTGTATTACGAAAGCAGACTTTTCAAAACACGGATTTTGTAAACTGGTGTTTAGTTTGTCATCTTCCTCAAAATGCCGAGAACATATTTCATAATTCCAAACATAAAAACCGTGTTTACCAAGCCGTGCCAGGAGATAAACTTTGAAGTTTTACTGTATATCACATATGTAGTGTTGAACCATAGTCACCAATAATGTACAAAAATTATTTATTCACATTTACGTAACTAGTTTCGATGCACTATGGCACCATTAGAAAACTTAAGAGTTAGAAAAATTAAAAGTTTAATAATGGTGCCATAGTGCTTCGAAACCTGTTACGTTAATGTGATTCAAGAATTTTTGTACATTATTGTGCCGCGGCGGAATTGCCGCGCGTGCTGGAGCGCCGTGTTGTGGTGCGCGCGGCGACCCGCATTCGGGGGTTCGAATCCCCCCTCGGGCATGGATATTTGTGCCGTCCTTAGTATAAGGTAGTTGATAAGTAGTTTGTAAGTTTAGGGACTGATGACCCCGTAGTTAAGTCCCATAAGCTTAACAAACATTTTTTTAGTATAAGGCAGTTTATAAGTAGTTTGTAAGTTAGGGATTGATAACCCCGCAGTTAAGTCCCATAAGCTTTACAAACATTGGAACATTTTATTTGAATTACCCAAGATATCATCAGGAAAAACCTGCAAAGTTTGGCGATGGGGTTACTTAAACCAAAACGATGAAAAAGGCCTGCATAATGCAAACATTAAGTCCTGTAGCACGTTCGTCGGTGACACGGTGGAACACATAATTTTAACTGTAAGAGCGGTTTTTTCCGTATGGGCCAAATTGTGTGGAAAAAAAAAGTCCGATAAACATGGGCTTTAAGACGCATACCACAAGACCTATGAGCATGTTCATGCTCGGGGCTGTGAAACACATCTCCTCTTCAAGTATGTGTATTATAACGTTGGATATTGTTTCCTAGTTTCGTGCGATACTGCCTTGTACAAAAATTTTGTAAGCAATAAAGCTTGCCGTAGAAGATACGTTTCATAGAGTAGGAAACGGAAGTGAGGAAAGCTCGTATCGAAAGGATGCCGAGAGAGCTACGGTAGCATCTAAGAAGAAATGGAAAAACTGGGACAAAGTGATTAAGTAGCTGGCTCATTGTCCATACATGGACCGGTGCCACTCCAAACATAATATATATGTATTCCGTATTCATTTTACGTCTATGAGTAACAATCGCAATAACGAGGCCGCACCAACTGCTTTTGTACTCTTCCTTCTGGTGCGACGACAGAGGCCTCGGCGCCCTCCCGGTTCCGCGCGCTACATGACTGGCAGAAACGTGCCGTACGTGCTAAAGAGCGCGGACGCTGACCTCACCGCCCTGTAGCTCAGCCTCACTCGCTTCTCCATCGGAGAATACTGTCGCTGATCAGACAGTCGCAAACTGCTATAATTGTAACTTGTCACGTCGCAGTCACCGATCGAATGACGGTGTTAGCGCAGCAGACTCGAATTCTGGAAGTTGGCAGTTCAAATTTCCATCCATCTAACCAGAAACATGTTCACCGTGACGTCCCTAAAACATTTTGCTGTCCTGCCGTGACCATCACGATCCCCGGACCTTGGAAGGGGGCTCTCTTCAGCAGCAACCTGAGGTATACTACTGACCATTAAAATTGCTACACCAAGAAGAAATGCAGATGATAAACGGGTATTCATTGGACAAATATACTAGGGCTCTCCCTGACACCGTGAATACATTTTCGCTCAATTTGGTGCATAGATCCTGAGAAATCAGTACCTCTGGCCGTAATAACGGCCTTAATCTGCCTCGGCATTGAGTCAAACAGAGCTTGCATGGCGTGTACAGGTACAGATGCCCATGCAGCTTCAACTCGATACCACACTTCATCAAGAGTGGTGACATGTATTGTGACGAGTCAGTTGCTCGGCCACCATTGACCAGACGTTTTCAGTTGGTAAGAGATCTGGAGAATGTGCTGCCCAGGGCAGCAGTCGAACATTTTCCGTATCAAGAAAGGCCCGTGCAGGACCAGCAACATGCGGTCGTGCATTATCCTGCTGAAATGTAGAGTAAGCCATGGATCGTAACACATCTGAAATGTAACGGCCACTGTTCAAAGTGCCGTCGATGCGAACAAGAGGTGACCGATACGTGTAAACAATGACATTCCATACCATACGCTGGGTGATACGCTAGTATGGCGATGACGAATACACGCTCCCAATTTGCGTTCACCGCGATGTCGCCAAACATCGATGCGACCATCACGATGCTGTAAACAGAACCTGGATTCATCCGGAAAAATGACGTTTTGCCATTCGTGCACCCAGGTTCGTCGTTGCGTACACAATCGCAGGCGTTCCCGTCTGTGGTGCAGCGTCAAGGGTAACTGTAGCCTTGGTCTCAGAGCTGATAGTCCATGCTTCTGCAAAAGTCGTCGAACTGTTCGTGCAGATGGTTGTTGTCTTGGAAACGTCCTCATCTGTTCGCTCAGGGATCGAGACATGGCTGCACGATCCGTTACAGCTATGCGGATAAGATGCCTCTCATGTCGACTGCTAGTGATACGAGGCTGTTGGGATCCAGCACGGCGTTTCGTATTGCCCTTCTGAACCGACCGATTCCATATTCTGCTAACAGTCATTGCATCGCGACTAACGCGACCAGCAGTGTCACGATACGATAAACGGCAATCGCGATAGGCTATAATACGACATTTATCAAAGTCGGAAACGTGATCGTAAGCATCTCTCCTCCTTACACGAGGCATCAAAACTACGTTTCACCAGGCAACGCCGGTCAACTACTGTTTGTGTATGAGAAATTGGCTGGAAACGTTCCTCATGTCAGCACGTTGTAGGTGTCGCCATCGGCGTCAACCTCGTGTGAATGCTCTGAAGAACTAATCATTTGCATATCACAGCATCTTTTTCCTGTCGGTTAAATTTCGCGTCTGTAGCACGTCATCTTCGTGGTGTAGCAATTTTAATGACCAGGAGTGTATTTGGAGAAACCGCTGCAACCACCGTGGACACACTTGCCTGAGGAGAGGCTGGAAACGCTGTTTCACAACTTTCCGACCCACATACTTGGTTGCTAGAGAGGATGCGGCACCCTACTAACCTGGTGACAACGTTGCACCTGTAAATTTCAACGGCCTTGTCTCTCCCACCCCAAAATGTTAACCATTTCAATAAACTCATACGATACTTCATAATATCTAGTTTCATTCACTTCTAAGCGACACTTAGGGGACTAATGGTTTTTGGTACTTTAATATAAGTCTAATGTCAAGTTAATAATAAAGACATGACTTAGTTTAAAAGGATGACATGGTTGACTCGTTTTTACAAACTAGGGAATGATTTAAATTCCAAAACTGAGAATGTACTGGCACCTCAGACTCGGAGGAAGAGTGAAAATTAACCAAATGAAAGCAAAACGTGCTGGTTCAAAACGAGTGAAATCAATAGTTTCTCCACTCGAGTCCACCTCCTGCACGGTTCTACATCCGTTCTCTATTTCTATCACACAGATTAAAGTTCTCCCAACAACCTAGCAAAGTTACACGCGCGACGAAAATACGAAAAAGTGGCATATGAAAAGAGATCAAATGTTTGTAAATCTACGCACGGTGGTTAGTAGTCCCTAGTCTGCAACTTATGATAAGGACAACACAAACACCCTTGCCCGAGGTAGGACTTGAACCTCCGACGGCGAACGGCCGCGCGCACCGCAGTTTTCACGGCTATTCTGCCGCGGCAAAATTGGCATATGAAGGATTTCGGCGACATAACTGCTGTCAAACTATAAGTAACGGTTAGAGCACACACATGTTTCTTTGATCGTTAGTGTTTAATGTTGTACCTGGCGGAGCATTCTGTTTCAGTGCTAGTAATGCAATACTTATTACACTTGAAAGAAAGTATTAAAAGCATAACATCGGTTCTATGATTGAGTTTAATTGCATTATATTATGATGAATCTGAAAGACCTTTTCATTGTTTTATAACGACTTTGCTGCCGTAAGTACGTTTATCTTGCGTTTTAACAGTGATAAAAATCAGGGCAGTGACGACGATTCTAGCTAAGTAAATTAAGAACTTTTGACTCTTACTGTGCAGGGTATGTAGTTATTTTTTTCCATTGTCTTACGCCAACGGTGCATGCAAATATTTGTCCGTAGATTTAATGAATATTCAGCAGTGTAGAAGCGTTAACGTCGACTAGGACGAGGCGAACATGGCGACAATCACGGGCATGCGCATCACATGCTGGTGCGCTGGTAAAACAATGACGAACTTTGCTTCCGTGACTTCCAAGAGGTCGTTTAGACCGCTAGAATGCACGCGCAGTGCCACTAATGACGCTAACAGCGCTAAGAAGGATGTACAACTCAGGGTGCTTAGTACATGGGTGTGCGGCGCTCTCCGTAACATTCTTATGACCCGATTGTTCATCTGCTGACACGTCACGCCTTTCTCTGTAGAAAACAATTAGATTTCTATGTGCTTCCGACATCAGTTGTGCAACTGCCGTTGCTTCATTTAGTACTTGTTCCTTCTACATGATAATCATTGTGACATTTGCTGAAAAGCTAGTGGACACCCGGTGGGAGACATTCAGCTGTCAGGTTGCTGTGCAGCCTACAACGTTGTCAGATCCCCCCCCCTCTCTCTCTCTCCACTTCGCAGTTTGTTTGTGAATTCCAATTCCACATCTCCCCCTCTCCTAAACTACTGGACTGATTCCTGCCAAAACTTAGCGTTAACACGTCTGCACGCCAAGTAACAATTGCTGTGAGGGTTCTGGAGATTTGGTGGCATAAGAAGTGAGATTCGCGAATAATTCCCTTATAATTAGATGCGTGAATATCGAGACTTTGTTCATCCTCTGCTTGAGTATGTGACCAGTTAACGAAGTGTATCGGACGTTACACACACACCTTTACGAATCGTTTTCTCACTGGGAACCCCAACAAAATGACGAAGGGTATAAGTTAATTGTCACTATTCCGTTGTTTGCAAAATAAAACTAGGGCATTCGGTATTTAGTAACAGTTTATTTCCAGACTACTGTCAGTAGATTTTACGGACGGACGGTATGCACATATACCACTGAAAGTACTTTCAGATTGTTTTTATGAAACAATTGTTATTATTCAGTTATAACGTCAATAGGATTGAATTGATGACGGACAGAATGAGGAAATGGTCCAGTCTAAGAATGAATGTCTTCTCGGACAAAGCCACGTATACAATATGTGCTGTAGGCGTGAGTGGAGGAGAGCAAACGAGAATTAACGGAGAGAAAAAAAAAATATGAAGATTTCAGTCATGTATGGTGAGGGTAAGTGTTTCAGCTTTCGATGGAAACAGTTGTCTTCATACACACAAACATGTTTCGAAGAAACGTTCTCCATCATCAATGGGTTTCTCTTTTATCACTGTAACTGTTAAATGATACATAAAGTATTTAACAGTCTGATACACGACAGTTGTTAAGCTTATTTACATCACTGACATATTTACCTAATAATTCTTTATGTATCGTCTAACACAGGGTACGAAAATTTCAGCTCTGAATCCACTAGCTAGTCTAACAAATTTCGTCGCCACAAACCCTTCATCGGAATATATTCCTCTTCCTTAACCATGTCACTGTTTAAACAATATCTTTACACATAATACCATATCAAATGGTTAAACAGAAATATACATGTCAGTACCATATTCTACCGGACAAGCACTTCATTTTTATGTAGCGTTGTCTCTCTGCTGCCGCGGCGGATTAGCCGCGCGTGCTGGAGCGCCGTGTTGCGGTGCGCGCGGCCGTCCTCCGTCGGGGGGTTCGAATCCCCACTCGGGCATGGATGTTTGTGTCATCTTTAGCATAAGGTAGTTCATAAGTAGTTTGAATGTTTAGGGACTGATGACCCCGCAGTTAAGTCCCTTAAGCCTTACAAACATTTGAACATTTATCTTTCTGCTGATACACACCAATTTGTGGCACGCTTGGGTCAAACTCGGAGGAGATCTATTCGCAGATACTTGTATTCAGTTAAGTCGTGTCGCTGCTTTTAGTATTTGGTGCTTATTCTGCTAAAACATTTTTCGCGCCTTTCTGATTGAATTCTCACGGATGAATCTGGCAACGATGCGTAAATGTATTGAATAGGATTAAATAAAATACTTCCACCTTACTATGAAATAGTCGAACGTGGAAACTGCAACAGCTTTCAAGACTTTTTAAGTACCGGGCACAAATAACAACACGAATCAAATGCGTCTAACCCCACTGCAAATCTGCCAGCTCTGCTATTCGCGAATCTGGCAGCTTGGAAGGGCCAGGAAAAAAAAATCCGAGTAGAGTCTGCTAATCAGGTTACTTGTTGTCATAGCTTACACAGGAAACAGCCGAATCTCAAGTGGATAGAAGCAGGCCAAGACGTACCTTATAAACAATTTTAGCTCTGCACATGCGCGTGAACCCACTGACAAAGATAAATGTCCAAGTGACTGATTGGTGATTGTAAACCCGTGTCTGCAAATGCCGTGCTTCCGTTTGTTTCCCAGACATGAGGGACGAAATGCCTGCGTGCTGGCGATATCGGAACTGCTCGGAATGCTGTCGAGGACATTCCAGTCCCCTGATAGCGCCAGCTAACACGATTCCAGGCCGGTAAAAAGAATGGTCCTGAGATTGGTCCGGGGAACATTTAGCATTTTTCTACATTCCAGTTCTTTCGATACGTGACCTGCACACTGCGGTCGAATTTGAGAAAATCGTACGTTGCGCGAACGAAATTAGATCGGGCAATGCACACTAGCATTACTTGTTGTTGTTGCCCTTGTATGTATTTATATTTATTGCATTCTGATGTCTGCCCATCTTCTTTTTACACTGTCCATTTGCCTTCCTCCCCACTCTCATACGCGAAAATATAGTACCATATAGCGTACGAGATACCAGAGCGAAAGTAAACAAAGTGGACAAGCCTTTTTGTGTGACTGGAGATAACTATAGTTGTGAAGAAAGCAGCACTTTGTTTGCGGGAAAGATCTTCAACGTGGCACTTCTAAGAAAGTCTGAGAACATAGAATGGTCACCTTCGGGCATTAAAATGTCGCTTTTAGAATTGTTCTGTGTCAGAAACATTGTACACTGCATTTTGTTTCTTTTAAGACTTTATCTGTTCTCTGAAGGTCACAGGCTGATATAACTAACTACCCTGTTCCTTGCATAATTCACATGACGTCCCAAGTCTTCAAGATTTAAAATAGGTATTCTATATGGATGTAATAACAGGGGAAAGATACAAATAATAGAATACAATTTTCTATCCACTTGTTCCTCGACTTTCAGAAGTGACAGAATGGGTTGAAATTGTTCTAGTAGTGAACGACAGATTTTTAGCTTTTCCTGTCGATTAATTCAGTGCCTACTAGCCACAAATGTCAGTAATTCTGTTTGCTTCATCGATGATAGTTGTGCGGTTTAAAGTATTTCTTTCCGCTATTTCCGAAGGGACAGACACCTTACGTACATAAATACCGGAAGGCAACATATGCTGTGCTAATCAGCTTGTTACTTGTGTCCCGCTACGTCACTGATTTCGAGGTGGCAGCAGAACTGACATGCGAGCGGTTAGGCAGGGGACATAGCCACAGCGCTTATGACGGGGCTCGCTACAGCTGGAAGGGTCTTTTGCACGGAGAGTATTGACGCCCGGTTGCGTGGGGTGTGTGGCGTCGCGCTGCAGACGGCCGCGAGCTGCAAGCTTTTGCACTAATTCCGCCGCTCGTGTCCATCCAGACGCGTATGTCAGAGAAGGCTTGAGACAACGCGATCGCTAGCGGACTGGCTGACTGCTGGGGTACAACCCAGTCTCACGGCACCAACCAGTCAGCAAGCTATAGTGTTGACTGGAGCCTTCACTGATGACGTCGTTGCCAACTAAAAAGTCAGGCCCCGGCGCGAACGCTAGCTGATTGGCCAGCCGCAGAGAGGCACAGTGACCAGTCACTCAGCAAGAGATCGCGTTGTCTGGAGCCTTCTCCAATGACGTCGAGGTCAACGAGAAAGACAGACCCTGGCGCGATCGCTAGCTGATTAGTCGGCCGCTGCGGCACAGCGACCAGCCAGTCAGCAAGCGATCACGTTGTCTGGAGCATTTTCTAATGACGTCGACGCCAACGAGAAAGACAGACCCCGGCGCGATCGCTAGCTAATCGGCCGGCCGCTGGGGCACAGCCCACTGTCTCATAGCGGCCAGCCACTCAGCTAGAGATCTCGGTGGCTCAGGATATCTTGCTTACGTGACATGATGTGCGCGCCGCGGCCTCTCTTTCTGACACCACCTAGAGACAGGGCCTCACAACAGCCTGTACTACGTCATACTGACCAAGCCGCGGGCGGCAGCTGAATGGCTGGCAGCTGGGGCACGCCCACTGCCTCGTAGCGGCCAGCCAGTAAGCTGGCGGCCGCGGCCTGGTCAGTCTGGCGTAGCACGGGCTGTTGTGCGGCCTTGTCTCTAGGTGGTGATGCTCTTTCTCGTTGACTTCGTCGTGACGTGACGTGACGTCCGCGCCACGGCTGCCTTTCTCGTTGGCCACGCCGCGGCTACACCGTGGCCCTGCAGACGGCGGCGCCGGCTCCTCGATGCTAATGACGCGCGTCGTTTGTTATTGGACTAACTTGTAATTGAGGCGGCGCCTCACTTTCCACCCCCTGGCCGCGCGGCATCATTAATCGTGGCCGGTGGCACACCCCGAGGAACGCCGGAACGCCTCGCAGCTCGCCCAAATTATCCGCCGACGACGCTCGGCTACACCACTGTGTGTGTGTGTGTGTGTGTGTGTGTGTGTGTGAGAGAGAGAGAGAGAGAGAGAGAGAGAGAGAGAGAGAGAGAGAGAGTTGATTACATAGTGTTATTAAAGACCACGACTCATTTTCGTGCAAATTTCATTACAAACCTGTCTGCAGGTGCCTTCAGTAGAAACAACATCCTGACTTTGTAAATGTCATGGGTTTGGCACCTCCTCTGGACAGCAGTGAGACGCCATGGAACTTTGTCACAAAAGGGCCTGGTACGTCTTTGAACACAACTGGCCTTGCATTGTGGAGCGTCTTGCTATGGAGCGCGCGGTCGCTTCCGCGGAGGTTCAAATCCTTTGCCGGGTATGGGTGTGTGCGTCGTCATTAGGAAAAGTTGAAGCAGTTCTAAGTCTAGGGACCGACGAGCACAGTAGTTTAGCCCCTTAGGTCTGAAAACATTTAAATATTAACAATTTATTACAGCAATTATTTTAAAATTGTACATACTTGATTTAAAACTCAAAATATATAGACATATAAATTTCTTAACAACTGTCATAAAACCTGTCAGTAACCAGATAGTCCACAAACTTCAGTTAAAAATTTTTTTTTCTTGAAGAACTAAGTAATATGACATATGACAACGTGAAAAATTTACTCAAGAGCGTGGTTCCCAATAAAACACCACTAACGGAGAGACAACTGAATAGCCTCCTGACGTATCTCTCTTTCAAAACTTAACCAATTTCACCTCTTTTTTATATATTTTTTATTATTTTGTTTTTCAATGCACAACAAACAACGCTTGGACAGAACACCTGAATCAGTTACCACAAGCAACTGACAGATATAATGTTAACCACACTTATAGTAGATTACAATGTAAAAAGCAGATAAACAAGCAGGCTGACGTCTCCGTGCGAACTCTGTGGTGGCTGTACACAAGATTCAAATTATTTCTCTACCCGTTTTGCGTAAACAGTACAATAGGCACTAGCACAGACCTTTAACTCGTCGAAACTTCCGTGACGATCCGCTACCAAGTGAGTAACGGATTAGAAGTGCTCCCTTCTCCAGCCACATTTTGGACACGACCAAATCGCTGGCTAGAGCATTCAAGCTATGTATGCCCCAGGCACACACGTTCCATCGGCATGTATTTCCCCGCAGATAACAGCTGTCAACACAACTTTAGCCGAGCACTGCAGAACTCTCGGCGCAGCCACACACACACACACACACACACACACACACACACACACACACACACGTTTCTCTCTCTCTCTCTCTCTCTCTCTCTCTCTCTCTCTCTCTCTCTCTCAACGACCCCTCTGTCCCGTCCAAACACCACGCCGCTCTTGACGCACTCTGACGATAAGGTCGAAATCACTCCTAGAGATACACAAAGTCGAGAAAGAAAACTTCGTAACAATGCCGGCAACAAAGGCTCGGCACGGTAAAGTCGCATCCGTAGCAATTCTGGGAACAGGTGATCCCTCGGCTCGCTAAACGGTTGGATAGTTTTAGTCCGAATAAAGACTCCAGTGTCGTTTCGTGCCTTTTGACGGTGAGGTGGGGGGAGGGTCGTTGACCTGGTTAAGGTTGAGTGAAAGCGTTACGGAGATGATCGCTAAACTCCAGTGGAAGACTCTGCAGGAGAGACGCTCTGTCACTCAGTACGGGCTTTTGTCGAAGTTTCGAGAACATAGCTTTACCGAGGAGTTTAGCAGTATACTGCTCCCTCTCACGTATATCTCTCGAAGAGATCATGAGGATAAAATCAGAGAGATTAGAACCCAGACAGAGGCATACCGACAATCCTTCTTTCCGCGAACAACACGTGACTGGAATAGGAGGGGAAAATCGATAGTGGTACTCAAGGTACCCTCCGCCACACACCGTCAGGTGGCTTTCGAAGTATGGTTGTAGATGTAGATTGTAGATGTAGGGCTTTATCAAGGTCAACACCAAAAAACTAGATATTTCGTGAGGTGGGGGTGCGAAGGGAGTCTCGTGAACCACCCCCCACCCCCACACGACACACACCTTACTGGCTCCGGTGCTGGGAGACACGTCGATGCAGGCCTCGTCAAGCAGACCTCCGCGGGCAGCGGACGCCGCGGCGGCCTTCCGTGTTCTGGCGGCCATCGGCGCGCCTCAAATTAGATCCCTGTCCCGTCCCGTCGCGTCGCGTCCCGTCCGCCTGTCGCGGCCGCGCGCCGCCGTTGGCACGGCCGGCTTGTTTTATTATTATTTGTGAGCCGGCCAGCGCAGAGGCGAGCCGCGGCGTGCCGCGCCGTCATTAAAAGCCCATTAGCGTCATTCTCACCTGCGTCGCGCCCGGACGCATCGGATTGGTATCGCGGTATTTTTAGGGGTCGCGCGCGCCCCCCATTCTCGCCATATTTATCGGCCTGGGCCGTGTCTCCGCGTTGGCCAGCAGGCTGCGGCGGGACCTGGCTCAGGCTAGTCTCCATTACACGCTCCCGCTTTCACTGTGTGGTACTCAAAGAAATCGAACACCGCTTCTCCTCACACTATTTCAAGCTGGATCGATCCCATTCTTTAGTACTTAAAGTAAAGGCTGAACGAATTTTCACCCCCCCCCTTCCCGATTCAAACTGCGTGTTGGACCGGGACTGGAACATTGAAAAATCTCACCCAGAATTACTATTACTTCAGACTTAAATTGGAAAGAACACGTAGATGATATCGTGAGAAAGGCGAACCAGAGACTGAGTTCTATTGGCAGAACCCTCAAAACATGCAACAGAACTACAATAGAAACTGCATACACTACGCTTGTCCGTCCGTTTTTGGAGTATTGCAACCCAGTGTGGGATCGTTATCAGGTGGGTTTGACGGATGACATCGAAAGAGTCCAAAGAAAGGCAGCTCGTTTCGTATTGTCACGATACACGGCAGACAGCGTTACGGAAATGATACAATATCTGGAATGGTAAACATTACAACAACGGCGCTTATCGCTGCGGCCTGGGCTACTTGCGAAACTCCTATCGCCAACATTCTCCTCCGAATGCGAAAATATATTGTTGACTCTCACTTACAAAGGTAGAAATGATCATCAGAATAAAATACGAGAAATCAGAACTCGAACAGAGAACCCTCTGCCAGGCACTTAAATGTGATTTGCAGAGTATCCCATGTAGATGTAGATGTAGAAAGTGCTCGTCTTTGTCGATTTGGGAAACAGGTAACACCATCTTATGGCTGTGGAGCTGTATTTGGACACCTGAACATAAAATTCACGAGTGTCCCACTTCCGATGACGTTGCCTCTGAACTACGTACCCGGCTACCGATCAGTAATATGTAAGAGCTGTTACGCTCAGAACTATCCATTTTTTGCCCTCAGTGAGCTACCTCAAGTCATTTCCCAAGACGTTTTGACACACTTCTTGAGACAGAACCTACCATTATGTTACCAAATCGGTGAGGACTACCACGCTGATCTGCGACAGACTGGTCGCCATTATTGGCTGTAAAAATCTGTCTACTGGACCTGGGGGCAGGTATGACGATCACAGATCATGACATGACCTGGTGTAGAGAGTAGATTAGTCTTAGCTGTAGATAGAATAAAAAGGTGAATTAAAGAAGAAGGGGAGACTGCAGTGACTACCATGATACACTGAACAGGGCGAGAGGCATGCTCACTGGTTTAGCTCAGCGAGCCGGCCTCAATACACTGTAGGTTTGTATTCCACCACAGGCACATTTGTATACACACACACACACACACACACCTAGAATTAAGTATAACTTAGAATGACAAGTGGATTGAAGTAACAATTAACACTGTATCAACTGTGTAAACTAAAATAGCTTATTAAGACCCTTTGTACCGCGCAATAAACTTAGTTTCGGTGCGGGCAGTGGCGGGTTGGACCAAGACTGTTTTGGCTTTCCTGGAAAAATCAAAGACCCTTTGTAACATTCAGATATGGAGTTCTGTTGAAGGATAATAAAATAATTTTTTTAAAAAAAATGCTCGTCTTTCTTGCAAGAGTTTTGGTTTTGCATGGAGAGGAAGAGGACTTCCCTGGAATTTGGAAAGCGGAAGAGGACGCATTGGTGGGAGTAAAGAACTAGCGCCAGTCGTGCCTAACAGGGTTAAGTTGTGCTTCAATGAAACGTTCAGTTCAACAGAAACCGAACGACCAGAAATGTCATAGCTCACCTGGGAGAGAAGTTGTTTCCAAGTGTTTACATGGCAAAGTTCCAGGTTCTTCTACCGGTAACAAAACGGTTTTCATGTACCCGGAAGTTTCAGGTAGACTTAAACGTGCTATGTTGCCCAAGATTAGAAATATGTTACTGATATTTTCATATGTACACATATTATTTACGTAAAATTTGTATGTAACCATTCACTAAATTTGAAGTTTTTTTCATTCACGTTGTTTTTCGATGAGTTTTGTATTATGAGGTGGTAGTTCCGGTGTTGAGATCACGGACATTGCTCTTGAAGAAATATCGTGGATCGTCACAAATATGTGTAAATGCGATGTACTAAACACAATTCTTTTGCTCTTTATTTACCGTAACAAATAGTAACTAGGAGCATACTTTATGAAAGGGGGGGGGGGACACCGATTTAAGGTATACAGCATTTTCCTCCTAACTTGAGCTTGTGTGTATGAGCAGTCAGGTGGTTAACTGAACTAAAATGAAAAACATCTAAACTGCATTTCCTGAAAAATAGACAATCTCTAGAAAGTTTATCCTTCTAGTGGATATATTCAAGATTAGCTACATCTACATATCTAGCTAGAAGTGGGACGGTCCTCGCAAAGAAGACATGCCGATAGTTACATTGTAATAGAGGCAGAGATGTTTGACTTAGTTGGAAGAAAATATGTATGTCGGAACGGGCAACCTCTTGTATTAGCCTTCTTGCTTCGCTCTGAATCCTGCACCTGCATTATTGCACATACTTCGACGGTAGTAGCTGGTTTTACCATACCCTTCCTCATATGAAATGTCCAGAAATAGACCTCAGTCTAAAGGTCAGGCACAGATACAGGCTATAATGACGAATTTAACTAGGAAAGTAACTCCATTTGCAGTAAGATTGACGAATAATATGAATACAAATAACAAATAGCTAATGATGTATTCTTATTCACACTTCACGAATTAAAGAAACATCACGTATCCTTTGAGCTTAAATGGGTATCGTAAGATGCAGATGACGTTAGCGTCAAGCAATTATAATTCTCTAATATTCTGATAGTGAAACAAGGATTTAAACTAATACATAGTTACCAGTTCATAGGTTTATTTTCGCCTGGTTTTGCCCGTTTTTAATCGGTTCTTAGTTGCTTAGAAATTTGTGGAGATGTATTCCCATGTTTGTAATTGAATACCCTTGTTTTGGCGCACACGTTTCGCTTCTATTTAAGAACCATCTTCAGTAGTCTATAAGGTATATTTGTTTTTGTGCATACATGACCCTTGTATAACAGTTACAATTATCTTACTAAATCACATATTTTGGTCTACTACGTACATAATACGAAATAATAATTAACCTCACGGAAACTTGTACTACAGATACTTATTTTAGGCCACTAATGGTATGTCCCAAATAAAAGTAAGCTAATTGCGTAAGTTATAAACAAATCCATTTATATAGCTGCAAAGACGGCATTCAGCTTCCCGAACTATTTGTTTTGTGATTGGTTTGGTTTCTTTCATTATGGTGCGCTTATAACATCGTATGTGTTTTATGCTCTACTAATATTAAATTTGCATCACCAGTTTAAACCTTTAGTAGTTTAACCATAAACTATTTATTGGTATGTGTAGATAAGTAAATCCATTTTATCATCGAAAACTGCTTAGTAAATCATATCTAATACTTCTCTTTAACGTCAGTGGAACGCTTCTTCTTTTCCTGTCGCACTCAATAACATTTGCGACTTCGATTCGTGTGGTAAATGCATAGTATACTTGTGTATGGAAGGTCATTTGCCTTTCAGCTTTTTCAGTCATCGTACTTGGCTAAGCGATTGAGACTTCGATTTTATGTAACATATACCATAAAACATTCCTTAGTTAATAGTCGATCATCCCCTTTCGAAATTTAAAGAAAACTCATTAAATTTATAAGTGTTGTCGACAGTTTTGTGTTTTATAGATTTTGTGGAAAGTCATATGATGAGAATAGCTAGTAACTATCCTTTCGTTTGCAGTCTAGTGCATGTTCCCGGATGTCTATGTTGGAAGACACGTTTAATATATGCTCATGAAAACAAGAAATCGACTGTCAGCCATCGAAATAATACGTGCTCTCATCCTGTAGGGAAAAATAACGTTGTTTTGATCGCGACAGGAGCTTTCCACTTATATGGGGGAATTTGTGTCAGAGATAAGGATAGTGTTAACTGCTGTCTGCTACAGCTTCCTATCGCGGTATCACCAACATTCCATTGGATTCTCAGGTCAGAATCCTCCTTTCTGCCGGACTCTCAAAAATCAATTGGCCGTGTAATTTAGCGTGTGCGGAAATTACGTGATTAGATATTTATTTTATTATCTTTAATACAGAAAAAGCGGAAGTATTGGTGACCTGTAATTCATTGCATATTGGGTAACTGTGCAAAATCGTGAACTGACAGTGTAACAGCTTGGGAGATTGCTAAATCTTACAAATGAACATAAATTTTAAAGAAAATTTAAACTCTAAAAGTGAAAGGTTTCTACTTACTTACGAGACAAACATTTATCTTCTAGGATTCAATTTTCTACACCTGCAAGTTATCTGCATTTGTTCTTGAGAGATTTAGTACGGCAATATCGAAAGTAAACACATCCTCTTCCTTTCCTGCATCTTACAAATACATGGGAAAAAAATGAAGTCCTCTTCATCTGGCATTTATCAAAAACATAATTTTCGTACTTATAAAAGACAAATACAGGAGAACAGTGTTACAGGCTATAAAAAAGGCAACAGAGGAAAGAAAATAAAGTAATAAATTGAGTGTAGCTGATGTTGAAAGTGAGCAGCATTTATCTCCTGGCAGCTCTGAGCACCGCTGAAGACGGATGGAAATTGAACTGCTAGAATTGCTGTCACCTCATCCGAAATGTTTCGCTGCAGTTCTTGGAGAGTTCGAGGTGGTTGCGACGAATTCCCACCAGTTTGTTGGCAAAAGGAAATGGCCGATCGGGCGTAAAAGAAGAAAATAGAAAAAGAACAGCGGAAGCGTCAGGAGAGGTACCGACGAGTGAGGAAACACGAGAGATGGTAACCAGCCCTTACAGCTGAAGGAAGACCAATGAGAAGAAAACAAGGTGGCCAACCACCAGCAGCTCTTGCCGAGGTTTCCGTGGTTTCCTGTTGGCTGTAAGGTGAATACCGGAGCTGTCCCCATGCCCACGGAATATTCCCAATTGGGACAATATGTATCCCCCAACGAAATAAATAAACAAACAGTGCCAAAACAGTATTAAAAACCCCTATGGCTGAATAGAGCACACAAGCTCTCGAACAGCCCGCCCATCCCACTTCCAGAATGGATGCAAGTTTAAAAAAAAAATACTTTTAGTATGCTGCAACGCTTAGAGCATCAGACTGAGATCTCTGCACTGTTTTAATAGTATACCGTGCGTTCTGTGGCACAATTAAATACATAAAATTGGTTTCTGATAAAATGAGGCCGAGTAACACTTTTGAGGGTGACATCCCTTGGAGACGTGATGATGTATGTACCGATCAGCTGTATAACGTTTCTCGATTGCACACTCTCTCCCACGTGCCACGCACGTGCTGAATTCGCCGATCTCGGTGTGTTAAAGCGCTACCATACGTGCCGGCGCCGACGACCACACCGCCGAGGATGAGAATCCAAAAGCGGGCGGTGGCGGAGCTGCGCAGCAGATCGTTTATCTATTAGATTTTTTTGTGCGAGTGAAAAGCAAACAGTTTTTGTGGGCGCTGGATGGAATGGAGCCGGGAGGGGCGGCGCGCGCTGGGCGCTGGGGGTGGCTGCGGCGATTTGTCAGGCCGCGCCCAGGCTGGGGCGGGCGCCTCTAAAACACCACGGCAGAGGCTAGTGCTGTGCCAGGCAGCAGCAAGTATCGCAAAACACATCTGGGTGACGAGTGAGTGACACTGCAATAGCATTAGCCCTCTCGAAGCTGTATGTGTAACTGAAAGCAGAACTAGGTAGCCGCTGAAGGAATTATTGTCATCGATGTCAGTAGAGGGATCTGCTCAGAGGACAACTGGCACTGGAAGGTAAAATGAATGTTCACTGTATGACTAGCGAACTTGGCCATATTTTGTAAATTGATGATGAGTTGGAAAGGACTTCACTACTTCGATATGACTCATCATTTTTTCGATTTCCGTCGTCCTTAGTTGCATATGACATTGGTGGAGGTGTATTGCCGTCTTTAGCAACTAAATGAAAGGCGTTTTTTTTGTGTGCCATACGCGTTTCGCTTCTTTCTTTATGAAGCATCATCAGTGGCCTGTAATACATGTTATTTTTGTATAATATTGTAGTACAGTCATAATATTATAGGTATTTTTCACAGTATGACTGTAATATAATACAAAAATAACATGTATTACAGGCCACTGATGATGCTTCATAAATAAAGTAGCCAAACGTGTATGGCACACAAAAAACGCCTTTCATTTAGTTGCTAAAGACGGTAATACACCTCCACCAAATTCGATATGACTGTTGTTGTGTTGTGGGGTTATTAATGGGATGAAACAGAAAGATCTTCAGTCCCCTTTTCCTAACTGAGGAAGTAGAGCGAAAGATTGAACACAGTACGAACCTAACGTTCGGCTCCCAGAGGGGAAACCCCCAAGGTGGACAGAGCGGCAACGGACGCAACAGTGACAGTACAAAAAAAGGAAAGTGCAGTTGGAGTACAAGTGGATAACTATTGTATTACAGCAGCCTACCGTGGCTGGCTGATCACAAGAAGAGTAAAGGATAAGCACACAGTAAATACCTCGTCTGGCCAGACAACACAAAAATGGAGAAGAGGTTAAATTGCTGGAGAGGAGGCAACATTAGAAATCACGCTAAGGAATGATACAACTACTTGTGCGGATAAAACGTAAAACATAGTCAGCCATAGGGCCATCGTCACCAAGAACTAAAAGGAATGCAGCAGGTAGATTGAAAAACTGCCGCAAGGGCGCTAAAAGCGGACAGTCCAACAGGATGTGGACCACCGTCAAGAGAATGACACTTGGACGGCTCCTCGCGACGAATAAATGGGCGTTTCTTAATAGGTATGGCCAGTACATAGACGACGGAGGACAACTGACTCCCTACGAGAAGTCCTCAGTGAGGACTTCCATGCGGTGTAGACAGCTCGAGCGCGCGGAGCTTGTTCGCCACGTTCCAGTCAGACCATTCAGATCTCCACACTCACAAGGATCTTGCGGTGGAATGCCAGTCGAATATCCATTTCCGGCAGACCAGTCTCCACAGACTGTCGGGAGCGGCCTGCTTGCGTAGCCGATCGATGCGTTCTTTCTCCGAGATGCCAACGTTGCCAGGGGTCCAAACGAAGACTACTGGACGACCAGACTTGCCGAGGGTGAACGGCAGCGGTTCTGGAAAGCCAAAATGCACTTTGGTTTAATCGTAAAATCGTCTCGTGAGATGTGTCCATGCATCGAGTAACCGTGTGATATTATGTACAATCGAAATCTTACTGTTAATGAACGCACTCACGTGAACTGAGTGACAAGTTAATTTTGTCAATTATTGCCAGTGATGTTCCGTGACGGTTGTGCTTGAGTAAAATAACAGGAATTCGCCTTCAGTCACAAATTGTTTTATTTTACACAATGCATTTCAAGCCTTGAGGGCTCATCATTAGGTGCTTCTACGATTTATTACACATCTTTAAAGGTCTGGGCTTATTAAAAAGTGGTGCTCAAATAAGACTGGTGCAGTATATATGTATGTAAAAATAATCATTAACACAAACACTTCTCATCCTGAGACACAGTGTGGAATAGTTGTTATTCCACAATGTGTCTCAAGATCAGAAGCGTTAATGTTAGTGATACATACAGATGTACTCCAATTATCATACTGCATCAGACTTATTTCAGCACTCCTTTTCAATAAACCCAGGCCTCGTCAGAGACGGCGTTGGATCAGACAGTGCGTGATTAGTCAGGTGATGTTCTACTTGCCCAAAGACCCGGAGGCGTGAAGTAAGATTGAAAACTATATATATATATATATATATATATATATATATATATATATATATATATATTATATCGTTTATTTAGTGGTCAGAGAGGTTAAAATAAATACAAGAAAATTTAGATCAGTAATATATTGAAATAATAAACTCTGCTAAATCTCTCACATAACTACAAGTGCATAAACAAAGTTTAAATAGTTGTCACGAGGGTCTTTAATTACATCAGTACACCAGAAGATCGCATTACAATTTCTACTCGCAAGTACTTAACAGTGAAATCCCGAAAGAAGGGGAAAATTAGCAACATCTGAAGGGAATGAAACAAATTAAGTTTTTGCATTATGTTTTCTTTTTTATTAAAAAATGTTATTTGCTCGCGACGCTTTATTCGGGCACCAGAATGTGCAACATCGTAGAACGACGTCAGTAAGCTCCAGTAAAATAAATTTGGTGGATAATAATCGTCTGTCTGTCACAATTTACTACGGTGTGAGGGGAAAAAGCGTCAGTGATCGAAATAGATAAACAAACCTGTAGAACACAAAATTGTCTATTTTAATATTCATAATGAATTGGTTCTACCGAGAAGCGACGAAGAATCAGTTAACTCACTATAGAGATTTGAAGTCTCGTGGGATGTCAAAGAAGCATCTAAAAATGAAAAGGTAAGCAATCTTTTTTTTGTTAAATTTTAATTCCTATCCCGGAGGCCTTGCTGATAATGTTGGTAACGGATCAGAATCCCGGCAATGTTAATGGCTTGACAACGCGAATATTTTATCACGAAATCTTTGTTTTACGAGGGAAATAAATTTTGTTGATCGGAATAGGATTTTATTGTAAATTTCATGATTGTGAATATTTTATTACTTACGAATAAAGGAAACTAATTACTAATATAATTACTGTTTTCGTTCATAATAATTTAAAAAAAATTAGTGGACATTTTAGCGATTATGAGAGTGGGGGAATTTTTTGTTAGTGTTTTTCTAGTGGTTTTTCACTTTAAACTGATGGTAGCTCACTTTAACTGTTGGCAACACTGAGTACATTATTACTGAACGCCATCCAAAACTTCCAAATTTCGCTGATATAAGTATACAGTTCCACGGTTAGAGACTATTAACGAATGCATAATTTTTTTAAACCCATGTCTTCCCAAAAATAGAAATTGTGAAAAAGTGTTATATTTAGTCATCAGGTTCTCTTTAAAATAAATGAAATAACATTACAAATATTACAAACTGGCAGTATGTGTTGTAATTTGCACCATCCATAATGTTGCGCTGTTTCCTAGTAAAAAAATTAGAAAAAATTAGTTTTTGTGATCACATTCTTCTATTTGTTCGAACTGTGCAATATTGTCTATTATATGATAACTCTGACTTACATTGATGGTATCACTCATGGAAATATTGAAAAACACTCTGTGTGAAGCTGAACTTGACAATTCTTATGTGGTATCGTCTGACGTTTGTAAATCTTGCATCTTTTTACGAAGTATTAAGGTAATTGTGAAACTTTAACACACATAGAGAGAGCTCGTGAATGCCTTTTAACACATGTGTGGTGAGTTTTGTGTGGTAAGTCCATTTCGACTGCATTTTGTAAGGCTAAATTTTGTGTTGCGTGTACGCAACACTGGGAAGAAATGGGTTAATTAGGCCCCATGATTTGCGCCAGCAAAGGCGCATAAATTTCCAGTTTCCAGTTCATCTGTTGAAATGGCAAAAAGCGAGAGGTTTTGTGGTTTGATAGGGTGGAGAAGTGCTCAGAAAGTGAGCAGAACGGTGGATGCAGACAGCGCTGCCCCCGTATGAAGCAATAAAGCGATTGGGCCGTGTATTTCCAGCACGGTACGGCCGACATCCTGGTCGTGTTTACGCGTTCCTACTCGTCAGTGAAATCGTATGCAGATCATGCAGGCGGCAGTACCGCTACGTGCGTAACCCGCTCGCCACGGGCGTGGCCAGCGCGCGCTCTGCTAGCGGCTGTTTCCAGAAACAAACCGCACGGCTCGATGGGATTCCGCCAGCTGTGCACTTGCTACTTCCGTCCGCGTCTCACTCTAACACTGTGTGTATGGGGGGGGGGGGGGAGTAAAGGTTTACAGAAGACGTGTCACTACAGCTACATGTTACTTTCCTACTACCTGATCTTAAGAGGAGACCACATGGGTATCGGATTTCAGAATTTTTTTACGTTCATGGTACGTGAAATTCAAAGCTTAAATATGAATCAGCCAAAGTAAGTTTGTCAAAGTGCACATAAGTGCCAAAAATCAAAATAGTTCAAGCATGTGTTCATATAATGAAACTTTCACTCTGCAGCGGAGTGTGCGCTGATATGAAACTTCCTGGCAGATTAAAATTGTGTGCCGGAACCGGAACTCGAACCTGGGACCTTTGCCTTTCGCGGGCAAGGAAGTTTCATATCAGCGCACACTCCTCTGCAGAGTGAAAGTTTCATTCTGGAAACATCCCTTAGGCTGTGGCTATGCCATGTCTCCACCATATCCTTTCTTCCAGGAGTGCTAGTCTTGCAAGTTTCGCAGGAGAACTTCTGTGAAGTTTGGAAAGTAGGAAACGAGGTACTGGCAGAAGTAAAGTTGTGGGGCGGCATCGTGAGTCGTGTCGGGATAGCACAGTCGGTAGTGCGATTGCCCGAGAAAGACAAAGGTTCCAGGTTCCAGTCCCGGTTCCGGCACACAATTTTAATCTGCCAGGAAGTTTCATGTGTTCATATAGCTTCGGTGGTAGCATTCTCGCCTCAATCCAACTGTGACGGATATTTTTTGTTTTTGTTTTCTGTTTGTTATATAAAACCTTTTGGGATCTCTAATTCAACGAGTTCTGTCAGTATTTATGTGTATGTGACGAGCTGTAAACATTGTCACGTAAAACGATGGTTGAGTAGGTTAGCTGCTTGAAAGGTATGGAGATTATACAAAATAGCGTACTAGCTCTTCACAAACTGAAAAAATCGAAGTCTTAACTGCTTGAACTAATAGTGAAGCCAGTATTGTAAAATATGTAACTTATGTTTTTTTATTGAAACTCTCATTATGAACCACCCTCCATGAAATACAAAAAATTACGAATAGACAAAAATACGTGTACTTTTCGTAGAAATTACCATTATATATTTGAATTTTGTAAGTATTCGAACGCAACGGGAAAAAAACTGCCACGACAGGATTCGAACCACCGCACTAGGTTTGTAACGCCAGAATGCTACCACCTGAGCTACAATGACAAAAGATACGATTCATTTAATGATTCGTACTTACGCTTACGTGCAAAACTTCAAAGTCGATTTTCTCGAGAATTTTTGAGAGATGCGTCGAATGACTTTGGCTGAATGTTATTTGAGTTCTGAACTTCACGTAATAAATATTCGCGGTGAATTAACTTGAAATTAGCAGACGTAAAAGAAGACAAATGCAGAATTTGGGATGTGGTGTTATAGTCACTGAAAATTAGGCACATTGATAGGATTGTCTGCAGAATCTTCCAGGAATTGATTTCGTGGTGAACATTAACTAGGAGGACGAGGATGATGCGGCATCGGACGTCTTTCCTCCTATTAGAGGGTGTCATAGCTAGCAAATATTGAACGAGAAGATGTAGCTTTCAATGTATCTAACAAATCCTTCTTGCATGACGACCCCATAGAGAGTTGCGTACCAAACCACTACAATATAACAACAATAATGGTAGTAATAAATTCACAGCTTGGAGGTGTGAATCAAAATATGTATTTAAAAGTATTACCTATCAATTTAGTTCAGTTATTGAACTTAATCAGTGCAGTTTAGCATCCTCAGGACTCGTCTACACCCTATAAAATGTTTCACAGTCAAAATCCATTTTAAAAAACATATAAATAAAAAGAGCCTTCAAGTGCCTGTTAAAAGTTTTAACTGAGCTTGTAACACGCATTTTGAAACGTTTTTAACCGTTGTAAATAATCCGATTTTTCTACCATATCTTTACCCAAAGAACACTAATGTGAGCTCCATCTCTATTTACCACGTTGTCGACGGAACGATGAACTCTTGTCATCGTTCCTTCACTATAAACTTTCGTTACTCAGAGGGTAAAATTTTGGTAATAAAATAATTCCAAACATTCTTAGCCTGATCGCCGTCACAAGTTTCAAGTACTGTTGTTTCAGACAAGGTGAACGGTTGTGTCCTGAGAAGTTCAAAATATGAAGTCCAAATTATAGATTTTAAAGGAGACAAAAAGTTCAAAACTCTGTATTAAAACTTATCCGTTCAGTCCGGTTTTAACCAGAATGTTATCATAATATACAATTTTGAGAATAAAGTACTTAAATCGTAAATTGTTTATACCAATCCATTGATTTTTTGGGGGTCAATGTACTTAACCCAAACTTAACATTTTTGTTCTGCAATCCTTTATAATTCGTAGTACAGAATTAAGGAAAGAATAAGACTGATATTGGTTAATCGGTGTATCTATATTGATTTGCACGGACCACTGCGCAATAGCCGATACGTATATACGTTAAGCAATATAAAGAAGTTAATCTGTAACTTCATGCCTGCTTAAATGCTTCTGCGTACGCTGGCAACGTTTTTAGTAGGACTTACACGCTATATGCCCGGCGGAAAGAATGTTAATAATAGTGTTCAGGGACGAAATTCGGCCCATAGCAGGGCGGGAATCTAGTCAGAAACCTAGCAGCGACTAACGATATCGTGTAATCTTAAAGTCCCATTATGGCTTTCGATTAGCTCACTATTACATTACACTTGGGAAAGATACACTATTAATCAGTTCGCGAGCATAAACTATGCAGTGCTATGATGTCGTACAATCAAATCAATTTTCAACTTTCTAACGCCCGGAAAGAACTCTATTTCCGATTATATGACCTTTTTTTTCTGTGGTGTGAATGAGTTTCGAGACGAGGGGAAACCATCAACTCTTTGATCTGAACAGTCTTATTCCTCAAACTCTTCGCCGTTTGCTAGGATTTAGAACAACTCCGTATGATATTACTGTCCTTGGAAGTGTGGATTATTAATACAATAAGCTTTTATAGGAAATATAAACACAAGGGAGTTAGTATATAATACTTCGATAAGGAATCCGTTTGGAAATGTCGTCCATTGGCAGTATGAGCACACTTTATTCCTCATAAACTCTTCGCCGTTTGCTAGGAATTAGAACAACTCCGTATGATATTACAGTCGTTGGAAGTGTGGATTATTAATACAATAAGATTTTACAGGAAATATAAACACAAGGGAATTAGTATATAATACTTCGACGAGGAATCCATGTCTGGAAATGTCGTCCATTGGTAGTATGAGCACACTGTAAGTTCCTTGCTCTCTGTAATTTGAGAGGAGGTAGTGTGGAGCATAACAAGAAAAAAATGGATTGTAAAATGCTCGTCTTAAGCACTGTGAGCATTTGTCGAGTAGAAGAGACGTGTTCATAGTTTCGAAGTTGAAAACGTGCTCATAGGTATTTTAGAAACCGTTTTTTAAAACTTTGTTGTTATTTTAAGATCATAATTAATCTTGATGGTTGAGGTTTGAATGCGGCTGGCGTTATAGTGTGGGCATTCATTCCAGTGTTTATTTCGCTACCTGCCAACGGCGAAAAGTCTGTGAAATCGAGAAATGGGACGAAAATCTGCAAAGCGGAGCCTTTCCGCAGCAATAGAAATTACGATCTGAAACAAATATACGAGTTGTGCTTCCGAGAACATATCAGAAACAAGGATGCAATTCTTCTAAACTAGCGTAATCGAGACAGAAGATGGAGAAAATACGGGCAGGTAGTAGGCAGTCGTCTTATTATCTCCACTCTGCTCAAAGTTTTATCTGTCAACTATCCACCAAGTCAAGAGTAGAGACTAATTTTAGAGGGGGGAAAATGCCGTTTGACAGTCCCGCAAAATAGTCACTGCATCTCAAATAGCCATTGTTTCTTATTTTTATAATCTTTTGAAAGCCTGAAACGGCCTTTTCAGAGAATTTGAAAGTTCACTGCAATTTTGAATATTTGACAGAATTGCCGCCGAATCGGTCGAAGAAGTGAGGACAAGGTTTTTCCTTTCTTCATGTCACTGAAGACGAACGGCCAGATGATTTCTCTGGACAGACATTTGGCCCTTAGGCCTTTTAAGCTTATAAAAACTTGATACTTGACTTTGGAGGTCGAGCTCTGGTGTCCACGTACGCCTTTGATGGTTGTATGAATTAGACAATCGCTGTTTAAATATTTATTAGTACATTACGCTATATGAGATGTTCGAGATGACGCATACTAACGAATAATCAAAAGTCTATCGATTGTGGCCGTTATCAAATATTCTTATAAACTACTTAAACTAAGATAAACTAGCCCAAGGACAACACAAAACATCCAAGCCCGATGAGGGACTCGAACCCCCGACGGCGGACGACCGCGCACACCGCAGCACGGCGGACTAACAACCACGCAGTTGAGTCCGATAAACTTACAAAGATTTGAATTATGGTATTTATAGATCTCAGTTTGCAGCGTATGCACATCGTGGTTCTGATAATCCTGACTTTTCAAGAAGTCGCACCTGCCGAATCCATAGGTAGCACGATCAGTAGAACACCACTCAGTCGTTGGTCCCGTGAAATTCGAAGGATGTTGTACTCAGTTTTAAAGATGTCTTACCCTTTCAGATAACCTAAAGAAAGTGTAAATTCTCGAGGATAATCATAAACTAATAATTTACGTAGATTTTTTTTCTTATCGGATGTGAATTTGGTTCTGGATCTAATAAGAGCCAAATTATCATAAAGAGAAAATCAATTCAAACGACCAGTGAAAGACTAGTTACATTTAATTAGCTTGTAAGCTTATTCACGGTCGGGGTGCTCCCATACAGCGTGCTATTACATAGGGAAAGAGAAGAGCTTAACAACGTATTTGCGACTAGTCACTTGAGATGGAGAAAAGTTTTAATAAGCTAAGGCGCTTGTCGTGATGTGTAGATAGCAGGAGAAATACGCACGGGAGTTTAATCTCAGAGTCGCTAAACGTCGCTCACTTCCATTCAGTATTTCACCGCGGACCGTTGTAATTCCGAAACATAGATGAACTGATCAATTACAGAGCCAAAGTAGATCCATGAAGCAATTTCGAATTTAGAGAACAGTTAGTAGCCAAAATCGTTGTATTTTGATTTATTCATTGTTACGATCTTCTGATCTTTTTCTCGAACGTTTCCTATAGCCTATAGAGTTCCTCTAGAGCCTGGTGTGACAAAATATCACACTATTTCCTCATATTTGTAGTAAAGGAATACACTAGACTGATGTGATAGCCCACCTACACACTGTGTAATAATGTGCATGACATTTGGGCAGACGTACAGCATGCAACCCTGCAATTGTGATTGGTTGTATGGGTTCCACTGCTTAAGGCACTGTTCATGTAAATATATGTAACTAGGTAATTTATCTTAACTATCCGACCAAACAAACATTATTGCAATTAAATAGTGGTTGGCTATCGTTACACATACATCTTTAGGCTAAGTCTGTTACTGTCTTCAGAGAAAAGCCAGAAACAATCAGGGCCCTGGTGATTAAAATCTGCATCAACAGACATACCTAGCAACCTCTGTGCAATGCATGGGTAATGTTACCTGGCATTATACCACATGTTACTGTTTCTTTTACATTTACATTTGATACACGGAAAGAATTACTACTTAAATTCCCCTGTACGAGAAGTAATCAGTATAATTGGTTTCCTGCTGGAGAGATGCATTAAAGTGCTGAAGTATATACGTAGATTCGTCACCTCAAATTACTGTTATTCTTGGAACCAGATCTTGTGAAAGTCTGCGTTTGCCTTGTACTTGACGTCTGTCTTCAATCAGTTTTATTAGCATTTCCATGACGCTCTCTCGTGTGTCAACGAAACCTGTGACTGTGCAGACTTTCCTTCTTTGTATACTTCGAATTTCCCTGTTGCCGCCCACTCACTTAGACAATATTCTAAGGTAGGAGACTGAAGTGTTTTGTGAAGAGGCTACCTCGTAGTTCGTGCGTACATACTGGCGTCACAAGGAGAAGAGGATGAAACAAAAAAAAAAGTGAAATATTCTTAATTCACAATCACGGTGACAATGGACGAGTGACTCAGTTTATAAATGGAGGAGATAATCAGACACACGCGATGGATCGTGACGTTGTGACTGAAGAAGAAACAGAAGACGTTTACGAAAGATTAAGATAAGTACATAATTATGAACGTAAGTGGCTGATAATTCTCGATTTTAGAATTAAATTGCATTTCTTTTCATTGTGGACCTTGTTTTATTCCGTGAGCGCGGTAACATCTGAGTGACACAGGTATTACTGTAATTTTCATCACGCTAAGGAAAATATTCAATTTCTTAAACACTGTTTACGCGTAAAAGGCGCAGTTTTTTTTAGGTATGCAGATATTCACCTTGGAAGTAGGCAGTAATTTCCGTTGGGACGCCTGCGAATGTAACCCGCAACACAGCGCGGACGAGTGGGTGGCTGGCCGTAGCAGGCGCACACGGCCAGAACTCGCAGGCTGCGGTAAGCCACCGCTATAATCAAGAACACAACACAGAGTTCTCTATGCGCTAATGGCATTCGTATCGCCTTGATGCTGGTGTTGTTATACAACGCTCATAGTAAGCGAAGGAAGAGAATGCGCATGAAACAAGAAATGTTTAAAGTTGTATGCATCTTCCTTTCGGTGTCAACTATCAAAAACACTAGGGTTCTCTCTCTTCTCTCTCTCTCTCTCTCTCTCTCTCTCTCTCTCTCTCTCTCTCTCTCTCTGCAGCGAATCTAAAGACGTAATACTAGACAAACCCATATTGCATGTTAGTTTTGTTCAGTTGATCCGAATGCTTTGTACATTAGGAAGATATCAAAATTATGGAATCTCTAATAGTAATTTATATTTAAGTGTACTTACTAATATGTCGACTGTTAAAACTGCCTGATATTCCGAAAATAATCTGCTATTGTTTAATAATGCAAAACACAAGTAATTATTATTATTATTATGTCATTGAAGACAAACTTTGAGGTGCACCCGAATATCGTCGTAAAAGATAATCCTCGTCGTATTAAAATCACTGTTTAGTATGTTTACAGGTAATTCATGCTTATAGATAGAGGTCTGTGCGGATGCGGATATATCTGCGGATATCCGCAGTATTTCTCACTTTGCAGATAAAATTGTAAGCGACGCGGATATCCGTGTGTTCCATGCATATAAAGAGCGAGGTATCTGCCAAGTACATCTGTCGAAATGTTAGCTGAAAACTTCCAGCCTGTGTACAGCCTTGGAATCCTTGTAGGGCCAGGGTAGAGCGGAAGTCTGTTTCCTCATCCCCTAGCCACAGCGAACGTAGCTGTACCTGAGGGACTTGCGCGTATTCCGTTTATGCGACCGTGTTTTATCTGCGTTCTGTCAAGTGCTTTCTGGGTGGCAAACGGGTCCACTGCACATCAGAGAAATTTCCGCTGCCTTCAGTTAGCGCTTTGCAGTGACCTAGTGACAACATATATCGTAGTGAACACACTGAAAGGTCTTTCTTAAAATGAACACGACATTAATGGATACTGTATCATGTAAAGTGATCCCGCATTTTCTTTAACCGAATTGTTTACTATGTAATATCTCTTTAACTGTGTGTCGCGCATCTTACCCCTACATCAATTTTTAGCTCAAGAAAGAAATACGTCCACCAAATTTGGTTAAAGTCAGTTCAGTGGTTTAGCAGGAGATGTACAACATTGTCACGTAATACAACAATTAACAGCGCATTTCACTGTTTATAATGTCATGTCTCCTGAACTGTGTGTCTTGCAGTCGTTTAATTATGTCAGTAATCGTCGCGAAAGTGCAAGCAATATGTCGAAAGTTTCATCGTAATCGAAAGAACGATACAGCCGCGCATAAAATACGAACAAACATAGAAACAAACATTCATGTATATGCATTAGGTAAAAGGTGTGGGAAGTAATAAAGATAGACGATAGCATTTTATAGCAGCTTCCATAATCAGATATGCTGTACAGTGAAAGTAACGTATTTCGGAAGTTACACACTGTTAGATTCTATAGCCTCGTCGTAGCTGCAGCCAACATTGTCTCTTTTTGCTGACAGTTACCAATTAGAAGTAGACGGCAGTTTTAACACTGGAAATGACATGCTTTGCTTTGTGTGACATAACTTTTTTTTTTTTTTTTAATGAAAACACAGTAAAATCTCCTCAGTTTCAAGCACTGAAATTTAACAAGATGCCTGTATTAAACAGCCAAGGAGTCAAAAGTAGTTACGTTGTTGCAGAAACGAGACTAACAATATTTGTATCATTACATACTACGTTTTTTAAATACTGCTATCTATTACTATAACCCATTCAAAACTTCAATATCTGCGGTTTCGGATAAAGCGCCGCGGATGTGGTGCGGATGCAGATAACATCTACATCTACATGGGATACTCTGCAAATCACGTTTAAGTGCCTGGCAGAGGGTTCATCGAACCACCATTATACTATTCATCTCCCATTCCATTCTCGAATAGCGCACGGGAAGAAAGAACACCTGAATCTCACCATTCGAGCTCTGATTTCTCGTATTTTATTCTGATAATCATTTCTACCTTTGTAAGTGCGACTTAACAATATATTTTCGCATTCGGAGGAGAATGTTGGGGATTGGAGTTTCGTAAGTAGCCCACGCCGAGGCGATAAGCGCCGTTGTTGTAATATCATTTCCGTAACGCTATCTCCCGTGTATGGTGACAATACGAAACGAGCTCCCCTTCTCTGGACTCTTTCGATGTCCTCCGTCAAACCCACCTGATAAGGATCCCACACTGGGCAGTAAAAATGGACGGACAAGCGTAGTGTATTCAGTTTCTTTTGTAGTTCTGTTGCATGTTTTAAGGGTTCTGCCAATAACACGCAGTCTCTGGTTCCCCTTTCCCACGACATTATCTACATCTTCTTTCCAATTTAAGTCTGAAGTAATAGTAATTCCTGGGTATTTTGTGGAGTTTACGGCCTTCACTTTTGATTGATATAACTTGTAAACAAAGTTTAACGGATTTCTTTTCGTACTCATGTGGACGACTTCACACTTCTCATTAGAGTATATTGCCAATTTTTACACCATACTGATATCTTATTCAGATCGTTCTACAGTTGGTTTTGATCTTCAGATGATTTCACTTGCCGGTAAATGACGGCGTCATCTGCAAACATCATAAGAGAGCTAATTAATTTTTACCCTAAATTGTTAATGTAAATAAGGAACAGCAGAGGACCAATAACACCACCCTGTGGAACGCCCGATATCACCTCTGTTTTAGTCGATGCCTTACCATCGATTACTACGGACTGTGTCCTCTCTGACAGGAAATCCCCTATTCAATCGCAAATTTATCTTATCCGCGCAGACCTCTAATTATAGACGTAGACGACAAAATATAAAATAGTCCCCTACCCCTATATCTATTTGCTGTCACGTGTCGAAACTTTAGTTTCGATATTTGCACGTACTTCGGTAACGGCAAATTGTTACCGGCAGCAGTGACTTCACCCTGTGTTCGGTGACACAGAGCGCGATATTCGCGTGCCGGCTACTTGAGACGGCGGCGCGCGCCCGCGGCGAAGCCAGGCAACTGCCCGCATTGCCGGACACACACGGTGTGGGTTGACTGCCCTCCGTCCAGGGCACACACGCGCCGCGGCCTTGTAAATCGCGCACTGGACTCTGCACTGCCCGCTGTTGGCGATTTAACGGCCAATCGGTAATCACTTTCAGTGACAGAACAGTGTTCGATAGGAGCAGGGTGGTTAAGGAAATCCTCCGCTTCCTATTCTAAAGAAACGACCCATGCTGCGTAGGTAGAGAAACGCGGAAAACCTAAATTGAACCGGAAAGTGGGAACGAGAAATTTAACCCGCGTCGTTTCTCATGCCAACCTTTCTGAATACGCGACCCATTCCAACTAATACCATTTTGGCGACCCCTACACCCTCACAGAACCATAACACATCTATGTGCGTAATTTCAAAGGCAATGAATTTAATTGTAAAAAAAATAAAAATACTGTATATTTTAGGATAAATTTCACTCCATTTTTCTCAATGGAACACATTCTATTATTACATTGATTCCGACAGAAAAATGTATGTTGCGTAAAGTTTGGCATTGTAGGCAAAGTGAACAAGTTCCCATAGTATAAACAACTCGTAAACAATCGAATGTCTCAAAATTACCTATTGTATCTTGTAAATTTAGCTATCGTCTGGGACCTAAAAACAGTTCTCAGGATTTTTTGTTTATTCATTGTTGACACTATGTATTTATTATATAACAATAGTTGTTATATTCAACTGAGAATTGATTATCATCAAGGAGTACCGTGCCGGCCGCGGTGGCCGAGGGGACTGAGGCGCTCCAATCACGGTCTGCATGGCCACTACGGTCGGGGGTTTGAATCCCCCCTCGGGCATGGATATTTGTGCCGTCCTTAGTGTAAGGTAGTTGATAAGTAGTTTGTAAGTTTAGGGACTGACGACCCCTTAGTTAAGTCCCATAAGCTTAACAAACATTTGAACATTTGAAGGAGTAGCGTAATGTGACTACGTAGAGTTTCCCTGCGTATTAACTGTTTATATTCTTGTCGGGTGGTCCGGAAAATATTGTATCCCGATTACTCAACGATCTGGCTGGAAATCCGACAAGAATGGCAACAAGGAATCGCGTAAATGTATAATAAAACACATTCCACTTCTCTTAGGTATATGTTTTTGTATTACGAAACCCCTAGTATTAAGGCATGCAATGGTCTGTCTGTTTTATGGTGGAACTACTTCGTCCTGTGACGGCGACCCCTCGAGCAACACATTGCTGTCACCTGGGTTCGAACCCAAAGGTTGAAAAACCACTTGTTTAAACCGTTGTTTGACAATTTGTTTTGTGTCTGAGGATATCGTAGTCCTTATGAATGTTGTTAATATCAATTAATTTACTGTAGAGAGGACTCCATAAAATTTGAATCTGTAGTATACATCAGTTGTATACACCAATGTGCTTCGAAATGGTTGTTGCACCGCGAAACTGTGCGATGAATGAGGACGGTTTTTGAATATAAAACAGGTTAGTGTCGCAATAAAGGCATAGCAACACACACCTCGCTATCGGAGGTTAGAGTCCTCCCTCGGGAATGGGTGTGAGTCAGTTCAGGTAGTTTGTAAATGCTAGGGTCTTAACTGCCTTACAAACATTTAGACATTTTAAACTGTGATTCAAAGACCTCCTTAGGTGATACGGTGACTTGGTCAATAGATACGTATTAACAGTATCGAACCTGAAAATGTGTTCACAACTCATTATGAACCCACTCCCCTCTACAAGTCTCCGGAGTTTGTATCGGGAATTTCCGATCTCCAATTGTAAAGCATCCTGTTCATAATTGCGACTACTAGATGGCTCCGCTGATGTAATGTTTACTTGCCAGCAATTCTACCGCGGACACGCCATTCTGATGCCTCCTTCACGGATGAGAGTAGCCCTTAGTCGCTAGCCTCCTATTTTATTTTATGTCAAATGTGACAAGTTTTATCGCTTACATTTTATTTTATCATGAGACATGTAAGTACAGTTTCAATTCTGTACGTCGAACTAGTTCTCACATCTCTTTTGAAAAATTTTGAAACGTATGTTCTAGGTAATTTTCGCAATTTCTGATGAAGGCAATCTTAGCAGTTGCAGAAACCTAGGTAAAATACATTTTCTCTCTGCGACAGAGGGCTGTGTTACTACCAACTGGTTTCCGAACACGCTGCATAATTTCTCTGACTTGAAGTCGTCTTGCAATATTTTGTTGAATATATATAAGTATAGAAATCTAAGATTTTTTCTATTTCTACAAAATAAAGATTACATAAATAATAAGTAATCATTGACTATTCAATGCAGTCATAATAAATGTGTTATTACGTTCGAATGAAAAATAACATTCCAGCAGCAAGATTCGATAGAGACACCGACTTTTCGAAACTCTGCACTTATTTCCTCCATTGCGGAGTCCTTGATCGTCCATGAAAAGAATAAAAGAACGCCACAATATTTCGAACTAAATTTTCTCGGAAGAAGCTGAGAATTTCTTCTTCGTGTTTAGCTAATTATATTGAAAACTTTGTCGTTTTTTGCAATCGATGTCCGTATAAATTGAATCCATTGGGTGAAGGTCGTACGGGTCACGCTATAATCTGAAACAACGGACTTGTCCCTCTCTTCTCTTGTACATTTGTTATACTGTTATAGGATTCTGAAAGCGAAGGAAATAATAACACGCAATGTTAACACACGGACGCAGTGATCCAGTACAGTACTGACCTATTACTATACACACTGTGGTTCACAGCTGTGTGAATGAATCTAGTCGTTAGGGCTTCGTGTACTGTGGAAGCGTCTGCGATTGTTTTAATCGTGCCAGCGACAGAACAGACAATTATTTTTGGGGTTCTCATTTACGTAAGGATTAAGAAACATCATCTTTAGTTGGGTGGTGTTCTCTCCAGTGTCCGTGATTATATTATGCAAACGACGCCGAGGCCATGATTAATCATTAATAAGAATAGGACAACTGTATCTGCATGACAATACCACACGTCTGTTTCCCCTTTATGCATATTTCATGAGGCCTTCTCGGTAGGTAAACTTAATATGCGATATAATTTATAATTGTGGAAGCACCGGGTATTGCGTCAGAGTAATGTAAACACTTTTTATAGCCACCTCTGAGATTGAATATCACACACAAGTGTGACGGTATGTTGATAATATTACTCCTTAAAATACATAGGTCTGGAGTATCAAATGACATATTGGGGCAATGAATGGATAAACAGTGTTTAATTAAGTAGTTTTCTATGTCACGTTTCTATAGTACCCAAATCGCTATTAGTATTTTTTTTATTAAATCCGTCTGCATATTTCATGGAATTCCTTATCTGTTTTACAACGTAAGAAATACTGTAAATGCAGCCGCTATTTAAGTACTGCTCTTTATGAAACTGTTACAATTTTGCCTCATTCATCCCAATACGTTTTCTTGATATTGCACCCGATTCTTGAAAGAATCCGCGTCAGACTTGAAGGTTACACTGTCACCTCGGCGACTTAATGTATACAAATGAACGGTATTCATTGGACTCTTCTTCCTGTTCACTGTTCAAATGTTCATAAACCTATTGGATCAAACGGATATGGTCATCTCATCTGTCCCTAATGTAAGTTACTTTAACCAGTTTAAAGAAAACACACACCCATGCCCGAGGGAGGACTCTCTGAACATCCGGCGGGCACGGCCGCCCAGTCCGTAGCATGACACCTTACACCACGCGGTGATTTCTTTTTCCCGTGGACCATTGTTCAGATTTCCCCGAGAACAAGTATATTGTGGTTCTCGCGGTTTCCCTAACTATCAAAGCGGTTCGTGTGGTATGGGCACAGCTGATTTTATGTCTTCTCCTTCAGATCGCATTCCCTTTGGAATTAAACGTAACTGTCAATCCAAATCTTAGTGGTTAATTTGAAGACTTAATCACTGCAATGATAGAAAACATCAACCACTTTGCCCGTCAGGGATATGCAAAATTCTTTGTCGTTTTCATAATCCTAGTTGTAATGCAACTAGTCACAAAAACTATGTAATCTTGCAGGACCGCGGACACAATTCGTCCGTCGGTTTACGCATATATATGAGAGACTTAGTGCTATTCCGTCGGCGTATTTGTAGTGTTGCGTATTAGACTAACTCTACGTTGAGGCACGCGAATTTCACTTTCTATTACCCTTAGGATAATACGATGCGCAACTCTTATCATAGACATCTCTAACGACCACGACGTCTTATATGTGTTTCTTTCGTCAACAGTTGCACATACGTTTGTTTAATTACATGCAATTAGTACTCAACCAGACGAGTTGCGGATGCAACTATAAGATCTGAAGATTGTCCAGATGATCGAAACTTGTAATTAAACAAATATATGTGCAACTGTTGACGGAAATAAACACATTTGAAATAATACAGTGCAGTTTCGGACACTATCCAGTCGATCATGTCGACTATAATAACAATATGGACTATCAAACCGTAAACTGCTTCTCTTTTATTACAGGTATTTTCTCGATTTCTTCAGAATTGTGTAACAATATTAATAAAAATAACATTCATTTGTTCTTTCCTCCTCCGTTAAGTAGCTTCGAAGAAATTACTGTATTTAGAGCCCAGGATTTATCCCGTTTTGAACATCAAACCAACTGCCATCTTATGCGAATGTCCGTGGTATCATACCCAAATAAGGAAATGAGTCACGTCGGATGAGGAGGAAATAGTTGCACCGTCGGGATGCCGGTATTAAAGGACCAGAGAGGATGAGCAGCTTGTATTCTGTCTAGTACAAGTAAGACGAGTGCTGGTTACTTCGAAAACACTGTATTTTACAAACCAAAATAAAGTAGATATTCTATTTATTTTTTCTGCTTACCCGACGTCACACATTTCCTTATTTGGCTATGAAATCACGGACTTCCGTATAAGATAGCAATTAGTTTGATGTTTAAGCTAAATGAATACTGGGCTCTGACTATTGTAATTTCTCCAAAACCGCTTATCGGATTTCGTCTTCAGATTCGCCGATGAATTAGTCTCGGAGATCGACGATACTAGTAGCAGTATGATTACTATAATCCCATTAGAAAATCTGCGTACTGGGGCGCTGTGCTGCGGTACGCGCGGCCGTTCGCAGTCGGGGGTCCGAGTCCCCCCTTGGGCGTGGGTGTTTGTGTTGTCCTTAAGTTCCTTAGGTTAGTTTAAGTAGTTTGTAAGCTACGGACTAATAACCCAGCAGTTGAGTCCGATAGATGAACAAACATTTGAACTTTTTAGAAAATTAATGTCGATATCTATTTGATATGTTTATGACAAGACTCTATACGTCGTATAGAAAACTTTCTTGCTATTCATCAGGGTGAAAACAGAATTGCATACCTTAAGGGGACCTGGAAGTGAACAGGCCACGTTTTCATACTTTGCTTTCTGTGGACATTAATCTCGATCGACAATGTGGAGGAAGTAGCGATTTTGTACCAGCACTGAATGACATTAACTGAGGCTGCGATAGGAAATTTATTAAAATATCTGTTACAGTTTAAGAATTATAATATTTTGCCTAATAAATGATTTTATAGTACATGTTCGCATTCTGGAAACATTCTCTGCTGTATCGTCAGTCTAATAGCATTTAGACTGTGGCAGGCTGCTGTCAACATTCGTAGGAACACATTATGCCTCTTGTTTTGTAGTTTGGAGTATATGTGAGGAAATAGAAAGACCCTTATTACACTTGATTATTATTTTGTCTAAAATTTACCGTTAAAATTATATGCAGAATAACAATGTATTAGGCATAATACAAAGATACTGTCGCATTCTTCAAATGCGAGAAATTTGGTAAACATGGTAAAACCATTACAAAAATATATGAACATAAAGTTTTAAAAAAATTAGTTTCGAGAAAATTAGAATGGAATGTTCACGTTTTTATTGACTCACAGTATGCCTCTGGCAGAACATTCCAGTGGCATAATCTTGCTGGCCAGTAGCTTCTTTATCCCCTGCAGACTTTTTCAGGAGTCTTTTCCTGACTCTGGACTCGTTGGTGGTGCCTTCAACTAGTCGCTGAGGATCTTCGGCAGTCAGAGCAGCTACCATATTCAACCCTGGTTGTCCATTACTTTTATCCTGTAATTACACCATCCATTACACTGTTTTTGGTACTCTTGCCACACGCAGTTGTTGAAACTAATTAGGATTTTGTCTACAGCCATGTAGTCATTTGCTAAGGAATTTTTTATTTGCAAGGTTTGTTTCAATTACTGTGGCAGACATGGAATGTTCATGTTGATATTTCTTGCCTGGAGCAGCAGCGTGGCCAGTGTGCAGACATTTGTTGAAAGGTCGTTTAAGACTACAGTAACCATTTAAAAGTAAATAAACCGTACATTTTTGGAAACGGGAGAAATTTGTCTTAGAGATCGAAGATTTATTTTTTATTTTATTTATATTTATTTATTTATTTGTTTATTCCATTTGTCATTTTCACGTCCAGGTACCCTCAAACGCTAACAGAAGTAATTGATCTGAATTGAATTACCCTATATATAGACACTGAAACTTGTTTTTCAGTGGGGGTTTGTACATCTTTCTGTATCCGGTGTATTTTTGTGGCTCTTTTGAGATCACGGAATTAACATGCTGTTCGAAACGTAGAGGTTTTGTAAAATTGGCTAACTTGGCATGTGTTGAACATACTTGCTGCTGAATCATGTCCGTTTGCACCTTTGTTTTACACCGATCTCCGTCCTTTGCAGTCGAACAACGACGAGGACGCCAGCGACCCGGAAGAGGAGGGCCCCCTGGGTTCGGCCGACCCGGGGGGAGCCCTGCTGCATCTCAACAACGGCGCCGGCGGTGGTGGCGGCAGCGGGGGCGGCGGGGGCGGGCGGCCCTTCTCGGCGTCTCCGCACGAGCCCGGCGCCGGCGTCTCCGTGGGGGCGGTGGCGTCGGTGTCCGGCACGGTGTGGGCGCGCGCGCTCGCCCTGCCCGACCGCCAGCCGGACATAGCGCAGGTCAGCAGCCCGCCCGCCAACCACAACCACAACCAGTCTTTCGCACCTATCAGGCACTTCGTCGACCACTTCTGGGATGAGCGGCCGCCCAGCACTCAGGTAGGACCGGGCTCTCGTCCTGACGCGATGCGTAGTTTGGCCTTCTTTGCTTTTGGCCGCAAAGGTTAGTGTGCAAAGTGCGTCTCCACATTCACTTCCACCTATCCCCCATACACTTCAAACTTTTCACATGTCCCACCCCCTTAACAATCCTGTCTCACTTAACAATCCCACCTCCTCCTCTTAACAATCCCACCTCCTCCTCTTAACAATCCCACCTCCTCCTCTTAACAATCCCACCTCCTCCTCTTAACAATCCCGCCCCACCTTAACAATCCCGCCCCACCTTAACAATCACGCCCCCCCTTAACAATCACGCCCCCCCTTAACAATCACGCCCCCTTATCATTCACGCCCCCCCTTATCATTCACGACCACCCCTTAACAATCACGCCCACCCCTTAACAATCATGCCCACCCCTTAACAATCATACCCACACCTTAACAATCATACCCACACCTTAACAATCATGCCACCCCCTTAACAATCATGCCACCCCCTTAACAATCATGCCACCCCCTTAACAATCATGCCACCCCCTTAACAATCATGCCACCCCCTTAACAATCATGCCACCCCCTTAACAATCATGCCACCCCCTTAACAATCATGCCACCCCCTTAACAATCATGCCACCCCCTTAACAATCATGCCACCCCCTTAACAATCATGCCACCCCCTTAACAATCACGCCCCCACCTTAACAATCACGCCCCCACCTTAACAATCACGCCCCCACCTTAACAAACCCGCCCCCTAATCACGTCCGCCCCCCTTAACACGCCTCTCGATTTACATAAACAACCCCCACAACACTTCCAGTTACATAAACAACCCCCCCCCCAACACTCCACCCCACAATACCCCAAGGTACATTCTCGAGATGCCCCCCCCCTTAACAATCATGCCACCCCCTTAACAATCATGCCACCCCCTTAACAATCATGCCACCCCCTTAACAATCATGCCACCCCCTTAACAATCATGCCACCCCCTTAACAATCATGCCACCCCCTTAACAATCATGCCACCCCCTTAACAAACCCGCCCCCTAATCACGTCCGCCCCCCTTAACACGCCTCTCGATTTACATAAACAACCCCCACAACACTTCCAGTTACATAAACAACCCCCCCCCCCAACACTCCACCCCACAATACCCCAAGGTACATTCTCGAGCCCCCCCCCCCCCCTCCCCCGACAACACTCAAAGTTATAAACAGGGTGGTCGGAAGTTCCTGTTAGAAACTTCTAGGACGTGTAGAGGGTAGTGGGTACACAACATTTTGAATAGGAATCCATGTCCAGAAACGTATCGTTTCCTTACAATGACAGTTTCAGTTCAGATTTGTAACTCGTCAACGTCTGCTTGGGAACAGAAACGCGACACAGGATATTGAAGAGACACCAGGAGGGATGCAGAGAGTGTATAAGAATATGCTTCGGAGGTACAATGTGTGGTCGAGACGTCACACTGCTGTTGTAATGCGTCAGTACGTTGCGGCTGATGCCGTAGATGCTGGGTTCTTGTTATCGACTAATGTAAAACTTAAGGTTTAAACTGTAATGAAAATGAGTAATAACGGAACGATTCAGTATTCTTTCCAAATTGATTGCAACAGTTGTACTGGGTCACGCCTAATTACATTCCTTAAGTAGGAGTGGATGAGATAATCATCTGAATTGAAACCGTCGTGGAACGGAAGCGATTCTTTTCCGGACATGGGTTCCTATTCCAAATGTTATGTACTCACTACCCTCTACAAGTCCCAGAAAGTTGTAACAGGAATTTCTGATCACCCTGTATCTGAGCCAACAAGTTAAATTATCTACCCTGCCCCACAAGTTAAATGTCAAACGAGTTTGCCCCAGTTATACACCTGACACTTTTTACAAATCTATCACCAATGTTTTCTGCTATCAATCTCCCAGTCATACAACTGTATCCTGCACACTCTACCCTCTCTAGTTCTACACTCCACTGTACGCTCTGCGCTTATTTCCCTTTGACTGAGCTCCATTTTCTACAATTGTGTCTCTTTTATAATGCTCTTCTCCCTTGTACTCGTCTACCTCCCACCATTGTCTCTCCATTATTCTACCTTTGTGCTCGATACTCCTCTATCCACGATCTACATCTCTTCTTCCTCTACGCCCTTATTGCCTGGTTACACTATTCGTCACCCTGTTCTCTACGAGTCTTTGTTCACTGTACTCTGTCCAACCTCCTGTATTGTCTTTTTATTTGTTCTCCACTTCCCTACTCAAGTTTATTTTTTCTAACTGCAAAATCTCCTGTATGCTGTAGGTACTACAGCGAATATGCGATGGTTTACCAGACATTCTGCAAAAGTTCGCACTGATTAACGACATGATTTGTCCGTGTAATTGGCCAAAGAGAGTACTGTCCCCATCACATGACGATATGGCAACCATCTGTGTATTGTAGCACTTAACATTTACCAATATTTGTTAACTGTGGCCAACTAGATGTCTTCCAGAATTCCTAATATTGCGATCAGATGACTTGTCACAGCTGTCAAATGCATGATAAGCCTCATTTTAGAGAGATCTTTCGGCCGAAATAATTATCCTGCGATAAACTACAGTTTATAAAGCTGATAGCTAAGGTACAGTTTCAGTTTGAAATATTTTTATGTTTATCGCACAGAATAAAAATATTGCGGTGTATAACAATACAACGCGGATTTGTGACTTTTTGCAATGTGAAATTTATTGTATCATTCGTTTCTTCGGAGAGTATTTCAGAATGCCTCATTTCCTTCGGTATGCACTTACCAGGTCTGTAGATGTCTTGCGTTGGTCGGTGTGCCCAATTTAACATAAGGTAGTTGTATATCGTACCTTATTCTGTTTCATCGTCATTGTTCACGTTTGCTAAAATGTTAACGGTAGACATACCGCCCTGAGATAACTCTTGTAAGCACAATAACATAATTTCAATTAAGTTACATATAAAAGTCCCATGTTGCGTATCATTTCCATTATTAATAGTTTCGCTGCATCATTTCCCTGATGAGGGCAAGTAAAAGGTTTCCATCAAGGCAATGAATATATCGAGAAGCTCGCATCTGATGAACAAGTAATATAGTAAATAATAAACCATTAACGGTGGTTTAGTAGTTCCGTCATGCAGTACGTACCTATTTTCGACAACTTAATTACTCAAATATTTTCTCTGATGTTATGTAAAGTGTGTCGAAAGTCTTCCTTGGAGCGCCATATGAGGAATATCGGGCTATTACAAAGAGGCACTATAGTAAGAGTGTTTTGAAGAACAGTTTCGGCACACGAAGGTACCATCTTCTGGCCTGGTTTCTTAGAGCATCATAACTCTTATGAAGTCGCTCTGACAATCAACAGTATAAATATAATGGTGTATTTTATTGTAAATATTTTTTATTCATTCGATGTTGGACTCACCATCTGGACTGAAAACTATGAGCAATTAGGTAAAGGCATAATGCTGTAAGATACCTGACGAGAGAAGATGGTACCTCAGTGTGGCGAACCAGTCGTAAAAACATGAAAATAAAATAAAAATGGCGATCTTGGCATAATTTTAAGAGGATCGCCCATCCCAAACATGAGCAAGTACGACGTAAATCTTGTTGCTGAGATAATGGGCCGCATAAATAAAACGGAGTATCTACTTTATACTCTGAATTCCAGAGAACATACTCAGGTTCACATGAATAAAGTGATTCGGAGAATATACTTCAGCCGAGTACGTTCACAGCGTAACAGGGTGGGAGAAGTTGCTCACAGCAGAGAACATTCTCCAATTTCGTATGAATAAAACTAGGTAAGTTTCTCAGGTCCAGAGAACATTATCAGATTTCTGAAGTGAGCTCTCTAGCATACTTCGGGCTGAGTAACTTCTATTGAGTTAAGTTTTATTGTGGTTTGTAATAAAAATTACAACATTTGTGCTGCTTAGAAAGCAAAAAGTTCCTTTATACGTAGTCTTTAAGAAATACGAGGAGATTTAAAAAGTTAATGCAAATAAAAATATTTTGTTGACGAGTAGCTTCCTTCAGAAACATCGTGAACGTGACACTTAGAGCATTTTATATAGTGACGAGAGTGATGTAAGAGGAATGTTTTCATTACTGACATAGAAATGAAGCACAAGTGGATTCAGCTGCGTGTTTTACCCATTTGTTTGGAGTGTATATTTACAGTTGTAAACAGCTACATAGCAAAATAATATTGTTTTTAAATCGGATCTATTAGGAAAGCCTTATAATGTTCCAAATACAGTGCATATCAAGACTTAACAGTTTTTATCATAAAATAAATATTGCTGAAATACCAGGTAGGCCTACTGAAGTATTGTTTCTATCCAAACTGGTCGGCCTATTCAAGATGCGTTTTCCGCGTAATCGCAACTCATGTTAGAAGTAAGTAGACACGACAGGAAAATTAGTAGCTGATTAATTACATACCTAGCAGCCTGTTTCTTGTAACAAAATCACCTGTCCTAACGGTTATGAGCAGACCATTAGGTGTCGTATTTAACAACAAGTAGGCCTATCTCATTCCACGTTGCAACAGATGAATATGTGATGCATTCTTAAAATGTCGTTAGCAAATTGTGCTAGCCCAACTTCATTAACAAAAAAGCGTCTCGCGTGACGAAAATTTTGTATCGTCAGAAGAATACATTTTCGTAAAAAGTGCACATTTAGTCTTAATAGTATGCTCTTTCACTACAAACTAATATCTAAACATAATACAGCTCTTACTGAACTTGTAGTTGCCTACTCCAGATTTGTACACTTAATAATTTGCCTTAGTAAGCTAGTTGACAGAAATATATGATTGAACTGCTGTTCTATGCTGGGCATGACACACGGAGGAGGAGGAGAGGTAGCGAGAATGAACTGCCTGCTCAGAGCATATGCTTCGAAGTTTTTATTCATACGAAATTGAGAACTTATTCAAAAAACGTTCTTTTGCTCTGAGAATCTTTTTTTGGAGCTTCTGCTCTTTTTTTATTCATACGACCCATTAACGAGAAATTAGTAGGTGTTTCAAAACCTTCGAAACATTACATTCTCACTTCAAAATTTTATAATTTTATGGAACCGACGCGTGAGGGCATCACACAGGGGGTTAAAAATTAGTAGGTGATTCAAAACCTTCGAAACATTACATTCTCACTTCAAAATTTTATAATTTTATGGAACCGACGCGTGAGGGCATCACACAGGGGGTTAAAAATGTCTTGGACGTGGATGAGGAGTCGCACACAAGACATGAAACTGAATTACGTAATTTAATATTTTAGTGGGATAAACAGGTGATGCAAAACTTTTCCCGTTGTGTTTTCGCGGCTGACGATTACCATTCATGGTGTAAATGCCACCTTGTTTGCCAGCGGATGAGATATGAGAATGCGGTGCAGAAGGTGATGTGGCAGTGTTTTGGCGCCCGCCGTAACGCAGCTGTCGCTTTGGCAGGAGCGCATGCCGACGCCGACGCCGCCCCCGCCGCCGCCGGCCGCTGCGCCCGCGGGCGGCGCGCAGGCGGTGCAGCCGTACCTGCCGCTGTCGTTCTTCCCGCCGCCCGCCACCTTCATGCCGCCCATCTCGGCGCCGGCCCACACGTCGGCCGCCGCCCCCGCCCCCTCGTGCGCCGCCCCCTCGGTGGTCACCTCCTCGTCGACCTTCCAGAACGCCGTGCCGACCACCGCCGCCCCCGCCAACGCGACCGGCGCCGTCGCCGTCGCGGCCACCAACAGCAACCACAACCCCTCGTCTGCCTCCTCGCACTCGTCGGAGTCGTCGACGAGTTCCCAGCAGACGTGGAGCTTCGAGGAGCAGTTCAAACAGGTGGGTGGCCTTCGGTACATTCACTTTGTAACAGTTCCACTGAAAGATATCTGCATCGACAGTTACTAGCCTGGACATGGTTGTATGATTTTAATTTTTTTTTTTTTTTACATGCTGTCGAGCGTACGTGTCCTACACTATATGAATGTTTGTATGTCCTGTGTGTTCATAAATAATTCATTCGATTGCAATGAAACTTTGGTGAACTGTTCACCGTGCACCAACGAAGGTTTTTGACGCAAAAACAAAAGAGCATGACAAATAGCTCAGGACGAGCCCCACGAGAAAGACAGGCCGCGGCGCGCACGTCACAGCACGTCACGTCACGTGATCAAGTGAGGCCTGATCCAGCGTGATCACTAGCTGACTGGCCAGCGATCATGCCGGCTCCGGCCTCACTCGATCACATGACGTGACGTGGGCGATGCGGCCTATCTTTCTCGTGGGGCTCGAGTTCAGGAGATAAGGCCACTGCGTGAAAATACCCAGATATACTTGTAGATTATTGACAAAAGGGAGTAGTTAGGGACCTGCAACAAAGTTTGCGTGTAATTGCGGATGTTTATGCTTTTACTGTTTTTATTATTTTTTTATGCCTCTTAAAGTAAGTGGTTTATACTGCTTGCTCTTACGACTAATGATGATCTCTCATCTCACAGTGTTAGTAACATTTTTACATTGTGTCCTGGTCAACAGTAATGTTTTTAATCATACCAGCAGTTCAACAATAAAAAAGATGGAGTGTGTAGTGCTTTCCTTGGATGAAATGTGCTAGACTTTTCAATGTCGAATGAAGTTTATTGCGAAATCATACAAAATTAATAGCTAGACTAGAATGTTGACATCGTCATACATGAACTTCTGGTCAAAATCAATGAGAACCGAACACTGTAGGTGAAAAGCGGGTATCTTGGTGCGAATCGGGAGCTATCAACAACAGGCACTAGAAAATCCAACAAACCGCCACAAACATTGCTCAGAAACTACATAATATAGGGCACGTTTGTCAACAAAGCAGTGTTCTATGTAGTAAAGCAAGTGTGACTGTTCATTAATCGTGCATAAAATTGTTTGACAGCTCGAAAACAATGCAATTCATGAAGGAAATACCACTCTACCGAACGGAAAAAATAATTATCATCATCTACTTAACCCTTACTGCTTAACCAAGTACTAATTTATTCGTCAGTAATAACTATTGACATCTGTTTATTTAGAAGATTATGACCTTTTCAGGAATACTTTTGAGACACTGTCAGTACTTTAATCGTTCACATCTCATTCCACTATATTCCAGCTGTCTGAAGCCCGTAGTATACATTCATCACAAAATTGAAAACTAAACAAAATTCGACTTTTCTTATTGCATAAACGAATTTGTTGGATATATTTTTACATTTCTCTCGTGTCAAACGTAGTTAGTTTCATTTTCAGCTCTCTGATCCAAGAAGACGCCAGTGTATTTCTTCAGATCTTCGGCGCTTTGCACCATTGCTATGAAATATGTTGTCATTGCCATTAGAATCTGGAAAAAAGAGATTCATTTTAATTACAAAGTTTTTCAAATTATTAGTAATATTTTCTTTTTGAAGTTGTAGAAGGTAGCAAATGAACGGTAATGGATATAACTTTAAGAAGCCACAAACCACATATTAACATCGCACATTTATGATACAATATACTTTAAAATAGTGGTTAGTTAATGGTAGTGTTCTAGAGCCTCGATTAAATTAAAACTTCATATCTTATGGGTGCTGTATACACCAATCCACAAATTCCACAGAGTTCGCACAGTTTCATGTTTCGGTGAATGTTTGTAATTCTATCGGAGCGAACTGCATCGTCATCAGTCCCTAGCTTACAAACTACTTAAACCTAGGTAAACCAACCTAAGGACAAACACACACACACACACACACACACACACACACACACACACACACACACACACACACCGATGCCCCAGGGAGGACTCGAACCTCCACGGCGAGCAACTGCGCGCTCCGTAGCGAGGTGCTTGAGACCGCTCGGCTACTCCACCGCGGCTGTTTCGGTGAATGTATTCTGTACATTCGAGGATTGTAGTCGCTCATATTAACGAGGCAGACATATTGTTAGCTGTGACTTCTGGAGGCCTACTTTTTTGGTAATTTAGTGATGTATGGTATCGTTCTATATTGCCTGTGTAAGCTGTGTTGGGAAGACGTAGGTTACTTGTCATCACTCTAGGGGATGTACTTACCTGTATCAACCATTTCTTGGACAGTATCTCGATGGTGCATTCTGATGCGATAGCATGAGTGACAGAGGAACTAAATGTGTTAAAATATTTATCAAGCTGAGACTTTCTACACATGGTAACTTACCGATACTAGCATACCCCTATTGACGATGCAAAAGCCGGCTGCAGACACGTGGACCGGATTGGCGGTTAGCTGTGCCATGAACATCACCACCTGCAACACAATGAGAGTCCATTTCGTTTTACGATTATAGTAAGAAATACTTAGAACGTGATGAGGACTAAACTCGAAGATCCTTTCTAATTTGTGTAAGCCAAAACCGTTTGCACCTTCAGATTACCACATCCACGTCTGTAGTTCAAATTACAAGTTTATTGTCGCGTAGCAAATAAAATAAAGAAATTCTGCTGCCAAGGAAGCAAACTGACGCGTTGTTGTATAGAAAAAGAGGACGTCAGAAGACCAATAGTTAAAATGTTCAAATGATCGCAATCCCAAGGGACCAACTTCTGTGGTCATCGATCCCCAGACTTGAACTAATATTTAGGATAACACACACACACACACACACACACACACACACACACACCTATGCCCGAGGCAGTGGAACCTCCAACGCGAGCGCCCTCGCGATCCGTAACGGCCATCTCCGCGCGGAAAGACTAGTAGCAAGGACAGAAACGCATATTTCCATCAAAAGAACTGCATTACGTTAACACAGTTTGAAGCGAGAACACAGCCACATCCTGACGTTGAAACGTGTGATTTCTTATGTAGCTATGCTTCAGACTCTGAGGCTCACAGTTCTCACTGTCTTCATAGAATGCGACGAGCACCTGCAGTGTTTGTGCAGCCACTACTGTGCTGTATGAGAACTCCTTATGTAGCATATTGGTTCAGACGGAACTTACATACTGAATTCTCGTTTACCTGTTTCTGGGACTCCACATCCATCTGGCTGAGTCGAGCGCGTTTTAAGTCATCCACAATTTCTTGGGCCTGAAACAAAGAAAAAAAGATTTCACTATTTTCCCTCGTGGCGGCTGAGGTGCGAAGAGTTCTAATACTATAGTACCTACTGGGAAGTGAAAAATAGTCGGTGTCTAACCAGATGGAGACTTACTACGCCTTAAATTTTCGCCTCTGGTTGTGGAAGACATCGTGAGGCAAAGCAACGAACAGCGACCATAAGTCCAGGGAACACCTAATATATAGGCTGGTAGTGTCAATATTATCGATAGACATTAATATATTATTAATGCGCTGGTGCAGCGGTAAAATCCAAATTTAGTTTAATTAAATACCATGTTTTTACTAAATTCCACTTGACATAGAGACGTTGTTTAGGCGTCTTCTTACCATATCCTATTTTTAATATGACGAAATTTTTATAGTAATGCCACGCAGCATAGGTAAATTAGATGTCTTGTTGATACATGAGAAAAAAACCTCCAAAATCCAGCTTTCTATAGAAACGGAGAGTAATTGGGCAGCTAAATTTTCTGTGTCTCTGATCAAGCATGTGGAGGGGAAACTGGGCCAAACAGCATTCCACTCGGATCAACACCTTCAAAAAGACTCTTTTACCCCAGACAAAAAGTGCGATGATTAAAACTATGGTGACTCTTTGCTGTAGTTGAGTCCAACCAACGACAGTCCTTCGTCATAAATAAATCGAAGCACTGCGCGATAAGAGGCTTTACAGTAAACACACACAACGGATTTGTCAGTTTCATAGTCATTATTAGTAATAAGGCAGAGCGAATTCTGTCTGACTCAACATATGTCAGCACTTTATCATATTACACACTTACGCTATTATCATAACGAAACGATACACTAGCTAGGATGGAAATACTTAAGAGAAAGGCTAGATTTATTTGATAAATTTCTATCACCATCTTTCTCTTTCGAAAGCGAATGTAAGTTGAAACTTCCTGGAAGATTAAAAATGTGTGCCGGAACCGCGACTCGAACCTGGGACCTTTGCCTTTCGCGGACAAGTGCTCCACCAAGGTCCCAGGTTAGAGTCCCGGTTCCGGCACACGATTTTAATCTGAGCTGATATGAAACTTCAAATGTTCCTATGTTTGTAGAACTTATGGGACTTAACTACGGGGTCATCAGTCCCTAAGCTTACAAACTACTTATGAACTAGCTAAGACTTAGGACAGCACAAACATCTATGCCCGAGGGGGGATTCGAACCCTGACCGTAGTGGCCGTGCAGACCGTGACTGGAGCGCCTCAGTCCCCTCGGCCACCGCGGCCGGCTATGAAACTTCCTGGCAGATTAAAATTGTGTGCCGGAACGTGGGACCTTTGCCTTTCGCGGGCAAGCGCTCTACCATGGTCCCAGGTTTGAGTTCCGGTTCCGGCACACAATTGTAATCTGCCAGGATATATATGATACCTGCGCTGATTAGAAACTTCCTGGCAGATTAATATTGTGTGCCGGAACCGGGACTCGAACCTGGAACCTTTGCATTTCGTGGACAAGCTCTCCACCAAGGTCCCAGGTTCGAGTCCCGGTTCCGGCACACAATTTTAATCTGCCAGGAAGTTTCATATCAGGGCACACTCCGCTGCAGAGTGAAAGGTTCATTCTGCGAATGTAAGTTGTTAGGACGGACCTGCATAGGGAGACACGATCATCATAATAAAATAAGAGAAATCGGTTCGAAAATAGGAAGATTTTTTATTTATTTTATTTATATATTTGTGTGTGGTTTTTCTTTCTTTCTTTCGTTTCTTTTTTTTTTTTTCGCGGTATTAGAGATTTCATAAAAGCGGATCGATGAACCCTCTGCGAACTTGAAAAATTCAAATGTTTGTTTGGGACTTACCTACGGGGTCATCAGTCCCTAAACTTACAAACTACTTACGAACTAGGACGGCACAAATATCCATGCCCGATGGGGGATTCGAACCCCCGACCGTAGTGGCCGTGCAGACCGTGTCTGGAGCGCCCCAGTCTCCTCGACCACCGCGGCCGGCTCTGCGAGCTTGCAACAAACGTGTGTAGATATAGGAAGTACTTACAGCCGTATGGAGCCTGTGGCCGAAATCGGCGATGGAGCAGACGGTGATGATGTTGACGACGTTGAAGGTGAGGATGAGGCTCTTGTTGCCGTACACGACCTGGTAGAGGTCGAGCATGATCTCCGCGGTGACGCTGGAGATGCTGGCCGCAAGCAGGGGGCCGAAGGCGTCGGAGAGGCCCGTGCCGGCGGCGGTGGCGAGCCGCGCGTGCAGCAGTCTGCAGCGCTCCAGCTGAGCTGCCGAGCCACGCGGTATCAGAAGCAGGCGGCGGGTGGCGCGCGCGAGCGCGGCGAGGCGGCGGCGCAGCACGTGGCTGAGCAGCAGGAAGAGGCAGAGCGCGGCGGCGCGCGCCGACAGCGGCAGGTTGCCCGCGGCCGGCGACGCCAGCAGCAGCGGCAGGCTGGGCCGCGGCACGCCCAGCGCCAGCAGCGCCGCCGTCGCCGCCGCCAGCGCCGCCACGCCCGCCGCGGACACAACGCCCAGCAGCCGCTCCGGCCGCGCCGCGCCGCCCGCCCACGCGTCCCACTCGTCGACCGCGGCCAGCAGCCGCGGCAGGCCGCCGGCCGCCGCGCCGAAGCTCAGCACGTAGGCGGCGTTGCGGCAGTGGAAGTAGGGCTGGATGAGCCGGTACCACGGCTGCTCCGTGGACGCGTGGTTGGAGGCCGAGCAGGCCGCGTGCAGCACCGCGCTGTACGCCGCCGGCCACGACAGCCACCGGAACTGGCCGGGGGAGCCGCGCAGAACGCCCGGCAGCGGCAGAGCGCCCAGCGCCTGCGCCAGCACCAACAGCGGCCGCAGGTTGTCGAATAGCGTCCGCTGTTTGGCTCGCCTCATTGCCCTGCCGCAAGTCGCCGGAGTAGTGTACAATCGAAAGACTTCCACCGGGCCAATGAGCCACACGAAATTATTATTATTGCTCTGCCAGGCCCAGCGCGTCTCGCCTTCAACTGCGCCTGTTTGACATTGGTGGTAACTCCGTACCACTCCTGCTGTTCAAAAATTTATACCCGCGATGGGCCTCTATTTTCCAGTAATTGCTTTGTGGCGCGATAAAAGTCGAAAATTTGAAGATAACTTACGCAAACACCGAGTAATTGCGGTCGTATCAATTCGGTTCGCTATCAGCAACTGCTTAAACAAACAACACTGCCGTCAAACAAATTGACAGAATTCGAAAGCGTGAATCGTTCTGAGAAAACACTCAGTGGTCTCTTGAGTTCCCTGCGAAGAGAAACGCCTATTTCCGTTCCTGCGCATTAAATTGATCGCGAAATTGTACTGGTTGTAGCTTACATAATCGAGTAGACGGAAAAAATTAGCTGCAACATTTTCATTGTCATATTTCTTTACACTAAAAGTCAATAATCCGAAGATGGATTTACTAGGCATGGTCGTGTTTGGAGGTGCTATGTCTTTGCCTTCCTCCGACCTTCGAACTGAATCGCCGCGCCAGATTAACGTGGATTCCAAACCACGGTCTTTACACTAACAACTGCGTTTTTTCTTTCCACTCTTTAATTTCGAGGCCAGGACACTTGGGTAACACGCGAGTTTCAGGACGTATAATAATTATTTAGCAACTGCTACTGCATGTGAACTACGATAAAAATGCCTTATAATATGCGTCTAATTTTTTATCGAGCACAGAGATACACTGTTAATATCTAACATTGGTAAGCGGGTCAAAGCCCACTATCCAGTCACTCGTTGATAATTCCGGGGCAGTAATAGAAGAAAGCAAATGGAAAGCTGAAGTTCCATTTTAACTCCCGGTCGGTGTTTAGAATCGTTCTTCGGGCATGGGTATGCGTATTGTGCTTAGTAGTAATTAGTAAGTCGACGGACTGATTACCTCAGCAGCTTGGTCCCTGATCCTTACAAATGTTTGAACTTATCAATTTTTCTTGCAAGGAATGAGCTGTATCCTGAATCGATGTGTTTGTGTTCGGCTGCTTCGAGACCATTTGCCACGATGATCAAGAAGTGTACAAAAGAAGTACCAAACATCAGACTCCTTGGTCACTGAAATGAAGCAACTACTACATTAAATTACTTGGGTGCTGTACTCGAAAAGACTCGCATGGAAGAAACATATCAGCCAAGTCGACAGAGATTGCAGAAGGCGAGCGCGCTGTACCCACTGATCAATGAAAATTCCAAGCTACTGATTGATAGTGGATTACGTCTATACCGAACATGCATTACGCCCGTAATGGACTACGCTTGTGAAGTTTCGGGCAACGCCACACCGACACACATCCAGAAGCTACAGAGTCTCCAAAATATATTACGGAGAGTTTTCCACGTACCAAGACACTTTGTCTTTAAACCTCTCTTCAACGAACTTCTTGTCGTCAGTTTGTATATATATATATCCCAAACTGTCGACGAGAAGTTCGTTGAAGAGAGAGGTTTAAAGAAGATGCTCACATATATTTGCCAACATACAAACTGAGAATTCTTCCATACGACAGCTGGGAGCATCAGCTGTCCCAGTGGACCAGTACAAGAAGTCAATTGTCCTTTTGTCAAGACCATTAATGGAACGCGGGTGAAATAATTACTCGTGCCAAAACAAAAGACACTATCAACAAAGGAGACCAAATCCTAACACACCCCCAGAATTAGTTTGGCAAGCCTGAAGGTTAAAAACTATTCTAAAGCAAGCCTTGTTTGTCCAAGATGAGAAGAAACAGGGTTCGTGGTGATGCCGCTATTGATGGACTTAGTTTTTCGAAACAACGATGTAATTTTGTGGAGGACTGTGACCTGTCACCGGGACACAACTGTTCACGATTACTCTGAAAGACTTTTAGACGATTCCTGCGATGATTTGGCAGCCCATATAGCGTGACTTGAATTCCACCCATCATTTGTGGTACAGAATAGGGATGTCAGTTGGTGCACAAATTCCTGTTACACTTTCGCGATTGTGGACGGCTCAGTATTAACAAAAGACTGTTTACTGATTTCGATATGTGCTTGAATCGCCTTAAATGTGCTTCGAAAAAACAAAATGAATAAAATAATCGTCGCGCAATACATAACATATTGAGCGAATGTTACATGTTTTTATCCTGAGCATTTACTGCAAACGTTTACATAAGAATGGTTATAAAAATACATAATTATGCACAATCATCGGACAGGTGTGGACAATAATTGGCCCATGTCGGACTTAATCCCAGATCGCCTGCATGGCAGCCTCGCATCTTGTCGATTACATCACGCTGTCTTGCTGAGGGGTAACTGCCTTGTATAAGTAGACAAGTTACGCGTGGTAATTTGCTGCGAATTTGATTTTCTTAGAAATCAAGGCCCTTTGGAATAAATCCTTTCAGCTTGATGGTCTCGAGGAATTCCCTCACAACTTACCTACGACCCATCAAATTCCGTTGGTACCATACTTGGTGTTCCCCTTGTTAGTGCAATGAAATGTTTCACCAAGCACCAACAGTTGAATCAATTAAAATGATTAGTTTGTAAGTCTAGCAGTTTGGCCCAATAGGTTTAGAAAAGATTTGACCAAATGAAACAAACGTTTTGTTATATTTGCACAATATTAATTTAACATAGACTATTTCTGCAGCTGATGCACCTACTTCAGATAATGGTATAAGAACCAGCTATAATTTGGAGATCCCTCAGCCGTGGCGATACTGGCGCCGGGAGTAAAGCATTATTGTTTAACTTGTCGGCAAGACCGGAGGCAGTTGGTGACGGTTGGTAAGGAGATGTGTAGGGCCACCGTGGCCGGCAGGGCAGAGGGCAGCGGCGGCTGCGGCTATCTGGCCAGGCATCGCGGCCCGGGGCACTCCCTGCACAAACATATCTGCCCCGCCGAGATCTTATTGACCTCGGCCGGCTCATTTCCATATCTACACACCTACGCACGTGGGGACACGCATGCATAAGCAGAACAAACAGTGTCCGCGTGTGTGCGGGTATTCATGTTGATTCTAATGGATCTACATGTGCATATTATCATAACATTTAGAAAGAGCTTTGTGTGCCGGACTTCCTTGAATACAAAATTCGTTCTCGCCAGACAACAAAAGATACAAACGAGGAATAGCTGAAGCTACGGCGTTAAAGAAGTCGGGTTTATGCTACAGTGACGGCGTCGTCTGTTTTCATCATCTGAGTGTCCGAGTATTGGCACGGCGTCTTGTGCTTTTTACCTTCTGGGCTGCACTCGCAACTGAATGAAAGTAATAGTGAATCGGTGACACTCCAGCTGTTGTGTGTGTGTGTGTGTGTGTGTGTGTGTGTGTGCGTGCGTGCGTGCGTGCGTGCGTGCGTGCGCGCGCGCGCGCGTGTGTGTGTGTGCGCGCGCGCGCGTGTGCGTGTGTGTGTGTGTGTGTGTGTGTGTGTGTGTGTGTGTTGCCTGGGGGAAGATGACGTGAGAACATTTAATGTTTACAATTCCCCTGGTCTCGTTCATTTGAAGTAGTTCGGAAGGTAATCGTATTCCATAAGATGTAGGTATAAAAACGGATGTAGTGATGCTTGCATGCATACTTAAAAATGTCAGTCAAGTTCAAATCAGAATGACAGAAATATATTCTTTCTACAATTACGAACACCATGAGCTATAGGGTACAGTATTTTATATTTCTAGTGACCTGAACTTATATTCCACACCGCCATGAGTCCGCATTTTATACCTAGCATTAGGTTGCAAGTAACTTCAGGGTTATTACTAAGAAGTGCCATTCATACATCGTGTTTGATATACCTCCGTTGATACTCAGTTGCTCTCGATTAACAGAATATTAAAAGAAACAAGTTATATGTCTGTGGTGTAAACACTTTTAAAGTAACAAGATAGTTCCTGTTGCTTTCTTTCCAATGAGTAAGCTGTTCTAGGTTAGTTCTTCTATTTGCCTTAAAGTGTAAATTCATGTAAAATTATCGAATGCCTTATTGACATGAAGTTCTTCCGACCAGTGTAAGGAAGAAGAGCTTACGTAGAAATTTGTAAACACCTTCGTGCCTGTTAAATTACGAATTATGCATTTCGTATTTGATTGTCTGCTACATGAAAGGTTGCACAAAATAAATCTCATGTTCAAATTATTAGCCGACAATGTCGGCATGGAGATCGATCCTAAAATATACATTTTTTAATGTGATGTCTTCAATAAGATAAAGCCAAGATCACATGTATATATTACTCATTTACTGTACGTCCATACTAGTGTCGTGAAGTTACGTTGCCATTATCAAATGTTCAAACGTTACTTTGTCAAACTAATAAAATAGAAAAGCAAGACATAGGAATTAAAAACTGATACAGCACAGTACATATCACATGTTGTTTAGTACACAATGGACGCAATATCTTTGACGTCTGATGCTTGCACATTTCAAATAAGAATCGATATAGCACTGAACATATCACATGTTGTTCGGTACACCATTGTCGTACCACCTTAATCATCCGATGCTTGAATACCTAAAGTTAAAATTAGACTAGTTCTTGCGTTCATGATGAATTCAGGGTTATGTTCCATACCAATTCACCATTATTATCTTCAAGTTTTCAAGCATCAAATGACAAAGGTATTATGACAATGGTGTACCAAATATGTGATACGAACTGCTGTATCAGTTTTTAATTCATATATCTTGCATTTTATAATAAGTATTTTATTACTTTGAAGAAGTAATGTTTGATCATTTGTTAATGACAACATAGCTTGCCGAAACTAGTAATGGCATAAAGTAAATGAGTAATTTATACACGCGATCTTGACCTTGTCTTCTTATTGAAGTCATCACATTTCAAAAATTTTCAAATGTTGGATACCCTTAAGGATCAAACTGATGAGGTCGTCAGTCCCTGAACTTAAAGAATATTTAAAATAACTTCTGCTAAGGACAATACATACTCACGCCCGAGGGAGGACTCCATCCTCCGACTGAAGCGGCCGCGCAGTCAGCTAAATGACGCCCACAAACCGCGCGGCATTAAGATTTGTTGTTCGAACAAATATGAACGGTATCTCTTGAAGCTATGGCACACGATCGGTACTCACAGAAAATCACGAACTGCAGATATTTCGCCGCGTCAGATGCAATGCGCTTTCCAAGAGGATTAACGTCCTGTCGACAACGCGGACATTAGAAACAGAGAATTCAGTTGTTGAGAAAGATCTCCAGTGAAAAATCTTCACGTCGCCTAATCTAAGCTTCCCCATAAGCAGTCCGTGCGATGATGTTCGCTCTGTCGCGTACTAGCGACGTAAACGCGTCTGTGGGTGAACCACTTCCGTTACTCGCATCTCAAGGAGTGCGTTAAAACTAACGTGGAATCCGAACTGTAATTTGTTTTTGGTGACTCCTAACCGGTGACAGGTGAAGGCTGGGTAAAACGTAGGCTGGAAAATTCCGTGATCCGACCGGGTTTCGAACATTTGGGTTAGAGTTAGCCGGCCGCGGTGACCGAGGAGACTGAGGCGCTTCAGTCACGGTCTGCACGGCCACTGCGGTCGGGGGTTCGAATCCCCCCTCGGGCATGGATATTTGTGCCGTCTTTAGTATAAGGTAGTTCATAAGTAGATTGTAAGTTTAGGAACTGATGACCCCGTAGTTAAGTCCCATAAGCTTAACAAACATTTGAACATTTGAATTTTTGGTTAGAGTTACGCACTTCTCTCTGAGACCACGAGGCCCGACGTGAAAAGTAAATGATATATCGCGAACCATATAATTACACTACCGAGTAATATAGCTGCGTCGTCGGAACTCTAGTGTTTTATTTACTGTGTTAACAAACGATATCGATTGGTTTTACATTCGCGGGCCCCAGATTCGGGATCCAAAGGCAGTGTACGAAAATTTACAGAAATATTATAGTGTCCACAGGAAACATAGACGTAGTTTCTGTCTATTGAGGATCAGTGAAATTATTCGTAGTCCTTCGCTATCTCTCCTAACTGACAAGGAGATCTTCAGTAATAGGAAACACAGTTCCGGATGGGACTTCGCAGATACTTACATCAAGTGAGTCCAATCACACAAGTACTAAAGCGCACTATCCAGAAAATTACGACAAAAAGGGCAGCACATATATGATAGACCGTCAGTGAACGCTGTATTACAGTGCCGTAGCGCGAACGCCCCCTCATGTGGACGATCCGGCTTCGAACATAACTTCAATAAAAGATTTTTAATTTTTGACAATTCCTGACCGCCCGTCTGTTTGTATACATACAATACGACAGCAGTTCTACCTTGCTGTATGTAGTTCTGTATGTTGTAATTGATAAAATTTTATTTCACTGATTTCATTTAAAAATGGAAAAATAATTAAAATAATTCGTTTTCTGTTGGTAGGATCGAACTCGGATCATATACATAAGAAGTCAGCTGTGCTACTGCCTAAGTTATATCGTCATACACCCGTTCGGTTGTCATTGACTAGTATGTAACATTCACTACTGGCCATTAACATTGCTACACCAAGAAGAAATGCAGATGATAAACGGGTATTCATTGGACAAATATATTATACTAGAACTGACGTGATGTCATTTTCACGCAATTTGGGTGCATAGATCTTGAGAAAACAGTTCTCATAACAACCACACCTTGTCGTAATTACCGTCTTGATACGCCTGGGCATTGAGTCAAACAGCGGTACAGATGCAGCTTCAATACGATACCACAGTTCATCAAGAGTAGTGACTGGGGTATTGTGACGAGCCAGTTGCTCGGCTACCATAGACCAGACGCTTTCAATTGGTGAGAGATCTGGAGAATGTGCTGGCCAGGGCAGCAGTCGAACATTTTCGTATCCAGAAAGGCACGTACAGGACCTGTAACATGCGGTCGTGCATTATCCTGCTGAAGTGTAGGGTTTCGCAGGGATCGAATGAAGGGTAGAGCCACCGGTCGCAACACATCTGAAATGTAACGGCGACTGTCCATGCTGCTACAAACGTCGTCGAACTGTTCGTGCAGATGGTTGTTGTCCTGCAAACGTTCCCATCTGTTGTCTCTGGGATCGAGACGGGATTGTACGATGCTCTACAGCCATGCGGATAAGATGCCTGTCATCTCGACTGCTAGTGTTACGAGGCCGTTGGGATCCAGCACGGCGTTCCGTATTGTCCTCCTGAACCCATAGATTCCATATTCTGCTAACAGTCATTGGATCGCGACCAACGTAAGCAGCAATGTCGATAAACCGCAATCGCGATAGGGTACAATCAGACCTTTATCAGAGTCAGAAACGTGATGGTACGCATTTCTCTCCCTTATACGAGGCAACACAATGTTTCACCAGGCACTTAAATGTGATTTGCAGAGTATGCCATATAGATGTAGAAACGCCGTTCAACTGTTGTTTGTGTATGAGAAATCAGTTGGAAACTTTCCTTATGTCAGCACATTGTAAGTGTCGCCACCGGCGCGAACCATGTGTGAATGCTGTGAGAAGCTAATCATTTGCATATCACACCATCTTCTTCCTGTAGGCTAAATTTCGCGTTTGTAATACGTCATCTTCGTGGTGTAGCAATTTTAATGCCCACGAGTGTATACGAGTTGCGATTTAAGTTTAGAGCCCCTTTTCTAGGAATTTTTTGGATGGTGCGGTTTAAAACTTGAGATAGCGGTCGCCCTTGACGTATATTACTAACGTGCGAAGTATCGTTCCAAACTGAATATCCGAAAGCGTACGGACTCCTTGTGTGCCAGGAAACATTATCTAATCTACTTCTATTGTGTCTAGTAATACTCAGTGATTTTTCTAAGGTTACTAAATATGTGTACCAATACATAACTGCACTTCATTTAACAGTTATCCATTTGTAGACGGCGAATGGTCGATCTCTGACATTTATCGAAAAAATTTCGACTTAAATTCCGTAAAAATAAATAAATAAAAAAGATCTATGATGAATCAGCAGTTCCGAGATTTACTGATAGTGAAATCCATAGTTGGTCGCAGCAACGAGACGAACTGTTGGATTGCGTAGGTTAGGCCCCTGGATTCTGCAGAGGAGTAACGCGCGGACGCGAGCAGGCGCTGGTAGCGCAGTGATGCCCGAGCGAGAACAAAAGCAGAGCGCCGGCTGTTCTGAGAAGGCCCGCGCGTCCATTCGTATTTAAATGCTGTCGGCCCGGCCGTGTCTCTGAAGGACAGGGGCCGTCACGGCCGGCGTGACGCATCGCGCCTGTAGGCGGGCGGTATCGCGTCGAGGCGCAGATTAATACCTCAGGCGGGCCGGCCGGCCGCCGCGCTGACGGCTTACAAGGCGCGCCACACATCACACGCCGCGCGCGACACGGCGATAGAATAAAAGTCACGACCTGCGTGTCTCTGCGAGCGTCGTAAGGGCCGGGCCGGGCAGCGGGGGGCAGCAACAGCACACCTGCAGGCAAGCGGAGGCCCCAGCTTTGCGGATCATAGCGTGGCAGATGATGGAAACGTAGTCACGAGTGGCGTACCACAAGGATCTGTTCTGGCTCCAATGTTGATCAACAGTATCTAGAACCTTCTATTACCCCGCTGATAACTGCCATTGTATTTCAGAGTAAAGCCCTAGAGGATGGAGAATATGTGCTCATACTAGGTCTGAAAGTAGTTGGTGACTGCAGCGATAGAATAAAACTCTGTGTGCATCTTAAGAGCTAGTCGGCGGGGGCAGTGGTTCCGCAGCAACAACACACCTGGAGATAAAAGAAGCTCCAAACACTGCGGATTCTAGTATGTCAAATGATTGAAACATGGTCAAGAATGGCCTGCCACAAGAATCTCTTCTGTTCCCACTGTTGTTCAACCTGTATGACATTCTACAACCAGTATCTAGGGAGTTCTGTTACGTAGATGATATGCCAATGCATTTCAGAGCAAAGGCCTAGAGGATGGATAACAAGTACTCACACAAGATCTGAAAGTACTTGGTGACTACTACAGAAATTGGAGATAGTGTCCAGTTACAAAAACTGAAAGTGACAGCTTTCCACCCTACACAACCGCTTAGCAAATCAATCACTAAAAGTCACCTTCCGTAACAAATTCACGTCGACACATAATAAACTGATTTAAGATAATCACGGTAAACGTAAATCTGATTGGGCGAAGATGGATTTGAATCATCTTCCTCCCGAAGGCGAGTTGAAAATCTTGATAACTGCGTCACCCCTTTCGGTTTTACAGTATGACTGGTGCACGTAGATCAAAGGATACACGCCTTTCCATATGGAAAACAACCTACAGTATTACGTGACCGAGCAAGGTCGCGCAGTCGTAGCACACAGAACTCGCAGTCTGGAGAATGATGTCTTAATGAACCTCGAACTACTTCGATTTAAGTTTGCAAATTCCACGATAGTTCGTTTCAAATAGCACGGCCGACTTTCTTCTCCATCCTTATCCGTAAGATAAAACCTTATTTTCCTTCCTTGACAATTATGGACCTAATACCAGCTACCACAGACCCTATTGAAAAATCTGCGTTTATGCCTTCCTGTCTGCGCTACCCTATAACCCAAGAAACTGCTCTTACCAACTGAAATTGCAGCTCAGCTGAGCCCCAGGTACCAGTCGTGTGAGGTCCAACCGATATAGTCACGTACTGAGGAGAGGCGCTTCCGGTTACGCCCTACTGTAAGGAGAAGCACTACCATTCGTTCTCTGCTGCTGTAGTCCATTGACGTCAAATTAGACCTCATTACCTTAACCGACACAGTTCATCGTAGGTCGTACATACATTTTTGAGGTTATTTCACGCAGTGTTGCTTCTCCGTTGGAAGCGACAAATATACAGCAACGCTACTGCTCTGTCATTAAATTCAGGCTTTCCGCACTGCACCGTCCATGTTATGAGACATTGCCTGAGCCGCTGCGGAGCGGCCGAGTGCATTGAGGTGCTATGCTGCGATTCGCGAGGCCGTTTCCCGTCGGGTGTTCGAATCTCCCCTCGGGCATGGATTTTTGTACTGTCTTTAGTATAAGTTGTTTGTACGTTTATGGACAGATGGCCCCGCAGTTAAATTCCATAAGCTTTACAAACTCACACATTGTCTGAAATTTTGTATTTTCGTCACACTCTTAACAAAGTTAATTTAAGAGTACTCAATTTCTAACGATTCTGGGAAGGAAATGTCCCGTGCGTCTAGCTCAAAGTACCATTACGAGTTCAGTGGCTGTCAACTTCCGTGGTGTGATCTTAAGGACGTCTGAAACCTGTGACGTGACTGACTGGAGTAGAAATGTCGGCTCTGGCAATACCCTACCTGTTAACATCTTGTTCAAATGTTTGTAAAGCTTATGGGACTTAACTGCTGGGTCATCAGTCCCTAAACTTACAAACTACGTACGAACTACCTTATACTAGAGACGACACAAACACCCATGCCCGAGGGAGGATTGGAACCTCCAACGTCGGAGGCTGCGCGATCCGCAACGTGGAGCTCCAGACCGGTCAGCTACTCCCGCGCGGCTGTTGATATCTTGTGTACGCGATATTACTGTGATCTGTATTTGTGCACATTGCTATCCGACCAGCGGCAGTACGGCCTACTTCTAGAAGAGCCTTTTCATGTCCGCCTCCGTAGCCTAGGGGTTATCACGCAGAGCGCCGCAGTTCGATTCCCGGGGATTTTCTCCGCTAAGGGACTGGGTGTTGTGTCGTCCTCATCATATACATGAAAGTCGCCGTAGTGGCGTCAGCTAAAAGGACTTCCACCAGGCAGGCTAAATACGACCTCAGTTGAGGTCTAACGACCACAGATGCCACATCGTGATGATGATGATGACGATAGCGTTTTCGTGCACGGTGTTGGATTTGAAATGTCAAAATGAACTCTAATGTTTATAAACCCAACGGACGAAATTGCAGAGGGCATCGGTTCCTAGACTTACTAAGTGCTTAAACTAAATTATGCTAAGAATAACACACACAGCCATGCCCGAGTGAGGACTCGAACCTTGGACAGGGAGCCTTACGATCGGTGCCGCGCTGCCTCAGACCGCGCGGTACTCGGATGGTGTGGCGTCCAGTGCGGGGGCGCGGCGGATGAGCACGTGTCCGGCAGCTGGCGGCGCCCACGGTTAAAATTAACGCGCATCCAGGCAGCGGGGGCGGCGTCCACCCTCGGCCACCGCTGATTAAGCCATTTCGCCACGGAGAGCTGCGGCCAGTAATTGATTCATCGTGCGTGGGCCGCGCGCCGCCTCCCCGTCTGCGGATTTCTGGGGCCGCTAATTCACGGGTATTAATCTCTCTCCCTGTCCCTGTGACCAGCCGGACGCGAACCGCGGGCGAACAACGGTGGCGTGAAGCCGTCTGTAGCGGGGGAGCGCCGGTCTGCCGCAGGGGGGCGGCGCGCCGGTCTGCGGCTGACCGACACACGACTGCACGCTGAAATTCAGGCACCGCATTTCGTGGACACACTCATGGCTTAGAGCAGGGGTCCTCAAACTTTTTTGTCTCATAGACCACTTCCTAACTTTTTCTGCCCTGTGTAGACTCCCTGCCTTTTGTGTACTTATTTTTTTACGAATTCCTAACTTCAATTGTGCTTTCACGCCCGATATGGTGCTACTAGCTTTGGTAACTTTAACTGTAAAAGAGTGGACTGAAAAAATTGGTTTACAAGTTAGAATATATACGTCATAGTTGTCAGATTCACACACACACACACACACACACACACACACACACACACAAACAAACAAAACAAGTTAGAATATATACGTCATAGTTGTCTGATTCTCCCCCCCCCCCCCAATTCTCTCCTCCCCCCTACAACCACAAAATAATAATAATAAACAAAATCTAACTACTGGCCTGCAGCAGGAGATGAAAAATACAGAATTCCTCAACTCCCTCTAGCTAATAAAGTGAACAGGGCCAAGCTTCAGTATTGTGAGAATAATTCTAAATTTTGGTTGCGAACTTCCTAGATGTGAACCATTATCGTGGGCCCCCCATTTACAACAAATAGACACCCCCAAATTATTTTTCCCCTGACTTGGACCGCTTGCATGTTGGAATGGACACCTGTTGGTCTATATAGATCACTTTGGGAACCATTGGTTTAGATTTACAGGGACGAATACAGGGTGTCCCTCTGTTTTTTACCGAAAGTATCTCTTGGGACTACAACAGATATTGAAAAACGACTTTCATGGTCATGAACGTACGTCAGACTCTAAAAAAGACTCTAAAGACTCTAAAACGTAAACAATATTATTTTCAAAAGAAGCCCTATTATTCTTTACGCGATTAACAGCATGAAAAATTACAGAAAGAATGACATAGGTTGCATCGCAATAAGTCACAGGATGAGTCCAATATCATTTAGAGGAAGGTTCTCCAATAATGTAGGGTTAATTTCAGGTGGCCGAAGATAACGCAGGCGTGCGAGTTGGTGTCCACAAGGCGAAGGGGCCGACGTCAGGGAGTATCTCAACCCTTTGGTCACCTGGCTGTATGTAAATGAACGTTTTTCAGAGGTATATTACACGACCTTCATTAATTCCGTTGTTGTTGTCGTCGTCGTCGTCATCGTCGTCGTCTTCAGTCCATAGAGTGGTTTGATGCAGCTCTCCACGCTACCCTGTCCTCTGCAAGTCTCTTCATCTGTGAATACGTCCGGTAACCTACATCCTTTTGAATCTGCTTACTGTATTCGTCCCTCGGTCTCCCTCTACGATTTTTACCCCACACACTTCCTTTTAATGTTAAGTTGACTATTCCTTGATGTCTCGGAATGTGCCCCCTTCTCTTAGTCAGTATATCCCAGAAACTCCTTTCCTCCCCATTTCGGTTAAGCACCTCATTAGTTACGGGATATACCCGCCTAATTTTCATTATTCGTCTGTAGCACAACATTTCAAAAGCTTCTACAATCTTTTTGTTTGAACTCCTTATTGTCCACGTTTCACTCCCATACAATGCAACACTCCAGACAAATGCTTTCCATTTAAATCAATATTGGATGTTAACAAGTTTCGCTTCTTTAGAAATGTTTTTCTTCCCATAGCCATTCTGCATTTTATATCTTCTTTACTTCGGCCATCAGAAGTTATCTTGCTACCCAAATAACAAAATTCATCCACTACTTTTATTGTCTCATTGCCTAATCTAAATTCCTTCTGCATCGTTTGATTCTCTGACATTCCATTCCATTACCTTCGTTTTACTCTTGTTAATGTTCATCTTATATCTTCCTTTCAAGGCACTGTCCATTCCATTCAATTGCTCTTCCAGCGAATCTTTCGTATCCACATTGAGTTTACCTGCGTTTAACGCATATCACTGTGTACACACTACTGCGCCACTCGTGGCGGGTTCGCACTTCTCCGACAAGCCGCTCCCCGCCTCTGTGAGGGTTCGTGTTCTGGTTTCTCTTGGCCGGCGATTGTAAAGCCTGTATCAGCAGGACGGCACCTCTGCGCCGCTACAATCACAAACATCACACGCGAGATCAGAGTTGGCCGCTAAATTTAATCTAAGTGCCCAATAAAAGGCGGCGCGCCGCGCCACGTGTTTCGTAGCTTCGACACCAGATTAAAGCGATAAGTAAGTAGCGGCGGCGCGAGTCAACAAACACCGCCTGTCCGCCCCCCGCCCCCGCCCCCGCTTGGCAGTGGCTTCGATCGCACCAGGCGCCGCGCCGCGCGCCGCCCCGCTCGCCAACCGTATCGATTTCGTCATTGGCGGCTTGTCACTTCGCCAGCGGGCGAGTTTGTGTTTACGCTGCAGCGGACGTCTCCACTTTAATTCTGAAAGGCACGGCGCTTCCCGAATCGACTGCGTGCCTCGCCCGAGTACCGTAGCGCGCGAACGCGTAAGCACTCGGCAGGAAGCTGGATTAAAACGTAAACGATTGTCTTGGGTGTCAAAAGGGATGGAATCGTGTGATTCAAAGGCAGCGATGGCGTCCTTGACTCTAAAATGCCTTGTCATAAGTACCGCTCCGGTTTATAACCGTTTCAGCAATCGTGCTCGAGCACTAAAACGCGTGTTTAAGTTTAATGTTCCAAACATTTTGGAGTAAAATTAGCTTAGGAAAGACAGTTTATAGGGCAGGCACTGAAAGTTATCTCTTTCTGCATGCATTAGAAATTTATTTGCCGCTGTCTTCGTGAATAGCCGCTCATTTCCTTTGGTGCATATGCCGAACATTTCGGTTTGTAATTTAGTGCTGTACAGGGTGGAGAAAAATTTGAGTACGGAAACTTAACTCTGGATTTATGATGCCATTGGGAACCAAAATTAATATTGCGTTGGTTGAAAACTCTCCAATTTTAAACTACGGAAACTTGGGGCCACACGCCACTGTTGTCGGATGCTCTGAATTAGGCATGATCGCAGCCAATCGGAGCATGTGCCGCCAAGTTTCAGTAGATTAAAAGTGGTGTGTTTTCAGCCTACACAACGTTATAAATTTTGGTTACTGCCGGCATCAGGTATCCAGACTTAAAATTTCGAAACACAATTTTTCTCCAACTGTATGTACATCTATACCTCGTAAGCCACCTCACGGTGAATGACTTATATGCGGTTCCCATGTCAGGTGCCTATCAAGGGTGACTTCACGTGTTTGTGCGTGGGATGGGGCATCCCACGATCTCCAGCGGCTGAAGGTCCCCCCGGTACCCTGCGTCTCGTAATAACGATGACCTGGCTCTCTGCCGCGTTAAATTTCAGGCCCATCCCCGTCTGCAGGCGGCGTCTCATTGTGCGGACGTTGAATGGGCGCATATAGTGCCGTATCATTGGCATATAGTGCCAGCGATACCCTAGATGTTTTGGGTACTTCTCACGTTAAGGAGTACATCAGGGGGCCGAGGACCTACCCCTGCGGCACTCCTTCACGTATTGGTCTCGCTGTCGACGTGCCGCACTCTGCGATGACGTGGAAGGTCCAGTCACGGAGGCAGGACGTACTGAACTTAACGTGCCGCGTCGGTCCCCCCCCCCCTCCCCCAAATACAGATAGTTTGTAGAGGAGACCCTCATGCCACACGCGGTCCAAACTTTTGGAGACGTCAAGAAATACTGCCCCAATGTATCTCCACCGTTCTAAGCCTCCCATAGCGTCCTCCACAACACGCAGTAGTTGCGTGCTGTGGCCGCGCCGAAAACCTAACTGCTCTTCGGGACTGAACCCTTCTCTATTGACGTGCTCTATATGCCGCCGGATGAAAGTCTTGACACTTTTGAGACTACCGGTAGCAGGCTTATGGGCCTATAATCCTGGGCTAGCCTCAGGTCTTTGCCTTGCTTGGGTATTGCAACAATTTCCGCGTGTTTCCAAGCTGTGGGTTAGGTCCCACCCTCATAGTCACTTGCACGGCAGCAGTGGAAGCTGTTTGAGTAAGACTGCTTCTATTTCGTCGCGGCCTCCTGTCTGCCTTCTACTGTGGGCTAGAAGTAGCTGTTTTACTTCTGCGACTTTCTATTAGATCTATTTCGTCTCGCGCCCCAGCGGCGGCGAGGAAGACTATATTATCATCGATAGGAGAGCAGTATTCACCGTATGTGTCTGATAAGATGTTGGCCTTTGCGTCAGGCTCGTTGAAAACTTCTCTGCCGACTTGTAGAGGTGGTATACGTTGCCTTTTTCGAGGTGCTGATTTGCCTTCATGACATTATTAACAAGGCGACACCACAACCCACGGACGTCTGTTGTTAGGAGAGGTTTAAAGATTGATTGTCGGGTGTTGAATCTCGTACTTGTGGACTAGTGGGCGTCCTCGGATAGCGCTGTGGGCTTCCGATCAGTTACTGTCCGCAGGATATAACTCCTATTCAAGTAGCAATCTCGCACAAATAACAATTTGAAGGGGATACTGGTGACCAATATCGGTGCTCTTTCAGAATGAGGTTGAGAGTGCGCCAATATCGCCGCTGTCGAGCCTTGTAGGTAGGTGGTCTTCAAGGCAGCGGTATGGTGGACGAGTACGTCTGCACATTTGCGCGGAACGTCCACGAGACCCAGTTCTCCTATTGAGGTGTCCAACATGCACGTCTCGGCATGCCGCCATAGCAACCCCAGAACCGCGTGAGAGATGGACTGAGGTAGCATTTTCGGATCAGAGCAGCTGCGTAAAATACCAGGCTGTGTTAATGAGTGAAACTCGCCGGTCCAAATCAACATATCAACTGCCATAGTTGTCCCCGGATTGTATCGAGTATTCTGCGCCAAGTGCGGCCAGGGGTCACCGTAGGGTGGAGAGAGACAGCGAGAGATAGGAGACGATGAAACCATATCGTACATGCAGCACGTGGTCTACGGGTACTGTGGTCGTTGAAAACAAGACCAGCATCCTACAAAACGCGTTCCATGTGGGGAGTTGGGGAGTAGTGCGGTCTGTTTGGTACCATTTCTGGAATTCCTGCCCCATTGACGGCAGGAGGCTGGAGCGTCAGCACCGCGGGCGCGAGGTGTTTGGGGGGCCGGGCTGTTTACCGGGCGGAAGCGAGCGGCAGGAAGCCGGTTTCAGCGCCGCGCGCGCAGAATCGAGCCTCTGTGCCGGCAGGCGGCGAGGCGGTCGCCGAGAGACGGCCGGCGCGGCCCGCAAGTCGTATACCGCGCGCCGCGCCACGCCGCGTACACACGCGGCTAAAATTAGGGATGCGAACAAAGCCGCCGTCTGCCGCGGTGGGGCGGCGGCCAACCCCCCTCGTCGCGGCCGACGCTTTGGCCCGGGAGAATTTATTAATCACAGAAAATGGCATTTACAGTCGCCGCGGGCCGTTTATGTGCGGCCGGATCCCGCCCGCTCGGCCTGTGTTATCGCAGCCGCCGCTTTGACGTCAACCCCGCGCAGAGCGGCAGCCCTTTTGTCCGCCTGTGTGTGGCGGAGAGGTGTGTGTGGTCGAGACGCCGTCTGCAGAGCGCCCACCAGCGCGACCAGGGGGCGGGGCCGACGCCGACGCGCCTGCCCTTTCGCTTCTGTCACTCGACATCCAGCTCTGTAGTCCTCGTACTACCACTGGGGTCAGTATGACTCCAGTAGCTCTTTTGTTTTGAGAAAGAAAATTTTCAAAACTTATACATGTGACGTCTGTACCGAAAGAACAGACGTCACTTCTGATCCTGCAGTTGTTATTATTTAATATTCACAGGATATATGACATCAACTGCGATTGGGCAAAGCTGAAAATGTGTACCCAGCCGGGATTCGAACCCGGGTCTCCTGCTTTCTAGGCAGTTGCGCTGACCCTTACACCACTGGGGACACAGTGATCACCGCACCTGCAAGGACTACCTAAGCACGCCTCCCGCCAGATACAAATTTCCAGCTTCGCCCTGCCCACTGTACTCAAACTCGTAGTTGTGAAACTAATTCCCGTAAGAGTAAGGGCTTCAAACTTGCCCACCCCTCCCCACTAACGATAGGATCATTGCCCGTCACCGGCATATTATATATATACATGTGGCGTCTGTTCCGAAAGAACAGACGTCACTTCTGATCTTGCAGTTGTTATTATTTAATATTCACAGAATATTATTAGTTTAATAACTACGAGTTTGAGTACTGTGGGCAGGGCGAAGCTGGGAATTTGTATCTGACGGGAGGCGTGCTTAGGGAGTCCTTGCAGGTGCGCTGATCACTGTGTCCTCAGTGGTGTAGGGGTCAGCGCAACTGCCTAGAAAGCAGGAGACCCGGGTTCGAATCCCGGCTGGGTACACATTTTCAGCTTTGCCCAATTGCAGTTGATGTCATATATTCTGTGAATATTAAATAATAACAACTCCAGGATCAGAAGTGACGTCTGTTCTTTCGGAAGAACAGACGCCACATGTATATATTCTTAGGACATTGTCTTTACAAGTCAGCCATAAGAATTGATATTTTCTTCAGTTTTGTATTTACAACACGTAGTTTATTCACGGTTTCTTATCCATAATTTTCTCCCCTCATCCCCATACGATGAACAAGGAAGGAAGGGAGGTTGGAGTTTAACGTCCCGTCGACAGCGTGGTCATTAGAGACGGAGCTTACGCTAGGAATGTTTTGGGTAAAGACGTGGAAGGAACCATCCCGGCATTTGCCTGGAGTGATTTAGGGAAATACCGGAAAACCTAAATCTGGATGGCCGGAGGTGGATTTTTGAACCACCATCCTTCCGAATGCGAGTCCAGTGTGTTACCACCTCGCTCCGTACCGATGAAGATCTGTGAGAAAATTATGGATAAAAAGATCGGGGAAAAGACAGAAATCTAGGATAAGCAATTTGGGGTCATACTAGGCAGAGGAACGATGGATGTAACCTTTATCCTGAGGCAGCTCATAGTAAAGTATGGGGAGTGACAAAGAGACACCTAGTGTTTATAGACCTGGAGAACACGGGTGACACAGTACTGTGGAAGAGCCTGATAGCGAGGGGTGTGTCAGAAAATGGTTCGACTAGTCGGAGACATTTATGATAGTGCCTGCTCTAATGTAAGATCTGGTGTCGGAGTGGCTGAGAAGTTGCCTTTCTTGGTTGAACTGCATCAGGGGTCAGCACTAAATCCATACCTGTTCAATGTAATAGTAGATGTGTTGACGGAAGGAGTGCAGGACCTGGCTTTGTGGTCGGGTAGTTTTGCAGATGACGTGGTGGTAGTGGAGGAAAGCAAAGAGAAGGTAGGAGGGAGGAAATGGAAAGTGGAGGACCCAGAGTTAGTTAGCAGGAAGAAGACCGAATCCTGGAGATGGAAAAATTATGTTGACAAATGATCAGATGGAGAGTGTTAGAGAATTCAAGTACCTGTGTTCCTATGTAACCAGTAAAGGAGATTCAGATAAGGAGGTAAGCCATAGGATCCAGGCTGGATGAACGAACTGGAAAAGGGTATCAGCTGTGCTCTGAGACAAAAGAATAAAACCAAAGACGAAAGGAAAAAAAATTTTAAAACGGTGGTGTGACCAGCTATGTTGTATGCTAGTGAGATCTAGTCCTTAAAGAAAGTGCAGAAGAACAAATTAAAGATGGCTGACATGCGTATGTTCAGGTGAATGATGGGAAATACGAGGATGGACAGCCGCTGTGGAGTAGCGGAGAGGTCTAAGTCAAGTCCCATAAGCTCTACAAACATTTGAACATTTTGAACACTACGGTCGGGGGTTCGAATTCCCCCTCGGGCATGGATATTTGTACCGTCCTAGTTCGTAAGTAGTTCATAAGTAGTTTGTAAGTTTAGGGACTGATGACCCCGTAGTTAAGTCCCATAAGCTTAACAAACATCTTTCTTTCGAATCCCCCCTCGGGCATAGATGTTTGTGCGGTCTTTAGTATAAGCTCGTTCGGAAGTAGTTTGTAAGTTTAGGCACTGACGACACCGCAGTTAAGTCCCTTAACCCTCACAAACATTATAATAATAATTACATTATCATCATTTTCGAATACTAGATGAATCAGTTAGCACCTTTTGGATGCAGTCAGCTACTTGTTTTATCGTGATAAACATTTTATCAGATTATACTCTGACTGAGAATAATGTGGCTACATGTGGAATTATTTAAATCGCCCAGTAATCAAGGGAATTACTGAAAATAATTTTTTCTACAAGCAATTACAAAGGTGTTCAATAGGTGGTGACAGCATCTCGGGAAAAGCTTCTAGTGAGACAGGTTGTCCCTGGGACACACAACATAACTTGGAAAACGGGTCACCAGCTACTCACCACCTCCCTCTCTTTCGTGCGGAGAAACATTTGCCGAAGGCTCGCGCAGCGGCCAAGACACACTTAATCAGTCGCTATCTTTGATGCACAGATGATCGTGGCCAGGGGGAGGAGCAGAAAGCGAAGGGGCGGGGATGGAAGGGGGGGGGGGGCGGCAGAGGCCGGAGCTGTAAACCTGCGGAACAACTCTGGGCCGACTTAAATAAATGCGACCTTTAATGACCGCCGGCTGAGCCGAGTGTCGGGACACACGAGGACTTGAGATCGATTCAAGAATAATATTTGTCGTGTCGGTGGCGGCGATAGCGGCGCACGTGGCCCGCGCCGCTGACAGCTGGGCTCTTTGAGGCGCCGCGCCGCCCAGCGCTCTTAAATAATGCCGGCCGCGCGCAACACGTGCTGCTGCGGCCGCGGCTGCGTTTTATGCTCCGCGCCAGGGGGCCGTTCCTCTCGCCGGCGATCGTCGTCTCATTATCTCACTTCATCGCCCAGGTTTCGCACCACCGATAACTATTTCCGTCGCGCTGTTGTTGCTCAGCGGCGTGTTTCGTAGACGGCGTAATAACCGTACATTCACTTATATTTCTGGACGTGCTCTCCCCCTCCCTCCCAAAAGAGAGAGAGAGAGAGAGAGAGAGAGAGAGAGAGAGAGAGAGAAAGAGAGAGAGAGAGAAAAAAAGAGAAAGAAGGGAGAGAGAGAGAGAGAGAATATAGGCGCATCTAAGTAGTAATAAGTGACCAGGCTTTGCTTTTCGCTTTTTATTGGTAATGAAAAGCTTTCGAAATTATAACCCTCATTTGAATGACAATTTTTATCTCCTACTCGCTATCCACGCATTAGATAGCGACGAACTGTAGTCACCCCATTGTGCCTTTCTCATTCTCATGGTTTCATCATTTTTTTCTTCCTGAGTGTAAATTCATTTCATTAATGTGTTGTGACGTTTCATAGGAAATGAGTTAAAAGAAAAGAAAAAGCCGGCCGCGGTGGCCGAGGGGACTGAGGCGCTCCAGTCACGGTCTGCACGACCACTACGGTCAGGGGTTCGAATCCCCCCTCGGGCATGGATATTTTCGCCGCCCTTAGTTGTAGGTAGATCATAAGAAGTTTGTAAGTTTAGGGACTGATGACCCCGTAGTTAAGTCCCTTAAGCTTAACAAACATTTGAACTTTTTTTAAAAAAAGAAAAAAAACTCACGATAAAACAGTCACTACTAAGATTTTTCAAACGAGAATATTGTAAATTTTATTAACCTAACAGTTTCTCTAACGATTATATCAGTTTCGAACTATTTACTGGACAGCTGTTCCCGCCAGAGGTCTGAGTCCTCCAGAAAAAAGTTCAAATATTTGTAAATCTAGCGGACCAAACTGCGTGGTGATCAGTCCGTACCTTAAAAACTACTTAAACTAAGGGAAACTAACCTAAGGACAATACACACACCCATGCCCTAGGGAGGACTCGAACCACCGCATTCCTTTTATCAAAATATACTTTCATACGAAAAATAATAATAATCGCTTGACTAATCTTTGCTTTCGCCATTTTTGTATTTTACCCCCCATTTTTGAGGAACAGTTTCATCCTTTAAATACGTGTCCCGTAGTTTTACATGTGTTATAAAAGGCGAAGCAATCAGCAATGCGAAGATTGGTTTGGACACCACTGTGTTTTACCAGGCATGGTCCTCTTTGGAGGTGGTATGCCGATCCGACTTACCGAGGCAGTTATAGTGGGACCACAGTTTAACGTGGATTCCGAAACAGGGTGCTACTCGATGTTTTTCACGTCAGCCATATTTCCAGAAGTGACAGATAAAAATCCTAGTACCTGTGCGGGGATCGAACCCGCGACCTTCCGTCGCTATACCACTGTGCTGCCCAGCCACACACAGGTATTATAACATACGCAAAAATTGGAGGTGACACTTCCGTGGTTTACTTCTAAGACTGCGACAGTAATCTGTGTTCCTTTTCCCCGAGCTATTAGGGAGTGGAACTATAGAGAAAAATCATAAAAGTGGTTCGTTGAAACCTCTTCCATGCTGAGTATTGATGTAGATAAATCAATCAAATCTTAAGGTTGCAAATTCTACCAAATATATTGGAGTTATAATTATGACAACTTATACTACAGAGAACACACACAAAATATTGTTGGGAAGGCGAACCAAAGGTTAGGTTTCATTGGCAGAACGCTTCGAAGATGCAACAGCTTCACAGATGCAACAGCTTCACCAAAGAGACTGCGTACATCACACTTATGCGTCCTCTCCTGGAGTACTGTTGCCCAGTGTGGGACCCTCACCAGGTGGGACTGACGGAAGACCTTGAGAAGGTTCAGAGAAAGGCAGCTCGTTTTGTTTTATTACGTTACAGGTGGAAAAGCGTCACGAAAATGTTGCACGATTTGAGATGGAAATCATTAAAGGAACGACGTTATTCGTTGCGAAGACATCTATGTGCGAAATTTCAATCACCGACTTTCACTTCTGAATGCGAAAATATTATACTAGCACCCACCTACATAGGGAGACATGACCATCCCAATAAAATAAGAGAAATCAGATCGAAAACGGAATGATTTGGGTGTTCTTTCTTTCCACTCGCTATTAGAGAATGGAACTGTAGATAAAGGTTATGAAAGTGGTTAATGAATCCTCTGCCAGGCAGTTAAATGTGATTTGTAGAGTATCTTTGTAGATGTAGATGATCCCTGTGTAACGTCACAGCTGCGTCCACCTAATCCACGATGGGCGAAGGTGCCGTTATATTCTATTTGCTGTTTAATTAATCCTTAATCATTGTTCCAATGGTATGACTGTATAGGATACGGACAATTACTGGGTTGATCCATAACAATAAACTTTGTTCACTTCCTTTATTACGGAACGACAAATGTTAATAACTTTCTTTAAATACACTGATTAAATAACCGGTTGCCACTACGATAATGTCTACAAGTCCACACTGAAACATTTCAATACGCAACTGCAACCGAAACTCATATGCGAGACGACTGATGGGCAAAACGTTAGCCACAGCTAAACGCGGGTTACGGACGCATTGTCAACATGCTCGCTCTGCGATCGGCGGGAGCCTGCCGCACACCTGCCAACAAACAAGAAACATTAAAACGTAATCATTGTCGCCCAGCAGCTATCGCTGCGCGCCAACGATAACTATCGTTCGACCAAAACGTACCAAAGAGGTTACTAAGCTAAAGCCCCGTACCCTCGCACCCGGTCTAGTTGACACTCCTTTGAAAACAAGACTAGCAAGCAAAATCACTAAACAGTCGTAGATTTTGCGTTTTTCGCCAGCGTCATGGTCTGAAAACAATTCGACTTCCTGGCATAAAAGCAAGCAACGTACGGCTCGTTGAAATGCGCTCCTGTTAAGGAGGCAGCGGAGGAAACCCGTTGCTCGCCCGCCCCCAGCCGCCGCAGCCTCCTTGCCTCCGGGCCTCTGGACGGTAGTGCGTCCGTATTGTGGGGCGGCAGTATTGTGATCAGGGATTTACATACAATTAACACGGGTTTCCGTCTTTAGCGACAATGCGGCGGCCCGTCATGTATTTTAAAATGCGGCCGTAATGTGGGGAGGGCGGTGTGAATGGCTGGCCTAGGTCATTGTTTCGACCCGCCTTTGTTCGACCCCGGCAGATGGCCCTCCCATCCCGTCGCGCCGGCTCTCGCCCGGTTTTTGCATTTTCACAGAATTCTCACATTCGACGCCTTGCATATAAAGCCAAAAGTTGCGGAGTTCCACAAGGGCCGGTTTTAGGGCCACTACTGTTTTCTCATAAAAGATAAAGCTGGCTTATAATGCCTTCTAGCCGTTATCCCATCCCGTCTTTCCAGACCATTATGTGTATTAATTATTAATTTCAAACATCAGTTGCAGACTATTTAGAGATACCAAATGTATGCACGCACAAAATGAAGCGGCATGAGGTCCTGTCAGTAATTTTCTGAAGCTTGGGCAGTGTGATTTCCGTGAATGCCTGTCTCTCACAGGCCGCTCCCAAAGCGTCCTTCAATTCGTCAACTACGTGGAATTTTAGAAATGCATACTTGAATATACACGGTGACAATTATTAACCTATGTAAAAAAAAATTGTCACAACTTCTGAACGGTTTGCGTTGGATGACTGTGGCGCGTGGTGGGAATTAGTGTGCGCATGCCCACGTGTATGTGGTTTGGTTTAGCGACGAAGCCCACTTCCATTTGGATGAGTTAGTCAATGAGCAAAATTGGCGCATTTGGGGGACGCAGAATCCTCATTTCGCTACCGGGAAGTCTCATCATCATCGACGGGTGACTGTGTGGTATGCAATGTCCAGTCCTTTTCGGCACGGTTACTATCGAAAGGTACATGAAGCTTTTTGAAGGTTTTAGTATCCCCACTGTCCAAAGTGTCCCTGATATTGACTAGACTTCCTGCGAGACTGAGCTCAACACCATCGTAACAGCAGTGTGTTTGATATCCTCGAGGAACACTTCGTTCACCGCATTCTAAGCAGAGGTTACTGGTATGGGCCTCGATTGGCCACCATATTCTACCGATCTAAACACATGCCACTCCTTTTTTAAGAGCTACATTAAAAAATGGTCAGCAAGAGCCCCGAAACAATTTCTAAGCTGAAAACAGCCATTCAGCAGGTCATCGAGAGCATCCATATTTAGACACTTCAGCGGGTCCTGTTGAATTTTGCTATTCATCTGCGCTAAACCATCGCCACGAAAGGGCAGGCATATCAAATATATCATCTTAATTCGAATATCAGTAGTGGGCCGGAACCGTGATTCGAACCTGGAACCTTTGCCTTTCGCGGGCGAGCTCTCTACCTCACCTCCTACTTTCCAAACTTCACAGAAGTTCTCCTGGAAAAAAGTATATGCTGACATGGCGTAACCACAGCCTAAGGACGTTTCTAGAATGAAGGTCCTGGAGAAGTAAAATTTTATGGACGGAGCGTGAAACTTGCCGGGGTAGCTCAGACGGTAGAGTGCTTGCCTGCGAAATGCGAAGGTCCCAGGTTTTAATCCTGGTTCCGGCAGAAAATGTTCACTCTGCCAAGAAATTTCATATCAGCAGACACACTGCTACAGAGTGAAAGTTTCATCTGTAAAATTAAGTATATGGCCCCCCGTAGTTAGTAACTAATTTATGTTTCATATACTTCAAAAATAATCACCCTGTAAACACGGATGCTAGCGAAGCCTGCAGATGGCTCTGATGTATTTCACCACGGCCAGCATTTGTGTAGTCTCCTTAGTACGTAACCAACGTCAGTCGCTATCGTTAAGTTTTCCTTGTTATTGAAAAGTGAGTCATAGAACCGTGCTCACCGTGGGGAAATTGTTGTTCACCATATTCCATATATATCGTAGGTGTTTCCGTAGTAAACGTAAATGAAGTGTCAAGAGAAAACATATCGGTGATTTATATCGCAAACCTGGAGAGCTGGAAAACAGTCACCCGATTAATCAAACCTCTGACGAAAATGTTAAGTCAAAGTGACGGACAGTCACTGAAGAACACTGTGACGAAAACTACCCACTCGAAGTCACTTCACAACTGCAAGTCGCACTCGGGCTGCCTATCGCCACAGAAAGACCAATAAGGCAGCGCTATAAGCAGGAAATTTCAGGGCGAGCTGGAATTTTAAACAAACACATCAGTGATTGCAAATGTGCATAACAGAAAAGCGTAGTGCCGTGTGCTTAACACATGGTCTATGAAGTAATGAGAGTTGAGTTGACGGGTAAAATTAGTTGGAAAAAGCATGCATCATAGCGAGCATTCGGTGATTTGACTACCATATTATCGCTTTTGTACGGACCTCGTTGATACTCCATAAGGTCTTTGTGCTGCCGAGGATTATGTGACGATCTTGGTTTATAAATTCCATTCCCTGGAGCACTGTGTTTGCTCCCCAGTGGTAATCTTGTGTTCCTAGACTACAGAGTTGTGTTGTCATCGTTGGTTTTTGAGCATGAGGATGAATCGTCGCACGTCTCCTGACTTCCAGTGACCAGAATTCTGTATTATCCATCCTTTGTTGCCTACTTTGAAGAGAAGGGTACGTGACCGCTATCCACCTCCAGTAATCGTTACCTGAATTTGCCACTATTTTGTTCGAAGAGTGATATAGCATTTCTATGAAAACTATACATAACCTGTATATTTCCGATGTGAAAATTTTAGAAGTTTCCTTGAATATCAGCGATCCTCATGAACTGTGTTAGGCATGGTAAAGAGACGTGGTATTTCAGTTTTGTTGTCTGCCACTCGTGATGCGATTGCTTGCCTCGAGCAAGAATAATTAACTAGATGTCGTGAAGTTAAGAATTATTGAGTGACTACATAGTTATTTATTTTTGAATTTATTACATTACAGTTTTAGTCACCTTTGTTTTGAAAATGTGAGACAGGTACGGGGAGCTGCAATTATTCCTTAAAATGTGTTCTTTACTATTTCAAGCTGTTACACTCTCAGCGAAATATTTACCAATGTAGGAACTACGCCAGCAAATGTAGGAGATCAATAAGATTTTAAGTATATATCCCTTACTTATAATGGAGGACTGTTGCGGGGCGCACCTTTCTGATGGACGATTCAGCAGATTAGACCAGGAGAACATCGTGGTCTCTTCCTTCAGCTTTCATTGTCTGCTACTATGCAACGAACGCACTCAGCGTCACACAGAATTATCTCTTAGTCGTAATGAGAGCCAAAACATGGTTCCTGTTTCCAGCAGATAACGTGCAGTTCTCATCGCAGACTACACCACCTGTCGCTTCTGCTTCACTAGGGCGCATAATTTGTCAAATTCATTATCAACTACTTCATGAATATGCAGAGAAATGCAGATTATTTTCTGTCTCCGAGAACATCGTATGGGACTTCCCGTAACTAATCTAAATTTCTGATTATACGTACATTGTGTGATATGCAACTTCAGTACTGACTTTTAACCATGCTCACCACAGGAAGGTTCTGCTTCCAGTATAAGAACTAATCGGCAATTGCACCTGGCTTGCTACTACTGATACTTGGTGTCGAACCTACGGCAGAAATACCGGGTGGGCAAAAAGTCAGTATAAATTTGAAAAATTAATAAATCACGGAATAATGTACATATAGAGGTAAAATTTTATACACATGCTTGTAATGACATTGGGTTTTATTAGAACCAAAAAAATAAAAATAATTAAAAAAAAAAAAACGCTGTTATGTGTTCTCACGATGGTAATTTTGTTTTGTATTGTTTTATCTAATGGAAACTGATATTATTCGAGGAAAAATGCTCTTTTTATTTATACAGCGTTCAAAACTGTGCCTGGAAGTTTTTAGTACTGACAGTGTGTCAAAGGCAATGTGTGTGTGTTATTTTTGTAGTTGCCTCGTTGCTAGGAGTCAGTAATAAATGGTTCTAATTTTTTTTCTTCATAAATAGGCATGCAGCAGTGAGTATATCAAATATGACATTTTAATAAATATAATAACCTTTACTGCTGCTTATTAGCTTTATTTAATTGTCCACTACAGCTGTTTCGCCGTATTTGCGTTGTCAAGTGGTTATCTATTTGTTGCCAATATACGCACAGCATCTGTACCTCTATATGATTTTAATAGGTACTTTCTTAGAAAGTCGTTTTTTAAATAATTTTTAAAATAATGACTTTCTTGTTTGACAGCTATTTTGATGCTATGTGATTCAAAATAGCTGTCAAACAAGAAAGGCATTATTTTAAAAATTGTTAAAAAAAACGACTTTCTAAGAAAGTACCTATTAAAATCATATAGAGGTACAGATGCTGTGCGTATATTGGCAACAAATAGATAACCACTTGACAACGCAAATACGGCGAAACAGCTGTAGTGGACAATTAAATAAAGCTAATAAGCAGCAGTAAAGGTGATTATATTTATTAAAATGTCGTATTATTTTCTTTTGTTCTCGAAATACGTAATATGAATACGGTTCAGGGATAACTACAGTTTGCTTTCTTCCTCCCTTCAGATTAATGTCCAACATGGCGTTTGCTCTCTGTTTAATGTTACTAAATCGTTACGTTAGCAGAGATCAGCATATCATGTCTCCCAATTGCATACATCCTCTTGTACTTCGAACTCCCATTTTTATTTTTATTTTTTTGCGTCAAAAATGGAAAACAAAAGGAGTGAATACGCTAATTTTCTTTCTTTCACTTTGGTAGTAAAATAACCAACTATGAAGATATATGCTCGAATGTTTGATGACAAGTTACTCACTTCACAACTGGCACAATAAATTTCTTTAGTGTGAATTTTCACCTACTTCATCTTTAAAGGCAGAAAACACTTATTTCCTTACTCGAAACACAATTAACACACCTGTTTTTACCCGATAGGAAATCGCATTTTTTCACTCAGGTAGTAATTAATCAGAGATTAGAAAAGTGGTCATAAGAGCGTGCCACGTTTCCAGTTTCTCGGAAAAGGTCGTTGAATTGTTGTTTCGGGTTTTCTTTTTGGAAAGTGTGTTAGCAGTGTAACGATGCCGGGGGAACGTTTAAAGGCTAGCGCGCGGCGCGTTCCACGTGCGTGCGCTCCAACGCCCTCCCGCGCAGCAAATGAAGCGCTCGCCGCCGGGGATTCCCCCAGCGCTATCCGCGCCGCCTTTGTCGGGATACTGCCAGAGTGGACGCCCAGCGTAGGGGGCGAGGGCGGCAAGACGAGGGGCCGATCACTCCTACTCGAAAATTCTGCCGGGCACATGGGAACGATGGCGTGGGCGGTGTGCCACCGCCTCATACTGCTGGTAGGAGCGCTTAAGAGCCCCACGGTGCACAGTGGTTTACTTGCGAGTACTTTATGAAGCCATATCCTTGTCCAGTGTTCGGCACACTTCACTGCAACGTCGTTGGCTAGCTACAGGTCTTGGAAAGTGCATGGCGTCAGCAAGGATGGACAACTCAGCAGGTGTGTCATTGTTTGTTTTTCTCCACATTGGCAGATGTCGTCTTCTGCGTATCCCCACTTGAACAAGTTATCCTTTGATCTTCCCATTCGACACCTAAGTTTATTTAGGCTCTTCCAGACTCTCCATTCCAGTTGACATCCAGCCGGGAGTTTATCTTTCATATTCCAACATTGCAGTTTTTTTCTTCATTTTCTGTGTCCACATTGATACCCTGCTTATAGATTGACTTTCATTTAGTGGATGTTCAAACGGAATGAAATCTTTCCTCGATTTTAATCTTGGCACCACTGGGAATTCAGGTACATTTCTGAATCGAAATTATTTCAATATCTCTGCTGTTTCAGGGCGTTCAGCCACATTCAAGTCGACAATCTGGTACTCGACACCGGATTTTCTGCCTTGGGCCAGTGGTTGCCTTAACCGCCAGGTCCTCCGCACACGCTTCTCGTTCCGCCAGAATTCTCTACTTATCGCGTCCTAATATTGTTGTGACCTTGGCCATTAATTCAATTGCTTACAAGGGTTCTACATCTACATACATACATCGTAAGCTGCGTGGCGGAGGGTACACTGTACCACTACTAGGCATTTCTTTTCCTATTCCACTCCCAAATAGAACGAGGAAAAAATGAATGTCTATATGCCTCCGTTCGAGCCCTAATTTATCTTATCTTGTGTTTGTGATTACTACGCGAAATGTAAGTACGCGGCAGCAAGATCGTACTACACTCAGCTTCAAATTCGGCCCTCTAAACTTCCTCAACAGAAATTCACGAAAAGAACGTCGTCTTTCCACCAGCGATCCCCAATTGAGTTGCCGCAGCATTTCTGTGACACTAGCGCATTTGTCGGACCTACCAGTAACAAACCTAGCTACTCGCCTCTGAAGTGCTTCTATGTCTTCCTTTAAACTGATCTGCTGCGGGTCCCAAACACTTGAGCAGTACTAAAGACGTGATCGTACAAGCGTTTTATACGCGGTCTCTTTTACAGGTGAAGTACATCTTCCCAAAATTCTCCCAATAAACCGAAGTCGGCTGTCCGCCTTACTCACAACTGCCCTTACATGCTCGTTCCATTTCATATCGCTCTGCAATGTTACGCCTAGATATTTGAATGACGCGACAGCATCAAGAAAATCACTACTAATGCTGTATTCGAATATTATGGGATTGTTTTTTTCTATTCATGCGCATCACCTTACATTTTTCTACATTGAGAGCCAGCTGCCATTCTTCGCACCAACTAGAAATTTTGTCTAAGTCATCCTGTATGCTATTACAGTCAGTTAAAGACGACACCCTCCCATACACCACAGCATCATCAGCACACAGCCGCAAATTACTTACTCTGTCCAGCAGATCATTTATATAGATAGAAAATAATAGCGGTCCTATCACACTCCCCTGGGGGACGCCTGACGATACACTCGTCTCTGATGAACACTCGCCCTCATGAACAACGTACTGTGTTCTGTTACTTAGGAAATCTTCCAGCCAGTCACAAATCTGTGAACCTATTCCATAAGCTCGTATCTTCGTTAGCAGTCTGCAGTGTGGCACCGCGTCCAACGCCTTTTTGAAGTCGAGAAAAACACAATATGCCTGTTGCCCTTCATCCATGACTCGCAAGATGTCCTGGCAGTAAAGGACAAGCTGTGTTTCACATGAACGATGTATCCTAAAGCCGTGCTGATTCATAGAAAGCAGCTTTTTCGTCTCAAGAAAATTTACTATATTCGAACTGAGAATATGTTCCATATTCTACATAAAACTGATATCAACGATATTGGCATGTAATTGCGTGGATCAGTTCTCTTTCCTTTCTTAAAAACGGGAGTCACCTGCGCTTTTTTCCAATCACTAGCAACTTTGCGCTGAATTAAAGATTCGCGATAAATGCAAGCTAAGTAGGGGGCCAATGCCGCAGAATACTCTTTGTAAAACCGAACTGGTATTCCATCCGGACCAGCAGACTTCTTATCTCTGACTTCCACACTCCCGAAACACTACTTTCGTATTTAGCTCTTTCAGCTGCTTCTCTAAAACCGGAAATATCTATTACTATGTCCTCCATTTCGGAATTAGTACGACGTTCAGACGTAACTGTGCATCCGCACTGAAATTATCATTTGCCTGGTGGACTTTGACTGCCAATCACGTCAATTGACGGGATATTGAAACTTCTGTAGAATGCCAATTACGTCATTTGACGTGATCTTTGTTTTCGTACTTTTAAACACAAAACTAACTTTACTGACGGGCTAGATCCACCTTAAATGCCTTCCTTGATAAATCTAGAGTCTAAAGCAGCCTATAGATCTTGTAAATTTAGCTTCTAAATCGGCCGACTGGTCGCATCCAAGTATGAAACGGGACAGGTAGGAAGTGGTGCCCGCTCTCTCAGTAGGTAAATGACCGGACATGGCTTCACGCTCTCGTACGCTGGAAGATATTTTACAGAATTTGAGAAACATTTTATTGATAATGGCAGTGAGGAGGACGAAATCGACAATTCAGATGATGATCCAGTCTTTGTGCAACAAGAACTGCGTCAAATTATTTCGAGTTTGATGATTCTTCAACCGATTGTTTTATAAGGACAGGGAACCTTATTGCTCATTTTAAAAAGCAAACAATTTTTTTTTATGCCAGACAGAAGATAAGGAAACCAAGTTCAGCTCGGTTTACTCCTGCAACCTGAATGTCTGGCATTCTAAGGTATGGAATGGTTTACATGGCCGGCAGTCAAGGTGTTAACGGTATCTAGCGTCCGATACACGAATCATAAGATCCGTTGTTTCGAAACAGTACCGATTGAAATTTCGACTCAGTCGAACAGTTCGCTGACTCGATTCACTGGGTTGTATAATTAAAAAAGAGCACATGCTCCACGAAAGATTCTCAGAGCAAAAGAACGTTCTCTAAGTAAGTTCTCAATTTCGTATGAATAAAAACTTCGAAGCATATGCTCTGAGCAGGTAGTTCATTCTCGCTACCTCCCCTCCTACTTGAATAAGTTTTCTGCGTGTCATGTCCGCCACAGATCAGCTGTCCAATCGTGTATTTCTCTAAACTAGCCCAATCAGGCAACTTATTAAGTGTACAAATACGGAGTAGGCATCTACGTGTTCAGGAAGAACTGTACTATGTTTAGATATTAGTTTGTTGTGAAGGAGCATATTAAGACTAAATGTGCACTTTTTACGAAAATGTATTCTCCTGGCGATACAAAATTTTCGTCACGCGAGAAACTCGTTTGTTAATGAAGTAGGGCGAACGATATTTTAAGAATGCATTACATATTCATCTGTTACAACGTGGAATGCTGTCGGAGTATTCTAACATGAGATAGGCCTTACTTGTTGTTAAATGTGACACACAAAGGTTTGCTCATAAGCGTTAGGCCATGCGATTTTGAACAAGAAACGGGCTGTTAGGTATGTAATGAATCAGTTATTAATTTTCCTGTCGTGTTTACTTACTTCTAATATGACAGAAGTTACGATTACGAAGTCTGAAAACGCATCATAAGTAGGCCAACCGGTTTGGATAGAAACAGTACTTCAGTAGGGCCTACCTGGTATTGCAGCAATATTTATTTTGTGATAGAAAATGTGAAGTCCTGGGATACACTTTGTTTGGAACTAACAGCATAAGGTCTTACTAATAGACCTTATTTAAAAACAATATTATTTTGCTATGTGGCTGTTTAAAATACGCAGCTGAATCCATTTGTGTTTCATTTTTATATCGGCAATGAAAACACCTCTTACATCACTCTCGTCACTGTATAAAATGCTGGAAGTGTACACGATTTTTCCGAAGGAAAATACTCGTCAACAAACTTACTTCTAACATGACAGAAGTTACGATTACGAAGTCTGAAAACGCATCATAAGTAGGCCAACCGGTTTGGATAGAAACAGTACTTCAGTAGGGCCTACCTGGTATTGCAGCAATATTTATTTTGTGATAGAAAATGTGAAGTCCCGGGATACACTTTGTTTGGAACTAACAGCATAAGGTCTTACTAATAGACCTTATTTAAAAACAATATTATTTTGCTATGTGGCTGTTTAAAATACGCAGCTGAATCCATTTGTGTTTCATTTTTATATCGGCAATGAAAACACCTCTTACATCACTCTTGTCACTGTATAAAATGCTGGAAGTGTCACACGATTTTTCCGAAGGAAAATACTCGTCAACAAAATGTTTGTATTTGTATTGACTTTATACATCCCCTCGTATTACTTAAAGACTACATATAAAGGAATTTGTTTTTGCCTTCTAAGTAACATAATTGTTGTCATTTTTATTATAAACCTCAGTAAAACATAACCTTAATAGAACATACTCGGCTGAAGTATATTCTCAGACTCTCTTTATTCATGCGAACCTGAGTATATTCTCTGGAATTCAGAGTATAAAGTAGATACTCCATGTTATTCATACGGCCCACTGAGTCGAAACATCAACTCAGTAGCCAACTCTATTAAACCGGTAAACGTGGTCCGTTACTGGGCCGAAAATAAAGACTGAGGATTTGGGGCTTCACGAGAGCCCCACTAATGCAGTAGACGTGTCTTGTTTCCATGCTGAAAGTTGATATTCCGGTGTTGCGACAGGGAGAAGTGGGCGTATGACTAGTGTGAGCGCTGGGAACCCAGATGTGGTGGTATACGGGCGCTGCAGACTGTGGCAGCTGACGGCGTGTGATGGCGCCGCCGCCCTCTGCGGCGCCGGCGTCGTCGGCTGCCATGTTGGGCTTCGCTTCCCCCCCCCCTCCCCCTCCCCCGCGTCGTTGATGCGGCCTGCGCTGATTGGACGGTCGGCCGCAAACCGCCACATTAAGCTATCTCGCGCTCGCTCCGTGATTAAAATCGATTTAGGTCCACGCGGAAGGCCCCACTGCTGCCGCAATGGAGGGCCGCCGGTACCTGCCGCGCTCGAGATTGGACGGCAGGCCGTTTCATCTCCCGCCCCTCCCTCTGCCGATTAAGCCGCGGGAAACCGTTTAACAGCGCAGTCGAGGCTGCGCCGCGAAAGATATAGTGCGAAAATTCTTCCGTTCCAAAGCATCTTCTCGGAGCCGGCCTTAGGGATGTGCAAGCGGTACAATCGCATAGGAACCCCGTGCTGAACATCAGAAATGTCATCCGTAATTTTATATTCCATAGATCCCGCAGCGTGGTAAAGTTCAGCAAGTGACACAATGATCAGTGTCGAACATAAGAGTCGCGAAACTCCCAGTGATTTTCTGCAACTTCGCGACTGCAGCGCTGCCAAGCGGCCGGGTCGTAAAATCACACCGCGAAGCGATTGAGTAATGAATGTGTATTTGGACTGAAGCAGCATTTTCAAAATAATTTATGTATTTACGAGCTTTTGTGGCTCTATAAATTGTAGCGACAGTAAAAAATGTAATTCGGAAATATCTCATTTGGAAAGGATGCTCAGAAGTAACAGAATAATGTTATAAATAACAGGTGTTCGTATACTGTTGTTACTTACACTTTTAGGCATAGAAGTAAGTCTTCAACAATTCATTCACGTCCAAACTTCTGCTGTTAATGACAATCGCAAATACGGGACAACTATTTCATAATATTCATGCTGAATAGAAGTAATGTATGAATGCTTACGTTCGTACCTCAGCTTCACAAAATTGATAACTCTGTATTCTAAAATATTTTGTCGTTTACCTACTAGTTTGATAAATTGAATACGTAGCTACAAATATGTAATATGTCCGTCTATAACCTGTTAATGTTAGCATGTCACATTCTTGAAGATATTCAGTTTGATAACTGCCAAGTAGATACAAAATTATGATACACGACAGGCACAGAAGCAAGGACGAGGTGAAAAGAGGGTTTAAACGACGATGTAGAATCTAGTCCCCTACAATGTAAAGATCGTGTGTACTTTTGAAAACATTACAATGTCCGAAATTCGCTAAAACAACATGTCAATACGCACCGATAAAGCGAACATAACCATAATCAGTTCCTTTTACATATTTCATCACATTAGGCTGCAATTCATTTCTGCTTTCAAAAGGTTTCAGACAGTATTAATATGACTCGTATATTGTGAACTATCTCACTTATATCTACACTGCACTGACAGTTTGTTAAATTATAGATGCCGGCCGCGTTGGCCGAGGTGACTGAGGCGCTCCAGTCACGGTCGGGGGTTCGAATCCCCCCTCGGGCATGGATATTTGTGCCGTCCTTAGTATTAAGTAGTTCATAAGTAGTTTGTAAGTTTAGGGACTGATGACCCCGTATTTAAGTCCCATAAGCTTAACAAACATTTGAACATTTGAAATTATAGATTCCAATTTACAGAATCAGTAATATTACTTTAATGTTTTCGTATTTGTATTAGAAAGTTCACAGCAACGTTCACTGACCTGGAAATATGAAAGTAACAGCATTAAAAACGGCAACTTCTCAGTTTGCATCATTATTCCCCACTGGCCGCTTGGAACGCTAGTATCGCTTGAGTTGCAATTTTTTTCCTAGAGAGTTTCGCGACTGTTTGTGATAGACTGTGTAATGATGGTAATTAACCAAAACGCTGCTATTTAATAATATTTATTTGAACATGACAGTCCCGTTTCGGTTTACACTGCCATTTTCAAGTGCCGGTTATGTCTAGATCGCCTGACATACATAAGACATCTAGGTGTCTGTATAGGCTATAGACTGTCAAATTTGGTTGGTACTTTTAATTCTGATTTTGTATTTTGACAGTTACAGCCACGACGTCGTAATGTCTGTTGTGTTATGTAAACGTAACGACATAAGAGCCTACGTGATCTGTGAAATTTTTGTGGTGAAGTTGGTAGTATCTTGAATTTGTCATCTCTAGCAGAGTAGGCCTCCTGCTTCTCTTCCTTCTTCCTTTGTGCGTCAAGCTGAGATGTCGGTTGTGACATAAATGCAGAAAATTACGGTTTTCCGCTTCCACGACGACACTGTCATTAGTAGCGACGTTCCACCTTGGACATACCCGCAGGACAGTGCATAGTGCATGACGGAGTTAGTTCGTGCAAGTAGTGTCGATCTTTGCAAAACTTGTACATCAGAGATGGGAAAAAAAAGTGACTTTCTATAAACCTCTCTAAACGTGCTCTTAATTCTTCATTACTTGATGATTCCTTAGATACGTTATGATTTCAGTGTGATGGTTAGTCACATTTCTTGGAATACGGACTACTTAAATCTTCCCGGTATAGTTTTACCAGAACTAAATCGTCTTTCTACCATTTATGTGCCGAACCGGCCTGTTACGATCTATATTGGGGTGTGTGTCTTGTTTGAACCCCTGTTGTTGCCACTAGTTCGGAAGAAAGCGACAGGGAGGGAGCTTTTCAAAGCCAGCATGCCGGCCGCGGTGGCCGAGGGGATTGAGGCGCTCCAGTCACGATCCACACGGCCACTACGGTGGGGGTTCGAATCCCCCCTCGGGCATGGATATTTGTGCCGTCCTTAGTTGTAAGTAGTTCATAAGTAGTTTGTAAGTTTAGGGACTGATGACCCCGTAGTTAAGTCCCATAGACTCTACAAACACAAAAAGCCAGCATCCTTATTCTCGCCTCTATACATACAGGAAAATATCGATGGAGGTCGACAGATAACTTCTCGCTTTCCGAATGGGAGTCCAATAGCGTATCAGTAATCGGTGTGCACCTGATTAACTAGCTAACAACTGAGATTCGCTTGTGACATACCTGAAAAAGGTAGTCTGTTTTGAAGCAATCTGGAGAAAAATTGCCGTCAACTCAGCGGCCAACTGGGAAATCTGAAGGTTAATAGCTGGCAGTACAAGTTATAAGAGTCTTGGTCAGTGTGTAGAAAGTAGGGTTCTAAATATAATTCTCAAGGATACAAGGCTGCAACGTATAACAAAGTAAAAGGAACTAGAGTCGAATTGGGGGCCGGCCGACATTGTCCTATTAACTTTATTTCATTGAATTGGCTTCAATGTTTACATTAGCTGTATTCCCTGGATTCCACGGAGAATGGTTTGTGTGCGTGAAAAAAATAATTCGGACATGTTCATTCTATTTAATTTTCCTGCGGTAATTTGAAATGATACAACGTCTAAGTAGTACTGTGTTAATTAAAATCATAAACTCAAATATTAAAGCATTTCTGTTAACCCTTTATTTGGCAATGATGCTCTCAAGCAACATCAAAATTGCTCGTGATTTTCTGAAACATTCTTTGAGGTTTCATCCTTGAATGGGCAACAGTGCTTGAAACTAACATTTAAGCTCGCCAATAAAGTGACATTTCGTTGTCTTCTGCGAAAAGTTTAGCAATAAACTGAGTCTTTAGCGGACACTCCAAGCATAAGTTACAGAGGTACATTTTTGTTTCAATTTTGTGAGGATATTTTTCGTTATGTATGGAAAATCGCTTATAAAAGCGAAAAAGGAAGCCTTGAGTTTATTTATTATGGAAAATTTTTGACGAGTTCTTATAAGGGAGACTGAAAATAGACTTCAATTTATTGGGAAGAGGAGGCCTAGTAGACCACAACAAAATGGACAATAAGCCCAAAGGAAGAACGAAACAGCATCTTCTGTAACAGTCAATGATGTACGGTATGAAAGATATGACAATATGTTGTCACTTGACAGATTAGGGGCCAAAAAGAATTTGCAAGATTTTTCTTCAGAGGTACTTTACTGTAAAATGTGGAAATCCTGGGACTGTTCTGAACTTTTCACCAAAATCAATTTGTTTTCACACGTTTCGCATGAAGTAGTCAAAAATACAATAATATCTACAGTCATAAGAACAACCCTGTAGTATCTATACTGTACCACCATGTGAAGTTTTTGGGCAATGTTACTTACAAACCAGAAACTATATTTTTGAAAAAAAAAAATCAAAAAAAAAAAGAAAAAAAAATCGTACAAGTCTGTTCACATAGCCGTAAACATTTAAGTAACATAATACTTGTCGTGATTTTTGTGTGTGCCAAATAAACGGTTAAATATTAACGATTATTCTATTCCCTGAGACATATACTGTCTCATTATATCAAAGACATTGAATATAAGGAGAGGCGTTGCATTAAAATTTGTGAAGCTGTGGCCGGGACATAATGAGACAACATAGTTCTCGGGGAATTAAATTAATGTTGATATTTATATCACCTCTGTGTGAGCTACATGGTGGGATTGGTCCCATTCACGTTCATTTCTGGGGTGGTATTTCAATATAGGAAAGCCTTGGCAACGTTAATAAGTATTATTTACAGGAACATTGAGGCAAAATTAAAATATGTGTTGAGGAGAGAGACGTGCTCTAAGACAGCCCGTGTAGCCGCATTATCCATAAGACTTGAGTGGTTAAGTGCCTGCCTGGTAAGCAGGTCATGGGTTAGTATCCCGGCTGCAGCGCAAATTTTAATTCAACGCATTTCCTTATAATCAGTATACTCCTGTAAAGATATTCTCCTGTGGAGTAAATCTTCTTTAATTTAGTCACATGACTTCAAAATGTTCAAATGTTTGTAAACCTGCGTGACCAAACTACTATTGTCATCGGTCCCTAGACTTTTGAAACTACTTAAATTATTGTATCATAAGGACAAAAGACGCCCAGTCCCCATGGAGGACTCGAACGTCCGGCGGGAACGGCCATGCAGTTCCTGACATTTCCCCTAGAGCCGCGCGGCCCACAT